>OX422213.1:315626531-316294031 GCA_949130495.1 Sambucus nigra
AAGTTTGACTGATTTTTTTAAAATAGCAAAAAAGTTATTTTGAGCTGATTTTTTTTATACGACTCCCTTGAAATGTTTAAATACACATAAACAAATTTAACTCATTTTTTAAAATATTTTAGAAAAATAGGTTTGCTCCAGCAAGTATGTATACTTGGTATGTATGAGAGTCTCTCTCTCTCTCTCTCTCTCTCTCTCTCTCTCTATTTATATATATATGAATGATATGTTGGTTTTTGAGTATTTTCTTTTGCAATTAATCCATATTTGTCACGCGTTTAATCTTTCATTCATATGACATGTTCTATGATCAAATTAATATCTTATATTTCTTGCTATCATTGTTATCTCATTTATGCATCATAATTAATATCATTTGTTCATAGTTTGGATTTTATGTGCTTATGTTGCCAAGTTGTTAGTTGTTTCATGTTTCACTTCACATCATTACATGGTATACTTGTTTTCCTTTATGTTTACATGTAGGGGGAGTTTGTTTATAATATTTAACTTATTCTTTATCTATTCCTGAACAAAAAAAGGGGAGAAATGGTATCTAACTCTTTAACTTCGGGGGATAAATTTTTTACCTTAAGGGGAGACGTCCTATATTTGGTGGAGATTATTAGACAAAGGGGGGGAAAATTTTTCATATGCGGTTTATATTATTATATAGTCAAGTTATATTTTAAAGTTGTGTTTAAGTGTGTAGGTTTGCAACAATGCGACAAATTTTTACATTAAAGCAAAGCTACTCAACGTTTGAGTCTGTTAAATGTCTATACTTTTTTCTTCTGGGGTTGGGATTGAGTCTTTAGATGAGCTTGACGGACCATAGGTGTTTACTTTTGGATTTTGTTACGGAATAGACAAAGAGAGAAATTTTTAAGTGGAAAAAACTATTTGAGTCGTATGATATGTATTGAGTTGATGTATCCTTTAAAGCCTGTGATGTGTTTGTTTCAAGACCGTAGCAGCTAAGTAAAGATAATCTACATCATCATGCTGTGCTTCGTGCCGCATTTCGTCTTCAACATTTAAGGATCTCATGAGGTATTAACACATATTATTTTGATCCTTGAATTTTAAGTTGGGTGTTTGTTTATTAATGTTTGAGGCTATTTTTCATAAAAAGATTTTATACGAAAAAATCATTTTCTATGAATAGTTGTTCGATTAACCCATTTAAACAAAACTACACTGTTCGTTCGAATAAGATGTTTGAGTCGTTCAAATGGTATACAAAAGAATTCTAAATGAAATTTTCTTTATGACATAACAATGTCATTTGAAGGTCGTTCGATCTCCTATTCAAATGAGATTAGTCACTTCGTTCGAAACCCCCCTGTTTTTAGTTCAAACGACATGTCGCGAAAATTGTGCCGCCTCAAAAAATGCATTTTTAATAAATAAGAGTATTGGCATAAATTTTCTTGCTTCAAGGCTTTCAAATTGTTTTCAAATACATATCCAAGAGCCTCCAAACCCTAGTTTCACCAAAATAATTTTGATATCTAAGATTCAATCTTTATATGCTTTGAGATCTCTATTTTGAGCACCAATTTATTTATCTCATTATCTTGATTGAGAAGACTTTGGTACGGTGGATTTTGTGCGTTGTTTGCTGTTTATAGATGATGGACTCCATGCTTGTGATGATTTGAAGCGGTGGACTCCATATTCTTGCTGTTAACAGTTGCTGAGACTAGATCAATGGATACCGTGGTGTGTGTGGACTCACCCATTGTGGCAGTGTAGAGGTGGAATCCTATTTGTCGTTGTGAAGAAGGTAGAAGGAGTGAAGAAGCGTTAAGGCTTGAAGGATTCGAGTTCATTGTGTAAGTCTTCTGTCGTGTCTTTATTTAATTACCAACATAGTGAATTTGTGTGGTTGGACCATCAGAGGTTTTTCCATTTGGGTTTTCTCATACATTGGGTATTACGGTTGATTATTTTTTTTATCCTTCCTATCACCTGGATGTATCTTTTAGGGTAAGATAAGATTGATTTACTATTTAACACAACAAACGATAAAAAATGGTGCAAGTTTTAATTGGGTTAATTTGTTCAAAGTTTAAACTAATTTCGTAAAAAATAAATTTTTGTATTTGTGTTTCGGATCATCGATACTGACCCTTAGTGCGTTTTAAGTTATTTAACACCATTAGAAATTTGATTAAAAAAATCCTTATTTCCTAATTACCCTTAACCCCCAAATTAAAATTTAGACCAAAATACCCTTATGTTTAACTTTAAATAAATGGGTGATCTTGGATCATGCATAAGTTTTGTAAGTACATACACTTGAAGGCAACATGAAGTTAATACACTAAAATGGGACATGTATATATAGGTATTAACTTTGTAGATTCCCTATTTTAATGAATTAGCTTATTTAATTAATTTTTAATCGATGTAATAACAGAACTCGTGGATGGACTCAAAATTACCCTAAAAAATACCCCCTCTCATTTAATCTTCTTCTCCAATCAAAACCTTAAAACTTAAGCATTTGCGAGGTAGTGATTCATACTTACCATCCGACCAGAGAAGGGAAAGAAGAAAGAAAAGGTTGTGGAACCTGTAGAGGGTTCTATGCCTTCCAAGTAGTAGCTAAATCATGGGCGATCTGATGTTGAGGAAACTAGGGTTGTCTCGACCGATCGAATCATGGAGCCCCTTAAAGAGGTGGTGTTTAATAGCGATCAACTTGAGAAAGAGTTCTTAATCGATAGCACTATTATTGGGGAGGAAAATGAATAAATGGTTGATTTCCTTGAAATAAATCAGGATGTATTTTCTTAGTAACTCTATGACATGCCCAGCATTGACCCGGAGGTTATGTGTCACAAGATTCACATGGACCCATCACATCCACCTGTGACCCAAAAGGCACGCAAAACATCCCCCGAGAAGGCAAGGGAAGTATAGGAAGAAGTGTGGAAACTTCTGGAGGCATGGTCCAATAAGAAAGTTTAATTCCCTAACTATCTGTCAAATCATACGGTAGTTAAAACCAACAATGAGAAGCGGAGAGTCTGCATAGACTTCCCTAATTTGAACATGGCTTTCCCCAATGATAGTTGTCTTTGCCCAATATCGATCAATTAGTAGACGAAATTTCAAACCACCTATTGGGGATCGGTACATGCAGAATAAATTGAGGATCCAGTTATAATCCGACGTGGAGAAAAGTATTTGTTGAAGATGGGGATACCATGTTTTGGATATCCAAAACCTTCCTTATTTTTAATTTTTTTTTGAATATTCTAGTCTATGATAATTCCCAAAGTTAGGTAGGTTTGTGAGAATCTTTTGAGATGAAAACTCCTTCTTATGAGTGAGATATGGTGGTCTTTCTCTCGATTACTTCACGAAAACATGAATAGCATTTTCTCTCACCCCCTCTCAAACCCCCACTCTAATGAATAATGAATTAAAACCCCTTTTACACCTATATATACAAGTATAAAAGGCGGGGTTGGGCTAAACTTTATTTCTTGAGAGTTTGAGCCTAACTACCTAGATTTATGGACTACATTAGGCACCTAAGACAAATAATTAAATTAGATTCAAATAAATACTTGGAAAGACCCAACCACAATTACTATAATTTATTTGCTTCATTTATTTAATCATAATTAATTCCAATAAATAATTATGACTGCACTCCAATTTAATTATCTAAGAAATTATTCGGATATAATGAGGCTTTATTTGCAAAATTGATTATGGCACATAATGTGATTCCCCACGTTATGCTTTCGAAACCCGCTTGGTCATATCAACTTGATGTTAACCGACTTTAACCAACATCTATTCAATTTTCTTGATTCTCATACTTAACTTATTTTACTATGATAGGGAAAAAAAATGCTCTAATACCACTTTGAGAGTGCAACCCCTATAATGTACTCTTAGGCAAGGATGGTTCGAATAAACACAAGTCCAATATTTTTATGTTTTTCAGATTTTTAAAGACCGAACCTTTAAATAAAATTTGCCCCAATAAACTTAGCACCGATTTCAAACTTTTCTTGTGGAAAACTTAATTTAGCTAATTTTATCTTTTTACCCTAAAGCATGCATCTAAGGTGATAGCAGATAAAATAAATAAATCACACCATAAGACACTGATGTATGAGGAAACCACTAAGGGAAAAAAACCTTAGACGGTCCAACAAACAGATCACTATGATATGCTTTTACAAAGGATAGACAGTAACCTTACACAACGACTTGATCCTCCACAAACTTTGACACTCTTCTATCTTCAACCACTCCTCCACAGTGCAACACAAGAGTCCACCCAGGTAAGCTTCCATAACACACGAGTCCACACGCGCCTCAGTATCCACCAATGAGGCTTAATAACCGTCAAACACCGTAATTAAAGGCGTACGGTGTCCACCACATGAAAAAAGGTTCGCTCAAGATGAAAGAAATAAGCTTGGTGCCTAAACAAGATCTCAAACCATATGAATTATGAATCTTGGATCTTGAAATGTAAAGGGTGAAACTTAGGGGTTAGAACTTTTGTAAATAGATGCAGAATCATTTTTCGTCAAAATTTCTAAAATTTTCTGTGTCTAACACGAATTACATAGAGAAACACGGATTTTGAGGTGTTGAAATCGTTCGAATGAAAACTAAGCTCGTTCGAACGAGAATCTCATCTCTTTTGAACGAAAAACCAACTTCTTTTGAATGAGATTGCATTCTCGTTTGAACCAGTTTTAAATGAGCTTCTAACAAATTCCTAGTGGGGCATTGTTTGATGTTCGTTTGAATCCTACTTCGAATGAAAAGCCAAATTCCTTCTAATGACATATAAATTTGTTCAAACGACAATTCTATTTCATTCCAATGACCTTATATTTCATTCGAGCGAAATTAAACTCAAAAAAATATTTTCTTAAAAATATTAAAACAATGTTCCAAACATTTTAAAATAAAACATAACACCCTTAATAAAAATTTCAAGGACTCATAAATTATATGCATTCATACTTGTGAGATTCTTGATAAACGTGAAGACAAACTTGGCACGAAAAACACGACACGTCATGTTTAATCTTGAAGCTTGACCGCTATGTCTTCATCAAATAACATCATAAGCTCATAGGATCAACAAATCAAAGTCTATCCTATGACTCAAACAGTTTTGTCCGGAATTAAGCCAATTACATACAAATTGACTCGATTGGAAATTTTTCCCTACGTACTACTTTAATCGGATAATGAATAACAAACTGATCAGGTTTACCGGTGGAAGTAGAATATTATAAGTTTATCAAGGGGTATCGCAATCCTACGTATCCCTGGACATGAATTTCCCTGAATTTTGATCTCAGACTTACGTACATAATTGTTACCCAATATGAGGAGATTATTTGATTCAATTTAAAATTGAATCACACCCATAGCAATCAAAGTGATAACCACATAAGCATCCCAATCCTTATAATTCTCGGGATAAAGAATCTATGCACCATTTGCAAATGGTGTGATATTTTTCGAGGCTAATCAAGAAAATCCTTAGACTTAAATCTCACAAATGGTCCTGTTCAATACATTTCTGGGATACAAAGGTGCGTGTAGACTCACACGTTGTGGCAGTGCATAGGTGGAATCCTGGGTGTCGCTGTGCATAAGGTAAAGGATAAATAAAGCGTTAAGGCTTGAAGGATTTGAGTTTATTGTGTAATTCTACTGTCATGTCATTGTGTAATTATCGACATAGAGAATTTGAATGTTTGGGTCATTCGAGGTTTTTCCCATTTGGTCTTTATCGCACATTGGGAGTAGTCGTTGCTTATTTTATCCTTTCTATCACCTAAATGCATGTTTTAGGGTAAGATAAAATTGGTTAATTGTTTCACACAATAATCAATAAAAATGGTATAAGTTTTAATTGCGTTAATCTGTTTAAACTTTAAATTAATTCGTCAAAAAAAAATAATTTGGTAATTGTGTTTTAGACCATCCATATTAGACATTTAACGCTTTTCAAGTTATTTAACACAGTTACAAATTTGATAAAAAAAAATCCTTATTTCCTAATTAACCTTAACCCCCAAATTAAATTTTTGACCAAAATACCCTTATATTTAACCTTAAAAAAATGGATGATCTTAGATCATCCATAAATTTTGTAAGTACATCCACTTGAAGGCATTATTAAGTTAATCTACCAAAATGGAACGTATATTTATTGAACTTTGTGGATGCCTCATTATAATGGATTAACTTATTTAATTAATTTTTAATGGATGTAATTACAGAACTCATGAATGGATTCAAAATTACCCTAAAAAATACCCCCCTCACTTAATATTTTTCCCCAATTAAAACCTTAAAACTTAAGCATTTGCAAGGCAGTGATTCATACCCACCATATGACCAAGGCAAGAAAAGAAAAAAAAAAGGTTGTGGAAACTGCAGAGGTTTATGTTCCTTCCAAGTAGAGTTAAAGTATAGGCAACCTGGTATCGAGGAAACCAGGGTTGCCCCGGATGATTGCATCACAGAGCCCCACGAAGAGGTGGTCCTGATAGCGATGAACCTGGGAAAAAGTTTTTAATTGGTAGTGCTCTTATTGGACAAGCAAAGGAATAAATGGTTAGCTGCCTTAAAAGTAATCAAAATGTATTTGCTTGGCAATCCTATTAGAAGCCGAGCATTGACCGAGAGGTTATGTGTCAAAAGCTTCATGTGAACCATCAAATCCACCTACGACCCAAAAGGCACACATAACAACCCTCGAGAAGGCGAAGGCATTAGAGAAAGAAGTGGGAAAACCTTTGGAGGCACGGACCATCATAGAAGTTCAATTTACCAATTGCTTATCAAATCCTGCGATGGTTAAAAACAACAACGAGAAGTGGAGAGTCTGCATAGACTTCACTGACTTGAATATGGATTTCCAATATAGATCAACAGGTAGGCGCAAATGCAAAGCACCTGTTGGGGATCGATATATGCGGAATAAATTATGGATCGAGTTGTGATCTGATATGGAGAAAAGTATTTGTTGAAAATGGGGATACCATGTTTTTGATATCTAAAACCTTTCTTAATCTCCTAAAATCGCTTAAATATTCTAGTTTATTATCCTACCCAAAGTTAGTAGGTTTGTGGGCACCTTTTGAGATGAAAACTCCTTCTTATGAGTGAGATATGGTGGTCTCTCTCTAGGACTATTCAAAAAACGTGAATAGTATTTTCTTTCACCCTCTCAAATTGTAATTCGATGAATAATGAAATAAAACCACTTCCCAAGCCTATATATACAAATATAAAGGTGGACTTGGTCTAAACTTGAAAACTTGAGAGTTTGGGCCTAACTACCTAGGTATATGGACTTCACTAGGAACCCAAGATCAATAATTAAATTGGTTCAAATAAATACTCGAAAACACTCAATTACAATTATCATAATTTATTTTCTTTCTTTATTTAATCATAATTAATTTCTCTAAAAATTATGAGTGCACTTTAATTTAACTATTTCATAAATCATTCAGATATAATGAGGTCTGATTTGCAAAGTTGATTATGGTGCATAATGCTATTCTCCGCATTAAGCTTCCAATACCAGCTTGGGCATATCAATTTGATGTTAACCGACGTTAACCATCATCTAATAAATTTCCTTGATTCTCGAACTTAATTTATTTTACTATTTCAACCGGATAATGGTTAATCAACTGATCAGGTTTACTGGTGGAAAAAAAATCTCATAAGTCTGTCGAGGGGGTATCATAACTCTAAGTATTCCTGGATGCGGATTCCTCCGAATTACAATCTCATATGTACTTACATAACTATCACCCAATATGCAGAGATCATTTGATTCGATCTAAAATTGAATCTCACCCATAGCAATCAAAGTGACAACCACATAAGCATCGCAATTCTCATAATTCTCTGGATTAAGAATCTATGCACCCTTTGCAAATGGTGTGAGATTTCCCAAGGTTAATCATGACAAGATGTAAAATAAAATCTCATAGGTGGTCCTATTTAATACATTTAAAGGATGTACCGATCAAAATCCTCATTGAATTATCACACAAGTTCCCGAACATACACATTAGTTCCCCATAGTTTTAGATAAACTACTAAAATTTTATCGCAATCGTTCCAATAGGATGCCAAGTTCCTATATAGATTGTGAACATTTCAATAGTACTAGAATTTTAATTCTAATATCCATATGATCATCCCAAAGACAACTCACTGGAATTCCTACTACTAAGTTCTATTGACCGACATTAATATGAAATATACATTTAAAAAATATACAACATTTTCAAAAACTTGATTCTAATTTCAAAATGAATAAAACAATTCTTTATTGATCAATAATAAAATGTTTTACATATGGTTTTAAGAATAAAATCCCAACATCATTAGCTTATGAGCTTCCTCAATGCGTACTCAGGGTACTACCAGTTCCCATTGTTTATTCCCGACCAAAAAAAACCTCCTTCATCAATACATCAACACTATACTGCTACAGGGTGATGCCGTTTAAACTAAAGAACGATGGAAAAACTTACCAGAGGATTTTTAAAAGAATATTTGAGTAGAAATTAGGGGACACCGTAGATGTATACATTGATAACATGCTCGTAAAGAGCATGGAAAAAGAGGGCCACATTGCTGACGTGGCATGGACTTTTAAGGTCCTTCGTTATTATAGAATGAGGTTGAACACAACTAAGTATTCTTTTGGAGTGCATTCGGGAAAATTATTTGGATACTTGGTCAGTCAAAAGGGAATTAAGGACAACCCTGACCAAATTGAAGCAATAAGGAATATGAAACCTCCAAACACCGTGCGTGAAGTGCAAAAGTTGACTGGAATGCTGCAAGATCTTTAGAAATATGTTGACCTTTCTTTCAGGTATTGAGGAAGGAAAGAAAATAGATGTGGAATGACAAATTCACCCATGCACTGGAGGTAGTACCTGATCTAACCGCCTATGTTAGCAATCCTTGATGAAGAAGGAGCGTTATACCTATACCTAGCTATATCTAGTTATGAAATCAATTCGGCTTTAGTTTTTGAGAAGAAAGGGAGTCAAACTCCCATATATTATGCGGGAAAAACTTTTCTCAATGTCGAGAAAAGATACCACCCCTTAGAAAAACTTGTGTATGCGCTGGTGATAGCCTATTGTAAGTTGTAGCATTATTTTGAGATAACACCATCATTGTCCTAACCTTCTTCCCCCTGAAGAAAGTTCTTCGAAAGCCTGACCTATATTTACAAATTTCTGAATGGTTGGTGGGGCTGGGAAGATCCTAGGATATTGATCATAGGGAAAATTTTAGTTGACTTCATCGCTGAATTCTCCAACGACTGGGAACTAACGGGAGTTAACACCAGAAGTGAAGAAAATATTTAATAAGAGATTGAGGGAGAGGATAAATGGACTCTTTATATTAATGGAGCCTCAAATTTCAAAGGGTCGAGAGTAGGGATAATTCTATAATCCATAGAGAATATTATCCTTGAAAATAAGAAATACGCTTAGGATTTTAAGCCTCCAACAACGAAGCAGAGTATGCATTGATCTATGGTTTGAAGAAGGCACTCTCTTTATACTCCCTTCACCTTGACGTCTTTTGTGATTCAAGGTAGGTATCAAATCAGATATTAGGAGACTATAATGCCAAGGATCAATGCATAGATGCATACCTTGAGGAAGTCCAATCCTTGGTCGCCTGGTTCTAACATGTTCACGTGCAATAGTTCCTAATAGGGAGCAATAGTCTTGCATATTCATTGGACACACTTGCTTTTATCGTAAAGGGAGACCTTAAGTGAAAAATTCAAGTAGAGTATCTCGACCATACAAGCATCAACAAGGGGAAGCTCACCGAGAAGGTTATTCAATTAAAAGGGACAATATATGGATGGATATGATATTATGTTATTTGAAAGAGGATATCTTAACTGGTATGTAAAGAAAGCACATAAGATTCGAGTAAACACAACTCGCTTCCATTTGTCACGTGATGAAAAGTTTTATCGATGCTCCTTTTTTGGACCGTATCGATAATGAGTGCACCTAGATGATGTTGATGAAACCCTCTACGAGTTATATGAGGGGATATGTGAAATCCACATAGGGGGAAGATCACTGGAATTTAAATCTATGAAAGAAGGATATTAGTGGGCGTACATGCAATGGGATGCAACCACATACATCAAGAAGTGCAAAAACTGCCAGCTCTTCTTGCCTTTAGTGAATTATCATGCTAATAACCTAAAAACCCTTATAATTTCCCGACCATTTTCACAATGGGGATTGGGCCCGATTATAGGAAGTTCCTCCAGGTCGGCACTGATTACTTCTCGAAATGGAATGAAGGGGAACCAATGGAAAACATCCAAGATGTTGAAATGACCAGATAAATGTGGAATGACATAATAAGAATCTTAGTCATCCTCAGATCTTCATAACAAATAACAATACATAGTTTGAGAGAATACTCTTTCAGAGTTTCTACGATGGGCATAAGATTAGGCACTATTACAGTTCAGTGGCCTACCCCTAGAGAAAAGGGAAAGAAAAATATTCTAACAAGTTAATCTTTGATGGGATAAGGAAGAGGTTAGATAAAAGCAAAAGGCATATGGGTCGATCATATTACCCACATTCTTTGGGCGTACCAAACTATGCCCAAAAGATCGATGGGGGAAATACCCTTTGCCCTAGCATATGGGATAGAAGCCGTTATTCCACTAGAAACGGGTCTGCAGACCATGAAGTCCTCCCTAGTCGACCAATATCTCAATAGTGAAGTGATTAAAGCTAAGCTTAACCTAGAAAATGAAAATAGAGAATTATCCCTTGAAAATATTGCCTCCTACCAGAAAAAGTTGTCCAAGGTGTATAATAGGGGAGTCAAGATAAGAAGCTTCAAGGTCAAGTACTACATCATGAAAAAGATTGCGTTCAATGCAAAAAATCCCTCAAACTGAATGCCGAGGCCTAATTGGGAAGGTCCATTAAGAGTTATCAAAGATGACATGAAAGGATCCTGTCACTTAAAAATAATAGAAGGCAAGGAAGTTCCCCAAGCATGGAACAAAACCAACCTCAAGAAGTTTGCATTTAGTTTAAATTAATTTTAATTTTGAATAGTTTTTAAACATTTTCTTAGCTTTCTTAAGAAAATTTATTTGTTAAGATTTAATTTATTATTCTATTTCAAAACTTATTCTTTTATCTCTTTGAATTTTTCCAAGTGGCAGACAAAGATTATATAATAAGGAAGATTGTTAGTTAAATGGATTTTGTTTGACATATTATTTTCTACTCAAATGTTTATCTTCTTTAGATTTATTTTTTATGTTTGATTGGCTGGTCGACCAAGGACCACCTTTTGATCCCCAACTAGGGACACTTCTTTAAAATGTCTCTTTAAGACTAATTGGCTGGTCGATCGAGGACCACCATCTAGTCTTTGACCAAGAACTTAGACTTGTTTTGTTGTTTAACAAACATAAAAGATTTCTCATATAAAATAAAAGGCTTATGGTGAATCCCTAGGCACATAATACTAATTGGGTCAGAACAATCCTGGCCAAAAGTGGCCCTATAAACAGGTGAATTCTTTCTTTTCGAATCTAGACCAAGGGCTAGATGTGAATGAACCACCTAAAAGGTAAGAATGGCGAACACACAATATAAGGAAAAGAAAAATGTTAAAATTTCTATTAATACTCAAAACCTATGACCAGGAAATTAGAACTATAAATGATTCACAATAACAAAGTTATAGCAAATAGGTCACTTTAATGATTAGGGTTATCTAGCCTTAGAAGATTCAACTTCGGTGGTTGGATAATACAACATAAGGAGCTTGATGGTATTAATTAAATCTCTAATTCCTGATGGCCCTCCTAGATTCCCCGTGTTAACTAAGTGAGGAGGTCTATGGAGTTCATCATCCCCATCAAGGGCATAGTTGCCTAAGTATTATCACATCAAACTGATTAGAATGTCATCAACTGGTATCCATGAAGCATCGAGTCTGTAAGGGGGAGATGATAATTATGGCAAACGGGATCATACCAATACCATAGCTTGGAATCCTTTATCACTTTTACAAAACTAAGGTATTGAGCCATCCATTCTTATAGGCAACATTTCGTGCATCAGCTAAGATAACATTAGAATTGATCAAATATTCATCATAGCCATAATTCCACACTTGGCAAGGTTGTATATGGAATTAAAATATAATACGATCAAGTTTCTCAAATTGACCCTTGATGGTCACCTCCTTATCGTTCAAAGACTTCTGGGTATTCTTAAACTCTTCCCTTAATTGATTATTCTCCTTTTCAAGGAAGGAAACTCCCTCTCCAACTTTATTTTATGGTAAAGAATTATTAGATCTCCCAATATAAACCCTCAAATCGTTATTTTCCTTGTCGATAGGACAACAACCTCCATCGCTCCTAGGAGGTCGACCTTAAAATATGCAAGTCTTTTCAGCATACATAGACTAAATGTTAGCCAAATTACGATCACCCCCCGCTTTATCTAGCCTTCATGTTGGATATCACTTCACTATAAATGGCCTAGTTGGCACTAATCATGTCATGATAAATGGTATTGGCCACTATAGCCTGATGGAAAAGTCAACCAGGTTTAAATAGGTTTTTTCTTCTTTAGAATATGATCTGGCCGAGTTTGCTATCATCATCAATATCACCACAACTGGAAGTGATGAGTCTTGTACACCTTCGTCAATGTCATGATACGTAGTGATGGGTGTTGTACATCTCCAATCAAACTGAAAAGTAAAAGGATACGTAGTTGATCATTCAACTAAGTAAGGGGAAAATTGAAAGATAAATGAATATTGAAGATGGAAAAATCTTTGGCTTTCATTGACAAAAGTTACTGAGGAAAATTCCTACATTAAAGACTGGATGAAAACAAAAACAAAAACAAATACCAAGTCTCCAAAAATGATTTAAGTGGAGCCCATAGTGGTTTTCTTTCCCACCTTTGCCTTCTTGAAATCTTGAACAACAACGATGTGTTCTAACTAGTCGTCCCCACCCTTATTCTTCTCAGCATCTTGAGGAACGCCCATATTTTTATAAAACCTAATAGAGTTGGAGATATTTTCTCAGTATTTTGATAAGCGTCGACCTGTTTCTGTCGATTGACAACAACATTAGCCACCTTAATCAATGTCTCACCATCTTCATCGTGATCATCAATCGGAGGAGGGGAGCTTCCATTAATCACCTTGAACAACTCAGAGTCCTCATAGATGTTAGCCTTGATAAGAGCTTTGTCTCAACCATTTTTAAAGAATATATTATTGAGGTATTCAATCTACGATTGAGATTTGGCTAAGTCCTTATCCCATCCGTGAGTGAACGCATCATACTCAATGTGCACCACCTTAACCGTAGCCTTCTCAGCTTTGGTCGTTTCCTCTTTAGCTTTGGTCTTGGAATCTTCGGTCTAGACCTTGGACTATTCAGCATCATCCTTGTCCGTCTTGGTAGCATAAACCAGGTTAGAGGACTCCCTAATCTTTTATTGAGGTCGATATTGGTAAACTCCAACTTTAGAACCTTATTTTCAAGGTACTTTACCTTGGAGACATTGTGGTCACCTACTTTCCTGGACAGTCCAGCAACTTAGTCGCCTCATCCAAGGCTACACCCAAGTCACAATAGGATTTCCTCAGGGTAACATCACTCTCCAGTAACTGATTATAGTCAACTATAAACTATAACATACAGAGAAACGAAAAGAGTCCATAATTATAATGTGAAGGACACACATGTAAAATGCAGACATGCACGGAAGAGAATGTGGGTGGCATGTTCCACCAGTCGACCAGGAGTTAGTCTAATGGTAGTCACCGTGTCAGTAGGAAGGCAAATTGACCTAATCAAGTCACGCGCCAAGTCGGGGCACCGAAAACATATTCGACAATAAGTTTGCACTTGTTAGAAACATGTAAGAGTATAGTATACTCAGTGTGATATGTATAGTATATTGTTTAAATTCCTTGACCAAAACATATATGAGCCTTTGTCCAAGAGGTATTCGAAAAGCTTCATCAATAAACTGGATTCACTCAATGTTGAACCTTAAGTACACTACTCAGGAATTATATAAGACATAGTAGACTTAGATTCAACTTGGTTAATCTATTTTTATAATTGGAAAATATTTTTAATAGTTTTGTCAAATACACATGCAAATATACTTTTCAGATAGAAAATCTATTTTTATAAATAATTGCATCTTTTTGCGTCTTTTAAGTATGGGCGTTCATATGTGAAATAAACATACTTAGAGCTTGGCTCAAGTCATATATTGAAATTTTTCTAAAGGCAAACTAGATAAAATTTTATGGACACTCGCGTGACTTGTCTTGCCGCGTCATCGCTAGAGTGACGAACCTTTTCGCTGCAGCAACAACGACTCACTAGTTTCCTATGTCTCGTGAAAATTGTCTGATTTTTAGTGTGACCTTGATCACTTCAGGTTTGCCACAGTGACGTAATGTCTCATTATAGCGACCCTACAGTGATACGCGTCTCACAACGCCGAAAGTTACTTTTGCACAAGATCTTTCTTAAATATATTCCTAGTTAGTGTGCCAAGTATAATTTTTTGGGTGACTTAGACCTCGATGTGACTATATGCCACCTTAAGAGTATGACAAATAACATTTGAGCCTTTAACTCTTTCAAAATTAAAAGGCTATAAGTTATGTTATTTAATCTTCCAAACCAAGAATGAGAGCATTGAAAAAATATTTTTGCTAATTAAAATATCTCATATATTCGAGAGCACATTTTGTCATTCCTCTTTTTTTATTTCTTTCAAGCCATTAATTCTAATAAAGGTATATTTACTCACCTTGTGTTGAAAAATCTAAATCTTCATTAATGAATAAATATTTTATCTTCATTGGCTTGGAAAACTTGTTTTGATATTTAGAGCACCACGCCTTTGCAAATAACCTAAAAGACGTATCTATATGATTCTTATAAAGATATTAGGTATAGCATTTTGGTTTCTTAATGGTTACGACTAGGAACAAAAAATTTCTTCAACTTTAAAGAAGAAATTTTTGACGAAAGATTTGAAGGCATTGGTTATGGACCAAAACCTTTGGCGGTTGTACAACGTTCTCCAGCTGTTGGCGCTATCTATAGAGAATATGGTGGGAAAGAGTGTCTAGTCGATTGTAGTGTCATGTGGTTGTAAGTCTATATCATCTAGTTGTAAAACTCTACCATGGTGCATTTGTCGTTCTTATTGGCCTGGGATTTTTCTCGTTAGTGGATTTTTTTCTTTTATAATTATTGTCTTAAATAAAAAGATAAAACTTTAAGATTCTAAAATTTAGTAAAATGTTTTGTCATGTTGACTTTTGGATTATTAAGCCCTTTTATAATAATGAATTAACAAACATTTTTCTTGAATTAGGGAAATTAATTTTTATTTGGGTTTCTACCATCGAGAGTCACACTCTCAACTAGTATTAGAGAAGGTCTCCAAGTTTTAGGTGTAAAAACCTAGGTTTAGATTCTTTTCTGTGAAATAGATGAAAGTTCAGCCCTCCAACCTCATGCACTTGATGGTAGAAATTATTCCTATTAGAAAGCCCGTATGATATCGTATTTAATATATATGGATGATCATATATGGAATAGTGTGCTTGTGGGATGTTCTTGTCTTAAAACTGTTGTTGATGATGTCCAAGGTTAAAGATTAGATCTAAATGGGACTAGTAATATTTAAAGGATAGCGGGTGAAACATTAAGGTACTTAACACTATTTTTAGTTATGTGTCCCCGAGTGAGTTTAGACGTATATTCGTATATATGGCGTCTGCACCGTGAATCACTGCAAGCTTTAATGGCTCACCACCCATTTCTAACTCCTTACCATAAAGGAGAACGAGATTTTTGACAAGTTCTATGTCGATCTGAATGACATAATTAGCTTTATATTTTCTTTGGGAAAGACCATTAAAGAGAACAATATTGTTGATAAAATATTACAATCACTCTCACTTAGTTTTTGTGGTAAAGTGAATGACATTAAATAGGTTAGAGCTTTTCCTTGTAAGTTAATGCGTTTAGATGATTTGGTTGAATCTCACCGAACCTATGAGGCGAATTTTCCCTATCGCCAAGGAGTGCCTCCTAAGGAGAAAAATCTACCTTTTAAGGCTAAGAAGGTATCTCCCAATTTCATTTCCCATGATGTTAGTGAGGATGGTATGGAATTTCTCACTAATTTTTCTAATAAGCAAAAAAAAATTTAGTCTAGATGCGCACATAAAAACTATCCGCCCAGAGTTGAGATTGGTCATAAAAGTAGAGAAAAGAAAGATAAATCTCCAAAAGTCATCCGTGTTTTATATGTGGTGGTCGAGGGAACATGTCAAAGCAATGTCCCTCATATTTGAATCATGATGTTCGAAAAAATGCTTATTAATCCACTTTTAGTGATGATGAATCGAACTTTGAAGATAACTCTCAAGAATGCAACTATGTTTCATTTATGACATGAGAGAAATTTTAGGAGTTGGATGATTTAAAGGCCTTTGATGTTCCTCTTTCGGCTAGTGGAGAAATCACTATTACTAGCCCTTCCTTGAGAACTACTGAGGAATAAGAGGAAGGCTTTCTTCAACCGGACTATGTTATGCTTTACGAGGAGTTCATAAAACTCTAAAGGCATAACATGGAACTCTTAAACACACTAGAAAATTTCAATAACCAAATGGCTATGGTGAGTGAGAGTAGTGTGAGTCAATTTTTTTGCTCCACATGTGGTGAGTATTGCGCCACATTTTGAGGGAAGTTCAATTTAGCTTCTTAATATAGAGATTGCATACTTTAGTATGTCCATACACAATAGTGAAAAATCAAGAATATTCTTAGAGAACAAAATCATTTTTCTTGAGATTAAGCTACTACTTATGACCATTTTCAAGATCAATATGGCGGGTAGGTCTCAAAAATTGGATAATATGTTTTTTGGTGACAAGTTATCTATTATGGATAAATGAAGAATCAATTTTGAGAGTGATGGATCTATGTCTAGCCAAGCTCTCATAGCATCCCAAATATATTTTTTCGTCTCCCATTAGTGAGTCTTCATCTCATTCAATACCCGAAGGAAGCCAAGGGAATGCGACTTTTATGTGTTTCTTTCGCAATAAGGAATGACACTTGAAGAAGTTAAAGTTTAGACTTAGGAAGGAACAAATTAAGGGTTCCATGTACCCATAACTATATAGGTTCACACATTGTCATAAGTTATGACCCATTAAGTAGTTTTGTGTTTTGCTTCAACCTGCATCACACTTAAGTGATTTTGATAAGGGTAGAAAGGTTGATAGGAAGGGGAAAAAGAAGGTGGAAGTCCCTCAAAATGTTTCTTCCAAAGGAAAGGGAAAATAATAATGTTTGATCCTCCTAAATTTACTAATTCGGTACCTAGATACAATTCCTTTAGACTTGATCCGAATAGCGTTCTGAAAAAAAATATTAGTAGAGAAGAGCTAAAATCCTCAGATAAATGTGCCAAGGCTTGGTCCTTGTTTAAGAAGAAATAGGATTCTTGTGGTTTAGGTATCTTAGAGTGTTTGGTTTACTCATTTTGGATAGGCATCTTAATTTCTCTCTATCACTACTTTTATTCTTTAGACATGATCTTTGGTTTGTTCATACCTGGCGTTGTACTATATTGGTCATCTATGCTTAATAGGTATTATTTTATCCCATGAGCTTAAATGCAAAACTACATGCTTAGTTATTATATTCATGGTTTTATTTATTACTTCCAGTACTCTGTGCTAATACTTTATAGTTTGAAATGCATAGTTAAATTAAGCTTATTATTTTAGAGTATTTGTCCTAACTCATTCACTTTACACCACACAATAAACCCGAGCATTTCCATGCAAAATATAATGAAGGGGTTCATTTTTTACTTATACCAAAAATTAAAAATTTATGCAATGCTTTAATGAAAGGGTTCCATTTTTATTCCTTTTCTGTATGCGTATTTTATCATCATGGTTAGAGTTTCGTGGTAAGGGCTTCAACATCGGTCGTGAGAATTATCTTTGAAAAAATGGAAATAGTTCCCCACACCTTGTAATGAATGAACGAAAGCCGCCACATGTAAAATTTTATCAAAATTGATGTCTCAATTATTTTTATCTATCCAAAATTGAGTAACATAAAGGATAAGAACCTTAAAAGGTTTTAATCATAAATCCCTATTTGAGGAAGAAATAAATGCTAGTTGAAAATTGTATTTATTTTCAAGGAAGATTGAGGCTTTTTCTTTGTTGCATAAAGTTAATTTTTTTCAAAAGTGAGTTCAAACATTAATCTCCATTCTTCAATTTACGAGTTAATGCTCATTTTATTCACTTTCTATCACGAGTTATGTGTTTGAATCACTCAGTCTTTTATATGGATTTAATTTGACTTTCGACTTTTGAATGATAAACCATTACATTACAAAGTATTTATCAATAACTAAGAACCGCTATATGATCTTTTGTTTCTTGTTTGTTAATTCAAATTTGTATTTTTGGCATTATAATATACCTGATCTTTAGCTAAGAATTCTATATGTACATTTCCTTTTGGCCTGTGTTGTTTGTATCACAAGTTTGGTTGTCGGAATTCGACGCGACCTTTGTCATCGGAGCTTCACTGTAGTGATGTAGCTGTTACCTATGAGAAAATATATCGTTGCAACGATAGTATCCGAGAGTGATAAAAAAACACCCAAATTAGGATGCTTTAGATCTTTTTCCCATATATTTCTCAAAACCTCTTCCAACCACAAAAAGCCTCATGCCTTCCCCCTTTTTAGCAGATTGGAAGTCATTTTAGCTTGTCTTCACCTCATTCTAGTGGATTAATCATCATCTTGGTAATATTTTCATCCATAGATTCTTTGATTTACTCCTTTTTATGGTTAGGGCTCGATGATAGTAGTTTTGGTAGACTTTGATGAAATCACTTCTATGATTAACGAGGTTCTCCTTGTCTTGAGTTTAGGTTGAATCTCTTAAGTAGATTTTAGTGTATGTAGCTTTATTTTACATTTTTAGGGTTTCTCTACTCATTGTTAGTATAGGATCCTTGGTTTTTATTTCCATATCTTATAAGAATTTTGTGCACATGTCCTGGTGTGTCATTTAAGGATATATTATGGATTCAAAATCAAGCTTATTCACCTCAACTTCCTCCATTCACTCTAAATTTGATGAATTATTCACCATAGATTCTGTGCATTGGGAAAGGTTAATTGATTTAGACTCTTTTTCTGGAAACGTGTGTACGAGTTCTTGGATAAAAGATATTGGATTGGTATTTGTTCTGAAACAGGACCATATTACTCCAACCTGGTGAGAGAAATTTATTCTACTCTTGTGGATGGTAAGGATCACTTAGGCACTAGGATTTTTAGCGCCAAGGTGAGAAAATTCAACTGAAAATTTCTTCTAAGTGGATAGATAACCAATATCATGTCATGGAAGAAAACTGACCCAAATATCCTTACAAGTTGATTATGAGTGAACCTAGCCATTGAAACGTTAGCACTCGTTTAAGCGACAACCATTGTCAAGCTTGGCTTGGGATCTAATGACTTTTCTTTCTGAACTTCTTGCTAAGTAGTTTTACATTTTGAATATGGTTATATGATCTTGTATTTCTCCCACATACCACCCATACAAAATAACTCTAAAATGTGCTTATTTTTTATACACTTTAGTATGGGTGTTGGTGTGTGTTTATGTGATTTTGTTAAGGATTAGTCATATATAGGATCTATGATCACACTATGGATAGTATGAAAGCTCTCACTTTGCCCTATGATCATTTGATTTTGCATTTTCTTTTAGAGTTTGGAGTTCCTTTACATTCTAATGAATTCAGGAAAATCCATAATCTGCATTAACTATTGATTCGTATTACAAGTCAATTGATCATCTTAACATATATAATGACACACTTGGTCCATAATATGATGTTCCTCTATCACTTCCTCATCCTTCCCCTACATCATGAGCATCTTGTTCATGCCCTCTAACTGAAAATGGGTTGAATTCCACCGTCTCTCGAATATCTACTCAATCGGGTTTTAATTTCCTTCTTTTAATTCGATGACCTCTTCTTTAGATGATAAATTTCTGCACCAGATTGATACTCATGTGCAAAATGTTAGGGATGCGTTGCATGATTCTAGCAATGAGTTTATTAATTTATCTGTCATTAGGATGTTGAAGAGGAATAAGTGATGTAATTTTGTTGAGTTTTAGGATTAGTTTGGATTTATTTGGATTTTAGTTTGTATTGGCCTTTCATTATAATCCTTGTAAACTCATAACTTTTTAAATGCTTATCATCTTTTAACATTACTTATATCTTTGTTTGATATATTTTATCTTCCCATGTGTAGTTTAACTTGTTGATCTTAGGCATATTAATATCATGAGTATATCTTCCTAACATGTTTAGTATTCACTCATTATATTATTTTTCTCTATTTATTGGTATGATTTACATGTTTTACTCTCTTAAATTGTCTTGAGAACTTGATCCTACTATGTTCTTAGTTCTTTCCTTTATCACTACCAGTGACAAAAGGGGAGAAGTTTATAGATAGGGGGAGTTTTTTTAGGTTGCTTAGAGTTATTTATTATTATATTATGTTTAATGAGAGGGATTGCATATTTGAGGGGGAGTTATTTTAGATAGACATGATGTTCATATTTAAAATGTTGTATTCACATATTCATATTTATCATATTTCCTTGTCATATTTCTTCATTTTGCTATCTTCATGAGTTTTTTAGTGTGTTACAAGAAAGTATTGAACAATATCTTCATTTTTATCCATGAAGACCATTGAGTTTCTTATAGTGATTATTTACTTGGAACAAATGTAATTATTTGTTTTTTGTATTTTCCCTTTTCCAGGTAAATCATATAGTGGTAGATTTCCTTTATCTACTTGTAATTTTTCCTTTTTATGTTTTGTCTCGACATTCTATGAAGATGGTTGAGTTTTTTTTTATATAAACGGGGAGTTAGGGAGTAAAATCTTAAAACAACAACCAAATGGCCTAGAACAAGGTACTAACACCCAGAGATAGACCATTGCAACAACTGTATCCTTATCGAACTCTCGATTTAATAAAATGATAAGTACACGTACATTTTAGGTTCAAAATGGAGCGTTGGGGGTGAAATATCAAAATAAAAATCAATTCACCTGGAAAGAGATATGAACACCTTAAGATGGACAATTTTAACATGTTTGAACTATTCGTGTCCTTACCGGACTTGGGGTCTAACAAAACCACAAGTATACGCAAATTTTAGGTTAAAAACTGGGGAGTTAGGGGGTGAAATATCAAAATAGCAATCCAATTTCCCATAAACATGCACAAGCACCTCAAGAGGAACCATTGAAATGTGTATGAATTGACATGTCCTTATCGTACTCTCGATTTAACAAAATGACAAGCATACACAAGTATTAGATAAAAATGGGATGTTGGGGGTGAAATATCAAAATAAGAACTAAATGATTCGTAAAAAGGCACGAACACCTCGAGATGGACGACTATAAGGCATTGAGCTAGTTGTGTCCTTATCAGTCTCTTGGTGTAACAAAATGACAATTATAGAAAGTTTTAGATTAAAAAATGGGGCGTTGAAGGCATGAACACCGCGACATGGATGATTGTAACTCGTTTGAACATGGCGTGTCCTTATCAGACTCCCAGTTTAATAAAATCACAAGTATACTCAAGTCTTAGGTTAAAAAATGGAGTGGTGGGGGTGGTATCAAACTAATCGAAAAGAGGTACGAACACCTTGAGATGGACGATTACAATATATTTGAACTAGCCGAGTTCTTATTGGATTCTCGATTTAACAAAATGATAAGTATATGCAAGAATGGGCTTTTTGAAAGGTCTATACTTGAATACAAATTCGTAAACATCATTTGATTACATATATCTTCTCTTTTTGATAGGATACCATTTTAGCATTAGATTTATCCATGTAGAACACATGAAGAAGTCAATGGTTTCCTTGATCGACGTATTCAATTACTATTACACATGAAAAAGTCCATGTTTTACTTTAGGGTTTGCTTATTTATTATTGTCGATGACATCTGGGGTTACTTACATGATATATTATGGTTGTGAGGGCTTATGTGATATTATTATAAAATTTTAGGTTTATGTTAAAGCATTTTTTTATATTAACATGTTTCTAGAATGTCCAGAAAACAGAGTAAACTTTGGTGATTTTTTTTTGCCTGTAAAATATTAAGACTTGTAATATTTTGAAATTTTATATGTATATTAATCTATTATTAACAATTTAGTATGTTCACAATTGATGGTTCTCCTCATTGTTTGCAAATAATAAATAATTTTTTTTATTTCCTGAAATATCTGGCACGGTTTACAACCATGCCAAAAATGTCCCACATATTTTTTATAATGATTATAATATAATTTAACACACTTTAGAACCGTTACAAAAGCATTCCATAAATGATACAGGGCATTTTTCGCACGATTTTAAGCCGTGCAAAAAGCATGTTAGATTGTCAAATATCATTACGTTTAGGCAAAAATATGGCACGATTTAAATCCTTCCCAAACAAAATATGGCAATTTAGCACGGTTTCAAATCATGCCAGATTAGGTTTGGCACGGTTTTGGTTTAAAACCATGCCAGATTGTTTTTTGGTCTAGTGACATCTTCCTCTCAGGGGAAAGGTAAAATCAAGAAACGTTAACTTTTATCTAATGGCCCATATTTATATCGACAAGTAGTGTGTCTTCTTGTAAATATATATTAATTGGGTCCATCTAGTTGGGAGCCTTTTAGACAACGAGAACTTATTAGGGACACTTCTTCTTCATGATTCTCGATTGATACTGGTATTCCACTTCGATCGTTCTCTTGATATTAGAGTCAATAATTGAAGCCGAAGTAGCTAAGGCATCTGAATGACTGTTATTTCCACAGAGAAATTATTGGACATGGATGTACTTGAATTTAATGACTAAATCCTAGGAGATCTGGAGGTATGCTGACATGCGTTCATCTATGGAGTTATAGTATCTTGGTATTTGGTTTTATACCATCCTTAAATTGCAGTAGACTTCAAGATGACTCGTGCTAAAGGACAAAGCCTTCTTTAAACCGCTGATGAGAGCTTCATATTCAGCTTCGTTATTTGATGCTTCGAAGCCAAGTCGGAGTCCTAGATAAATTACAATACATTTTGGAATTACAAAGGAATTCTTATCCCTATCTCTTTGGAATTGGATGCTATGTCAACATAGAGCTTCCATTTATTGAGTTGATCGATCTCTCCAGTGGTCACTTAATCGGTGAGCTCTGTTTTGTTGTGCTCATGCCCTCTAGAAAATTCAACAATCAAGTCTTCTAATAATTATCTCTCAATAGATGATATAGGTTGATAATAAATATCAAACCTACCCTATTCTACCGATCACTTAGACATTTGACCAAAGAGGTCGACCTTCTTTAAGGCTGCCTTTAATGGAAATTAAGTATTGATAATGATAGAATGGGCCTCAAAATAGTGTTTCAACTTGCGTAACACAATGAATAATGAGTAAGAAAACTTTTCCTAGAGGAGGGTATACTTTCTCTGCATCCTGTAATATCTTGTTGACATAATAGATCGGGGCATGCGATCAGACACCGAGAGATACAAGTAGATTGGATCACACGAATTTAGGACTGTGAGCAGGGGAGGTCAGCTTAGGTAGAGCTTTATTTCTTCCAGTTCCTTTAAGAATTATTCATTCCATATGCATCATTTCTTATTATTTAAGTGTTAAAGGAGTTGGCAACACTTTTTAGTTAGAGATGAAGCGGTTGAGTGTTGACAACATTCTGGTCAACTTTTAAATGTCCCTAACTATTTTGGGCAGTTGTATATTATTTATTACCTTAATTTGGTTGGGACTTTATTCTATTACCCTTTAAATGACTAGGTAACCCAAAATTTTGCTAGATTGGACTCCAATGGAGCACTTGGGTGTATTAAGCTTCATCCTGTAATATTTGAGGACCTCAAATTTCTTTGCCAGATGGTATGCCCTATATCTTCTCTTCACGATCATTTAATCTATGTATATTTCCATGATATCACCCAATGGTGCTTAAATATCTTGGTGAGTAATCGATGGTAGGATGTTCTTGTATTTTTAGCCTAAAGGGCATAACCGTGTAGCAATAGAGGCCAAGGGTAGTGATGAAGGAGTTATTCTCTTGGTCACACTCGAACAGAGGGATCTAATGATAACACAAATAAGCATTTATGAAACTCATCCATTCATGGTTGGTTTTGAATTCAACCAACTGGTCATTCTTTGGTAGGGAAAAGTTATCTTTGGTACAACCTTTTTTTAAGTCATTAAAGTGTATGCAAACTCTCCATTTTCCATTGCTTAATCTGATCACGACTGGGTCGGAGAGACATTTAGGGAATTAGATTTTCTTTAATATACCATGCCTTTAGAAGTTTTTCTACCCCTTCTTACATTGACTTTACCTTCTCTAGGGCTGTTCTCCATTCCTTTGTGCAGTCAAAAAAAATTTGGGGTTCACATAAAGTTAGTGGAACATTTCTTCAGGATTGATTCCAGGCATGCCATACAACTGCCAAGATATCACATCCTGGTTTTCCTTAAAAAATAGACTAGTTATTCTTTCTCGTGATTGGTTAACGAGTTGTATATCAAAAGCTTCTTTTTCAAATGAGTGTTGTTGAACACAACTTCTTGCAGTGATTTCATGACTCTATCCCCGATCTCACATACTTTAGATTTTAGTGTGAATCTCTCCATGGTCTCTTCCTATATGATCACATTTTCATTCTTATTTTCTTATTTTGTTTTGATGATAATGATAAAGCATTGTCGAGCAGTAGCTTGGTTCCCACATATCTCTATTACCCCTGATCGGTAATTTAATTGAGCTTCTTGTGGCAGGTAGATGGAACTGATTACATAGTATGGAGACATACTCACCTTAGGATCGTATTGTAGGGTGACTACATGTCCACTACTATGAACTCTATCAACTTAGATATATTACCATTACGCGCTGGGAGTACCACCTTCCCTAGAGGCATCTTCATTATATTAGAGAATCCAACCAAAGGGATGGTCACTTCCTTTAGATCCTCCATATTGAGGTTGACTTTTTTGAACAAATTTAAGTATATGACCTACGAAGAGCTCCCGTGGTCCACTAGTAACTTGTCCATACCTCAATCAATAATTGTGAGAGTGATTACTAGTGCATCATGATGTGGAGTTCTGACTCTAAAATAATCTTCCTCAATGAAAACAATATGCTTGGCATAGTTAACATCTTATGGTTGGAGGCATTTCCTCGCTGAGGCTTTAGCAGGTTCCATTTGGAAAGCCTTAATTACCGCAGTAACATTATTTAGTTCCATCCACACAACATTGCCTTGAATCTGATTTGGGCTTGAAGCTCCACGGATAACCGCAAACTCATGTCCCATATAGTCCTTATGTAGGACATTATTAGGATTTTATTCGCGCTCCACAAGGGCCTTTACTAATTTTTTTCTCTATATATTCATCTAGATGGCCTCCCTGGGCCAGATCCACTAGCTGTGACTTGAGTGCCTTGCAGTTTTCTATTTTTTACCAATGATCCTTGTGATAAGAACATCACTGTGCAATTGTAATTTTCTTTGGACATTTAAAATATTATTGATCCTTAGTTTTGTTCAAGATTATATAGATCAACTCTTCAAAAAAATATTTGATAGAGTGAGGGGACTTACCAGATCCATTTTATCGTCGACTTTAGGTCTATTATTATTCTTCTTACCCCCTTTTAGGGAGCATTCTCCTTATCTCCATTCTTGTTCACCTTTAGTCGACCATGATACCACTTGGTTCCATCCATCATGTCTTCCACCTTGGCGTATTTCTCAATTCTAGATATTAGGTCGTCCATAGTGTTGGCTTCCTTTTTGGTAAGAGACCGATGCTATATAGAACTACTCGGTAGACCAATTTTAAATGAAACCATAACCACTTGCTTTGAGAAGTCCCTTACCTCATTGTATGTTTCTCAATATCATCGTTCATACTCTCTCAAGGTTTCTTAAGGCTTCTTCTTCATCATACGAAGGGCATCCATCCTCTTTAGGTGTGTGTTACTGGTCATAAATATCATTATGAAGGCCTCCACGAGATTCTTAAATCTTGTCATGGATCGATGTGGTAGATATTTAAACCACTTGTATGCAATGTCCCCTAGACTATAAGAGAAGATAAAACACATGCGAGCCTCATTATTGTTCCAAAGGGTCATCGCCTGAAAAATTGTTGAATGTGGTTGATGGGATTAATTTTCTTATCATATATCTTAAACCTAGGGGTGGAAATTTTTTTAAGAGGCTCAAAGTCTTTAGTATTTTAGGTAAAATTATATTTTATCTAGCCGATAAGAGCCCTCCTAAGTAACTCCTTGGTTGTTCGGGACCCTTGATGGACAAGTTAATTGTCCATATCTCTTCATATAAAGTTGTGAAGGTCATTCTTATTGAAATGACACTTATGGTAATTCCTTATATTCGATGTTCACCATAGATATGAATGAGCTTGATCGAACCTCGAACTCCTTTCTCGGCTGCAAGTTTTACTCGCCTAAGGGATAGGGGTACAGGAAATATCATGACATCCTTTTTATCCCCATGGAACTATTCCTTCATCTTTTCCAAGTGAATTCGGATACGGTAATTCTCCTTCCACTAGCGGTATGCCTCTTATTTCTGGAGTCATTGCTCTCAGGTGTCCACTTGGGTGAGGTTTACATTTATAAAGGAAAGAAAAAAATTAAACCATGTGGGACTCTTTGAATTTAGATATCTATATGAAATTCATCAACTATATCTAATTATGAGACTTCCACTGATTGGCTTTAATCATACTTTTCCCCTTAAAGTGAAATCGTTGATAGAATTGATGGGCATGTGTCCTATCATTGCATGTGGTCGAATAATGCCCCACAATATAGTAAAAGATCTAAGCATTTCAGTGAACACAATAAAGTCTTTTAAGGACAGAAACGAGGTATCCCTTCATCATCAATAAATACCTTTATCCATACCGGATCCACAAAGTATTGTATTCGTAATTTTAGGTTTGGGTTTCAAACCTAGTTTTTGTATATTGTTCTTCCTATTATATAATCATTCGAAGATTCATGGGTTAAATTTTTTATTACACGTATATCAATGCCTTAAGATTGGTATCAGAGCCCAGGTTGAAGAATGGTCATGTTTTAGGAAAACCTATGTTGTCCATCTTCATACCCTAGGTTGCATGTTAGATATATGTGCATAGATGTATGTATTTGCACACTAACATGGTTTTATAGGAGATGAATGTTTATATCCCTTCTATCATGGTCACATGCATGTATTTTGTGTGAATGGATCCTATGGTGGGTTATTTGTAGTTATACTATGGTTTATATTTGATTTGGTTGTAATAATTAAGGTTTTTTTAACTATAGATTTTAATCGATGTATTGTAGGAGATGTAGAGGGGATATAGTTTTATTTTCGTATTTTATATTGGGTATGAATATGGAGGATTTTTATCTATATTTCTCAAGCTTTGAGGCAATTATGGAGCTTTAATGAAGGGTGAAGAAGCTATAGATGAAAAAAGAAGAAGAAAGAACGAAGAAGAAAGAAAAGTGACCAGACACTTAAGCATAGTAGCCACAGTAGCTTCCCTTAACTGCTATAACGGGTTCATGGTAGCTATAGTGGCTTGACACCACCGCTATAGCAGGGGTTAGCAAGAGGAGGTAGTGACTGGGAGTTTTTTTTATTCCAACTTATTTCTTCAAATAACTTTTTCTTCACAAGGACTCTTCTTCAACACTTATTCTTCCCCATCAAGGCTTGTTTTTCCAAAGAGTCCCCATTATTCAAGTAGTGTACTCAAGGAAGAATTACGAACATGATGGAAAGGGACATTTAATCTTTTTATTTCATATTTATAATTATTTTATTATTTTCATGTCGCTTTATTTTATATTATTGAAACACCCTTTGATAGAAACTCTACTAGGTTTTCTTGAGTATAGTTTATCAAGATATTTAACTAGTTAGGATAGTTTGTGCAAAATATTAGTAAACATCCCTTCTCAATATACATTCAAGATTGAAGACTCAAGGGAACTATATTTTCACAATATGATTCTAGTTAGTAAGATGAAGACACAACTTGAATATAATGGAACACACACTACATCACTCACATTTCACACTCATGCATTCATATAATTTTTGCAAAATCATTTAACACTTTATAGGCATTTAATTGATTTAAATGGAATTTATCTTAGCAATTAATTAGATAAGTTAATCATATGATTAATAATGCTATAAATACGGAAAATTGTTATTTTGATATAATAATGCGTGGAAATAATTTTCATGATTTTTTCTGAATTAAAAATAGTTATCTCATATTTTTAGTTAGTTGAATAAACATTTTTCCTGTCTTAAAAAATCATTTTGTTAATTTAGAAAATACATTTAATTTGTTAAGGTGTGTTTGGTGTGTTGGTTACGTGTCAACATTGAGAGACGCATGTTATAATCGTTGGATAAATATGATCAGTGTTTGAGATTTGGCTTTGGGTATTTACATGGATCGATAATCTTAGTTGTAACTTGTTACCATTTTAGCTATTTTATCTTACTTGGTACGCATCATTTATAACCTTTAGATTGATACTTAATTATAAAAAGCAATCACATCCATTCATTTTATTCAATGGTAACCTATTTTTGGATCCTTCTCTCGCCTCAGATTGAAACCTATATATCGATTTTATTAAAGTTTTTTGGTCATTTAGGGTTTTGTTTTTTAGAGACATGATAAGAGAATAAAGAGAGAAACAAGAGAGACGCAAGAGAGAGAAGAGAGGGAAGAGAGAAGCATTTGTATTTTAAAAAACTATGTTCAATCTCAATGAACCATAGTTTTTAACCTAGATCAAAGTTCACATATGCACATATTTGTCTAGGTTTTATTTTTGATTTTCGTTTGAAGTTTAAATTATTTCACAATCAAAATCTACGCGGGGTATTGGGGAACAAGGGAACAACCCTTGTTTGACCTCCAAATGAAGGCCTACCACATGTCTCTTTTGTCTGAAAATTGTTTCCTCTCCCAAAATTAATTTTAGGTTAAAAGGAATCGAACCCAACCTTTTACAATAATCTAGACTTATCTTAAAACCAAGCACCCAATTGTTAATAACTCTGCCACTATTTATTTATAAATCCATTTTCATCCTTTATTTGCATATAAACCCTAAGAATTTAAAATTCCTTCATTTGACCTAAAATATTCATTATCTTTCAGCAGCACCTATTTAAATGAAAAATATATATAATTAATTCAAATTTAGGCCCATAAAAATTTATGAAATCACTAAATAACCCATAATTATATTTTAGCCCTCAAATTTCATAAGTTACTCATTTTAACTCGAAAAATAACCAAATTTTAGAGAGAACTTTATACTTCCCAAATAAATATTATAAAATTATTTTCAGCCCCATAAAGTTTTTAAAATGATAGTTTTACCCATGGAATTGCTAAAATTATATTTTTAACTTGAATTCTTTTTAAACTTGTATTTTCTTCTAAATTACTAAAATGACTTTACAAATTCATTATTTATGAAATAACGGCCCTAACAATGCCTTCATTTGGGCATAAATAATTCAAAATAATGCCCTCGTATAATACTCTTAAACCTAAAATTGTTGGTCCTCGAGCATAACTAATTTTTTTAAGATTTAACTCACTTTCATAAGGATTACGATTGCACTTAGCATGTGTAACAAGTCGTTAAATCCTTGGTTACCCTAGTGGACGAGTTTTGTCTCATGAAGGGTTGTAGTGAATATACACACAAACTTCACTTCTTGATCTTAACTTATCGTTTGTGTGCGTGGCTAATATAACCGTCTATTTTAAAAGATTTGATTGCTACGTTTTTTATCCAGAATTTTTTTTAATTCAAAATGTCACATAAAATTGGTTAATTTATCTCGATATATTTGAATAAAAGAGTAAAATGAATGAGAAAATTTCACAAATACATAATAAAAAATGAAGTTTTAATGAATGAATATGATTTGCTAAATGAAAAATGGATTACGTTGTGAAAACTTTGAATCGCATTATAGATTTTATTCATTTTCTCTCCACATTATGAAAAACTTAACTTGAGACCGGTTATGAATTTCTTTCGATCGTATTGTAGGCTCAGGTATTGGTTAGAAAGAACAAAATTTGTAGTTTAAATTTTTTTGAGAATATAGAGATTTTTCAGCATTTTGACTTTTAGGCACTTTTCAACCTCCACATTTACTTTCTTTTTTTACAAACTCACATACTCTTTTTTTATTTTTCATTTTTACATTCTTTATTTCTTTTTTCCTCTTCCTTTTTCGTTTTCTTTTTTAAACATTACTTTTGCAAAAATTCTCTATTTTTATCATTTTCCAGCCATAATTTTACCCTAGTATTCTCAGAAAACGGGCATAGATTTTTTTCATTGGCTTAGAACTCCAAGCTAGAGTTAGGAAGGATTTTGAATTTTAATTAAAAAAATGCTCATTTTTCTTTTGGGGCTCAAATGGTCTTGCAACGGAATGTAAAAAAGTCGGGTTCGAGCTTAAATTCGGGCTTTCAAAACAGTGGCCTAACATTATTTCTCAACTTCCTTTAAGTCAATTCGTGTCTCAAGTTGGCGTAGACTTCTAGTGCATAAGATTTATATTTTTATTTTTTTAGTAATCAAACAAAATAAAAAATTGAGATCATCGACAAATTTAACGATAAAGATAAAATTGAGTTATTTTAACTCGGATTGATTGAAATCTCTCAAAAACAATGAATGGCACAAAAATATTAGTGGGTCAAATCTCCACATTTCTTCAATAAGCATATTAACTTTTGCCTCAACATCCATTATCGATCATATTATGTGGCTAATGTGTAAACCTTTCATAAGTTGGTAGGCTTGTGAATTAAGTTTATATTAAGAAATCATTTCAAAATTGAATTATATTGAAAATATTTTTGGATTTTTTATTTTTATTTATTTTCTTTCAAAAATACCATCCTTACCCCCAAACCTAAATTTTGCATTGTCCTCAATGTATGCTCAAAATAAAAATATGGATAAAGAAAATAAAGTACAAAAGTAAAGGACGACATTACCTCTGAACTTCCACTTGTGTTACTAACTTTTAACCGATCTCACGTGACTTTCATCATAAACTAATAGACGGAACAATTGGGAGATAACCCAACAGACAATATATACACTTGAAGCAATGCAATGAATGCATTGAGTGAAATTATGGTGAAACTCAGTCTAGGTACGGCATGGATGGTAACACCCAAAGAGACTACCATAATGAAATCTAGAATAACATATTAAGCCCAAGTTCCGCTCTAACTCGAGAATGGATAAATCGGGATCTAAATCATATAATACTCTAGTCACAACCTCAATCTGGGCAAAACTCTTAAGTGACCAAGATGATGTTCGTGGCGAAAATGGACAATGCGATATGATAAAACATGTGTCATCAGGAGGAAACCCTTGAATTATTTTCTCAACCACCCCATCACTAGTAGATAAAACCTCTTGTGTTAGTATACTCTCAAAAGGCTCATCAAATTTTGGTTCATAGAAAAGGAATTGATCTATCATATCGTCCCAGTCTCTCTCTCTAAGTGACGAAATGAGTCTAATAACGATTGGACTTTAATAGTGATATCTTCATCAACCGACTCCAATTCTTCTTTAAGTCTAATATCTAGCAACAAATCAGGTGGCCAGAAAATTAGATTGATAGTATCATCCTATGGGGTAATGACCTTCTTGAATGTACTTGACTTAATTTTCATCATCTGAAGAGGGCCACTCCAAATTAAGAACATTCAAGCCGATGGCTTTGTTCCTAAATAATAGGGACATTTGGTCTCTACGATATCGAATGACAGAGTCAGAAGTAGCCAAAAAGGGTCTACCAAGGATGATCGGGATTTGGATGGAGGGATTTTGTACATATTGAATTTTGAAAACCACAAAGTCTATATGAAAGACAAACTCACCCACATTAATCAAAATATTCTCTACAACACGTGTAGGCATATTAATGGATCGATTAGCTGAGGATAAGGTCATATTAGTAGGCTTCAACTCCCCTAGACCTAGTTTCTCATATGCAGTGCATGGTAGAAGGTTCACGCTCGCCTCTATATCTAAGAAAGCTTTTTTAATAGTGTGCTCCTTATCTTAATAAAGATCGTTGGGGTTTCAGGATCCTTATATTTTATGGTGGTTTTATATGAAATAATTGAGCTAGATTTCACAGCAATAAATTCTTTCTTTGGAACGTTGGTGGTTCTCTAAAACGTATAAAGGTCTTAAAAAAATTTGGTGTAAGATGGGACTCGTTGTATAGCGTCAAATGGTGGGATATTAATGTGCACTTTTTTGAACCCTTTTAACATCTTATCCACTTGCGCCTTCTTATTTTGAGGCGCCAAACATTGATAAAATGGATCTGTAGGGACCTATGTCGCTACAAATGTCTCAGAAGACAAAGGTGGTGGAGTGACTTGACCCTGACCATTTTCATGGTTCAATGGGGGTATGGCTTCTCCTCAACTTTTTCCGTTTTATTTTTGGTCAACTTTTGGACCTTAGTGTCTACTTGTTTTATACTTAAGCATGATAATGGATTTGACAGCTTCTTGGCTTTATCATGAACTAACGTTATCTTGAACAAAATGTTCTCTCACTCATTGCATTGGCTAGTTGGCCCACTTAAACCTAAAGTTTGAAAATAAATTGAGCATTTGCATGCTAACTTTGATGGGTGGATTAGAGGAAATTTTGGGTTGTTTAATGGAACTGAAGGGTGCTTTGGCAAGAAAGTTCATCATATCCTCTAAAGATTGGATCTTTTGGGATAAAGGATAAGATGGTAGGGGCATTCTTTTGGAAACCAGGGGGTGGGTTACCAGAAGAGGGGCCTCCACATCCTTGGTATTGACCCTTAGACCATGAAAAGTTAGGTTGGTCTCTCCTTCTTGAAATTTACGCATTAAAATACGATTCAGACTTTGGCCCACTTTAGTAGAGAGAATTGGCTCGTTCGGTGAGGGCTTTGTGGGCCGAATGGGCGAAGAATTTTTTGACTTAGTGGTTGAAACTATCATAGAGCAAACATATAGGTGAACCTATATGTTACACAGGTGCAATTGAAATCATTTTCCCTCTTTGTTGGCATTTAAATCAAAACTTTGTTTGACTTGGTGAGTGAAACACTCTTTGGATGTAATGAACCTAGATTCTCTATTGGGTGCCCATCATTAGGAATTTTTTGCCACATACTCTAGGAATACCCACACATCGGCCTCACTTGACTCTAGCATAGATCGAGTATTGAAATTAAACCCCCATATAAAATTTGGACTTGGCGTCCTAATTCAATCTTATGGTATGGACATTGCAATACCAAGCCCTCGATTCTCTATATATACGTCCACAAAGATTCTCCCTCTTTTTCGCTAAACTTATTAATGCCGTGATGTATCGATATCGTATTTTGTCTAGGGAAGAATTTTCGCAGGAATGCGATATTAATTTGGTTCCATGTGGTGATGGATTCCGTTTATAGTGATAAAACCCTACTTTTGGATTTATTGTTAAAAGAAAATGGGGACAATTTTAGTTTAACAATATCTCCTATGAGTTATTGTAACTTAATCGTCCAATAAATTTCCTTGAATTGGCATACGTGGAGATAGGTGTCCTTTTTTTTACTTACCCTGAAAATCGATCAAAATTAAATTACTCCCGACTTCAATTCAAAATTGTTCGCTTTGTGTTGGGGAATAAGTATACACAAATGTTTACTCGACCTATTTAGATATATGTAGTACTTAAGGGAATGGGGTGCTAATTCATCTCCCATCTCGACAAATAATAAGACTCTACCTATAAAAGTATTAGGAATGCCAGAATCCACACTATATAAATGACCGGTAAGATCTTGAAACCAACCTCGTATACACTATGTACACTCGAATTTCTTTCTTTTTATCTTTTTCATTTATTTTTAATTTATGACTTATATATATATATATATATATATATATATATATATATATATATATATATATATGTTTCTTTTAAGGAAAGAAAAAGAAATAGTTTGACTCAAAACCACGTAATTCCTAAACTAATACAATGCAATTTGATTTATCTACTTTAGGTGAGGGCAATTTCAATGTCTAAATCTACTTTTCTCGAGATTAATCGATGACAACACAGGTCTCGAAATAAATCTCCCTGATTAGGAAGATCTTATTATTTGATAAGGCAGAATTTAAAAGAGGACCAACTACAATTATCATCTCAACTCTCCATTTACCTTCAGGTAGGGGGTCGGTACGAAGACTCATTAAAAACCATAAATCGTAGACAAAGTTAGGAAGGACCAATTTGACAAGTTTGTGCTGGAGTATCTTTTAATTATAATCTTGTTAAAAGTATTTCTATGAGCTATGTTAACACCTTACTGCCAATATTTAATGAATTTTAAATTAAAACTGATGTCGATCATGTGACAACCCGAATATAACTATGATAAATTATATTCTAATCATGCTTACCTTTATGTGTTATGTATAATGTTTTGTTTTTATATAATGTTGGGTTATTATATTTTATTCTAATTTAACCTTCAAAAATCATAAAATATCAAGTTGGTTACAAACACAAAATTTTAAGATTTTTGGTAGAAATGTTCATGTTAGAGACTAGTTTTGACCCTTACAATATGATAATTAGGTCAAGGTAAAAACTGTATAGTGGTAGATATCTTTTCTTAAAGAGAAGAGGGATGAAACCCCCCCACATATTATTAATTAATGGAGAAATAGCCTCTCCAAGTGGTAGTACAAGCTCAAGAAGGAAAAACTTTTAGGGGGCCAATTTCCAAAATCTAAAGCAAAATAAAGTAATTTGGGGGTTTATAATAACCCCATTACAAAAGTACTCAAGAATCCAGAGATCTAAAATAGAAGCAATTGATCTTATCTAACTTGTAAGAACCTTTCACCATCTGCGAAAGATTCTTCACATCTTCATAGATTTTGACCCCATTTAAATTAACTCTAATATTAGCTAAGCAATCAACGACCATATTTGATTCTCTATAACAATGGCTAACTGAATAATTAAACTCTCTAAGATCTGAAAAAATGACTTATGTAATGGACTTAAGTCTCCAAGGAGGTTTCCACTCTCTATTGATCAATTTCACCACAAATAGAGAATCTGACTCTATATTAATCTCTTTAATATTCATCTGCACACATAAATTAATTCCAAGACTTAAAGTTTTAAGTTCCATAACTGATTTAGCTGAAATTCTTCATCTTTTGCATAAGCAAACATCATCTCACCTTTGTCATTTCGCACAATACCTCCGATATATCCTTTTTTAGGATTTCATTTGCTTTCCCCATCAATATTTAACTTTAACCTTCCAATTTGAGAAAAATTCCATTTGACTTTAACATATTTAACTATTTTAGAACTGAATTTCAATTCAAAAACCTCATAACTGCCTTAAGAAAATGGAGAATATCCTCTGTCAAACGAATGATCTTTGCATATGTTAGAAATCAAATTTACAATTTGATTCTTAATTAAATGGACATTGCATTTGATTACCTCGAAGAATGCTTTGTTCCTTGCCTTCCAAATTTCCCAAATCACCACAAGAGGAACATATATACTTAGAAATTGATCTGCTTCATTTCTACCAGCTTGCAACCACCAACTTATAAGAATAGTTGTCAGATTGTTCCTATCCATCTTTATTCCCATTAAATTTGAGAAATTATCCCATAATTAAGTGGCAAATGAACAATGTATGAACAAATAAGAAGCAGATTCTTCTCTATTGTTGCACATATGACATCTTGATCCCATTCTCACACATACTTGTTTGACACTATCATAGTAGGAATGCATTTATGTATGATTCTCCAAACAGTTATAGAAATTTTCTTAGGAATTTTAGAACTCCGGATATTACAATGAACAAAAGAAATAGGAGAATGAACCTTAATACAGTTATATGTAGAAGATAAAGAGAAAAAACCTAAGTTTTCTAACTTCCATATGCGAGTATTATCAACAGATTCGATTTGGTGTAAGCAGTCTTCCTCTACTTTTTTCATTTGCCTCCATGAATGAGATCCTCCCTTACTGCTATTATCCCAATTCTTGTATCTGTTAGAACAATATTTAGACCACAAAGAATCTTATGGTTTTAACTTCCAGTACATTTTCGTCCTAGAAGCCTTGGAAATAATTCCAAAATCTTTTAAACCTATTCCTCCTTCATTTTGATCTTTACATAAATAAATCCAATTCTTCCATTGGAATTTCCAACTTTGATCTTCATTCCCTCCCCAAAATAATTTGTTCATCATCACATGTATATTATAAAGCACTATCTTTGGAGGATTAATAGATTCTAAGAGAAATAAAGGTATAGAGTACAAGACATTCTTAATGAGATGAATATACCGCCAATAGATAGGAGTTTTGCTTTCCATCCTAATATTTTGCATCTCAAAGAAGAAAGTAAGGGTTCATAGTATCCCACCTTATTTCTCCCTTTAAAAAGAGGGCATTCCGAGTATTTAATAAGAAGATCTTTAGAATTTAGTCCCAAAACTTTAGAAACTTTTTATTTGTACCTTAGAGGCATCTTAGCATCAACAGTAAAAGAGCTTTTAGAAAAATTAATTTTTTGACCAGATGTGCTTGAGGAGCTCTGAAGGAAATCCATGACATTCTTCAAACTCCTTTTGTCCCCCTACTGAAAATAACCACATCATCAACAACTGCTAAATGGGATATAAGAGGACATCCATTTGTCAAATAAAAAGGATTAATCAATCGTTTCTCCATAATAATATCCTTGCATCTACTAAAATATTCTGCAGCAATTATAAATAGGCTTGGGGAAATTAAATCACCTTGCCTAATCCCTTTATTTGACTTAAAGAATCCATTAGCTTGCCCATTGATCATAAAAGAAAACCAATTATTAGAAATACTTCTCCATATAAAATGTATAAATCTTTCCCCAAAACCTAATCCTCTAAGAACTTTGATAAGAAATCCCCAGTGAAGCCTGTCATAGGTTTTCTCCATGTCAAGATTTATTATAACATTACCTCCATGAACATTTCCCCCCAGATTATCTACCATCTCTTTGGCAAGCAAGACATTGTCTTGAATATATATACCTTTAGTAAAGCCACTTTGGTTAAAAAAAATAATATTAGGCAGAATCTTAGCAAGTCTTGTACATAAGATCTTTGAAATAATCTTATAACAAAAGCTGCATAGGCTTATAGGCCTAAAATATCCACATACTTTTGGATTCTTAATTTTGGAAATCAGAATAATGGAAGTGGAAGTCCAATTTTTAGGCAATTCAGCACCTGCAAAAAATGAATTAATAGCAGATAGTAAATCATCCTTAATAATGTTCCAACATGTTAGAAAACATTGATCCCCAAAACCATCAGGTCCTGGAGATGAATCAGGATTCAAAATGTGAACATCTTCCATAACTTCTTGCTCAGTAGCATAGTCTTCTAATGCTAAATTGTCCCCTGATTTGATCAATTTAGGAATGAAATCTCCATTAAACTCCTTAGATAAAGTCTGCACAGTAGTCAGATGTTTTTCAAAAAATTAAACAATATGGTTATTGATGGCCTGCTCATTTTCAATCATAACTCCTGCATCATTTTTTACCCCGGAGATATCAAGATGTTGGTCTTTGGCTTTAGTACTGCCATGAAAAAATTTATTGTTAGAATCATCCAATTTCAACCACTTTAATGATGAATTTTTCTTCCAAAACATATCCTCTATTTGTAAAGCATTGGAGTCTAGCTCTTCCTTGATTCAATGCCTCTTTATTTGCTTTTGAACTCGACAGCTCATAATTGAGTTCTAATTGCACTATTTCATCTTCCAAGTCCACCACAGGTTGATTGAAATTCTTAAAAGTAGTCTTGCTCCATGACTTTAACCCTCCTTTAAGCCTTTTAAGCTTAATTGAGGAGTTCCACAAACCTACAAATGAAGAATTATCCCTCCATCAATCTGCAATAGTATGCATAAACTCTGGGTAAGTAGTCCAAAAATTGAGAAATTTGAAAGCTGAATGCATTTTACCTTCATTGTAGACAACTGACAAAAGAAATGGAGAATGATCAGAGGATGTTTTTTTCACATGTTTAAGGGAAGTATTGGGATAGGTTAGCTTCCATTGAGTGTTATACAAACACCTATCAAGCCTAGCCATAATTAAGTCTATCTCACCTCTATTATTACACCAAGTGTATCTAGAGCCTTGATATCCCATATCTTGAAGCCCACTACTTTCTACACCCTGATTAAACTCATATACTGCTGCAATATCCACATCATTTCCTCCAAGTTTTTCCTCTTGATTTGCCACTAATGTGAGGCATTTCAATCATGTCATTAGAAACCTCCATCATCTGAATCCATAGGTCCCTCCATTCATTTTTGGAACATTTAGCTTACACTACTGACACACATAATTGAGATTTCAAAAATTGGATGTAAAACTTTAAACACCAGCATTTGATCATGATTCAACATGAGTTGGGATTGAATATTGTATCTACGCAAAAGCTAAATTTTCCCATTACAATTAATACTACCACCATCAAATTCCCAATTCAATTTATACATCTCCAATTTATTCATATCAACCATTGGCTCCAATAAAGCTAACATAGGTATTTTATGAATTCTGTATAAAATATTAATCCTTCTAGAGGTTGATTTCTTGCTAACACCCCTTATATTCCAAACTACAAGGTTTAACGTTGAGAGTGTTGAAAATTAAACTTGTTTTTGAAAATAAAATAATTGGGCTTTATTAGTTTGTATGTTTGGGTTAATGTTTGGGTTGTCTAATTAGTTAGTATTGGGACTCCATAAAATTAGATCCATTAAGAGTGATATTTTCCAAAGAACATTCTAGATCCCTCTTGTGTATTTTGGAGAGTGTAAGAAATAGTAGATTAGTGGAGATAGATGTAGAAGGTTCAATCTTGACCCTTGATGTAAATTTAATCTCCACCATTCATTTGAGTTGGAGGATAGTATAAATAGGGGTGTTGTCTCCACATTTTGTATCAAGTAAAATTTAGTGAGTCCTAATAAAAGAGTTCCTTTCACCAAATAGTTCTCCACTCCTTTTTTTCATATATTTTGCGCCCTCTCCTAAATATATAAACAACCTTTTCCAACAAAGTGGTATCAGAGCCAAGGTTCTAAAATGGCTAATGGTATGGTTCCTTTCCAAATCCCTCAACTCCCCAAAGACAACTACAACCATTGGAGTATCAAGATGAAGGTGTTACTCGCTTCTAAAGATGTTTGGGAGATCGTTGAAAAAGGATACAATGAGCCTCAAGATGAAGCCACTCTATCCCAAGCTCAAAAGGATAGATTAAAAGAAGTAAGGGGGACAGATCAAAAGGCTCCGACTCTCATTCACCAAGCATTGGATGAAGGTAGGTTTGAGAAAATTACGTTTGCCACAACCGCCAAAGAAGCATGGGAGACTCTACAAAATTCTCATAAGGGGATTGAGAAGGTAAAGAAGGTTCGTCTCCAAACACTTAGAGGTGAGTTCGAGTCTTTACATATGAAATATTCTGAGTTACTTTCAGATTATTTTTCTAGAGTTTTGGCTATTGTCAATCAACTGAAAACTAATAGTGAAAATATGAGCGACACACGGGTGGTAGAAAAAATCCTCCGCTCTTTAGGTTCCAATGTTGACTATGTTGTTGTTGCAATTGAAGAATCTAAAGATACAGATTCTATGGGAATTGATGAACTCATGGGTTCCTTAAAAGCCCATGAAGAGATAATTAACAGGAAAATTCAGGAGACTTTAGAGCAAGCTCTTAAAACAAAGATTACTCTAAAAGAAGGAAGAGAATACAACAACGAATGGAGCCAAAGAGGAAGAGGCAGAGGTCAATTTCGAGGAAGAAGTGGTGTGAAGTTTTTCAATAATGGAAGGCAAAACTCATATCCAGCAAGAGGACGTGGAAGAGGGGGCAACACAAGACCAAGGTACGAAAAATCTCAAATTAAGTGTTATAATTGTAAAAAATTCGGCCATTATGATTCAGAATGCAGAAGTAATTCTAATATTGTGGAGGAGAAGGCTAACTATGTTGAAAAGGAAAAGCATGAGGATTCGACATTGTTATTAGCATACAAAGGAGAACATAATGGAGAAAGCAAGACGTGGTATCTTGACACGAGAGCAAGCAACCATATGTGTGGAAAAAAGGACATGTTTGTGGAACTTGATGAATCGATAAAGGGAACTGTTACTTTTGGAGATGAATCAAAAGTGCCGGTGAAAGGAAAAGGTAAGATATTGATTCGTATGAAAAATAGGAAGCACCAATTTATTTCAAATGTCTACTATGTGCCAAACATGAAAACAAATATCTTGAGTCTGGGGAAACTCTTAGAGAAAGGTTATGATATCCACATGAAAGATCGTAGTCTTTCTTTAAGAGACCAAAGAATGAATTTAATTGCTAAAGTACCTATGGCAAGAAATATAATGTGTTTAAATGCATGCTTTAAAGACATGTCTTGGCTTTGGAACTTAAGGTTTGGGCATCTAAATTTTGGTGGCTTAAAATTGTTGCATAACAAAAGAATGGTTAATGGGTTGCCTTCCATTAATCATCCGGATCAATTATGTGAAGGATTCTTACTTGGAAAACATTTTAGAATGAGTTTTCCAAAAGAGTCAATTACAAGAGCAAAGAAACCCCTATAACTCATTTATACCGATGTGTGTGGCCCTATTACTCCTTGTTCTTTTGGCAAAAATAAATACTTTCTACTTTTCATTGATGATTTTAGTTGGAAGACATAGGTTTATTTCTTAAAAGAAAAATCAGAAGTATTTTGTTCTTTTAAGAAATTTAAAGCACTTGTGGAAAAAGAAAGTGGTTATGAAATAAAATCTATGCGATCCGATAGAGGAGGCGAATTCACTTCTAAAGAGTTTGAAAAGTTTTGTGAAGAAAATGGGATACGCCGTCCTTTAACGGTTGCATACTCACCTCGACAAAATGGAGTTGCTGAAAGAAAAAATAGATCCATTTTAAATATGACTCGAATCATGTTGAAAAGTAAAAGAATGCCAAAAGAATTTTGGGCCGAAGCTGTGGATTGTGCTGTTTATCTGTCAAATAGAATCCCCACTAAAAGTGTGTGGAATAAAACTCCACAAGAAGCATGGAGCGGGAGAAAACCCGAAATTTCTCATTTGAGAGTATTTGGGAGCATTGCATATGCTCATGTGCCGGATCAAAAGCGAACAAATCTTGATGACAAGAGTGAAAAATACGTATTTGTTGGCTACGATTCACGCTCCAAAGGCTACAAGTTGTACAATCCAATCAGTGGAAAAGTCATCACGAGTAGTGATGTCAAGTTTGATGAAGAAGGCTCGTGGAATTGGGATGCCCAGGAGGAAAACTATGACTCTCTTACTTTGTTTGAAGAAGAAGATGAAGATAACAACAATGGAGATGTAGAAGATCCTGGTACGCAACCTCCATCACCACCATCATCCACTCATGGAGATCTATCATCATCATCATCAAGTCAAAGTTCACATGAAAGAGCCCCATGTTTAAGCAGCTTGGATGAAATATATGAGGTAACTAAAAATCAAAATGATATAACTCTATTTTGTCTTTTTTTCGATTGTGAATCTATAGGTTTTGAAGAGGCCATACAAAGCAAGATATGGAAGGATGCAATGGATGATGAGATAAAAATGATTGAGAAGAATGACACATGGGAGTTGACAAGTCTTCCCAAAGGGCACAAAGCTATTGGAGTCCAATAGGTGTATAAATCCAAGAAGAATGCTAAAGGAGAAGTGGAGTGGTACAAAGCAAGACTAGTTGCCAAAGGATGCAAGCAACGATATGGAATTGACTATGAAGAGGTATTTGCTCCAGTTGCTCATCTTGAAACTATAAGATTAATTATCTCTTTAGCAGCTCAAAATAGATGGAAAATCCATCAAATGGATGTGAAGTCTGCTTTCTTAAATGGCCATCTTGAAGAAGAAGTATATGTAGAGCAACCCATGGGGTATGTTGTGAAAGGCAACGAAGCTAAGGTGTTAAAATTGAACAAGGCATTATACGGCCTAAAATAAGCACCAAGGGCATGGAGTAGTAGAATTGATCAATATCTTCATAAAAATGGTTTCAAAAAATGCCCTTATGAGCATGACCTATACACAAAGGTGAATGGAAATAAAGATATTTTAATTGTTTTCTTGTATGGGGATGATTTAATCTTCATAGGAAATGATGCAAAGATGATCGAGGAGTTTAAAAAGGTGATGACAAGAGAATTCGAGATGACCGATATTGGGATCATGTCCTACTATCTTAGCATAGAAGTAAAGCAAGAGAAAGAAGGAATATTTATTTCTCAAGAAAGCTATGCAAAGGAAGTTCTCAAGAAATCAAGTTGAATGAATGTCAGCCCGTAAGCACTCCCGTGGAATGTGGAACCAAGTTGTCAAAGCATGAAGAAGGAGAAACAGTGGATCCAACATATTTTAAGAGCCTCGTTGGAAGCTTGCGATACTTAACATGCAAAAGGACCGATATCCTCTTTGGAGTTGGACTTATCAGTCGTTATATGGAAACTCCAACAACAACACACTTGAAGGTTGTAAGAAGGATCCTTCGCTATGTCAAAGGTACGATTGACTATGGATTATTTTATTCAGTCTCTAACAATTTTAAGCTTATTGGCTACAGTGATAGTGATTGAGGAGGAGACTTAGATGACCGAAAAAGCACAAGTGGGTTCGTGTTCTACATGGGAGACGTTGCATTCACATGGAGTTCAAAGATTGTCACTCTTTCCACCTGTGAAGCTGAATACGTCGCCACAACAAATTGTGTGTGTCATGCAATTTGGTTGAAGAATCTATTGAAAGAGCTTAACATACCTGAAGATACGGTTGAGATATGCGTCGATAACAAATCGGAGATTGCATTAGCAAAGAATTCAGTTTTCCATGACAGAAGCAAGCACATCGACACAAGGTATCACTACCTTCGTGAATGTGTGGAAAAGAAGGAGGTACAATTGAAGTACGTAAAGTCTCATGATCAAGTTGCCGACATCTTTACCAAGCCACTCAAGCATGAAGTGTTCCACAATCTACGAAGACTACTTAGAGTTGCAAAACCAAGTTTGAGAGGGGGTGTTGAAAATTAAACTCGTTTTTGAAAATAAAATAATTAGGCTTTATTAGTTTGTATTTTTGGGTTAATGTTTGGGTTGTCTAATTAGTTAGTATTGGGACTCCATAAAGTTAGATCCATTAAGAGTGATATTTTCCAAAGAACATTCTAGATCCCTCTTGTGTATTTTGGAGAGTGTAAGAAATAGTAGATTAGTGGAGATAGATGTAGAAGGTTCTAGAGATTCAATCTTGACCCTTGATGTAAATTAAATCTCCACCATTCATTTGAGTTGGAGGATAGTATAAATAGGGGTGTTGTCTCCACATTTTGTATCAAGCAAAATTTAGTGAGTTCTAATAAAAGAGTTCCTTTCACCAAATAGTTCTCCACTCCTTTTTTTCATATATTTTTCTCCCTCTCCTAAATATATAAACAACCTCTTCCAACAGAGAGTTGGAGGTATGGGAGTTTCTGGTTCCTCTGGAGAGGGATCTCGTGTGCTTTGTGAACATAAGATCTTATTTTTTCGGCACCTTTTCTGGTTTTACTATTTCTGAGAACATTATTAGTTCCTCAATTAAAGGAACATGATAATCATAATCCTCTTCTCCAACAGATAAATACATTTTCTGCATATCATTATAATCTTCTTTATCTATAACCACGGTACTTTTTGGTGAAAAAGAAAATATGTCCTCTTCAATAGTTTCTTCTCTATTAAGATCTTGATTATTAATAAAGGCTTTGAACCCTTGTTTCTTCTTTGATTTATTCTTTGTCACCCTCCACTGATTAGCCTATGTGATCCCTATTATCTGGCCTGTAGGCCTCCATATATCTTCAAGATTTTCACCTGCTTCTGTAACCTGTACATTAACTCTATCAAGTATTTCCAAAAATTACTCACCACTATAGTGCTGCGCCATATCACCTGCTTCTGCAGCCTCTGTAATAACTACATCTGTTATTTCCATAAACTGCTCACCAATATATTGTTGCTCCTCATTTATATTGATAAAAACTTTCTTCGATTGGATGGGAATTAAGTTTTGTCTGTCTTCAATGATTTCTTGGGAATCTTAGTTATTCTTGTCATTCTTGGCGTCATCTTCTATTGCTATCACTTTATTCGTTATACGATAATCAGTTGTTTTTTCCCCATATTGTTTGAGAGACTTATCACATTTTTTGCTACTTCTTTCTTTGCTCCCCTTTCATTGTTCAGAGGACTAAACATGCAATCCTCCTCTCCATGGCCTTTTTTTGAGCAACAAGTACAATATTTTGGTAAATTCTCTACCTGTATCTCATGCCAGAACCCTTTATCCCCACACCCTATCCAAACTTTCCTACATATCTTCTTCGTCATATTTACTTCTAAACAAACTCTTGCAATACTGGGTCTATTGATTTCCACGACTGAAGTATCAAGTTTTAGGGGTTTTCCAATGAGTTGGGCTATAGAATATAACTAAGGTTTAGATAAAAAATGGATTGGTAATTGAGGGAGTGAGATCCATATAGGAGCAATGTTACTCTCCACATCTGGCCTGAAATCTGTAGTCCACTTAAAAATCCTCATATGATATTTCCCTATATACCAAGAATCTCTAAGTCACATTCTAGAGAAATCTTCTTCACTATTTAATCGAATCAAGACATGTTTTTGATCAGTCAATCCAATATTGAATGCATTTTTGAGAGAGAATGTTTGAAATAGCTATCTCATAACATCCATTGAAGGCCTTCTGTGAGAGAACTTCCCAACAAGAGCAAACTTAAAAGGTTGTGCCAATGATTCAATATCTTATTGAGAAAATAAAATTGCAAGTTCTCCTTTATAAGTTGTGGGTGTTTTCATTGCAACCTTCACCTTAGTTATTGAGGAGTTTGCCACCACTGATGCAAAAGACTTTTCCACATATTGTGAATGTCAGGAGGTTTAAGATCCACGCGAGCAATGCTTGATGAGGCAGCCATGCAAACCTTAATTAGGGTTTAAGTAGGAAAGAAAGAGAGAGAGAGGATTTCTCAGTCAATTCAGTTCATAATGGTAGATATCTGAGTGAGGTTTGTAACACAATAAACGGTGTATCAAACGAATGCATGAATAAAAAGTTATACCGAATTTATGAACTAAGGGAAAATATGTCCATCCCTTTAAGTGGTATTTTATCTTTAAGTAGACCAAATATTTTGATTTGATTTGTTGGAGAGGGAGGAAGATTTGGCTGACTTTAACCTCTTTCTTCATCAGTTTTAACCCCTGGCTTAGTTTGAAGAGTTTTTGGCTTGATGAGAGAGAAAGGAAAGCTTAAGGTTATAAAAATAGCTAAGAAAAAAAATTCAAGAAAATAAAAAAAGTCTTCCCAAAGTATATTTATGTATTAATATTATTTTATTCTTAGATTAAACTTATTTAAAGTATATTAATCATCAATTATTGATTAAAATTTCATCCTTCTTTATATATGTAAATATGTGTTCATACTTAAGATAAGGGGTATGTGTAAGCCATATTTCTTTGAATATCGCTCCCATGTATTCAAACTTGTATATTTTTTTTTGGTATACTTTCTGGAATTGAGTACTTCGAGTTGGAGATGAAACTAGACTCTTATATGAAAATCATGTTCGAAAATTAGAATTAAAATCCATGTGGTTAAACCTTAGTGATGGTTGAAAGTTGGTACATAGTTGTTGTTTGCATAATTCGTTTAGCTATACCGTGAATTTGATAAAGCTTTTGACATATTAAATGAACTTTATAAATTATGAAAATTTAATTTTTTACTAATCAAAAGTTAGGGTTGAAAATTATAGAAAGATGTGGTGTAGAAAATTATGAAAATTCATGAAAGTTGGTTGCATAATAGAGGATCTTGTGGGACAGGTTTAATACATTGTAAAGATATGGAAATATATTTCTCTAGAAAGCTTGAAATATTACATCGTCACTTGTACAAGGGAGTGTGAGTGTAGAAAACATCACAATAAAAGAATCCACAAAAACAATCACAAAGAGCAGAAAGTAAAATAAATAATACGCACAACAATGATATATGTGGTTCGACAAATTGGCTACGTCCATGGTGACGTTACTTGTTCTTATAAAGTGTCTCTTAAAATATCGAGTTTTAATCCTTTGCCTCGAATCAGGGTGTAAAATTTATAGATATTCTTTCATAGAGGTTGAATGGGATAAGGAACTTAATAGTCATGTTGGATATATCATGAACCACCTGAATATCTCTACCGAAATTCTTGGAGGTTGATTTGAATATATCCTCAAGTGCTTTATTGTATATGAAATGCACATTTGTTGGTCGAATATTTGATTTGGGGGCCGGACTGCCCCTTAAGCGACTTGGGCCTATTAAGCTACTCTAATTTACCATAATAAATGGGTCCCCACAATTGCCTGTAAAAATTTTGGGTTTTTACGAGTTATAGGCTTATATTTTTTAACTAAACTACTGGCCTTCAACTAGAATGGCATTTTTTTAGATTTAGTGAAGTTGGTGAGGATACGCTCGTCATGAGCCAAATACCATGGCATACTTGAATAAGTGAGGGTGCTGTTATCCGACTAGGCATTTATACCACCAAAAATCATTTGGGAGATCGTGTGTAATCATTATCACTGGTCTTCAAATTGGAGATATAGTTTCTCGGGTCAGTTCAATCCAGTGCATCTTTTTCTTACTCGCTAAGCTTTACAGCGTTCATCTTCTTCAGTATCTTTTTTTTCCTCAGAGCGTCGTTAATCTTTATAAGTTCAGCTCATCTTCTCTCAGTTTCTCTCTTCATCGAATTTTTCTGCAATTGTAGCTAGGGTTCTTGTGTGTTCATGGAAAAGCTTGATAATAAATCAATAAAAGAATTTAGGAAGAAGTAAAATATTCCTGATTGGGTAGAAATCGATTGTGCCCCTAACCTAGAAATGTGCGTGACATTAAAGGGGGCACTATATTCATACCCTTATCGTAACCTAGGGGGTTTGACTTTTCCCCCAAATCCTCTATTTTTCTTAGATTCTTTACATACTTGGAAGTAGTTCCTACCCAATATGCCCCTAATGTATGGAAAATAGTAAATGGGGTTCAGGGAATTAATACTTTGTATGACACAAAATTGGGTCTCGCTGAAATATGTTACTATTACATATGCTTGAGAACAAGTTATGGACTTATTTACTTGAAGACGAGGAGGGATGATTAAGTCCAGGTGGTAAATCTTCCAGACTCGCACAAGAATTACTAGGGACAAGGTTTTATTGCTAGAAATTGGCAATGTCTTTCTAATCGTGCGGGTGAAAGGCAATGGGGACCTGTAATTTTTTACTATGGAGAGGAACGCTTAGATTGCTTCTTTCTATCTTATTGTTATATCATTTGGTCTTTATTTTCTTCTTCTTTTTATCTTCTGATATTTATCCTTTCTTCCTCCATTTTGCAGCTCGTGTAAAGAATCTTGAGCCTGATATTAGTGAGATCAATGCTGATGAGCTTCTAAAGGTTTGGAACATCAAAGAGAAGCTACCTGACGGCGAGCATCTCGGGTCAGCATTGTATCTATTGGAGTATAAAAATACTACAACCAACTTTATTGCTCATCTTATTGATGAGGTTCCTGATTTGAGAGCTTCTGAGGTTGGTATTTCTGAGCCAGTCGTTGTTGAAGAGGAAAGCTTGAAGAAGAAGAGTGGGAAGAAAGTGAAGAGGAAGAGGGAGGAGAAGTAGAAGTAAGAGAAGAAGAAGAAGATATGGTCCCTCTGGTGAAGAGTAGAAAATTGAAACACCCTAAGGATGATGACCATATTGTCTTATCTGATTGGATCCTATCTCTAAAGACATATGCAACCAATTCCTCGAAGGGCAGTGGTTCTAGCCCATCTAATAAGGGGAATGATAAAGAGAAAGACAAGAAAAAATAGAAGAAAAGAGGGTAAAAGGAAAAGATGAGTGAGAAAGAGAAGAAAAGAGAAGAGGAAAAGAGGAAAGATGAGGAGAGAGTGGAGACCAAGAGGAAGTTGGTCTTATAGTCCTCTGGGGTCCATTCTTTCCCAAGACTTGAGGGGGCTAGCATGGGCGATGCATTTTCTCTTGCCCTTGACCTAATGAAGAGGGCAGTGCTCGTTACTAATCGTGAGTATTCTTTCAGGTTTGGATCATCCCAGCTCGCCCTCAAGACTACTCAAGGGATGGCCCTGGTAAGTCTTTTCCACCAATTATTTTTCTTTACTCTCCCTGTTATTATACTAATTCACTATTATTTTCTTCATGTGTAGTTATTATATGATTTTACGGCTCTTTTAGGCAATCATACTAATAGCTTCAGAAGAGTGCAAGAGCTGAAAGATGCTCTGAAGGCTGAAAATGATGCATTTTCTAAAGCTCGCCAGGCGTGGGAGAGAGAGAAGAAGAAAATAACCAAGGCCTTTGATACATTTGGGATGAACCATAAGGTGGTGGTCGAGGAGAAGACCAAGCTAGTGAAGGAAAATGGATCCTTGTTAACAAGGTTGTCAAGCTGGAGAAGGAGCTTCCTCAAGAAAAAGACGCGAGCTATCACGAGGGCTTTCAGAAATCCTATGATGATGCTGAGCAACAGTTGGCTTATGGGTGCAAGGTATCCTTCAAGAGGGGATGGGACCTGGATTTTAAGGCTGTTGGGAGCCCCACTAAATCTGAGCTCTTCAACCTTCACTCCCCTGGTCCTGATCCTTTTGAGGAGGGTGATCAGGATGGCGACCAACCTGTTGGTCATACCGTGATCGTTCCTGCTGGGGTTGGTGTGGTTAATGGTGATAGAAAGGAAAAGTTAGTCATTGACAAGGGAAAGACCATTGATGATGATGATTAGATGACTAATTAAGGTTCATATACTAGGATTTTTGATACGACGCAAATATTGCGTATTTCACCCGTTAACCTACGCCTTATTAGCCCCCTTGGGTATCTTAATCCCTATACTTATGCTCGTTAACCAGACAACCTCGGATTTCTATGTTAACATGTTTTGCAGGGGTTAATTGAGCTTTTGTAGGTATTTGGATGCTTAGTATGAAGTTCAGACGCTTTTCGGAAATGTTTCGTCGACTTTTGCAGCTTCGGGAGCATTTTAGTAATTTCAGCATTCGGGTTTGAATCCCGAGCTCTTCACGGAAGTTGAAGCCCTTTGATTTCTCTTCGCGTGGCCACCGACGGTGCATGATTCCGAGTTGTATCGATGGAGTTATGGCATTTTTAGGATGGTTTTTACTGTAAAAGTACACTCAAGGTCACATTCAAGGGCATTTTAGTCATTTCATATTTTGGTTTTTTAGCCTAATGTCTTCTTGGATGTTGTAGTCCTCTGAGTTATCTTCGCGTAGCCTCCGACCGTGCCTCATTCCGAGCTATAACGAAGAAATGGCGGCATTTTCCGTAAAAGAGGACAAAGCTGCAGAATTCAGACCTGTAGCTTGCGAATCGATTCGTCCCAAAACCGAATCGATTCGGAATGCTGCAGAATTGCAGATTCGAACTTCCCCTGTTTCCGAATCGATTCGGACCATTTCCGAATCGATTCGGGCCTCCAGATTTTTGGTTTTCTTCCCTTTTATTACAAGTTTGCCATGGGATATTTTGTTTATAACACTTTTTCTTCATTTTGAAGAGAAATATCTTCATTTTTAGGAGAGTTTTAGCTTAGGGTTTGGGTTCTTTGAGAGCTCTTCTTCTTCTCCATTTGGTGTGACAACTTTTGGGTGTTGTAAGTTGGATTTTTCATTACCCTTACCATTAATATAATTGTTGTTCTAGTTTATTTCCATTGTTGTAGTTTAATTTCATGCTTAGATAATTAGTTTTAGTTATTTATTTCTTGCTTTAATTAGTTAATTAGTTGTTTAAAGTAGTTTAATCCATGTATTGTCCGTAGATAACGGGTTGGGATTGCATTTCCGCCATTAATGGGCGTTGATCTCTGAAAGTTAGGTTTTGTGTAAAATTGCGTTTAATTGAAACCGCGTGTATTAAAGTTGGATTGTTATGCGTTTAACTTTATTTGTCACGCAACTTTAGTGTTTATAGCGACAATCCGAATTTAATCCGCGTGTGACCATTTTTGATTAAATGTTTAATCTCGCAACTTTGGGTTAAATTCCTTCTTGTGTGATGTTTATGCTTAATTGTAAATGCTCGATTAAATGTTTTCGAACCGTAATTCTAATTAGTAGTTGTTTAGCCCGTGTGGTGGAATGCGATCCCGATCCTCGCTTTCCTTTATTTTAGCATTAACTTCTCTTTTCTTTTGTCACCATTCCCAACCATCACCTTTTCATTTATTTATTTTACACTTTTATTCTTGAAGTTTTAAAACAATTAACATCTAAAATTTAATCACTCCCTGTGGATTTCTTACGATACCCGACTTACCGTTGTGCTTGCTTGTCAAGTGTAGTTGTAGTTTAGGTTTTTTGTATCGCGGCGGCGAAACACACAACGATTGTGTCCTCACACGAACACTCGGTTTTCCTCGCCAACAAAATGGCGCCGTTGCCGGGGAGTGTGTTTTAGATAGTAATTGTTTTATTATTTCGTAGTATTTTTCCTTTTTTGTATTTGTATTCTTTGTTTTAACCTTGCAGGATAGCATATTTGAGCGCTAAGAAACTTTGATTCGTGGTTGCTCACTTTCTTGCTCGGATTCTCCATCTACAAACAACGAGGTAATCATGTCCTACTATTATAGTTATTACGGTTATTCTAATGATTCGTACTTTGGGGATAGTTTTCAAGTTTTCCATTTTCAAGATTTTCTTGAAAATGAAAGACTTGAAAACATTTATCGAAATGAAAATCGTTATTGGGAGCTTGAGTTGGATTCATTATTCGAATCCAATGACGATCTTCATTTCATTACTTTCGAAGACGAGTTTCAAACAAATGAGGAGTCCGAGGCTCTTGAGCCGAGGAAGCCTACTTTGGAAGAGACTTTGCTTCTTTATTACCAAGGTTTGGAAAGCTTAGATGATGCTGGAATGAGACTTGGTGCACTTTCCGATGAGATGAATTCTTATGCACAAAACAACGAGGAGGTGGAAACTTGTGTTTCACCTCAATTTTTCAAAGAATTTCTCATCGAATGTGAATCTTTCTCCCCCGAAATTCAATCTCCTTCCGACGATGAGTTGATTGAGATTGAATTTGTTTCATCACCATATTCGTTTTCCGTGATCGAACCATTAGAATTACCGGTTGATTCCTATGAGTCGGTAGAAATTAAAACTTCTACACTTTTTGCCGATGAGGACTCTTTACCGGACTTGTTTTCGATGGATGTTATCCCCACGTGTGCACCATCTCCCATTTCATTTGAAAAATCTTTGGGAGATGAGTCGATTTTTCTTGGACCTCAAGTGTACCTTTCCCCCTTATTATCCAAATGCCCCATCGTCCGCCCAAAATTTCAAATTGGCGATGGTTCACTTTTTTTCACCACCCACATGCCTTCCGTTGTTCAAACGGAATTCATATCTTTCGGGAGGCATGTTCACTTTGGAGGGTCCACCGTTGATCTTTCAAAGTCAAATCGTTCTTATGGTGGACCCTCAACTATTTAGACTTCTAGTGTATAGTTAGTGTGAAGCCTAAATAGTAGGTTGTAAATAGTTAGCTTTTTAATTTTCTTTCTTTCCTATTTTTCTTTCCTTTTAATTTAGTCTAGTGTAATTAGTTAACTTTTTGTTATTTGTTTTTGCTATGCTCGGTACTAACTTGTTTTGTAGATTCCTTTGGACTCGCGCTTATGGAGATCGCTCCAATTTTGGGTAATATCGTTCTTTCCTCTCTTTGTGTTGTGTTCTTAATGCGCATTGAGGACAATGCAACATTTAAGTTAGGGGGTGTAGGATATTCTATCCATTTCATGTGTAGTCCATTGATTTGCTCACATTTAGTTACTAAGTATGCCTTTTTGTGAAAAATTTAAAAATTTTCAAAAATATTTTCTTTCTTTTTTCTCCTTTGTTGGGCATTTTGCCTTGTTTCCAGTGATAAATTTCAATAATTGCCCGATCTAATAGACAACTCAATGATGCATGTTCTTGATTTTAGAAGTTATTAGACTTTAGTCCTCAAATCATTGATATTGTGAATAACTTCATGAATTAAACTTTATCCCATGAGCATATGCACTTTCCTGGTTATATTTATTTGGTTTAAGATTTTTATAACTCGGTAATCTTTTGTTGCATTGTATATACTTACACCGAGTAAGCTTTGTACCTTTCGTCGTTTGTGAGTGTTATACACTATTCTTTTCTCATTGAAAACGTTGAATTCATTGGTAATCTCACTAATCTTTCATTTGACCGTTCATTAATTTAGTTCATACTTGAAATGTGTTACTTGATCATGATTTTCATATATTGTTTTGACTCGAGAATTACGTAAACTTTGTGAAATGATCATAGGCCATCTTTGTTATATCACCCATATTAGCCTTGACCTCACCCTTATGTTTTTACCCTCGTTAACCCCTTTGAGCCTAAATATAGCCTTTCTTTTCATAACCCAAATTCCCATAACCAACTCCAAATTGGAGTTTTAAGCCATACATACACCTTACATACCTTTGTTTGGAATGTTACTTGGGATTGAATGTTGTTGTTGTATTGCGGTTGCAATTTTAGGCATATGAGAGTTTGATAAGTAAAGAAAAGAAAGTAGTAAAAAAAGGTGAAGAAAAAGAGAAAGCAAAAAGAAAAAAGAAAACAAAAGAAAAAAAAATGAGAAAAAGAAGAAAAGAAAAGAAAGATAAAGTTGTAAATGTTGTGTATATAGTTCAATAAGCTTTTATTACTCTCCCCGATTATATATCTAATGCCTTTTGGAACTTGTTTTCCAATTTTGATATTGCCCAAATTTTCCCATTATTCCAAGTTTTCATCTCCGAACACTTTGAATCCGTACATATACCTTTCATTTCATACCTTAACCCCAAACCTACATTACAACCCTCTAAAGTCCTATGTGATCTTAGGGTGCATTTAATTTAAAAGTCATAATAGTTTTGGTAATCTGTGAAAATGCATTTCGCCTCTTTTAATGTGCGGTATCCTTTCATTGAGATTACAGTTTTTCATTTTATATATAGCGTTCTTCATTTGTGACATGTGTGCGGCCTAGTTTCCATTTACATTTACTCTTTATGCCCGCATGTCCCGTGTGTTGCCTCCCTGTTTCGAGTGAAATTCGCTTGATGAGTGTAATCCCCGTGAGGATTGAATATGCTTGCTTTATGTTTATCCGGATTATTTAAGTTTTTGCCAAATCATATTGTGCATTTGCTCTCCCCCTCCCACTTTTAAAGTTTCAATTCTACGAGGTGCATTCAACCTGTTAATAACAACGGACTTTTGTTTGAATTCGTTCAATATGCTAATAACATGTTTGAAATCTTTTTCGTTGTTGTTGAGTTTGTCGCATGTTTGGTTGGGCATATTTTGCGAAAACCATGTGATGTTTGTGGGTATCATCCCTGAAAACCCTCACGAGACGACACTCGTCCACTAGGGTAACCTAGGGGTTTAACGGCTTATTGCATATGCTAAATGCAATCGTTCGCCCGCGAAAGTGGCCTTATCTTTTTATTTCTTTTTCATCCCATTTTGTACTTGTATCCTACTTTTGGTCTGCTTGTGGTTCTTGTAGTTTCTTATTTCTTTGCTAGGGACTAGCAATGTGTAAGTTAGGGGGAATGATACGACGCAAATATTACGTATTTCACCCGTTAACCTACGCCTTATTAGCCCCCTTGGGTATCTTAATCCCTATACTTATGCTCGTTAACCAGACAACCTCGGATTTCTATGTTAACATGTTTTGCAGGGGTTAATTGAGCTTTTGTAGGTATTTGGATGCTTAGTATGAAGTTCGGACGCTTTCCGAAAATGTTTCGTCGACGTTTGCAGCTTCGGGGGCATTTTCGTAATTTCAGCATTCGGGTTTGAATCCCGAGCTCTGCACGGAAGTTGAAGCCCTCTGATTTCTCTTCGCGTGGCCGCCGACGGTGCATGATTCCGAGTTGTATCGATGGAGTTATGGCATTTTTAGGATGGTTTTTACTGTAAAAGTACACTCAAGGTCACATTCAAGGGCATTTTAGTCATTTCATATTTTGGTTTTTTAGCCTAATGTCTTCTTTGATGTTGTATTCCTCTGAGTTATCTTCGCGTAGCCTCCGATCGTGCCTCATTCCGAGCTATAACGAAGAAATGGCTGCATTTTCCGTAAAACAGGACAAAGCTGCAGAATTCAGACCTGTAGCTTGCGAATCGATTCGTCCCAAAACCGAATCGATTCGGAATGATGCAGAATTGCAGATTCGAACTTCCCCTATTTCCGAATCGATTCGGACCATTTCCGAATCGATTCGGGCCTCCAGATTTTTGGTTTTCTTCCCTTTTATTACAAGTTTGCCATGGGATATTTTGTTTATAACACTTTTTCTTCATTTTGAAGAGAAATATCTTCATTTTTAGGAGAGTTTTAGCTTAGGGTTTGGTTCTTTGAGAGCTCTTCTTCTTCTCCATTTGGTGTGACAACTTTTGGGTGTTGTAAGTTGGATTTTTCATTACCCTTACCATTAATATAATTGTTGTTCTAGTTTATTTCCATTGTTGTAGTTTAATTTCATGCTTAGATAATTAGTTTTAGTTATTTATTTCTTGCTTTAATTAGTTAATTAGTTGTTTAAAGTAGTTTAATCCATGTATTGTCCGTAGATAACGGGTTGGGATTGCGTTTCCGCCATTAATGGGCGTTGATCTCCGAAAGTTAGGTTTTGTGTAAAATTGCGTTTAATTGAAACCGCGTGTATTAAAGTTGGATTGTTATGCGTTTAACTTTATTTGTCACGCAACTTTAGTGTTTATAGAGACAATCCGAATTTAATCCGCGTGTGACCATTTTTGATTAAATGTTTAATCTCGCAACTTTGGGTTAAATTCCTTCTTGTGTGATGTTTATGCTTAATTGTAAATGCTCGATTAAATGTTTTCGAACCGTAATTCTAATTAGTAGTTGTTTAGCTCGTGTGGTGGAATGCGATCCCGATCCTCGCTTTCCTTTATTTTAGCATTAACTTCTCTTTTCTTTTGTCACCATTCCCAACCATCACCTTTTCATTTATTTATTTTACACTTTTATTCTTGAAGTTTTAAAACAATTAACATCTAAAATTTAATCACTCCCTGTGGATTTCTTACGATACCCGACTTACCGTTGTGCTTGCTTGTCAAGTGTAGTTGTAGTTTAGGTTTTTTGTATCGCGGCGGCGAAACACACAACGATTGTGTCCTCACACGAACACACTTTTTCCGCTCGATCAATTTTGTCTTTTCCTTGTATAATCTTCCTTTTGCCAATTTATAATTGTTTTTGGGAATTTAATGTATTGTCCGTTGGCCATCTTTTCATAATGAATGAGAATGTAACTTCTATCTTTTTACATGAGTTCACTTAATTCTTTATGTGTTAAATTTACTTCTGGTCTGGTGTGTGTCGCTTATAGTCTACTAATTTAGGTTGCTATATTCCTCCTAGCTCCCAATTGAGGGACACTCTTGGACTAAATATTAGCTCAAAGGATGACAAAGCCTTTATAAAGATTTGTAAGTTCTTAAGGGCAAGGGACGAGCAGTACAAGAACCAGACTGAGGTGATTTCTAAGATAAAAGATGATCTTCACAAGATGGAGGAGATAGGTGCCTCTATATAAGAAGAAGTAAATTACTTAAGAGCCAAACTCTTAGAGAGGGCTGAGGTCGACCAAGTGGGCAAAGTCCTTCAGTTCGAGAATTACTCTCTGAGGAAGGAGGTTGCTAGTTTGAAAGCATTTATCGCCGTGCTCAAAGAGGACATAAAGAGGCTGAGATATGCATTTAAGATGGGATCCTGAGAAGCCTGATTTGGCTTTGTTGCCTAAGGATCCCCTATTGAGCTTTTGTTATTGCCAAAGAAACTCACGAGGCCTCTTGTACTTACAATAAGGACCTGAGGGTGGTTGTAATTTGAAGTTCATATAATTAACCTATCATAACTTCTATAAACCCTATTCTCCAGGCATTTAGATATGTGCGAAGGAGTTATCATTGGAAAAGGTGCAAATTAATAAGATATAATCAAGAGAAGTTAAGCAGCCAACTCAAAAAATAAGAATAGAGGGGCCAATCGGCCTTTATTCGTTAAATATAATCTAATGGTTGTGTTCGATAATCTTGGTATCTCTCAGCCCTCCAGCGTTTCAAAGTGATATGCTCCTTGAAGATTGTCTCTAATAACTCTGAAGGGTCCTTCCCAATTCGGTCCCAGTTTGCCGTTCGATGGTTTGACCCTCTTGTTGTATTGCTTGGCTAGTTGCTGTTGGTAGGAAGCCAACTTGATTAAAGCCAACTCTTGTCTCTCGTCTGCTAGGTCAAGCTTAGTGCATAGTGCATCATCGTTGAGGCCTTGGTCGACCATAATGGTTCTCATAGTAGGGAGACCTGCTTTAAGAAGGATGACAACTTCCATTTCGTAAGCAAGTGCAAAGGGTTCCCCAGTTAGTTTCCTAAGTGTGGTACGATAAGCCCATAAAATATGAGAGCGCTCATCCACCCAGGCACCCTTGTCTCTTTCCAATCGCTTTCTCAGTCCATCGAGCATGGTTTTATTAGAAACCTCTACTTTTCCATTGCTTTGGGGATATGACACAGACCTAAAATGGTGCTTGATGTCATGCTCATCATAAAAAGTCTGAAAGAAATCACTTTTGAATTGTGTGCCGCTATCGGTGATGATATCCCTTGGTATCTAAAAGCAAGTTATGATGTTCCTCCATATGAACCTTATCATATCAGAGTCTTGAATATTTATTGGTGGTTATGACTCTACCCATTTGGTGAAGTAATCTGTGTTGACCAACAGATACTTACGATTGCAAGATGTAGTAGGTAGTGGTCCCACAATATCTAATCCCCATTGAGCAAAAGGCCATGGGATGGTCAGGGATTTCAGGTCGCTGGCAGGTTGGTGGACCATAAGAGAGTGCTTCTGGAACTTTTCGTACCTGCGAACATAAGCATTTGCGTTCTTCTGCATATGAGGCCACCAATATCCTTTCTTAATCGCACGAAAGGCCAATGATCTCCCAACTACGTGACTCCCATAAATTCCCTCATAGAGCTCACTAAGTACTTTCTTGGCATCTTATGGGTGAACGCACTAGAGGTAGGGTCCTGTAAATGACTTCTTGTAAAGATTTTCTCTAGGGGTAAGGTAAAAATGAGCAGCTTTGACCCTAACCTTATGGGCCGACCTCTTATGATCTAGCAGTATGTAACTCCTCAGGTAATTAATTATATGATCCATCCAACTGGGGGGGTTTTCTATGAGGAGGACTTGCTCAGCTATGATCGTCTAGTCAATACTTGGTTATGCGACGAACTCTATCTGGATAGTCCTCCTTAGGTTAGAGTCAATTATCGAACTAAGGGATGTTAAGGCGTCGTCGTGACTATTCTTCCCCCTAAGGAACTATTAAATTTTCACCTTTTCAAAGTCTGCCATGAGACCTATTACTACGATGAGGTAAGCCATCATTGGATCATCTTTGGTGTTAAAGTCACCGCTTACCTACTTAGAGAACAATTTGGAATCGTCATATACGTAGAGGCACTTTTCCCCTAATAGTTCGGATTTTCACAAATCGGCGAGCAGTGGTTTGTACTCAGCTTCGTTGTTGGAGGTCTCAAATACTAACCTGATTCCTTTCTCAATCACAGTGTCTTCGGGGGTGACAAGGATGATCCATACTATCGAACCTTGGAATTGAAGGCTCCATCAATGTATAAGGTCCAGTCCTTGGACTGTGATTCCTGTGTTGTTGACTGTTTATTATCCGATTGATCTGTTGGTTGATCTCCTATAAACTCATAATGAAATCTACTAAGACCTGTCCTTTAATTGCAGTTCTAGTCTAGAAGTGGATATCGAATCTCTTCAGTTTGACTGACCACTTTGAGAGCAGTCTAAAGAGGTCGGCTTTTCGTAGATCAACCTTGAGTTAATAAAAAGTTATTACGGTTATGGAGTGGGCTTCGAAGTAATGCTTCAACTTACTTGAGGCAACCACCAGAGCATAGGCAAGCTTCTCTAGAGGTAGGTACCATTGTTCAACGTCCAGGAATGTTTTACTAGCATAGTATATCGGATGTTGTCCTCACTCCTTCTCACATACTAAGGTGGAGCTCATAGCATGGTCTAATACTTCCGGGTAAAGTTATAGTGGGTCTCCATCATTTTTAATTACCAGTAGGGGTGTCTTGCTAAGCTAGGACTTCATTTCTTCTACAGCTCGCGAACAGTGTCGTCCCGTATGAGGCCTTTTCCTTTTTTAGAAGCTGAAAGAATAGTCGACAGCATTTTGAAGACTTAGAGATGAAGCGATTGAGCATCACGAGCATTCTAGTAAGATTTTGAACATCTCTCAACGTCCTCAATTACCCTTTTACTGACTAGATAACCTAATAACTTTCCTGATTGGACACCGAATGAACACTTACTCGCATTAAGCTTCATCCGATATTTCCTAAGGATCTCAAAGGTTATCGCTAAGTTTATAAGATAGTTGGGTTTTCTCTTTTTTTTTTACTAACGTGTCGTCAATGTATACTTCCATCATTTCCTCCATTTATTTGCTGAACATCCTGGTGACCAACCTTTGATAAGTTACTCCTGCATTTTTGAGACCAAAGAGCATTATCTTATAACAGTATGACCCGATGGGGTTATGAAGGAGGTTTTATCCTGGTAAGGCCTAAATAAAGGGATCTGATGGTATCCAAAATAGGCGCCTAGGAAACTCATCCTTTCGTGCGTCGCAATAGCGTCAACCAACTGATCTATCTTTAGGAGAGGGAAACTGTCTTTGGAATATGCCCTGTTGAGGTCGGTCAAATCGATACAAACCTTCCAATTTTCATTAATCTTGGGTACCACCATTGGGTTGGATAACCATATAACGAACTGAACCTCCCTGATGGATCCTGCATTCAGTAGCTTCCCTACTTATTTCTCCAGTGCCTTTGCCTTTTTGGGGGCTGTTCGATGAGACTTTTGAGCAATTGGAATGAAGGTTGGATTGATGTGAAGGTGATGGAAGGCTACACTGGGGTCGATCCTTCGTAATTTGTATGGTTCCCAAGCAAAAATGTCCATATTTCTCTTGAGAAATGCAACAAACTCTTTTTTCTTTTGATCGGCGAGAGTATCTCCGTTCAGAAAATTACTTTCGATCAAGTTTCCATCGGTTACAACTTCTTCTAAGTTTTCAACGACCCTTTCGATGGGGTGGATCCTGGTCTCTTCCAACCCTGGTTAGCCGTACCGTAATTTCTATTTGGAGGGCACATCCCCCTCTTGTGCTCCCTTATGAGAATCCTATGCTTACTTCTTCATTTATTTATTTGGGCGGATAGCTGGAATAAATCACTTCCTAACTATAGTCTGGTCACCACGGATTTCAATCACGCCCTGATCGGTAATGCACTTCAGCTTTTGATGGTACGATTTTCATGGCATGGATCCAACCTCTGCCTAAAATATCATGGTATGAGATCTCAATGTCTACTAATAAAAACTCAATTATCTTTGAGACGTTTCTTACCCTGACCGACAAGATTATCTTCCCTAAAAGTATTGTGATCCTCCCTATAAAGCCGACCAACTAAGTAGTGGCGTCTTTGAGGTCGACGATATTCAACTTTAGTTTATGGAACAGTTCCAGGTACATCACTCCAGATGAACTCCCCTGGTCCACAAGTATCTTATCAATGTCAAAATTGATAATTTTGAGTGTGATCATCAATGCGTCATGATATGGGGTTCTTACCCCAACTAAATCTTCTTCGATGAACACGATGTGCTTGGTGTAGTCAACGTCTTCTGGTCGTCGATGCTTTTCTGCCTGGGTCTTGTCAAGGTCGATTTGAAAAGCTTCATTCATGATAGTTACCATCTTGAGTTCCATTCGAATAATGTTTCCTTGGATCTACTTAAGGTCTGATGCCCCATGGATTAATGCAAACTCATGTCCTATATCATCATCGAGGATGTTGCTGGCTTCTAGTCGCCATTAGTTGTGGCCTTATCTGCTTTCTTCTCGACATACTCGTTGAGGTACCATTCTTGAACTAGATCCTATAAATCTGACTTCAGAGCTTTATAATTCTCAATTTGATGACTGCCCTCGTTATGGAATGCGCATATCAATGCGTTGTTCCTTTTAGCTGGGTCACCACCCATCTTCTTGGGCCATTTGATGAATGACTCATCTTTGATTTTACTGAAGATCTTGTAAATGGGTTCCTTGACTACATCCTGGAACTCTTTAGAGGGGTCAGCCTTATTCCCATTCTTGGAACCATTCTTACCCCTGTTATTATTTCCCTTTTTCCAGGTATCATTCTTTTTTATTACCTTGTTCACCTTGGCTCGACCGTTGTCCCCTCCATTAGGATGAACCACGTCTCCCACCTTCGCATACTTCTCAATACGGGCCATAAGATCATAGATGGTGATGGACTCCTTCTTAGTAAAGTATTGGTGCAACAAAGAGGCGGTCGAAAAATCAATTTTGAAGGATGCTATGACAACCTACTCTTAGCAATCCTCGATCTCATTGAAAACTTTCTAATACCTTTTGGCGTAGTCTCGGAGGCTCTCTTGTGGATTCTTCTTCATCATAATAAGTGCATCCATCCACTTGGGATGGGAGCAGCTGATTATGAATTGCGCCGTGAAGGTCTTCGTCAGAGGTGAAATTTTTTTGATCGACCTATTAGTAAGCCTCTTAAACCACTTATGTGCTACATTGTGTAATCTTGAAGGGAAAAGCCTGCACATGAGTGCATTATTGTGGCTCCATAAGTTAATTGCTTACCGATATTACCTAACATGGTCTATGGGGTATGTTTTCCCATCGTAGACCTTGAACCGAGGGGCAATGAAATTTTTTGGTTCTCCTCCTGCTTGATTGACCTTACAAAATGGGACTTCATCTGAGTTTTGAGAGCTCTCCTAGCTAGCTCTCTGGTGGATCTAGCTCCTTGATGGGTTGTATGTTCGTCCATCTCCTTATGAACCATAATATGTATGTCCTCATTCTACTGATCATTGATTATGTGGTAGCTTTTTTGTTGGCCACGCTTCGACCTGACACTTTTAGTTCTCTGCTGATCACGCCTGAAGCTCTTCCATCTGCTGTGAGTATTGCTCGCCTGAGGACTAGGAGTCCTGGTATGACATTTTATAGTAGCCCTGTGGAGTTCTCTCTCAATTCTTTCGAGTCGCCTCTGTAGGCAAGCATTTTTTTCTGCTTGGAGATGCGCAACCTCCTCTTGTTCATGAAGCCTGGCTTCATAAACATCGACCAACATAGAAATCTAGGTAGAACGAGGTGGCCCGTAGATTTCTTCAGAGGGTTACCTGTCTTGGTGAAACCTGGGGTTTATATGCTGGAAAATCTCAGACCTGATCCTAGGAGGAATTGGGTCTTCTTGAACGTCACCGACTTGTGGCCTTTTTCTACTGTGGTGAGGCATCACGTCTCATAGGAATAAAAATTTCTTCCCACAAATGACGTCAGTTGTAAGTGCAGAAAATATCATTATAAAAGAATCTACGAAAACAATCACAAAGAGCAAAAAGTAAAAGAAATCAAATGTACAACAACGATATATGTGGTGCGGAAACTTGCCTATGTACACGATGAGGTTACTTGTTCTTATTAAGTGCATCTAAAAGTCTCAAGTTTTAATTTCCTTGCCCCGGGTCAGGGTATATAATTTATTGATATTCTTTCATAGAGGTCAGATGGCATAAGGAACTTAATAGTCACGTTGGATATATCATGAACCACCTAAATATCTCTACCAATATTCTTGGAGGTTTATTTGAATATATCCTTGAGTATTTTATTGTACATAAAATACACGTTTACTGGTTGAATATTTGATTTGGGTCAGGAAGCCCCTTAAGTGACTTGGGCCTGTTTGGATACTCTCATTGACCATAATAAATGGGTTTCCACAAGGAGTATATTCATATATGTTTTAATTTTGATAAGTTTGGACACCTTTATTTATACAATATATGAATTTATAATGGTTAAGAGTAGAGGACAATAATTTAATACATACTAGATACCCCATGAAAGAATATTCTTATCTCCTCTTTACAAAGGGTATTTTGAGTACATGTTCCATGTATGTATGTATGTATGTATGTATGTATGTATGTATGTATGTATGTATGTATGTATGTATATATGTATTGTGACACCCCGACTAATTAAATACCGGGTAGCTACTCCTTTATTAAATTAATACAAAATGTCAAGTTGGCCCACTTAACAGCATCACTGTCGAAAACATTTTAATCATTACTAACCACCTAGTATTTAAAAAGAAAGATGTCAAATTTTAAATTAAGTCTGATTAACATACAATAAAAGAATTATGAAAGAATATCATAACCATACACCATAAAGTCTCAATAAAGTAACCAACAATTAATAATAAGTCCGGAGGAAAACTCCTCACAACAATCCCACCACTGAAATAAATAAAACAGTATATCTTGAATTAATTACATGCCAATAATCTGAATAACTGAAATATGAAATGTCTCTAATAGAAATGGGCGACATGCCCTACAAATGATGAAAACTGAATAGAGTCAAAAGAAGCGTCTACTAGCAAGGCCCTGTAACTTCCACAAACAGCTACAGCTCGTCACCTGAATGGAAATCCTATGCATGGTGTCCTTGTGGCTGGGCACCTAAAAGGTTTTTACAAAAATAGATTTGAAAGCAAACGGGTCAGAGCCCGAAAGTGGAGAGTATTTTAAAAACAGCAAGTGCTTTAATAACATTAAAACAAAGAATGCAAAATACATGTTAGGACGTGCTCTCACATGAAATACTCACCTCTCGACTAATCGTGCACTCCTAACGTACAGTACCCATCTAAGTGGTATTTTTATCTAACTAAACCGACATAAGTTCTAACCCATCTACTCGATTCACAATATGAATTCCCAATGTTATCACTTGAATAGATAGCTTTACTTAAACTCGGATTCTCAATTATTAGCATTACCATTTACTGGAGGTTATCCCCTTATTTATCTTCTCAAGGAGTTACTATAAATTATTCTCATAAGTAAACATGACAAGTCTGTTCATTTAACCGTATATCATTCACATCATAAATATACAATACAAGCACCCCGAGACTAAGCTGCGGTGCACACATACTCTGCTATCCATCCCGGTACATCACGTACATAAGGATCACGCATTTCGAATCTCTCAGGAATCGTTCTCAGATAACAACACTCACAATCAATGGAGGCGAACACAGTCACATCACATGGGTCACGTACATACCTACGCTCCCATGATCAGCAGACTTATTAACTTCCCAATAAGTCCTTCTTTGACCTATGTCCTCGAGGTACCAATCTATATCCCCCCGTAGGCACACAAAGAATAAATGGCCCTAAGCGAACGCAAACCTCCCGTGATAGCAAGTATTGTAGGTATGTCATACACATAAAATCATATACATATACTAAGCATACACACGTCTTAGTAATTACCATAATTTTATTAGTGGTATAATTTTAATTCTCATACCAACTTATAATGTTACACAATTCACATAGCCCCGGTTAATACAAATATTTAAGCCGTCACTTGTTCTCACATTGTAATAGTCACTCACGTCCTAATACACAATTTTCATTTGGTTCAAATCACACTTCTATGTTTTACTCCTCAATATATCCCAAATATCCCAACTATATCAATTAGTCATCAAGGGAATGTTATCTCTACAATTAAACCAGGTTACGGGACATTAGAAATCAAATCAGGCCAAAAAGGCCAATCTGTCAACTCGTTAGAAGTCTCGTTCGAACGAGGTCGTTCGAACGAGAGTTCATTCGAACAAAGTGGGCATCTAACGAGATCTCGTTCGAACGAAAGGCATCGAACGAACATCCCACTCGTTAGAAGTCAAACTGTCAACTCGTTAGAAGCTCGTTCGAACGAGCTCGTTCGAACGATCTGGGCAGGCCTTCTAACGAGGTGACAGTTTCGAGCCCAGAATTCTCCTATTTCGCTTTTCCCAATTTTCTTCACCTCTAATCTCATCTAAACATCATTCCAAATGTAGTTCAAGGTTTCTAATCATTCCTAAACATACTTAAGTCGTATTTTAACATATTTATGAGGTCAATTCATCCTAAACAACACCCAATTATCAAATCTCCTAATTTCCCCCCAAACCTCATGAGTATGAACCCAAGAAAATTAAATTCATCAATATCCATAATTAAATCCATTTTTGTAACATGAAAGATGCATTTCTAACAGTATAATCACCCAAACACAATTCTACGTACAATCTCTTTATCAAAACATGAGTTTCTAATTTCAAATTTCATGGGTTTTTGTCATTCTCCCAAAACAATGCAATTATATAGATTTCTACGCATGGAAGAAGCATTCATTGTAAATAACGTAATTAAACCACTTGCCTTGGATTATTCTCTGAATTTGGTGTTGTATTGATGAAGGTTGCTCTCTCCTTTTTCTCCCAAGGTTGAAGGCTGAAGATGGAGGTTAAGGTTTTCTCTTTTGGGAACCTCTCCTAACTTCTCATGAAACTCCCGTATCCCTCTAATCACTTAAGTGTTGGTAATGGGTTAGTGGGTCATTAAATTTCCTATTTTAAACTCCCAAAATTCGTTGGTCATAAATTCCAAAATTACCAATTTACCCTTTTAAGTTGCCGGTATGGCCTAAAAATGCCCCTGGACCCAAACTAAACCCCCGGCTAGTGTTTTCTGACTATTTCGACCCTTCCGGATGCGTTAGCGCACTCAAAATGACCATTCGATTGATAAAAATAAAATTCACTTTTTAATTAAAAAAAATAATTACATTCCTGACGCGACTGTCATACGCGTCCCGACAAAATTTCCAAATTGCCGTATTTCTATCTCGCGACAATTTAAATATTTTCAATATTCATATCACATCATATGTATACACATTATAATCAAATACCAACTCACATCTCGTTAGTATTTTATCCGGATTAATTCTCAATTAATTCCCATTTAATTTAATTAATCCCATAAATAAATATCCATAAAAGTACGGGGTATTACATACTCCCCCCCTAATAACAGAATTTCGTTCCGAAATTCGGATAAGTAAGGCACACCTGGAAAAATTAGGTATCCTCCAGTATTCAAAATAATTATAAAGAAAAGCCCAAATCACTAAAACCCTCGCTTCAGAATAAGCTTGTTTAACATACTTGATACCTTATCAGAATAATCTTCGATAAATGCACCTCACGTTGTGCTCTTATTAAACAACATTCGAATAAAAATAGCCTATACATCATTAGCCGCATTATTTTTATTAGTATTGTGAGTCCGCACCTCACTACTAACTCCCGCGTTTATCTAAACACCAAACTCCCATCCTGGGATGAATCAATAACACATCTGACTACGCTTGTCTATTCCTTGAAATATCCCGACGTTGTGACTTTTACACAAGGGGAAACCACTTCAGCCTGTTGGTGTAACACAAAACTTTGTAAGCACCTTGTCCACCATAAATAGATACGGGTGCTCTTCCCCCAACTCTACCATTAGGTAATATCTCCTCCTCATGACTACAATATACCTCACTAGTTATACCCGATTTGGAATTGAAAATATCACAATGAATCCAAAATTTCTTTCATACAATCCATCAGTCGTTAGTCACCTTGCGCCTGCACCTCGGGTTATAGGTGATACAACCCTCAGTTTGAATCGTTATTTCCCACTACTTATTGTCACCCCACCTGAATGTGGATTTCGGGGATTTCATCCCAGTTCTAAATAATACTACGTCGAACCACGTACCGGCGTGTTCACTATCTAATAGTGTAAATCATTCAAGTATATAACAATTTGTCTCCTTCTGAACAACATGACTCACGTATTTGAAGGAGTTTGTTACCCCCAAGAAATTTACTAACGTGACTCTTCCATCCCTGGAATCATCGGTTGGATACGAAATTAATTAGTTAATCATCTAACACCCAACCGTTCTACTACTTACTACACCCCTTTAAATGCTGACTTTCTTGTAAATGTTCCTTCCCGTTAAGTGATACTTAACGATCCTCTACTTCTCTTGGCGTATGCCAAAGTTTCGACCCTTACACTTTCTCACCTCTTTGTGAAAATCCGGACTCCTTATACCTTATTAACATTCTCACTCTATTTACTCATGAGTCACCCACAACATTTGATTAGTCGAAACTCTACTCCAAATTGCACATAATAATTAAATATTTGCCTTCTCAAGAGATATCCCCTTATTAAATGGCTTTCCATTGCTTTTTCACTACATTCGGACGTGCTACACTGATTACATACGAGTATACTCATTAACACCTTCTTTTACGACGCTAAATCCTATAAGTAATAATTTCACCCAACTATATCCCTTCTTCTGACGATACCACTTTAGTCAACCAGAATATCTACAGCTTTTATAACCCATGCATATGGCGTTACACATCATATACGCTATACGTATTCCAAACTCTTTATTGCTCTAGTATTTCCAACGTGGCCATACCACTTGGGCGTTCTAAATCACCTAGGAATTTGAAATCCTAAATACTTCTTAACTTCAATGCATCCTTCAACCTGCCGAAATAAAACCAAAATTTTCAGTATTTCTTCACCACACCACTGGCTCTACTGACCTTATATCGTAATTTTCCTAACTAACTATTTTCGTAATTATCGAGGGATTCCAAATTATGGACGAATGGTTAAATATACCCCTACTACCAACCTTAAGCTAGGTTTCATGCGTGGGATGTCTCGCAAAGTGAAATCCAAACAAGGAACCCCCCGATACACTACTACCGAACCTTGTCGGTCATCGAGATTTATTAAGCCCTCAGTCCATAACACGTACCCCTATGTTCCCGTCTCTTAACAACAAAGTTACATCTCCTTTCTCAATTTAACTTAAACAAGGAACTCTTTTCGAAAGACACTTTTTCTTGACATTAATGGTAATCTCATTCCATATATACTATGCAATTATACTCGGGGCTCTCAAAATCCCGTCCCCAGGTACACAACTATGAGTATAAACTCCCAGATCTCTAAATGGCGATAAAATAATGCACTATACTTATTACGACATCCTGAGTGTTAATTACAATAACTAGCTAAACCGTTTTGCTAACAAGTAAATAAATTACATACTAATCATATCATTTAAATCTCCGCGCATACTAGGATTAAGTATCCGAGACCATTATGCCTTTGAAATCACAGCAATATTTATATATATATACATATATACAATAGTACAATTTTGAGCCCGACCCTCTCACAAATGGGGCCTCTCCAGAACCAAAACATTCTACCCTAAGGTAGTAACTTCGATAAACTTGTAATACCAGCACACTATCGGTACAATTATATAAAAACACAATTTGGATAATATCATACTTATATAATACAGCACTAAAACGAGAAATTTCAATCAATCAATCATGTACTACTATCAATATATCCATTCATCCTATACGGATAATAATACAAGGAACCCCACACTATCAGCGAAAAATGTTCACATAAACAAAATTGCCGATACTCACTAAACTCAACTCTCAAGCAAAAGTGACAATAACAATAATAACCATTGTAGTAACCTATTTATATCACAACCAACATGCAACATCATCTGAGGATATAACTCCTACTTCCATCCTGATAATCGTCCTGGCTGCTCTAATGGTTTCTGGTCTTAACACCTGTCCATACCAGACCAAATATTTCAATAACTGTCGCCCTTGCCAGGCATAATACCTTTATCCCTACACTTGCATCGGGAAACATTTATAATGTACGAATTTTCACTCCCACAAAGTACCTCTACACATACTCCACTTATTTCCGATCACCCTAACCATGTTAAAGTGGTCCTTTCCTCGGACGTTGGTAGTCTCAGCCCTGAAGACTATCTCCATTGTTCCCTTAGCTTGATGTACCTAAGGAACACACTACTAGTTTTCCACCTCTCTTACTGAAATTACCATCGCTCGGTAGTAATTCTGCTATCGAATTATTTTAACGGTTTCTCCGTTGGGTCTTCCTCCTTGTGGTGTTTCTCCAACACCATTTTCCCAGTCTTATTCTATAAAAATTCTTCGATTTTTATATCTCCCTACCCAAGGGAACATTTACCTCCAAATTTACACCACGTGATATTATTACTATCTGTATTTATCATCCAAGCAGAATTTACCATAAGAGCTAACAATTCTTCTTGTATGTAGATTCTCCCTTTAACATCCTCTTCTCCATACCACCTTCTCCACCCGGTGTAAGGTTCGCTACAACATTAAACTTCTCCTCACAAGTTGACCCCTATTTGTCCCTCTTATGTGAGTTCAGAATAACATTCGTCTTTCAACCTGAACATCTGATGAAGGAACTTATGGTCAAACCATACGTGTACACCCTCTCGACATCACATTCCACTTTTAAGTGGGTTTCTTGTTTCTCACCATTGAATCTCCGCTCTTACGAGTCAAGGAAAAATTTCTCCAAATTTTCACTCTCAATTGGTCATATCCTGACATATGTCCAAGCCTTTGGATACATTGTGTTCATTTGGCTAGCACATGACGTCTTCGCCTTTAGAGTATTGCTACTGCCGGTTCTCTTCAATGTTACACCTAACTCTTTCTCTCCCATTCCAACCTTGTTGGATGTGTCTAATTTGACCCCATTCCTACTATAGCTGTACCCGAAAGTCTCAAGTCGCGCCTTAGCCTTCTATATCATCCAGGACTTCCGTGCCATAATATCGGTGACTTCAACTACGGTCATCCTTCTTTAAATAAATCAATTAACCTCAATATATATTTGCCTCTTGCTGTTCACCCAACTGTCTTCGCCTGACGTACTACATTGTTCGGCCCACGAATACACCCGATCGCAATACGATTCGCTATCATATACATCATAGTAGGAGAACGAAATTTTACTAAAGGAATCAACAATCTTAAACATAGGGCTCTATATCAAAGAAAGTTACGCTGGAAGAATAATAGGCCGCACAGATCCTAAAGGACACTAGAACCTGATGCTCTGATACCACCTGTGATACCCCGACTAATTAGATACCGGGTAGCTAATCCTTTATTAAATTAATACAAAATGTCAAGTTGGTCCAGTTAACAGCATCACTGTCGAAAACATTTTAATCATAGTATTTAAAAAGAAAGATGTCAAATTTTAAATTAAGTCTGATTAACATACAATAAAAGAATTATGAAAGAATATCATAACCATACACCATAAAGTCTCAATAAAGTATCCAACAATTAATAATAAGTCCGGAGGAAAACTCCTCACAACAATCCCACCACTGAAATAAATAAAACAATATATCCTGAATTAATTACATGCCAACAATCTGAATAACTGAAATATGAAATGTCTCTAATAGAAATGGGCGACATGCCCTACAAATGATGAAAACTGAATAGATTCAAGACAAAAGAAGCGTCTACTAGCAAGGCCCTATAACTTCCACAAACAGCTACAGCTCGTCACCTGAATGGAAATCCTATGCATGGTGTCCTTGTGGCTGGGCACCTAAAAGGTTTTTACAAAAATAGATTTGAAAGCAAACGGGTCAGAGCCCGAAAGTGGAGAGTATTTTAAAAACAGTAAGTGCTTTAATAACATTAAATCAAATAATGCAAAATACATGTTAGGACGTGCTCTCACATGAAATACTCACCTCTCGACTAATCGTGCAATCCTAACGTACACTACCCATCTAAGTGGTATTTATATCTAACTAAACCGACATAAGTTCTAACCCATCTACTCGATTCACAATATGAATTCCCAATGTTATCACTTGAATAGATAGCTTTACTTAAACTCGGATTCTCAATTATTAGCATTACCATTTACTGGAGGTTATCCCCTTATTTATCTTCTTAAGGAGTTACTATAAATTATTCTCATAATTAAACATGACAAGTCTGTTCATTTAACCGTATATCATTCACATAATAAATATACAATACAAGCACCCCGACACTAAGCTGCGGTGCACACATACTCTGCTATCCATCCCGGTACATCACGTACATAAGGATCACGCATTCCGAATCTCTCAGGAATCGTTCTCAGATAACAACAATCACAATCAATGGAGGCGAACACAGTCACATCACATGGATCACGCACATACCTACGCTCCCATGATCAGCAGACTTATTAACTTCCCAATAAGTCCTTCTTTGACTTATGTCCTCGAGGTACCAATCTATATTCCCCCGTAGGCACACGAAGAATAGATGGCCCTAAGAGAACGCAAACCTCCCGTGATAGCAAGTATGGTAGGTATGTCATACACATAAAATCATATATATATACTAAGCATACACACGTCTTAGTAATTACCATAATTTTATTAGTGGTATACTTTTCATTCTCATACTAACTTATAATGTTACACAATTCACATAGCCCCGATTAATACAAATATTTAAGCCGTCACTTGTTCTCACATCGTAATAGTCACTCACGTCTTAATCCATAATTTTCATTTGGTTCAAATCACACTTCTATGTTTTACTCCTCAATATATCCCAAATATCCCAACTATATCAATTAGTCATCAAGGGAATGTTATCTCTACAATTAAACCAGGTTACGGGACATTAGAAATCAAATCAGGCCAAAAAGGCCAATCTGTCAACTCCTTAGAAGTCTCTTTCGAACGAGGTCGTTCTAACGAGAGTTTGTTCGAACGAAGTGGGCATCTAATGAGATCTCGTTTGAACGAAAGGCATTGAATGAACATCCCACTCGTTAGAAGTCAAACTTTCAACTCGTTAGAAGCTCGTTCGAACGACCTGGGCAGGCCTTCTAACGAGGTGACAGTTTCGAGCCCAGAATTCTCCTATTTCGCTTTTCCCAATTTTCTTCACCTTTAATCTCATCTAAACATCATTCCAAACGTAGTTCAAGGTTTCTAATCATTCCTAAACATACTTAAGTCGTATTTTAACATATTTATGGGGTCAATTCATCCTAAACAACACCCAATTATCAAATCTCCTAATTTCCCCCCAAACCTCATGAGTATGAACCTTAGAAAATTAAAGTCATCAATATCCATAATAAATCCGTTTTTGTAACATGAAAGATGAATTTCTAACAGTATAATCACCCAAACACAATTCTACGTACAATCTCTTTATCAAAACATGAGTTTCTAATTTCAAATTTCATGGGTTTTTGTCATTCTCCCAAAACAATGCAATTATATAAATTTCTACGCATGGAAGAAGCATTCGTTGTAAATAACGTAATTAAACCACTTGCCTCGGATTATTCTCTGAATTTGGTGTTGGATTGATGAAGGTTGCTCTCTCCTTTTTCTCCCAAGGTTGAAGGTTGAAGATGGAGGTTAAGGTTTTCTCTTTTGGGAACCTCTCCTAACTTCTCATGAAACTCCCGTAGCCCTCTAATCACTTAAGTGTTGGTAATGGGTTAGTGGGTCATTAAATTTCCTATTTTAAACTCCCAAAATTCGTTGGTCATAAATCCCAAAATTCCAAAATTACCAAATTACCCTTTTAAGTTGCCGGTATGGCCTAAAAATGCCCCTGGACCCAAACTAAACCCCCGGCTAGTGTTTTCTGACTATTTCGACGTTTCCGGACGCGTTGGCGCACTCAAAATGACCATTCGATTGATAAAAATAAAATTCACTTTTTAATTAAAAAAAATAATTACATTCCTGACGCGACTGTCATTCGCGTCCCGGCAAAATTTCCAAATTGCCGTATTTCTATCTCGCGACAATTTCAATATTTTCAATATTCATATCTCATCATATGTATACACATTATGATCAAATACCAACTCACATCTCGTTAGTATTTTATCCGGATTAATTCTCATTTAATTTAATTAATCCCATAAATAAATATCCATAAAAGTACGGGGTATTACATGTATGTATGTATGTATGTATGTATGTATGTATGTTGAGAAGTATACTTTTATATTTAGTTGGTTTATTTATAAATTCCTCAAGAAGTATTTTCTAGGGTTGAATGTTTATAACTTTATAAACATAAATACCATTGTATCGTCTTTACTCAAGTTTCATGGAATTCTACTTAAGTGGGATTATATTGTAGTTATATAATTTGTAGGAATGGATTGAAGGTAATCTCTGAATTTGAGAGATACCCCCAATTAATAGAAGAGACTCACGAGAAGGAAGAAACATGAATGCAACGAGACAACTCAGTGAGGCAACTCAGCCTGGCAGCCCAACGATGCAGCTCAGTGAGGAAACTTACTGAGAAGAGCCCCATTTTATCTTCCGTTCTTACTTAGTCAAATTGTAAATTTTTTAATTACATTGATTGCAATGCTGTAACGATTGTAATATTGAGTGTGAGGTCAAACTGTACTCGTGAGAGACCAGGCCTGGTAGGGCTTGGGAGAGTTCACATTCTCTATCGAATGACCTCGTCGTGGGAACTTCAGAGGGACTTATTTTGGAGGATTAATAAGTGAGGTAGCGTTAAGGCTTATCTTAACCATCTTAGATAAAACTGGTAAAACACAGAGAAATCTTTCACCGTGGAATCTTGCACAGAGTGATCTTGAGTTCCATAGTATAGTGAGATTTGAGCCAAATAACCCTTAAACTAATGTCACATCTACTTTAGGTGGCGTCACTAGACACCTACCTACTATCTAATACGAACTTGAGTAAACCACTGTGGAATTGGGGCCGTCAGATGGTTTGGTGAGCCACCTCTGTTGTGATAGTCCTCTGACGCACAATGTGTAGGCAAAATGCATGTCCTAGCATTTAATGATTATGACGTAGGGTGTGATAATCCATCAGGCATTTAATGCTTGGTACTTAAAGTGTTAAAAGGTATGTCTTTCACATTAATAAAGACCGAGACATCTCGGGAGAGGTGTGGGGTTATTTATTGGCCTAAACCACTTCTGAGAAGGGGAGTTCTTTCTAGAGACTTTATTACTAGAGAGAGAAAGACATTGAAGAGGAGTTATTGAAAACCAGAGAGTTTAATCACCCACAATTATCATTTATTATGAAGCTTTTAATATCTAACTAGAGAGATATCAGAGTTTGTTGGTGTGTTGTTTGCCTGTCAGGGTGTATCTAGGGTGCTTACTTCTCTCTCCCTTTTAATGAGTTGTTTATGAGTTTCCTTTATTATTGTTTAAGTTATACACGAGAGATTTGTTCGTTCAATCTAAGTGTTTTCTTATGTACAATTTTGTATGTTCATTTGTTTTTTTAAAGAGTACTTGGGTTGTCATTCATTACCATACCTATAGGGGTTACACCTCTACTAGTATTACTATACTCCCAAGTTTATTTATTAGTTCAATCTAAATGTTTCCTTATATACAATATCGTGTGTTCATTTGTCTTTCTTAAAGAGTACTTGGGTTGTCATTCATTACCATACCTATAGGGGTTACGCCTCTACTGGTATTACTATACTCCTAAACTTCAAGGGGACTACCCTCTTACATTTGGTGACTCTGTTGGGGTGGCATGCTTCTAGATGTATGGTGCAAGATAACGGTAACCATACCCTTGACTTTGATTCTATTAGGAGAAATGAAGAACAATCGACAAGGGAGATTGAGGATTCTAGGGATGGGATTCCTCGAGTAGAGGTTCCCCCCAGTTCAAATGGCAACAGGAATCCCAGCAGTCACACAGGATTCCATGAGCGTTATGATTGGACCGACAATGGCTTTTGGAGGGAGATTAGGCCCCCAACTTTTTCATAACACTGATGGAGGCTCCGATATCCCCATCGAGCCCAGCTACAATGAGACATGTCCCCAAGAACACTGTGCCTACCCTTGTCCTAACGTTGGGTACCCCAGGTGTGGAAAGTATTCCACCTATGGTCCCTCAGCCCATTTCCCTAACGTTTGAAAAACTCCTGCATCTTCCTTAAAAGAAATGAGGAAGGAGATGCAGAAAGAAACGCTAAAGAAAATAGTAACTTCCTTGTAGTCAGCTAGCAAGGTAGCATCAGTGGATAATGATTTTTATACTCCCTATACCGAGGAGTACAATAAGGAACCTTAACCAAAGGACTACATTCCTCTTATCTTTGAGAAATACACAGGAAAGGAGAAAAACCGAAGGAGCATATTAAACGGTTCATTGATCACTTGGGGGCCCATTGCAATAATAAGAAGTTGAGGTAGAGGGATTTTTCTAAATCCCTCACTGATATAGCATATACCTTTTACTCTCACTTGGTACCGAATAGTGTCTCAACGTGGGAGGATATGCATGTTCTCTTTTCCCAGAAGTTCTTTCTTGTAGAGGATGAATTTATATTGATGCACCTAGGTAGGGAAAAACAACATCCAGGGGAGGAGGTGGTGTCATACATCCGAAGATTCAGAGAAAGGTCCCTTGATGTAAGGGAGGAGGTTAAGGAGTCCAAACTACTTCAGATTTGTGCTAATGGTTTGCTCCTGGAATGCATTGGTCACCTCATTAATGAAACACACAAAGGAACCTTTGCGGCATTTTTGAAAGCATCTATAAACATCTCATTGGTCGTACACTCAAAATATATCGTGGTGCCTAAGATATTAAGGTAGCCAGTACAGGCCAGCCCCTAGAAGTGGGGTACGCCGATGGAGGAGAGGGGGCCAAGTATTCGAAGAAGGACTACAAAAGGAAGTTTGATAGGGATAGAGAGGATCCACCACCATTTCCTTGTACTGTTGAAGAGGCCTCAGTTGTTACAATGCCATGGTGCAAGGAGGGACAGTCTATGAGCCCGAGGATACTCCAACAATGGAGTCAGATGCAGAAGTAAGAGACAATCCCAAATACTTCCAGATCCATCGAACGATTGGTCATCCAACAGTGACCAGTTTTGTGCTGAGGAAGATTATAAGCAAACATATGAAGGCAGGGACTTTACAACTCCTTCAAGAGAACATCATGTAACACCCCGTCTAATTAAATACGGGGTAACTACTCCTTTATTAAATTAATATAGAATATCAAGTTGGTTCAGTCTTAGCATCACTATCGAAAAATATTTAATTAATTACTAGCCACCTAATATTTAAATAGAGAGATGTCAAATTTTATTAATTAAGTTAACAAATAACCAAGAAATTAATTCGTTAACTATCAATCGCATAAACAATCTCATATGAATAACCAATGAAATGAAATCAACTGAGTCTGGAGTAAACACTCCAATAATAGTAATGCCAAAGTAAATAAAGTCCCAATACAAGAGTCATAATAAATAAACCAATAACCGAAATAATGATAGTCTATAACAACAACCTCTAAATAAGTGGTCGACATGCCCTAACTGATACAAATGACTCTGAAGGAACCAATGATAAATATGAAGGCGTTTAATACCAAGATCCTGTAGCTTCCATAGCAGCTACAACACCCCATTATAATGGAACTCCTATGCTTGGCGTCCCTGTGGCCGGACACCTGAAATTGTTTTTACAAAAAAAATTAGATTTGGAGGAAAACGTGTCAGATCCCGAGGTGAAAACAGTTTAAAAGTTTAGCAAGTGATTAAATTATAATTAAACAACACATATTATAAAAACGTTAGTTGCGTACTCTCACATGAGTTTCTCACCTCTCAACTAATGTGCACACCTAACATATGCCCTTAACCCATCCTAGTTATGTCGCTAACTAACTAGTATGTACCACTTCCTCTTTCACATTCTACCATAGGGTGTCTACTCTTAATATCCAGGTAAGTTATATTCATAACCCATATTCGCATTTATTAAATTACTTATCTCAAGTGTTAATTAAATTCTCACTCTTAATCCATTCACTTAGTCATTCACATTTACTAAGCAATAATGAACTAGTCACAAGTACCTAAGTATAACATTCTCAGTACATAAATTCATATATGGCACCCCTAGGATAAGGTGCGGTGCTCGCATACTCTCCTATCAAATCCATGTACATCACGTACGTAAGGATCACGTGTTTCGAATCACTTAAGAACCATCTAAATACAAATCACACATATTAGAGGCGAACATAGTTCACATACCCATGGGTCACGCACATACCTACGCTCCCATGGTCAACTGACTTATCAACTCACAAATAAGTCATTCACAATACTATGTCCTTAAGGTACCAATCTAAATCCCCTCGAAGGCACACAAAGATAAGATGGACCTTTTTCGAAAACTAACCTCCCATGATAGCAAGTATGGTAGGTATGTCATACACATAAGAAATCCATACACTAGGCATTCACACAACCTAAGTAATCATATTTTAATATAGGTATTCACACATTCCATATAGTAATTCTTGTACGTGGCAAGTCTATCCCGAACATCATACATAATATATATTTAGCTTGATAACTCTCTCGTCGTATCAATTTGAGTACTTAAACCTATCTCAAAAGGTTACTAGGTCTCCTATTAATTTCTACTGTTAGCTCAGTAACTTAAAGTCCCTCCATTACTGTTCTTATCCTTACATCATCATTAATTCCCATCATAGTTTCAATTTGAACGATTTATAATCGTACCTCACTCGATAGACCCTTGTAAGCAATAACATTCAATTCATAAGGTAAACCAATCTTCCCAGTTCTCAACTAAGACCCTACTGACCTTAACTAAGTTCCACAATATTAATCTAAACATCCTAAGAATCATAATCGGCCTTGGGATTTTCATTAAGCCTTAAGGGAAAATATTTGCCAAAAATCAGAAGGAGTCGATCGATCGAAGAAAAGAGGTCGATCGATCGATCGTCGATTGATCGACATTCTTGAGTTTATCGATCGATCAAGCAGGTATCAGCCCAGTTTTCTCTTAAACTGTTACGGGTTTCTTCATTTTTACACCTCTAATTCTTCATTAAAACGTCCTAAACTCCCAATAAAGTTCACTAATCATCATATTAACATATCAACATCATCTCTAACGTATTAGAATCATTAAACCCTTATGGATCATGAGTTTCTTAGATTAAAACACCAAATTTTCATAAAAACCCTATTTCTCCTAATTTCCTCAAGAAAACTATATAATTCAATACAAATTTATTATTCTCTACCCAAAAATCATAATTTCATGGATGCTATTATCTTTAATGTTAAACTACATGCAAGACCTACCCAGATTACGATTTCAATTCTTCAAATCCATTCAATTTTCATCATTCAAGTTTTATCTCAAATTCTAATCTAACATGGATGATATATACTCTAAATTATTGCAAGTTAAATCAGTTGAATGGTAATGAAGATTCTGATCCGATAAAGTAGACGGTATGGGGATGATCCTTGCTTTCTGATCTATCCAGTGGTGGTGACGGTGGTGCAGAAGTCTCTAAGTGGTGGTTCTCCATTGGAAATTTCCTTCTCTTCCACTCTAATGGTCGTTTACGATTTTTAGTTTAGAAACCCTAAGGGACTCAAGTGTTGGCTGACATTAACTGTCTAAAATTCATGGGTCACCATTCACCCAAAAATAGGAATGACTAAAATACCCTCCCGGGATGCCGGTTATGCTAAAAAATGTCCCGGGATCCAAACTAAACCCCCGGCTAGTGTTTTATGACTATCTCGAACCTTTCGAACACGATGGCGCACTCAAAATGCTCATACGGATGATATAAAAATAAAATACTTTTAAATCCATTAAATTAGGCCCTGACACGACTGACACGCACGTCCCAACTTAATTATCGAAACTGTCGTATTTTCAACTCACGATAATTTTAATAAATTCAATAATCACATATTACCATAATAACTCAGTAATATTCAACAACATTATAATAATCAAATACTAACTCTCGTCTCACTAGCATATAAATTCAGATTAATTTTCCAATTAATTATCCCAAATGAATTTAATAAATCTCATAATTAAAAGCCATAAAAATACTGGGTATTACATACTTCCCCCCTAATAACGGAATTTCATCCCGAAATTTGAAAAAGTAAGGCATAACTGGAAAAATTAGGTATCTCCAGTACTCAAAACGAAATTCAAAATAAGGCTCAATCACTACAACCCCCACTTCATAACAAGTTTGTTGAACAGTCTCAATACTTTATCATTTATAGGGTTACACCTCAATAAATGTACCTCACGTTGTGCTCTTACTAAACAACATTCGAATAAGAATAGCCTATATATCATTGGCCGCATTATCTTAATATTATTGTAGTCTGCACCTCACTGCGTATCAACCCTCACGTTTATCTAGATACAAAACTCCCATCCTGGGAGAAACCATAGAACATCTGACTACTCTTGTCCGTTCTTTGAATCTCTGTTCTCGGCGTTATGACTTTTACACAAGGGAAAGTCACTCACGACTGTTGCTAGTTATCTCATTTTAGTCATCAAACTCTAACTCCTGACTAATCTCAAACTCTGATAATCCGTTCCCTCTAAACGTCCATAGAAAGAATGATAAGGTTTATCCACACAAAACCTCAGTAATCACCTTGTCCACTATGAATAGATACGGGTTCTTTCACCCAACTCTACCATTAGGTAATATCTTCTCCCCATTAGCACAATATACCTCACTTACTAGCTATACCCATTTTGGAAATGAAATGATCGCAATGAATCTAAAATTTCTTTCATACAGTTTCACCAGTCGTCAATCACCTTGCGCCTACTCTTCGGGCTATCCGTGATACAACCTTCTCAGAACGAAACGTTATCTCCACTACTTCTTGATACCCCACGTTGAATGTGTATTTCAGGGTTCTCATCCTAGTTCTGAATAATACTGCGTAGGACCACGTACCGACGTGTTCACTATCTAATAGTGTAAATCACCCATGAATACAACAATTTCTTTCCTTCTTGACAATACGTTACACACATTCGAAGGAACTCGTTACTCATCTTTATGATTCCAACCCATCAAAGAAATTTATCATCTTGACTCTTTCACTACTGGAATCGTCGGCTCGACACCAAGTTTCGGGTTGATACTCTTACTCCAACCGATTTCTATCTATAAGTGGTGCTCGTGGGGGCTACTATTTATGTCCCGCTCAACACCGACTTCCAATTATAACTCCTCCCATTAAGTGGTACTTAATAACCCTCTTCTTTCTTCGGTGTATACCAAAAGTTCCAGCCTGTGCACTATTCACCACGTTGTGCACATCTGGACTCTTTATACCTTATTGACATCTGACACCCCGACTAATTAAATACAGGGTAGCTACTCCTTTATTAAATTAATTCAAAATGCCAAGTTGGTCCAGTTAATAGCATCACTGTCGAAAACATTTTTATTATTACTAACCACCTAGTATTTAAAAAGTAAGTTGCCAAATTTTAATTTAAATCTGATTAACATGCAACAAGTGTAATGAAGAATAATAACACCATTCACCATAAAGAAATAAATAGAATAACCATCACATAACGTAAATAAAGTCTGGAGGAAAACTCCTCACTATAATCCCACAACTGAAATAAGTAAACTGAATACTAAATCCATACATGCCAAAGTCTGAAAACTGAAATGGAAAGATGCCTCTAATAGAAATGGGCAACATGCCCTACAACTGATAGATAATGACTCTGGAATCCAAATGATAGAAGCGTCTACAAGCAAATCCCTGTAGCTTCCACAAACAGCTACAGCTCGTCACATGAATGAGTATCCTATGCATGGTGTCCTTGTGGCTGGACACCTAAAATGGTTTTACAAGGAAAATAGATTTGAAAGCAAACGGGTCAGAGCCCGAATGTGGAGATATTTTAAAAACCTGCAAGTGCTTTAAAAACATTTAAAACATTAAATGCAAAGTACATGTTAGGACGTGCACTCACATGATATTCTCACCTCTCGTCTAACTGTGCACTCCTAACGTAAGTACCCATCTACAACGACACAAACCACTAGCTAAGTGGCATCATATCTAGCTAGACTGACATAGGTCCTACCCTTATTACTCGGTTCTATTAGCATTATAACGATCTCAGTTAAAATAGGTGCTTAACGTAAATTACGGTTCTCATATCAAAGTAATACAAATTGTTATAGATTAGCCCTCTACGTTATTCCATAGTTACACACAATACCATATTAAAGTTCCCAGTTTATTAAGCGTATATTTTCCACAACATAAATATACAATGTAAGCACCCCGAGACTAAGCTGTGGTGCACACATACTCTGCTATCCATCCCGGTACATCACGTACATAAGGATCACATATTCCGAATCTCTCAGGAATAGTTCACAGATAACAACATCACAAATAATGGAGGCGAACACAGTCACATCACATGGGTCACGTACATACCTACGCTCCCACGATCAGCGGACTTATTAACATCCCAATAAGTCTTTCTCTGACCTATGTTCATCGAGGTAACCAGTCTAAATCCGGGCAACACAAGGATTAGAGGGCCCTAAGCGAACGCAAACCTCCCGTGATAGCAAGTATGGTAGGTATGTCATACACACAATTCATATACCTATACTAAGTAAACACACATCTTAGAAATCCCGTAGTTTAATTGTAGTACTATTCTCATTCTAGTACCAATATATAATATATACAACTTATACGATTCCGTTTTATAATCATACGCGCCATAATTTATTCTCACGTCGTAGTAGACACTCACGTCTCAACCCAAATAGTCCATTGATTTAAATCATTCGTATATACTTTACTCCTCATAATAACCCAAAAGTCCCACATCTATCAATACATCATCAAAGGAATGTTATCTCTACCCTCGAACAAGTTTACAGGACTCCCAAAATCAAAACAGGCCAAAAAGGCCTAAACTGCCATCTCGTTAGAAGTCTCGTTCGAACGACGCTGTTCGAACGAGATTCCAGTTCGTTCGAACGAACTGTACCTTCTAACGACATCTCGTTCGAACGAATGTATCGAACGAAATACAGTTCGTTCGAATGAAGGTTTCGAACGAAGTCTCCCCTCGTTAGAAGCGACTGGTCAACTCGTTAGAAGCTCGTTCGAACGAGCTCGTTCGAACGACCTGGGGAGGCCTTCTAACGACTGACCAGTTTCAAGCCCAAAATTCTTTAGTTACGTTTTTCACCATTTCTACTCCTCAAATCTCCTCTAAGATTAGTCCCAACGATTGTTTAAAGGTCTCTAATCAATCCTAAACATATTATAGTCACATCCTAACACGTTTTAAAGGATTAATTCATCCTAACATCAATCAATTTACAAATCTCTACACTTTTCCCCCAATATTTCAAGAACACAAACCCTAAAATTTTAATTCATGAATTAACCCAATATAAATCCGTTTTAATTTCCTCCAATCACTAATATCATCAGTATAATCATCTACCTATCATTCTACATGCAATTCTCCTCAAGATTTCAAGTTCTAAGTTCCAAAATACATGGGTTTTCATTTTACACCAAGAACAAATCAATTTTATTAAATTCCTATACATGGAAAGAGCATTCTCTGAAATTAAATGATATTAAACCACTTGCCTCTAGTGTCTCTGAGTTTTGTGTTGATTTGATGAAGCTTTTTCTGCAGAATTCTCCTCCTCTCTCTCTCTCCAAGCTTTTCTCCAATGGTGGCTATGGTGGCTAGGGTTTGTTTTGGGGAAACTTAGAAAACCTAATTTAACAAACCCCGTAGCTTGTTGGGTTAATATGGGTTGGTTATTGGCTTAGTGGGTCAATTCCCAATCAGATTAAAACTCCCAATTTTCGTCACTTTTAATTCTCCAAAAATACAAAATTACCAAAATGCCCTTTATGTTGCCGGTATGGCCTAAAAATACTCCGGGACCCAAATTAAACCCCCGGCTAGTGTTTTCTGACTATCTCGACCCTTCCGGACGCGTTGGCGCACTCAAAACGACCATACGATTAATAGAATTTAAAATCACTTTTGTAATTAAAATAATAATATCCTGACGCGACTGTCACACGCGTCCCAATAAAATGACCAAATTGCCGTATATCAATCTCACGACAAATTTCATAATTCAATATTCATATAACATCATATATGCTCAATATAGTCAAATACCAACTCACATCTCGCTAGTATTTTACCCGGATTAATTTCCAATTAATACGCATTTAGTTAATTAATCCCATAAATAAATATCACAAAAATACGGGGGTATTACAACATCCTCACTCTATTTACGTGTAAGCCACCCTCAACATTCGATTGGGTGGAGCTCCGCTCTAAATTGTCCATAATAGTTAAATATTTGTCTTCTCAAGGGATACCCCCTTTTTAAATGCCTTCCCACTGCCCTTCAACCAATCCTGGACGTGCTACTCTAATTGTACATGAATCTATAGAATGTCGTCCTTATCACGACGCTTAATCCACTCTACCACTTCCATTTCGTTATTTCCATAAGTAAGAATTTCACCCATCTATGTCTCTTCTTCCAGCGATCCTGACACCAGCAAACCGAGGTGTCCATACACCCTATACATCGTGCAAACGGGTTTTAAACATCACACACGCTTAATAAGTACTCCAAACTCTTTATTGTCCCTGCATTTGCAACGTGGCTACACCAATTTGGGTATTCTCAATCACCCCTGAATTCGAAATTCTAAATCCTCCTAAACATCATTTCATCCTTTAACCCGCTAAAATAAAACAAAATTATCAATACTTCCTCCCCACACAAATGGCTCTACTGGCCTTATATCCCAATTTCTTCTTTAACTTCCCGTTATAACTATATATTTCCCTAATGATCGAGGTACCCAAATCATGGACGAATGGCCAAACATCCCCTTACTACTAACCTTACGCTAAGTTTCATGCGTGGGATGTATTGCAAAGCGAAATCCAAACAAGGACCCCCCCGATACACTACTACCTAGCATTGTCGGTCATCAAAATCAGTTAGGCCCTCAGTCCATAACATGTACCCCTATATTCCCGTCTCTTGACAACAAAGTTATATCTCCTTCCCCAGTTACACTTAAACAAGGAACTCCTTTCGAAAGACACTGTCTCTTAACATTGATGGTAATCACATTCCATAAACAACATGCAAATATAATCGGGGCTCTCAAAATCCCGTCCCCAGACATACAACTATGAGTATTGACTTCCACATCTCTAAAGGGTGATATAACAATGAACTCTTCTTATTACCACATCCTGAGCATAATTATAATAACCAGCTAAATCTTTCCGCTGAACAATAAACCACATACACTCTGAATCATATCAATAAAGTCCCTACACATATCGGGAACAAATATCCGAGACCACTATACTTTCGAAGTCTCAAGAATATGTATATACATATATACAAATATATAAATATGAGTCCGGCCCTCTCGCAGAGGGGGCCTTGCCAGAACAAAACATTCTACACCAAGGTAGTAACCCCGATAGACTTACAATATCCGCACACTATTGGTTTAAGCATATTATAAAACCATAATTAGGATAAAATCATACTCGTATAACACAACACTAAAACGAGTAATCTCAATAAAGTATATACCACTATCAATACACCCATTCATCCTCCGCGAATAACACTAAAGGTAATCCCACTATACCAGGGAAAATATTCACATAAATAATAACAATGCTGATATACGCACTAAACTCGACTCCCATGTGGACATAGTAATAATAAAATGTAGTAAATCGTTCCTGACACACACAACACACATCATCATCTGAGGATATAACTCATTGCTCAAATGTTTCCTGGATTTAACACACCTGTTCGTACCAAACAAATTTTTTTAATAACTATTTCCCTTGCTAGGCACCATACCCTTTATTCCTCTACTCGCTTCGAAAAAATTTTAATGCACGGGTTTTACTCCCCACGGAATACCTTTACACATACTCCACTTATCTACGATCACACTAACCATGTTAAGGTTGTCCTTCTCTCGGACGTTGGTAGTCTCGATTCTGATGACTACTTCCATTGTTCCCTTAGCTTTGACGGCCCTAAGGAACATGCTACTGACTTCAACCACTCTTACTGAAATCACCATCGCTCAGTAATAATTCAGTTATCCGTATCATTTAAGTGGGTCCCCTGATGGGTCTCCCCCTTGTGGTGCTTCACCAACACCGTTTCCCCCAAGTTTTACTCTCTGACTAAATTCTTCAATTCTTATAACTCCCCACATAAGGAAGCGTTTACCTCCATATTAACCAAACGTGACATAGTTACCATCTGCATTGACCGTCCAAGCAGAATTCCCCAGAAGTGCTCGCAATCCTTCTTGTAAGTTAATTTTCCCCTTTAATGTCCTCTTCTCTATTGTAGCTACTTCATCCGGTGTAAGGTTCGCTAATTAATTAAAATTCTCTTCACACAGTGACTTCTGTTCGACCCTCTTGTGTGAGTTTAGAACAACGTTCTCATCTTATCCTGAACATCTGATGAAGGAACTTATGGTTAAACCATACCTACACACCTTCTCTTGACAAAACATTCCACTTCTAAGTGTGGTGGTTGCCTCTCACATTGAAACTTCGCTCTAACGAGCCAAGAAAAATCATACCCTAAATTTTCACTCCCGATTCGCCATACTCTGACATATACCCAAGCCTTTGGATATTTTACCTTCATTGGCTAACGCACGCCATTTCCGCATTTGTAAAATTTCCACTGATGGTTCTCTTCAATATTGTGTCCAACTCTCTCCCAATCCGACCTTGCTGGGTGAGTCTAATACGACCCCACTTTCTACTGTAGTGATACCTGAAGTCATATGTTGTGCCTTAACCGTCTTTACCATCCTGGCCCTCCGTGCCATAATAGGAGTGACCTCAACTACGATCATCTTTCTTGAATATGCCTTATAACCTCAACTGAACTTTACCTCCTACTATTCGCCCAACTCGCACTACATACTGCATTTTTTGGCACACGAACACTCCCGAATACAAATAAGATTCAGTATCATATTCATTATAGCAGGAGAACAAAATCTCACCAAAGAAATCAACAATCACTAACACATGGCTCTACATCAAATAAAGCTACGCTGAAAGCATAATAAGCCGCACAGATCCTAAAGGACACTATAACCTGATGCTCTGATACCACCTGTAACACCCTGTCTAATTAAATACCGGGTAGCTACTCCTTTATTAAATTAATACATAATATCAAGTTGGTTAGTCTTAGCATCACTGTCAAAAAATATTTAATTAATTACTAGCCACCTAATATTTAAAAAGAGAGACGTCAAATTTTATTAATAAAGTTAACAAATAACCAAGAATTAAATCATTAACCATCAATCGCATAAAAAATCTCATATAAATAACCAACGAAATGAAATCAACTGAGTCTGGAGTAAAAACTCCAATAACAATAATGCCAGAGTAAATAAATTCCCAATACAAGAGTCGGAATAAATAAACTAATAACCGAAATAATGATAGTCTATAACTACACCCTCTAAATAAGTGGGCGACATGCCCTAACTGATACAAATGACTCTGAAGGAACCAAGGATAAATATGAAGGCGTCTAATACCAAGATCCTGTAGCTTCCACAACAGCTACATCACGTCATCAGAATGGAACTCCTATGCTTGGTGTCCCTGTGGCTGGGCACCTAAAAATTTTTTTACAAAACAAAATAGATTTGGAGGAAAATGGGTCAGAGCCCGAGGTGAAAACAGTTTAAAAGTTTAGCAAGTGTTTAAATTACAATTAAACAACACATATTATAAGCACGTTAGTTACGTACTCTCACATGAGTTTCTCACCTCTCAACTAATGTGCACGCCTAACGTATGCCATTAACCCATCCTAGTTATGTTGCTAACTAACTAGTATGTACCACTTCCTCTTTCGCATTCTACCATAAGGTGTCTACTCTTAATATCCAGGTAAGTTATATTCATAACCCATATTCGCATTTGTAGAGGGGGCTTGAAGGTAATCCTGAGATTAGGGATAATTCCCTAATTAGCAACTGTGTTTGAGGATTAACGCAATAGAGGCAACTCAAACGTGGCAACTCATACTTCAGCTTGTTGTGTTAGTAATATTGTATCTTTGGTTACATTTACTGTAAGCTATAACGGTTGTAATGATGTAACGAGAATAATAAATAGTTTTAGTGTGAAGTCAAACGGTACTTGCGAGAGACCAGGCTTGGCAGGGCCTGGGAGAGCTGTCATGCTCTATCGAATGACCTCACTGTGGGAAATTTAGAGGGACTTGGTTTGGAGGATTGAGAAGTAAGGCACCGTTGGGGCTTGTCCTGACCATCTTAGATACACCTGGTAAAACACCGAAGGACCCTGACCGTGGAACCTCAAACGGAGAAGCTTGGAGTTCCATCGGGCATTGAGTTATGGACCAAACAACCCTCTACTTAAATGTCACATCTACCGTGGGTGATGTCACTATCCATCTAAACAATGTCAGACATGCACTTGAGTAAACCACCGTGGTATTTGGGGCTGTCAGGCAGTTGGTAAGCCACCTCTGCGACAACAGTCCCCTGACACACGGTGGTTAGGCAAAAAGGCATGACTTGGCATTTAATGTTTATGACGTGGAGACAGCTAGTACATCAGGTATTTAGTGTTGTGACATAAAGTATGAGGGATGTCTTTCATAGTTTTAATGACTGAGTTGCCTCGGGGGTGGTGTGGGGGGCTATTTAAGGACCCCAACCACCTTTGAGGAAGGGAGAGACTTTTGGAGAGACTTTTGGAGAGTTCAGAAGTTATTGCAAGAGAAAATACACACCAGAGAGAGTTATTGCAAACCAGAGAGTTTACTCACTCACCATTGTTATTTATCATAGAGCTTTCAATATCCGACAGAGATTCCTGAGGGTATTTTGTGTGGTTTTACCTGCCTACCAAGGTGTATCTAGGGTGCTTACTTCTCTCTCCCTCTAGCTAAGACACTTCTAAAGTTCATTATTATTCCCTGAGTTATACACGAGAGACTTTGTGAGTTTAAGCTGAGTCTATCTTCATTGGGTTCATGTTTATGTGTTCTGTCATTAATCCAAAGCTTTGGCCAATTAACTTGTCATTGCCATACTAAATAGGGGTTACGCCTCCATATATAATCTAAAGTACCCTCCTACATTTGGCGACTCCGCTGGGGAGACATCCTTCTAGATAAGGAGTATGGTGCAAGATAATGCTACTCGAAGACTCAATTTCGATGACATTCAGCATAATGAAGAACAGGCTGCGAGAGACCAAGAGGCCCTAAGAGATGGGGCTCCTCGAGTAGAGGTACCTCTGACGCCAGCAACGTTAGGCATCTCAGGGGCGTCCCAACCTCCCGCGATCACGGGGTTGGGACCCGATCAGATTTCCTTCCTCATGAGCAAGTTTCACGAGTTCTTGCAAACTCCGGTGGGTTCAACAATGTTGGGAGGGTTAGAGGCTAACGCTTTCGTAACACCAGGAGTAGCCCCAACGGTCCCACTAGGGACAAGCATTGTAGGAATGATCCCAGCGGGTGTATCTTCTGGGGTGAACCCGGCAGTGGGCACCTCAGGAGGTTCAACGGCACCACCGGTAACGTTCATTTCGGTTGCAACGAGCGCTCAGCCCTTGGCCCCATTGCTGGCGGCCCCAATGGCCTCGCCGATAGAAGAGATGAGAAAAGAGATGCAGAGGGAAATGCTGAAGTTCATGCAGGCTTCCTCGCAGGCTGTGGGTGAGGTGGCATCGGTCTACGACGATTTTCGAACACCTTACCCCCAGGAATACAACGACGAGCCCTACCCGAAGGACTATATTCCCCCTACCTTTGAAAAATACTCAGGGAAGGGTGGGAACCCGAAGGAACACATTAAGCGTTTCGTTGAATATTTTGGAGCCCACTGCAATGACAAAAAGCTTAGATTGAGGGAGTTCTCCAAATCCCTGACTGATAAGGCATACACTTGGTACTCTCACCTGCCTTCCAATAGTGTCTCTACGTGGGAGGAGATGCATGTATTGTTTGTCCGAAAGTTCTTCTTGGCAGAAGATGAGTTCACCCTAACCCAACTTGGCAGGAAGAGGCAGTTCGCACCCAAACTCGCTCTCGGCGGCAGCACCAGTCGTTGAACTTTAATCATCATGAATAGAATTTTCTGAAACATCAGGTTCTCGGAAGGGGGAGCCTACAGGCGAAAGAACTGGGGGAGAATTTTCCCGAGCAACCTGAAAAGAGATAGCGCACATGATGAACTTATGAAAAAAAACTTAACAAGTATTTTCGTTGTTAAGTCAACGTTATAAGGTGGAGTTTATGGAAAATCTTAACAAGCGTTTTCGTTGTTAAGTCACCGTTATAAGGTGGAGTTTATGAAAAAAAACTTAACAGGCGTTTTCGTTGTTAAGTCACAGTTATAAGGTGGAGTTTATGGAAAATCTTAACAAGCGTTTTCGTTGTTAAGTCACCGTTATAAGGTGGAGTTTATGGAAAAAACTTAACAAGCGTTTTCGTTGTTAAGTCACCGTTATAAGGTGGAGTTTATGGAAAATCTTAACAAGCGTTTTCGTTGTTAAGTCACCGTTATAAGGTGGAGTTTATGGAAAATCTTAACAAGCGTTTTCGTTGTTAAGTCACCGTTATAAGGTGGAGTTTATGAAAAAAAAACTTAACAAGCGTTTTCGTTGTTAAGTCACCGTTATAAGGTGGAGTTTATGAAAAAAAGCTTAACAAGTGTTTTCGTTGTTAAGTCAGCGTTATAAGGTGGAGTTTATGAAAAAACTTAACAAGTGTTTTCGTTTTTAAGTCACCGTTATAAGGTGGAGTTTAACGAATATCGTTGTTAAGTCATCGTTATAAGATGAAGTTTAAGAAAAAATTTATGAAAAATCATAAGATGGAGATTATGGAAAATCTTAAAGTTAACAAAAATACCTCAGTCACAACGGGAGTATATGGGGCAGCCGCAGGGACAGGAATCGTTGGGGGCGAGATTATTACCCCAGAAGCCATAACGGGGTCCATGGACGCAGAAGCCTCCATACTTCGCAAAACTCTATCACCTGTATAGGGCACCAGGGCCAGCATACTGGGTTCATCAGGCGAAGACACTGAGCACCCAAACAAAGGCACAACACGAGTTGGTGCAAGATCAGGAGAAAACTGTGGCACAAAGGCAAGTGTTAGAAAAGAAGAATGGGCACAGAAAATATGAAGAAATATCTCTACGTGTTACTTACCTCAGTTATGTTGCTAAAGAGAGGAATGGCAGTCAGGGGTCTCATCAGCGTCATCGGAAGAAGAATCTTGCCAACAACGAGGATATTTCAACCTGGGGTACCCAAAACATATCAGAATTTAGCAAGCCAAATAAGAAAAGAGTGGGAACTAAAATACTACAACAAATAAATTATAGAGGAAATCATACCTCGGGCTCACTCTTCTCAACAAGAACAATGGGGAGAGGAACCTCAAGTGAAGCCTGTAAATCAGAGGGGACCGAGGGTGTTATCTCGGATTGTGTTATTTCGGGTTGTGTTACCACTTCAGGCGAGGAATCACCTCCCCCAACGACTTCCCTTGCACGTTGACCGCCTGCACGACGAGAATAGGTAAGCCCCGTCATGGGGGAACGGGGAGGAGTCACATCGGTACGAGATGCACCGAAGCATACCCCCACAAAAGGGCTCACGGGAGGACTAGAGGGGTCTGGTCTTTCTATTTCAACTCCCTGCACCACAGTTGTAAAAAAAAAGAAAAATATATATATAAGTAAAGACAGTCGTCCTTAAGCAAAAGGAGATAATAACTAAATCAGGCATACATACCTCCGATTCAGAAGGAGAACGAGAAGACACGACCACGGGCGAAGAAGGAGGAGTAACAACAACAGAAGGGGCAGGAGTGGAATGCACCTCAGGGGTTTGGTGCACCTCAGGAGTTCATTTCTTCTGGGAATTGGTGCCCAGGGTCTTCTTCCTCGATCCCGCTGCACCAGTACTAACCCCTTGAGGAACCCTGGAGCTCTTTCTCCTCCTAGCCGTTGGCTCTGCAGGATCAACCACCACCGTGGGGAAAGCAATGGAAGAAGGAACAACGACTGCATGCCGTTGATACTCGGCATTTATTTGGTCTATTTCTGATTGGGCCTCCCTCCTTACACGCTCAGCCATCTCAGCAGGCATGGGAGGTGGAATGGAGGCTATGGGAAGAGCTGCCACGGGATTTTGGGGCTTCTGGGACTTCGATTTTAATTTTGATGTCCCACTCTTGGCCATTTTTGCTTTCTTGGAAGGTGGTTGAGAAGCCCCCTCGTTGGTAGTAGCTGCAGTAGAGGGGGCAACCTTCTTTGGAGCAGCAGGAGTCCTGGGTTTTGGCGTGGCAACTAGGACCAGGGGACAAAGTGGGGGAAGCTCGGTAGGAGGTGCTTTGTGGGTTGAACTTAGAGGGAATTCAATCCCAAGTACAGAGTTTCCTTTTATACCCAACTCCAGGGCATTAAATGAAGAAACGGGAGGATACACCGGATGTCCCTCAACAAACTCAGCAATTTCAGCTAGTTGTTTCGGCCAGTACTTGGTGGCAAACAAAGGGGTCACATCCCCATGCCTAGTAATACTGGGAATGGTGACACGCCCAACCATTGTTGAACATATCCCCCACGCAGCGGTCGAAGAAAATAGGGAACATGCCTCGCCAAAGGAGACCTTGGGGTTTGACAATTGAAACACTGGACGTGGCGCCCCCTGGTCAAACCCAAACTGGCGGCTACATCGGTTGGGATTATAATGCTCGCTGGTATACCCCCACTCGGTGTAGGAAGGCAGATATCTTGGAGAAAACAGAAGGACCACGGCAAGCGAGGGATCCTCAATATCGGGAGAAGGGTCCTGTATCACTCTTGCTTCATGATGGAAAAAGTCACAAGTGTGAAAGAAGACCTCCTCCTGATAAGGCCTCATGAAGAAGTTCTCGAAACGATTAATCACAGAAATCATCTCCTTTCGGCTTTGTCTCTTGTGATAAATGAAAGACCGTGGAGGCAGAATGGTTTCCCCTGAAGGAGGACTGTTGGTCTTGGCGGCTATGGCAGGAAAGCGGAAGTAAAGGAAGCTGGTCAAAAGAACGCTGTTGGAAAAATTGGCCAAGTTATAACGACCAAGAGAGCGTTCCATGTCAAACAAAGTCCTATCCAGCCAGGTGTAGAGGGATCCCAAGGCAATTACAGCCAGTGGGAGTTTTATGCCTCGAGCCAAGCGAAGGGACAGGTTTATAAGGTCCCTTCGGGGCTGGTCGTTGGGTTTGCCCGTAAAAAGGAAACGGGAAAGAATCACAAGAATGTAGGTGGGAAGCTCCAACGGCGTACCTTGACCAGGGGCAGTTGATGAGGAACTGCCTTCACCAGAACTTTTGAAAAAATAATTGATCAAAGGAGAAAAAGTAGCTTTGTTGGAAGAACCGATGCAGCTTCGGCATATGCGATCCAACTCCAAACGATCTGCAGTCTCTTGATCATCAAGAGCCTCATCGGTGTAAGGCTCATGGCCTGTTGCAACGAGGCCCAGGAGCTCGCACATGTCCTCCAGAGTTATAGTAAACTCACCCCACACAGCGATGAACGTGTGAGTAGTCACGTTCCATCGAGAGACCAAGATAGGAAGGGCAGCATTATTCTTCGAGAGAGTGAACTCACCAAACCATTTGGCCCGTTGCAGCCCAATCTTGGTGAGGATGTCAGCGTAGGAAATCTGCATGTGGAGGTTCTAGGCAACAAAGTGGGCAGGGGATCCCCCGGGTGCTTCGAAATCAATGTGGGACCATGGAAAGTCCCCTCGCTCCAAGTGAAATCTGAGAGTTCCTTCTGGGGGCAGAAAGCCCCACTTAGACAATTCTTCATCCTCATCACCCAACAGTAGGGCGTCAAACTTAGAAGAAAAACAAACAGTCTTACAGGCAACAATAAAGTCATCACGCTCCCCAAAAATAGGAGAGCGATGATAAAACGTCAGCTGTTCCTGGCGGGCAGCACCCTGGGCGGAGGCAGCAGTGGTGGTGGCAGACGGAACACTGGTGGCAGACACAGTGGGGTTGCTTAAAGACGCCATGGCAAATAATGACACTGTAACAGAGAAAGCTTCGAGAATTAGGGATTGAGAGCGAGAATGGAGAAACACGATCACAAGTGGTGGTATCGAAGGTGAAGAATGAATCTCGAAGCTCTTGCAACAATGGAGTTTCTCTCTCTCTCTCTCTCTAAAAAAGAAACGCTAGGAAGAAGATAGTAGCAGAGTAAGAAAAAATAAAGGAGAAGGTTCAAAGTGTTTTGAATATGGCTGTTTTAAAATCTCGAGTTTGGCGTTTAGATTTCCCCATCCCCGCACGTGCACGGCCGCCTATAATCATTTCACATGAACACGTGGCACCTTGGGAAGTGCTTTGACAGTTGAGAGGACTGCGCCACCTCATTAATGAAGTGACGTTTGGGGAACACTAATCGTTGCCTTCCTATACAAGCTTGAGTTTTGGCGCCAACAAAATTTCTTGTCAGACTTATCTCTTAAAGCCCCAACGAAGAAGATGTCCCAACGGTTCTGCATAAAGGGAAAAGGCCTGAATCTATTCACAACAAAGAAAGGTTCATCGAATTGAGAAGTTTTCGTGCAGGCATTTCTTGTTCCCACAACCAATCCCTACACGAGGGGGAAAATGTAGAGGGGGATTGAAGGTAATCCTGAGATTAGGGATAATTCCCTAATTAGCAACAGTGTTTGAGGATTAACGCAATAGAGGCAACTCAAGCGTGGTAACTCATACTTCAGCTTGTTGTGTTAGTCATATTGTATCTTTGGTTACATTTATTGTAAGCTATAACGGTTGTAATGATGTAACGAGAATAATAAAGAGTTTTAGTGTGAAGTCAAACGGTACTTGCGAGAGACCAGGCTTGGCAGGGCCTGGGAGAGCTGTCATGCTCTATCGAATGACCTCACCGTGGGAACTTTAGAGGGACTTGGTTTGGAGGATTGAGAAATAAGGCACTGTTGGGGCTTGTCCTGACCATCTTAGATACACCTGGTAAAACATCGAAGGACCCTGATCGTGGAACCTCAAGCGGAGCAGCTTGGAGTTCCATCGGGCATTGAGTTATGGACCAAACAACCCTCTACTTAAATGTCACATCTACTGTAGGTGATGTCACTAGCCATCTAAACAATGTCAGACATGCACTTGAGTAAACCACCGTGGTATTTGGGGATGTCAGGCAGTTGGTAAGCCACCTCTGCGATAACAGTCCCCTGACACATGGTGGTTAGGCAAAAAGGCATGACTTGGCATTTAATGTTTATGACGTGGAGACAGCTAGTACATCAGGTATTTAGTGTTGTGACATAAAGTATGAGGGATGTATTTCATAGTTTTAATGACTGAGTTGCCTCGGGGGTGACGTGGGGGGCTATTTAAGGACCCCAACCACCTTTGAGGAAGGGAGAGACTTTTAAAGAGACTTTTGGAGAGTTCAGAAGTTATTGCGAGAGAAAGTACACACCAGAGAGAGTTATTGCAAACCAGAGAGTTTACTCACTCACCATTGTCATTTATCATAGAGCTTTCAATATCCGACAGAGATTCCTGAGGGTATTTGGTGTGGTTTTACCTGCCTACCAAGGTGTATCTAGGGTGCTTACTTCTCTCTCCCTATAACTAAGCCACTTCTAAAGTTCATTATTATTCCCTGAGTTATACACGAGAGACTTTTTGAGTTTAAGCTGAGTCTATCTTCATCGGGTTCATGTTTATGTGTTCTGTCATTAATCCAAAGCTTTGGCCAATTAACTTGTCATTGCCATACTCAATAGGGGTTACGCCTGCATATATAATCTAAAGTACCCTCCTACAGTATTCATTAAATTACTTATCTCAAGTGTTAATAATTTCTCATTCTTAACCCATTCAAATATATCAGTCATTCACATTTGCTAAGCAACAATGAACCAGTCACAAGTACCTAAGTATAACACTCTCAGTACATAAATACATATATGGCACCCCTAGGCTAAGCTGCGGTGCTCGCATACTCTGCTATCAAATCCATGTACATCACGTACGTAAGGATCATGTGTTCCGAATCACTCAGGAACCGTCTAAACACAAATCACCCATATTGGAGGTGAATATAGTTCATATACCCATGGGTCACGCACATATATACGTTTCCATGGTCAACTGACTTTTCAACTCACAAATAAGTCATTCACAGTACTATGTCCTTAAGGTACCAATCTAAATCCCTCCGAAGGCACACAAAGATAAGATGGCCCTTTTTCAAAGACTAACCTCCCGTGATAGCAAGTATGGTATGTATGTCATACACATAAGAAATCCATACACTAGGCATTCACACAACCTAAGTAATCATATTTCAATGTAGGTTTTCACACATTCCATCTAGTAAGTCTCGTACATGGCAAGTTTATCCCGAACATTACACGTAATATATATTTAGCTTGATAACTCTCTCGTCGTATCAATTTGAGTACTTAAAACTATCTCAAAAGGTTACTAGGTCTCCTATTAGTTTCTACTGTTAGCTTTGTAACTTAAAGTCCCCCCGCTACTGTTCTTATCCTTACATCATCATTAATTCCAATTATAGTTTCAATTCAAACGATTTCTAATCGTACCTCACTCGACAGACCCTCGTAAGCAATAACATTTAATTCCATAAGGTAAACCATTATTCCCGGCATCAACTAAGACCCTACTGACCTTGACTAAGTCCCACAATATTAATCTAAACATCCTAAGAATCATCACCGGCCTTGGTATTTTCATTAAGCCTTAAGGGAAAAAAATTGCCGAAAATCAGAAGGGGTCGATCGATTGAAGAAAAAAGGTCGATCGATCGATCGTCGATCGATTGGCATTCTTGAGTCGATCGATCGATCAAGCAGGTATCAACCCAGATTTATCTTAAACAGTTATGGGTTTATTCCTTTTTACACCTCTAATTTTTCATTAGAACGTCCCAAACTCCCAAGAGAGTTCACTAATCATCCTATTAACATATCAAGATTATCTCTAACGTATTAGAATCATTAAACCCTTATGGATCATGAGTTTCTTGGATTAAAACACCCAATTTTCATAAAAACCCTATTTCTCCTAATTTCCTCAAGAATACTATATAATTCAATACAAATTTATTATTCTCTACCCATAAATCATAATTTCGTGGCTACTATTATCTTTAACGTTAAACTACATGCAAGACCTACCCAGATTCTGATTTCAATTCTTCAAATCCATTCAATTTTCATTATTCAAGATTTTTCTCAAATGCGAACCTAACATGGATGATATATGCGCTAAATTATTGCAAGTTAAATCACTTGCCTGGTAATGAAGATTCTGATCTAATGAAGTAGACGGTATGGGGATGATCCTTGCTTTCTGAACTATCTGGTGGTGGTGACGGTGGTGCAAAAGTCTCTAAGTGGTGGTTCTCCATTGGAAACTTCATTCTCTTCCACTCTAATGGCCGTTTATAATTTTTGGTTGAGAAACCCTAAGGGACTCATGTGTTGGCTGACATTAACTGTCTAAAATTCGTGGGTTACCATTCACCCAAAAATAGGAATGACTAAAGTACCCTCTCGGGTTGTCGGTTGTGCCTAAAAATGCCCCGAGGCCCAAACTAAACCCCTAGCTAGTATTTTTTGACTATCTCGAACCTTACAGACATTCTCAAAATGCTCATACGGATGACATAAAAATAAAATACTTTTAAATCCATTAAATTGGGTCCTGACACGACTGACATGCGCGTCCCAACTTAATTATCGAAACTGCCGTATTTTTAACTCACGACAATTTTAATAAATTCAATAATCACATATTACCATAATCACTCAGTAATATTCAACAACATTATAATAATCAAATACTAACTATCGTCTCGCTAGCATTTAAATTCGGATTAATTTTCTAATCAATTATCCCAAATTAATTTAATAAATCTTATAATTAAAAGCCATAAAAATACGGGATATTACACATCAATAACATCCCACTAACCTGGTAGTTTATTATAACGAAGAAGCTGAACGAGAGGAGAGGGAGCTGGTGGTGGAGTAGGAAGAGTTTAAGGAGGCATTAAAAGACTGCGTGAGAGCAATGGCTAACGTGGTGGTAGCGTTTGATAAAGTTAGCACTAGAGATGTGGAGGATGTGTATAATCTTAATAACAAAGAAGTAGACCAAGGGCTGGAATACCATGTTGTATCACAGTCGCCCAAATTCTCATGGTTTCGCGACTAGGTGGGGATGCCGAAGGAAAGAAAACTGGAGATAACCTAAGCACTTTTGCATATTGTACGAAAGAATGTTGTTCCATTGTTGAGATGGAGGGGACCCATGGCCCGATTGGTAAGGGAATTCTTATCCGAAGTGACTTTTAGTGATGCCGATAGAGCTGTAAGGTTCCCACATAATAAACCTTTTTATGTGATAGCGAGTATAAACGGCGTAAGTTTTACGAGGGCTCCAATGGATAGGGGAGAATCCATAAACATCATGCCCATCATCTCGTTCCATGCATCCAATATTTTTGTGGCAAGATTGATACCCATGTCTTTGGTGATCTCTAGTTATGACAACCAGTCCTCCAAGTAAATTGGGTATGTTAACATTGGGATTTTAATGGGGAATCTCACTTAACACATCAAGTTTCATGTGATTGAGAGTGCTACTTCCTATCACCTTTTGATAGGAAGGGCGTGAATGCACAACCCTGATTTGGCTTCTTTGACATATCACCAATGCGATAAGGCCAAAATGAAGGGGGATGAAATTATGATACATGAAACGAAGAAGCCTTTTGTAACCAAAGAGTCTCACTTGGTGGATGCAGTATTTTTTATGGAGATAGAAGAGGATGTAAGAGTCCTAATGAGACGAATGGAGGGAACTAGAGTTCACTTTATCAGAGAAAGGATGGGTCATGTGAATGGTCATAGGAGTGAAAGAGTAGGTAGAATAAGAGTAGCTGAGGAGGTCAATCACGTTAATCCCAAAACTCATAATATCTCTAAATAATTGAGAGATAGGATGAGTCATAGGATGAACTCGATTGAGTATGAGGTCCACGAATAAAGTGTGTTGGGCAGGTTTTTGGGATACAGTTTGGCAGAAGATTCAAGAGATAAGAAATAAAAAGCAGCTCTGACAGCCAACAGGCAATGTAAGAAAGTGATAGCGGAGAATGGAAAGGTGATCTATCCTCTGAAGGTTTGAGAAGTCATGTAAAGGAGTTATTACAAAGGCTGATCCGGTGTATTAATATTTTTTGGTGGACCAGTAGGGGCAGTATATAGTCATAGATAACTCAAAGACATAAGTGCAAGAGTTGGAGAAGCTTGATCTAGTCGAAGAAGGAAAACATCCAAGTCCCATATTCGTTTTGAAATCTCCGAGCGAAGAGAAAAGTTGATTGAGATGATTCTGGAATATAGAGACGTTTTTGCATGGAAGTACACATAGATGAAGGGGTTAGATGAAGAAGTAAGTTACGACAAGCTGAACGTTATGCCTTCAGCCACATCGATGAAGTAAATAATAAGAACTTATAAGCCCGAGCTGGATCTAAAAATTAAGGAGGAGGTTCAACGGTTTCTAGCAACAGGGTTCATCAAACTGATATAGCACCCACTTTCGTTGCTATATCATTGTCCCGATGGGAAAGAAGGATAAGAATCGTATTCGAATCTACGTGGACTTCAGAGACTTAAACAGAGTTAGCCAAAAAGATGAGTTCCCTCTGCACTATTTTAATAAATGATCGATGAAATTGTTGGGAATGAGATGTATATCTTCATGGATGCGTATGTGGGATACAACCAAATCAAGATGGATCCAATAAATGCATAGAAAATAACATTCAGAACTTCGTTAGGCAATTTCATATACAAAGTGATGCCTTTTGGTTGAAGAATGCTAGGGCTACATATCAGAGAATGATAATAGCCCCTTTCCATGACTTCTTTAATAAGTTTTTGGAATTTTATGTGGATGATCGGGTCATTAAATTAAAAAAGGAAGAGTCCCATTTAGATGATTTGAGGAAGGTGTTCATTTGTTGCAAGAAGTAAAAGCTGAAGATGAACACACTGAAGTGTGCTTTGGGAGTTACAAACGAGAAGTTTCTAGGATTCATGGTGGGTCAACAGGGGTTGCAAATGGACCAGGACAAATAACGAGCGATCTTAGAGACTCTATGTGCAAGAATAACGAAAGAGCTCAAGAGTTTCCTCGGTATAGTCTCCTACCTTAGGAGATTTGTTCCAGGCATGGATGATATAATTCATCCACTTATGGAGCTGTTGCGAAAAGGCATAAAGTTCAAATGGGAGGAAGCTCACCAATAATCTTTCACCTAGCTGAAGAAGCTTCTCACTTCTCCATAAATGATGATTACTATAAAGGCAGGGATACCATTATAGCTTTACCTCACACATACCACTAGATCTGTTGGAGCTCTCTTAGTGTAGGAAGTTGATGGGCAGGAATGACCAATATACTATTTGAGAAGGATCATTCATGGATCAAAGACAAGGTATAGTAGTATAAAGAGACATTTCTTAGCTTTGGTGTTTGTAGAAAAAAAACCTAGACATTATATGTTATCTTTCATTATTCATATTGTGATAAGATGTGATCTCATTAAGTTTTTATTGACAATAACTTTTTTGATTGGAAGAGGAGAGGTGGTTCCTCATCCTTTTAGAATATTATTTGAAGTGCTTGGTCCCTCGTATGATCAAGAACCATACATATGCAGATTTATTGGTAATTTTTCCATCCGAAATATTTGAGCCACCCCGTGAGAGCATTCACTAAGACGATTTACATGACAAATTTTTGGAGGCAAACCTTGAAGAATGGACTATGTAGTTTGATGGTTCCTAGGAATAAAAGAAGGGGGAGCAGGGGTTATTCTTTTAAACAGGAAGGTAGACATTTTCCTTTCATATTTACCTTGCTCTAATAATAAAGTAGAGTATGAGGCATTAGTATTAGGATTGCAGAGGCCCTCCGAATGGGCATCCGTTCACTAAGCATCAAAGGTGATTCGAAATTGGTGGTCCAACAAATGAACGAGGAATATACGTTGATGCACCTCAGTCTATCGCCCTACAGAACAATCATCCAACGACTAATCAACCAGTTCCATCAGGTCATGATAAGGAGGCATCCTATATCGATGAACATGCATGCTAATGCTTATGCCACCATTTCTCAGAAAGTGGTTATGAAGAGTAGCACAACTACGATTGTGATACAATGAAGAACATCTCCCTCGGTAGTACAAATGATTTTGCCAATGGAAGACGATTCAGATTGGAGAGGCGAGATTAGGAAATAGTTAGAGTCTGGGGAAGGCAATATGGAACTCAAAGAGCTAGCATAATATTTCATAAGACAAGGAAGTCTGTATTTCAGGATCGCGGGGATATGGTTATCAAGATACATTGGGCCATAGGAAGCAAAGTGAAAGATGAAGAATACACATGATTAACACTATGAAACTACTGAGATCCCTCTGTATAGAAGAATCCTGAAAGAGGGGTACTTCTGGCCAATGATGAAACATAATTCAATAGAGTTACAATGAAGGTGTGATAAATGTCAACTTTTTTTAGGCAGTTGAATGTCACTTTATTAAAACTCGGGGGGATTGGAGGCAGCCTTACATTAATTTCATCAAGGATGGAGTTATTCCTAAGAAGAAAATTGATACAACGGGACTCAAATGAAGGGACCCATGATTCTAAGTCCAAGAGGAGCAACTATATCACAGAGGATACTTTAATAGTCCATTAAGAAGAATCATAAAGGAAAAAGCCACATGAGTCTTTAAGCAAGCTCACGAACCAGCTCATATCGGAGGGACAAAGTTATATGACCAATTAATGACCTTAGGTTATTATTGTATAACTAAAAAGAAATATTCTGCTAAGTTTGTTCAAAAGTACAAGGCGTTCTAGCTCCATGGAAACATGATCCGTGATCCCTTGATGGACTTGCACTCTTTGGTCACTCCTTACCCATTCCATACTTGGCCATTTGACCTGGTAGGGTAAATACATCCATCTTCGAGAGGAATGATCTGGATATTAGTGGAAATGTAGTGCTTTGCAAAATGGGTTGAGGAAATACCACTAAAGAGAGCAACAATAGGTGTGGTGGACAACTTCATTAGAGAGTACATTATTTGTCAATTTGGGATTCTAAAGGTTATCCTCTTTGATAACGGGACCCTATTTATCAATGAAGAAGTAATGATGAGTACTCCATCATTCATCATACCTCAACGGTAGCATATCCCAAAGTCAACGGCCAAGACAAAGCAACTAACATGACCTTGGTAAATATATTGGCCTAGACAGTGAAAGATTTCCCAGGTTCGTGGGATGATAAGATTCTAGCAATCCTTTAAGCCTATCGAATAATGAAGAGGAATCCAACAGGGTATACGTCATTCTCTCTTGTGTTTGGAGCTGAAGCAATTATTTCAATAGAGCAGGAAGTTCCCTCTCCCCAATATGCCTTGTAAATCTACATGCTCCCTCAGAGTAGACACATATAGTTGGAAAAACTACATGAACACAGGAACAATGCGATGAAACACTTCCAAATGTACACGGAGTAACTCTCAAGGGCATATGACAACTTAGTGAGGCCAAGAAAGTTCATAAAGGAGATCTGGTTTTAAAGACAGCTATGAAGCACATTAGAGGGCTTCTATTGCCTAAATTTGCTACAAATTGGGAGGGACCTTTCATTGTGAAAGAGACTCACGATTCAGGTTACTGCTTAATTCTAAGATGGAAGAGGATAAAACTTTCAAGATCAATAACAAGTGGTTAAAGGTCTATCATGTTTGAAAAATTAACCTTGGTTAGAAATTTATTTTGAGTAAAATTGTTGAAGTTATATTACAATTCATTATGAGTTATTTCCTTTGTTGTGATTCTTCTCATAAGCTAAGAAGAAAGAGTTTGGTTGTAAATTGTAAGAATTTCATCTTTGCAATGAATGAACATGAGAGAGTTGTAAAAAATAACAACAAATGGAATGATAATAAGGAATTTTTATTTTTTTTATTTATGTACTTATAAGGATTACAAAAAATTAGGAACTATTGCCCAAGAATTACATATGAGAAAATGAAAAGTTACAACACAAAAAGGGGGGGCCCTCTCAACCCAAAATAAACCACAAGTAAGGAGAGAAGAAGAAATCCCCAGGTAAGCTCGAATAAGCCTCCAAGAACATTCTCTGAGCATCAATACAACCTTCAAGTCTGGTTTAGACTTGTGCCCATTTAATCACTAAGGCTTTATGATTTTACTTGGCCTTTAGAATAGCTTCTTCGGCAGCCTTAACTTCCTCATCAGCTACTTCCAACAGAGGGGAAACTCCACTAACCTAGCCTTCTCAGCCCGTTGGGCCTCTGAATGTTTTAAATAAAGCTCCCTTTGGCACTCCAGATGTTTTCTCTTTAAAAGCTTCAAGTGGATAATCAACCAGTTTAGTTGGAAGCTATCCTTTCCCATCTCCCTTAAGTTTCCCAGGTATCGATTGATGAGGGGCCTAGTAAGACTGAATGTTTGAGTATTGACAACCTCAATAATAACAGCTACCAGAACCTGGAGCCTATAGCTCATCACAAACATATTTAAATGCATACAATTAGCAGTGAAGGTTTGAGGGTGATGAATGGAAATTTATTTAATAATAGGACGACTACACATAAAGACTTAGGGAGACTAGAGAAGGACCATAAGCAAAACTCATGAAGGGCCATGTTGGGTAGAACAACCTCACACCCAAACTCACTATCAACTGAAAGATCTGTAGTGGAACCATGATCGTCGTGACTGGCTTCATCCGAAGAGACAGGTCCTTAATGACTAGAGGCAACATGCGAGGGACCACGTTGAGTTGGCTCTTCGGTAAGAGAAGGTTCCCTCGCAACCTTAAACGAGATATAAAAGAATGAGTTTGCAAAAAATCTTAACAAATGTGTTTTTATTATTAAGTCACCGCTATAGGTGGAGTTTGAGAAAAATCTTAACAAGTGTTTTTTTAATATTAAGTCACTGATATAGGTAGAGTTTAGGAAAAACTTAACAAGTGTATTTTCATTGTTAAGTCATCGTTATAGGTGGAGTTTACGAAAAAACTTGGCAAATGTATTCTCGTTGTTAAGTCACCTCAAAGGCATAATGATAGGAATTATGCAAAAGAAGGAGAAGGCAGTAGTTAACTCAATTTCATCTACAGGAGTAACGACTGCAGGAATAACTTCAAAATTTATCTGGGTTTCATCTAGACCCTAAGAAAGAGGAACCTCAGCTGTTGGTGATACACCTTATTTGCAAAAAGGCACAAGTGTCAAGATTAGGTAAGGTTCCACTAAAGTCGTTTGGACTCCAGTCGTATCAACCATAACAGGGGTCGAAGGAACCCTTAGGCGAGAATATAAACCAACGGTAGTCTGAGGAACTCGTGGAGTCCTAGAATGGGATGGAGGAGTGAGAAGTGAAGAAATCTAAAAATAATATCAAAGTGTTAGGAACAAGAAACACCTTATAGGAAAAGGCAAATGCACAAGAAGTAAGCTTACTTTAGTAAGGGTAGAAAAAGGTGCGAACCCAACGACAAACCTCATTAGAGGGAAGTGCAGAAGTGATCCAGCGAGCGATGTGGCTAGGTCAAAAGCAGCTACAACCTGAAATGAAAAAAAAAATACTAAGAAGACAAGTTAACAAAAGGGAAGGCATAGCTAAAAGAAGAAAAAATATTACCTATGGAGGACTTGAAGAGACTGGAACAATGTCCAGAGGAACTACTAGCAAATGAGATGCCCCCCAAAAAGCCAAGGGAGTCTCCTCTAGTTGATTGGAGGCTATAATGGTTTCCATAGATGAAGCTAGGCATGTAAACGGATCGTATTTGGACCGGATTAGGCAAATCCAAATCCATATCCATTTATGTTTAGCGGATTTGTTAAGGGTTCCAAATCCATATCTGTTTATGTTAAACGGATTCAGATTCGATCCGATTATCCGACAAATTATTTTTTTACCTATTTTTATAATAATTTTCATTAAAAAAATAAATAATGACATGTCAAAACATATACTTTTGACCACTTGATTTGCAACATCTTAATTTTTAACTCTTAGGAGCCGTGTGTGTGTGTGTGTGTTTTTCCTTTTATACGAGGGAGTTTTTTATATATAATATTATAACTATTATAATAACTATTTAAAATATTACTATATATATATATATTAAAAAATTTAAGCGGATCGAATTATTCTAAATCCTCTCCATTTAATAAACGGATAATCGGATAATCGGATGTTAGGCATGATCCATATCTGTTTAAATGGATTCGATTCGGAAACGGCTTCGGATTCGGATTCGGATAAAATTCGATCCATTGACAAGACTAGATGTAAAAGCTTTTTTGGCAGCCTCCTCTGCACGTTGAGAGGCAGAACGGCATGAATAGGTAATCCCAATCATGGGAGAATGAGGAGGAGATGAAACGGTCTCAAGATTATCGAAATGGCCTCCCACGAAGGGCTCACGGGTAGAGAAGATCTATCTGCTATGACACCCAGACTAATTAAATACCGGGTAGCTACTCCTTTATTAAATTAATACAAAATGCCAAGTTGGTTCAGTTCGTAGCATCACTGTCGAAAACATTTTAATAATTACTAACCACCTAGTATTAAAAAAGTGAGTTGCCAATTTTAATTTAATTCGATAAACATACAATAAGTGAATTATGAAATGCTAACATAACCACCACAACATAGTCACAATAGAATAACCATCAACTAATAATGAGTCTGGAGGAATACGCCTCACAACAAACCAAATACTGAAATAAATAAATACCAAGTCTGCATCACTAAATTTATTACAACCCAGAGTCTGAAATAACTGAAAAGTAAGATGTCTCTAAAAGGAATGGGGCGACATGCCCAACAAATGAGAAAGTCTGATAATGGAGTCAAGATCGAAAATGGAGGCGTCTACTATCAAGGTCCTGTAACTTCCACAACAGCTACAACACGTCACCTGAATAGAACTCCTATGCATGGTGTCCTTGTGGCTGGGCACCTAAAAGGTTTTACAAAAAATAGATTTGAAAGAAAACGGGTCAGAGCCCGATTGTGAAAATAGTTTAAAATTTGCAAGTGTTTAATATCATTAAACAGTGAATATAAAGTACATGATAGTGTGTGCACTCACATGAGTTCCTCACCTCTCAACTAATTATGCACTCCTATCGTACCCGTACCCATTCTAGTTGTTCCTATATCTAACTAGTCCGATACCAAATTCCAACATTTTTATACGATATCCAATTCAATTTCAAACAACTTTTATTTAACAGAGTGTTATAACTTGCTACACGGTTTTCCCATGTTAGTACTACTAATTACTAGAGATATTCCACTTTCACTTTACAAACTGTTGCTATTATTTATTCTCACATTTATACATGACAATTCATTTCAATTAATAGTACATTATTCTCATCATAAATATACAATACTAGCACCCCGAGACTAACCTGCGGTGCTCACATACTCTGCTATCAAATCCCGGTACATCACGTACATGAGGACCACGTATTCCGAATCTCTCAGGAAACGTTTCATTAACAACAATCACAAACAATGGAGGCGAACATAGTTCACATCACATGGGTCACGCACATACCTACGCTCCCATGATCAGCAGACTTATTTACTTCTCAATAAGCCATTCTCTGACCTATGTCCTCAAGGTACCAATCTAGATCTCCCCGTAGGCACACAAAGATTAGATGGCCCTAAACGAATGCCAACCTCCTATGATAGCAAGTACGGTAGGTATGTTATACACAGATAACTACATATACTAAGCATTCACACATCTTAGATATTACAATATTTTATTAGTGGTATACTTCTCGTTCTTATACCAACACTTAGTGCTATACAAATCGCAAGTCCCCGGTTTATATGTATTTAAGTTATCAATTATTCTCATATCGTGATTAGTTACTCGCTTCCCAATCCACAAATGTCATCCGGTTTGATACACTATTCTAAGTTTTACTCCTCAAGGTACCCCAATCTCCCAACTATACCCACTAGTTAATAAGGGAAGGTTATCTCACCATTTAAATAAGTCTACGGGATAATAGAAATAAATTCAGGCCAAAAAGCCATTATGTCAACTCGTTAGAAGTCTCGTTCGAACGAGTTCGTTCAAACGAAGGGCTTCGAATGAAATACCAACTCGTTAGAAGGAATACTGTCATCTCGTTAGAAGTTCTTTCGAACGAGGTCTTTCGAACGACCTGGGCAGGTCTTCTAACGAGATGGCAGTTTCAGCCCAGAAATTTCCAAGTCCATTTTTCTCAATTCTTCTCTCCTCTAAATCCACCCTAAGACCATCCAATTTATGTTCCAACGTTTTTAAACCAATTCTAATCATCCTAGATCATCTCTTAACATATTTTAGGGGTCAAATCTTACAAATCATCAAGGAATTAATATAAATCTCCAAATATTTCCCCAAACCCTAGGAACAAGAACTCATGATTTTCTTATGCCCAATTACTCATCATAAATTCGTTTTCAAATCATCATATATAACTCTTCGAATATTAAATTAGTCCATCATCATTCTGCATGCAAATCCTAACCCAAATTCAAAGTTTCTCCAACAATTTCATGGGTTTTCTTCAAAAATTTCAATATAAGATAATTCCTACACTAAACATGGAAGACATATTCAATTCACTAAAAATATCAAAGCACTTGCCTTAGATTGTTCTTTATAATTGATGTTGGTGAATGAAGGTTGATTCTCTCCTTTCTCTACAGATTTTCTCCCAAGGTTGAAGATGGCTTGGTTTTGGCTCTTGTAACTTCTTTCCAACTTCTCTCAAAACTCCCGTAGCCCACTCTCTAAATTTTTGCTCGTAATGGCTTTAGTGGCCCCTTTTAAAATTATAAATATAAACTCCAATTTTCGTGGGTTTTAATTCCCTAATTTTTAAAATTACCAAAATACCCTTTTAAGTTGTCGGTATGGCCCAAAAATGCCCCGGGACCCAAACTAAACCCCTAGCTAGTGTTTTCTGACTATTTCGACCCTTCCGGAATCATTGGCGCACTCAAAATGACCATCCGATTGATAAAAATAGAATTCACTTTTTAATTCAAATAATTACATTCCTGACGCGACTTACACGACTGACACGCGCGTCCCAACTAAATTTCCCAAATTGTCGTATTTCAGTCTCGCGACAATTCTAATATTTTCAATATTCATATATTGCCATATATACACATCATAATCAAATACCAACTCACATCTCGTTAGTATTTATATCCGGATTAATTCTCAATTAATTCACATTTAATTTAATTAATCCCTTAAATAAATATTAATAAAATTACGGGGTATTACATACTTCCCCCCTAATAACATAATTTCGTCCCGAAATTCGGAACTAAAAAGTACCTGGTAAAAACAACTCTGGATAACGTTCGCGCATCTCATCCTCGCTCTCCCATGTGGACTCCTTGGCATTATGATGCTGCCACTAAACACTTACCAACGGTACTATCTTTGACCGCAGTTTCCGCTCGCTTCGATCCAAAATAGCAATCGGCCCCTCCTCGTAGGAACTATCGGGCTGGAGATCGATGTCCTCCAAAGCAATGTGAGTATGGGCCAAATAGTCCCTAAGATATTTCCTTAGCGAGGAAATATGGAACACATCATGAATTTTATGCAAGTGCTCCGGTAACCCAAGTCTATACGCAACTGGCCCAATCCGCTCTATGATAGGAAATGGCCCCACATATCTCGGTGCCAGTTTCCCCTTCTTCCCAAAATGCATAATCCCCTTCATAGGAGATACTCTGAGTAAAACCTGGTCCCCCACTTTGAATTCTCTGAAGAACCTCTTGGCATCAACATAGCTCTTCTGTCGGTCCTGAGGATTCCGTATCATCTCTATCCTTGTCGAAGTATATTGAATCACTTCCAGGCCAAGGAGTTTGTTGTCCCCCAATTATAACCAACATGCTGGGGAACGACAAGGTCTACCATACAACGCCTCAAATGGAGCCATGCCAATGGTGAACTGGTAGGAGTTATTATAAGCAAACTCCACCAGTGGAAGGTACTGCTCCCATCCACCCCCAAAGTCTATGATGCACATACACAACATGTCCTCCAACATCTGATTTGTACGCTCGGTCTGCCCATCGGTCTGTGGGTGATAAGCCGTACTCAATCGCAATTCAGTGCCCATGGCCCCCTGGAAACTCTCCCAAAACCGTGAAACAAATATCTTGTCTCAGTCAGACACGATATTTAGAGGCACACCGTGAAGTCTCACTATTTCTGAAATGAAAATCTGGGCATATTGTCCCATAGTGTAGTCTGTCCTTACGGGTAGAAAATGAGCAACTTTGGTCAAACGATCCACAATTACCCAAATGGAGTCGTGATCCCTCTGTGACGTAGGTAACCCCGTGATAAAGTCCATGGATATGCTCTCCCATATCCATGTCGGAACCTCTAATGGCTGTAGAAGTCCTGCCGGTCTCTGATGATCCACCTTTACCAGCTGACAAGTGGCGCATTTAGAAATAAACACGACAATATCTCTCTTCATCCCGCTCCACCAATACTGATGTCTTATGTCTTGGTACATTTTGTCCCCACCAGGGTGTACCGCGAACCGTGAGCCGTGCGACTCTACCATCACCTCGTGCCGCAAGTCTTCCCCTTACGGAACGACCAGTCTCCCATTGAAGCGTAATTCCCCATCTGAGATAACGGTATAGGACTCGGCTCCTTCTGCTAGTAATCGAACTATCTGCTCCTGATAGAACGAGTCATTTGTCTGGGCCTTTACCACTCTCGTAACAATATGAGGTGTAATAGTCATCATAGATATGAACAATCGGGCCACTGCATCCTGGTGTCCCAACTCCTTCCACTTTGCTTTCCACACCTCGGCCACTTCATCTACTGGCCTACGGCTCAACGCGTCTGCTACCACGTTAGCCTTCCCCGGGTGATATTGGATATCAAACTGATAGTCCTTCACAAACTCAAGCCACCGTTTCAACTCCTTCTGCGTGAAGAGGTACTGTAGAGACATGTGGTCCGTGAACAATCGAAACTTCTTCCCCAGGAGATAATGTCTCCAAATCCGAAGGGCAAATACAACTGCCGCTAACTCCAAGTCATGGGTGGGGTAATTTTTCTCGTGAGGCTTAAGCTTACGTGAAGCATAAGCTATGGCCTGACTCTCCTACTGTAGTACACCTCCAAGTCCTTGTAAGGATGCATCGGTGTAGACTAGATACTCAACTCCCAGTTTCGACAATGCTAACACAGGTGCTGAGGTCAGCTTGTCCTTCAACTCATCGAATGCCAACTGACAGGCATCACTCCAGATGAATGGCACACCCTTGCGAGTTAGATGTGTCAAAGGTCTCGCTATCTTTGAGAAACCCCGAATAAACCTCCTGTAGTATCCTGTTAGGCCCAAGAAACTACGGATCTCAATCGGTGTCATGGGCTGTCCCCACTCCCTCACCGCGGATACTTTCCCCGGATCAACAGATATCCCCTGGTCTGAAATGATATGCCCCAAAAACTGAACCTCCTTCAGCCAAAACCCACACTTCTCATACTTTGCATAAAGCTCATTCTGACGTAGCGTCTGCAAAACCTGCCTTAAATGCTTGGCGTGCTCCTCTTCTGTCTGGGAGTAAAGCAGAATGTCATCAATAAAGACAATAACGAACTGGTCTAGAAATTCTCTGAACACCCTATTCATTAAGTCCATAAACACGGCTGGAGCATTGGTCAAGCCAAAAGGCATAACTCGAAACTCGTAGGAACCATATCTCGTTAAGAAAGCAGTCTTCGAGACATTCTGTTCCCTGATACGCAACTGATGGTATCCCGATCGCAAATTAATCTTTGAGAAGAAGCAAGCTCCTCTCATCTGGTCAAATAAGTCATCGATTTGGGGCAACAAATACTTATTCCGTATCGTGACTTTATTTAACTCCCGGTAATCTACACACAACCTCAACGATCCATCCATTTTCTTTACGAACAACACAGGGCACCCCACGACGAAGTACTCCTCTGAATAAACCCCTGACCCAACAATTGCTCTATCTGATCCCGTAGCTCTCTCATCTTTGCTGGAGTCATACGATAAGGTGCGCGGGCGATAGGTCGAGTGCCTGACGTTAAATCGATCACAAAATCTATCTCTCTACTCAGAGGTAGTCCAGGTATATCCTGAAATACATTATCAAAACTCCCTAACAACTGGAATCACATCAAGTGGTATCACCACTTCCTTAGAGGTATCCTCCTCTATATAGTACAAGTGAGTGGATGATCCTCCCTCAGGGCGAGGCATCGCCACTAAAAACATCTCCTACCCGGGAATGGCAAAGATAATACTCCTACTAAAACAGTCAATCAGGGCTCGGTACGCAACTAGCCAATCCATACCAACAATCGCATCATACTCAGTCATCTCTAACACTAACATATCAGCGGGTAAAGTAAACCTTCTGATCTCTATACCCACACCTCTACAAACAAGGGAAATCACGGAACCCCTACTCAACGGTGAATCTACACAAGTAACTGTGCTCTCGACGGTGTCTAATAACCCAATTGCGCGTGCAAACCTCATGGCAATGAAACAATGTATGGCCCCCATATCAAATAAAATACGCCCCATAGTCCCCTGAACAGAGAACATACCTTCAATGACCGGTGGATCCTATGGGGCTGCGGCATGCTGGAGCTGATACACTCTCCCATACTAAAGCTGTCCCTACTAAACTGTGACCGCTGGAATGGGTGGTAATGCTTTCATCTGTGGTGGTGCTGGGAGTGCGACAGGAAACATAGGCCTCTGTGGCTCGTGTCGGGTACCCTATTGCTGCTGCTGTGGGGCCCTGCCCCTATCGGGACAATCCTGTCATTTGTGGCCAATCTTGCCACAAGTGAAGCACTTCCCGAGAAATTTCCCCCTCGCTGTCCCTGCTGCCCTCGGCCCTGATGGCCATTACCATTCCTACCTTGGCCTTGCTGTCCCTTCTGAAACTACTGGTGTTGACTATTCTGACCCTGCTGGCCCTGATGGCCGTTCTGACCCTGATGGCCATGTCTGAAACCTCCCTGACCACTCCTAAAACCTACAGATCTGAACCTCTTAGAATCCCCTTGTTAGGAACCCGGATCACTCTGCCTATGCTGACCCTGAGTAGATTATGCCCCGCTGGCACCATTTCCTCCTGCCCTGATGGCTGGACTCTCCTGATCTCTTGCTCTCAGTCATGTGAAAGCTGTGATCCTGGCAGTGAAGTAGTGCCGCATTAACCACATCAGAGTAAGTGGCCAACGAGAGATTACCCAACAAGTGCTGACGGATCCTCCAAGTCAATCCATCCGTGAACTTCTGAATCTTCTTCTCCTCAGTCGAAATCTCATCCGGAACAATGTTCAAGAGATTGGTAAACTCAGCCTCATACTCGGCTACGGTCCTCCCCTCCTGCTTGAGGTTCATCAATTTCCTCCTCATTTCAGTGTGAACAGTTGACGGAAAATATTTGCGGTCGAACCGCACCCAGAACTCCTAAATAGAAAGGGTGTATCTCTCCTCTGCGGTGGTAATGGACTCCCACCACTGCAATGCAGATGCTACTAGCTTAAAATTAGCTAGTATCTTCTTCCGAACATCTGTGCACTCGTACATCCTTAAGTGCCTCTGAATGTCCTTCCTCCACTGACTGGATACCACAACATCGGAGCTACCTACAAACTCTGGAGGGTGTGCTTTCTGAAAAGCATCATGAACGCGTTCCCAAGCAGACAGGAATGCATGAGCCTGAACTGGCGTGACTACCGACGCCTGAGGTGGTGCCTGCTGTACAACGGCTAAGGCGGCATTTACCGCTTAGGCTACAATAACTGCAACCTCTGCGCTATTCATAGTGCCCTGAACTGGTGCAGGCTGTGGCTCTGGCTGTGCATCCCTAGGAACTCGCTGCGCACGTCGTGGAGGCATCTGAAATGAGAGTAAAGTCTTATAAGTTCGCAGTTATTGTCTCAAAATAGCTGAAGAGCGAAGCATACACAAAAGAATAAAACAGTCCTAAAGTATAGGGATCTATATCAAAGAAAGCTCAGCGGAAACATAATAAGCCGTACAGATCCTAAGGACACTAGAACCTGATGCTCTGATACCATGCCAAGTTGGTTCAGTTCATAGCACCACTTTCGAAAACATTTTAATAATTACTAACCACCTAGTATTTAAAAAGTGAGTTGCCAATTTTAATTTAATTCGATAAACATACAATAAGTGAATTATGAAATGCTAACATAACCACCACAACATAGTCACAATAGAATAACCATCAACTAATAATGAGTCTGGAGGAATACGCCTCACAACAAACCAAATACTGAAATAAATAAATACCAAGTCTGCATCACTAAATTTATTACAACCCAGAGTCTGAAATAACTGAAAAGTAAGATGTCTCTAAAAGGAATGGGGCGACATGCCCAACAAATGAGAAATTCTAATAATGGAGTCAACATCGAAAATGGAGGCGTCTACTATCAAGGTCCTATAACTTCCACAGCAGCTACAACACGTCACCTGAATAGAACTCCTATGCATGGTGTCCTTGTGGCTGGGCACCTAAAAGGTTTTACAAAAAAATAGATTTGAAAGCAAACGGGTCAGAGCCCGATTGTGAAAATAGTTTAAAATTTGCAAGTGTTTAATATCATTAAACAGTGAATATAAAGTACATGATAGTGTGTGCACTCACATGAGTTCCTCACCTCTTAACTAATTGTGCACTCCTATCGTACCCATACCCATTCTAGTTGTTCCCATATCTAACTAGTCCGATACCAAATTCCATAATTTTTATACGATATCCAATTCAATTTCCAACAACTTTTATTTAACAGAGTGTTATAACTTGCTACACAGTTTTCCCATGTAAGTACTACTAATTACTAGAGATATTCCACTTTCACTTTACAAATTGTTGCTATTATTTATTCTCACATTTATACATGACAATTCATTTCAATTAACAGTACATTATTCTCATCATGAATATACAATACTAGCACCCCGAGACTAACCTGTGGTGCTCACATACTCTGCTATCAAATCCCGGTACATCACGTACATGAGGACCACGTATTCCGAATCTCTCAGGAAACGTTTCTTTAACAACAATCACAAACAATGGAGGTGAACATAGTTCACATCACATGGGTCACGCACATACCTACTCTCCCATGATCAGCAGACTTATTTACTTCTCAATAAGCCCTTCTCTGACTTATGTCCTCGAGGTACCAATCTAGATCCCCCCCGTAGGCACACAAAGATTAGATGGCCTTAAACGAACGCCAACCTCCCATGATAGCAAGTACAGTAGGTATGTTATACACAGATAACTACATATACTAAGCATTCACACATCTTAGATATTACAATATTTTATTAGTGGTATACTTCTCGTTCTTATACCAACACTTAGTGCTATACAAATCACAAGTCCCCGGTTAATATGTATTTAAGTTATCAATTATTCTCACTTCGTGATTAGTTACTCGCTTCCCAATCCACAAATGTCATCCGGTTTGATACACTATTCTAAGTTTTACTCCTCAAGGTACCGCAATCTCCCAACTATACCCACTAGTTAATAAGGGAAGGTTATCTCACCATTTAAATAAGTCTACGGGATACTAGAAATAAATTCAGGCCAAAAAGGTCATTCTGTCAACTCGTTAGAAGTCTCGTTCGAACGAAGGGCTTCGAACGAAATACCAACTCGTTAGAAGGGATACTGTCATCTCGTTAGAAGTTCGTTCGAATGACCTGGGCAGGTCTTCTAACGAGATGGTAGTTTCAGCCCAGAAATTCCCAAGTCCGTTTTTCTTAATTCTTCTCTCCTCTAAATCCACCCTAAGACCCTCCAATTTATGTTCCAACATTTTTAAACCAATTCTAATCACCCTAGATCATCTCTTAACATATTTTAGGGGTCAAATCTTACAAATCATCAAGGAATTAATATAAATCTCCAAATATTTCCCTAAACCCTAGGAACAATAACTCATGATTTTCTTATGCCCAATTACTAATCATAAATTCATTTTTAAATCATCATATATAACTCTTCGAATATTAAATTAGTCCATCATCATTCTACATGCAAATCCTAACCCAAATTCAAAGTTTCTCCAACAATTTCATGCATTTTCTTCAAAAATCTCAATATAAGATAATTCCTACACTAAACATGGAAGACATATTCAATGCACTAAAAATATCAAACTACTTGCCTTAGATTGTTCTTCAGAATTGATGTTGGTGAATGAAGGTTGATTCTCTCCTTTGTCTACAGATTTTCTCCCAAGGTTGAAGATGGCTTGGTTTTGGCTCTTGTAACTTCTTTCCAACTTCTCTCAAAACTCCCGTAGCCCACTCTCTAAACTTTTGCTGGTAATGGCTTTAGTGGCCCCTTTTAAAATTATAAATATAAACTCCAATTTTCGTGGGTTTTAATTCCCTAATTTTAAAATTAACAAAATACCCTTTTAAGTTGCCGGTATGGCCCAAAAATGCCCCGGGACCCAAACTAAACCCCTAGCTAGTGTTTTCTGACTATTTCGACCCTTCCGGACTCGTTGGTGCACTCAAAATGACCACCCAATTGATAAAAATAGAATTCACTTTTTAATTCAAATAATTACATTCCTGACGCGACTGACACGCGCGTCCCAACTAAATTTTCCAAATTGTCGTATTTCAGTCTCGCGACAATTCTAATATTTTCAATATTCATATATTGCCATATATACACATCATAATCAAATACTAACTCACATCTCGTTAGTATTTATATCCGGATTAATTCTCAATTAATTCACATTTAATTTAATTAATCCCTTAAACAAATATCAATAAAATTACGGGGTATTACATCTGCTTCACCCTCCTACAGAGAAAAGAAATTCGCACAAGTGTTAGAGAATATACCTCACTAAGTTAGAAATTGCTTAGTGTTGGAAAACATACCCCTTTCTTTGGATAAGAGTGGGGAGAAATGACCATATGCGAAGAAGGCAATGTACACTACACCAAATCTGCCCATTTGTCAAGGTCATTGACCTTGACAAATTCACCTTGTCAAGGTCAATGACCGTGATATTTCGAGGCGAGACAACTTTTTTTGTCACGGTCGTGTCACGGTCATTGACCTTGACACAAAACTCGCGTTTTGTGTCACGGTCGTGTCAAGGTCAACGACCGTGACACGATTGTCACGGTCATTGACCGTGACAAAGCCGTGACCCTTAGTAAAAAAATTGTCACGGTCATTGACCATGACACATTCGTGACAACTTTTATCCCGGACTTGTCACGGTCAATGACCGTGACAATTCTGGGCAGAATTAAAAAAAAACTGCTGGGCAGTATGGCCACTGCCACTGCCCAGCAGTATATTTGTACCTGTTATAGCAACGTTGTACCTGTTTCACACATCATATATCCGAACAAACTAAAGATAATGCAAATATATATTCAAATAAGAAACTATTTAAAAAGAAACAACATCACCATCATTTTATCTCAAATCTACAAACTATTTGCATGGAAAATAGATTTTGTACCGCGACGCTCGGGAACACCTCCTTATCCTTCCCTTCTCGTCCGAATAGCGACATAAGTATAGAGCATATGTGGCCTACCCTTAGGGCCACTCCCTGTCCCCTGAATTGAAATAAAGTAAAATTAGTATCCTCCCCTCAAATATAGATAAATATAAATTGTAATTGAAATCGAAATCGAAATTGACATATAAATATAAATACATTACCTGTAGTGTCACTCAAACAGCTAACTTGAGCTCATATGGCACCTCCTTCCAACTAATGTACCCCGGGCAATCGTGTCAATTATAATTCTCTTCATATCTAAACACTAAGAAATACCATAATCCTATGGAGGTATGCATTGCAAATTCCTTCCAACCGTTGTGTAGCCAAAAATCAGCAGTTGAAGTTGTCAACTCCACCTTTGAATGGGGTATGGAAAGTGGTGGGGTATGGAAAGTGGAATTGACAACTTCAACCGGTGATGTTTGGCTACATAACGGTTAGGAGGAATTTGTAGAGCATCGCTCCATAGGATTATGGCATTTCTTAGTGTTCGGATAGACGAAGAGATTCAGTCTCCTCTCCACAAATAGGACACCCCAAATAACTATGTACTAATCACCTATTAAAGGTAAGAAGCGTATATTCATGGATTAGTATAAACAAAACTTAGATGTAGTTGGAATATTTATGTATTAATCTCCTCTCCACACACGCACACTACACAAGAGTGAAAATGATAAAGTGCAGATCAAGTAAAAGCATTAAAAATGGATGTTTCGGTACAAATTGAAATAATTATTACAAATTGAAAAATTGTTTCAAATTCGGGTTATCATCAAAAATGGATTGATATTCGGTAGGAGCAGCCAAGTCATCCACACTACTATTTAGACGCCTTGGCGCGTGTTGGACACAAGCATGAATCGATTTATACTTCATTCCCAAACCTTTCAAACTGTTCTTCATAACAGGATAGCTATTTGGAAGTGTATTCACCTTGGGTAATAAGCCCTTCACCCATTTCAGAATTCCCGTCACGCTATTGCCAGACAAACCGTACTGCGTCTTCAAACTGTGCAAACCAACCATGGCATGTAAAGTTGTTTGATCTTTCTCACAGCCAGAGTATAACGGTTGGGTCGCCTTAAATTTTAAACTTTGGTAGTCATCGTCAAGTTTTATCGTGTTATCTTCACGAGCACTTGAATCTTCTACATCATCAGTAACCTCATTCTCCTCAGCTTCATAAACTCCGTACGCATCATCAACTAAATCCTCTAACATATTATGATCTACGTCGTCCCCTTCTTCATCTATTCTACTTGTTGAAGGATGTTGTGAAGGTTGGTCAGGGACAAAAGGAACTTTCAATTCACCGTGAAAACTCCAAAATCGATAACTATCTTGCATACCCGATCTTAACAAATGTAGTTCAACTGTTTTACACTCAAACACCTTACCATTCTTACACCTAGCACACGGACACGGAAACTCTTCATCGTTATGACATCTCTTTGCATATTTCACAAATTTGTTAGCACCTCTGCGAAACACATCCCCCATTCTATTAGTCTCACCCATCCACTCTTTGTATTTCGGATATCCCATCACATCTACCACAACTAAACACCTATTAAAGGTAAACAAAACTTAGATTTATAGTATGTTTTTTTTAATTATCCCATCATTTAATTATCCTATTAAAGGGTATGTGGTCCTATCCCATTCAAGAATGCATTTTTCTGTAATATACTTAACAGCTCATGCACATTGTTACGATTTGAAAAAAATTCGACAGCATATCCCCTTAGTTCTCCAAGTACACGACGTAGATTGGCAGGTGTGAGTGTTATTTCAATTGGTCAATTAAAATAACAGTCACACTTGTCAATCTAGTATGTACCCAGAGAACATTAAGATACGACTGCAGAACTTCCTCCAAAAGTAACAACTTTAAGCCAATAAGAATATTATACAAAAATTATACAGTCTCAAACTGTCCAAACGGGACAATTCGAGAGATCTCATTACAAGGGTAATGACTCTCGAACGGGTCTAAGGGTTATTGAATGCGTACGCATAAGAACTAGAATGCTAGTATCTATGCGCACTATATTTAATTTCAAGTATGTTTCATATAATGGGTTAATTCAAATACACAAATAAATTCATGGGATAATTCAAATACAAAAATAAATTCATGGGATAATTCAAATACAAAAATAAATTCATGTATTGACCACATACACACACACACACACACTGTCTAAGCTGTTCTATAGGTATAAAAACAATTATTATCCAATTATTATCCAACTATTATCAATTATTTATTTTGAATGTAAATAATATTCAAAACCCCACCCACCCCCGCCCCCACCCCCACCCCCTCAGATTAATTCAAGACATAAGACCCTAAAGGGAATCCAAATTATTTCTTGGACGTGAATTCCTCCAAATTATGATCTCATACCTATTCACACAATGATGGGGGAGGGGGTGGTGGAGGGGGGCAGGGGGTGGGGTGTGTGTGTGTCCGTAGGTGCGTAGGTGTGCGTGTGTGTGTGGCGTAGGTGTGCGTGTGTGCGTAGGTGTACCCACCCCACCCCACCCCCTCCCCCCCTCCACTAACCCCTCCCCCACCCTGCCCCATCCCGCCCCACCCCCACCACACACCACCACACACACCACCACACACACACACACACCCACCCCACCCCACCCCCTCCCCCTCCACCACCCCCTCCCCCACCACACACCACCACACACACACACACACACCACTCTACCCCACCCCCTGCCCCCTCCACCACCCCCTCCCCCAAAACACACCACCACACACACACACACACCGCACCCCACCCCACCCCCTGCCCCCTCCACCGCCCCCTCCCCCACCCTGCCCCACCCCGCCCCACCCCCTGCCCCCCTCCACCACCCCCTCCCCCACCCTGCCTCATCCCGCCCCACCCCCACCACACACCACCACACACACCACCACACACACACCCACCCCACCCCACCCCACCCCACCCCCTCCCCCTGCCCCCCTCCACCACCCCCTCCCCCACCACACACCACCACACACACACACACACACACCACTCTACCCCACCCCCTGCCCCCCTCCACCACCCCCTCCCTCCCCACCCAAAACACACCACCACACACACACACACACCGCACCCCACCCCACCCCACCCCCTGCCTCCTCCACCGCCCCTCCCCCACCCTGCCCCACCCCCTTCCCCCTTCCACCACCCCCTCCCCCACCCTGCCCCATCCCGCCCCACCCCCCACACACGCACACACATACACACACACATATATATATACACATACACACATAAATATACAAACAAATATATATATAAATGGAAGAGAGAGAGAGAGAGAAATTGGACCTGAGAGAGAGAGAGAGAGAGCAGCGTCGAGTCGAGAGAGAGAGAGAGAGAGGGAGGGAACGGTGGGAGGGAAAAAAGAAGGGGGAAAGTGTTTTTTCTGGAAAAGTTGTCACGGTCGTGTCAAGGTCACTGACCGTGACACGAATTGTCACGGTCAATGACCGTGACAAGTAAATTTGTCACGGTCGTGTCACGGTCATTGACCGTGACAATTTGTTGTCACGGTCGTGTCAAGGTCAATGACCGTGACATAAAACGCGTGTTTTTTTGTCACGGTCAATGACCTTGACAAGGCTGGCCGGCTGAAAGGTGACAATTTGCCCATTTTGGTGTAGTGGTAGGTATTACATAAGCTGCTTCAGTGGGACCATGCTCAACTTTAGGGCTATCATCAAGGGTAATGGACTTAAGGGGAGATGAAGGAGGATAGGTCCTGGGAACAGAGATAGTAGGTGTTAGTTGCACTTAGAAAGCACGTTTCTTCTTGGTTTTTGTACCCAAAGTCTTTTTCCTGGTACCAGAACCACTAACAGCAGAGGGGACTCTAGAACTTCTTCTTTTTGATATGCCCCCCTCAGCTGGATCTACCTACATTATGGGAAATGCTGCCGGGGGTGGAACGAGAGGAGTGTGTCGTTGAAACTCACGTTGAACCCATTCAAGCTCTGCTTGGCATTTTGCTCGTATTTCCCCACTTAAGTTTGCAAACATGGAGGGGGAACAGAGGCAATTGGAAAGGACTCAACGGGGACTTAGGATTTGGACTTGGATTTTTAGGAAGTCTTGCATTTTGAAATCCTTTATTTCGTGGAGGGGGGGGGGGGGGTAAGGAGACCGCTTTCCAGAAGCACCTGCAGCAAAAATACCTTCTATAGAGGCTCCTTCAGTAGGGGCAGTTGCTTTTTGCACTAGAGATTTTTTAGGCCTAGGGCCAGTGGTAACAATCAGAGGGAAGTAAGGAGGTAACTCAGTGGGAGGATTCTTAGGTGTTTGACTTAGAGGAAATGCAACTCCTAAATCTAAGATACCTTTGAGACCTAGCTCAAGGGGTGTAAAGCTAAGGATTAGATAGTACGCATGTGGGCTTACGATAAGCTCATGTACTTTTTCCAGCTGCATGGGCTAATATTTTATGGCAAAAAGAGAAGTCACATCACCCTTTATTGTTATCTTGGGGATGGTGATTCGGCCATCAATCGTCGAACAAACATAGGAGGCAACTGATGTGGTATAAAAAGAGTAGGCCTCAGAGAAAGTAGACCTAGCATTGGATTCCTAAAAAATAGGGTGAGGAACCCCTTGATCAAAGCCAAATTGCTGAGAACATAGATTGGGGTTGTAGTGTTCAGAGGTGTATCCCCACTCGGAGTAAGAAGGAAAATAACCTCTGAATTAAAGAGAGAGCCCCGATTAATAGAAGAGACTCAAAATAAGGAAACATCATGAAGGAAGCGAGGCATCTCAATGAGGGAGCTTAGCCAGGTATCTCAACGTGGCAGCCTAACGATACAGCTTAATGAGGAAACTTATTGATAAGAGCTCCCTTTTATCTTTCGTTCTTACTTAGTCAAATTATATGTTTTTTAATTACATTGATTGTAATGCCGTAACAATTGGAATATTGAGTGTGAGGTCAAATGGTACTGGGGAGAGACCAGGCCTGACAGGGCTTGGTAGAGTTCATATGCTATATCAAATGACCTCATCGTGGGAACTTCATAGGGACTTGGTTTGGAGGATTGATAAGTGAGGCAGTGTTAAGGCTTGTCTTGACCATCTTAGATACAACTGGTAAAACACCGAGAGATCCTTAACCGTGGAAGCTTGTACAAAGTAATCTTGAGTTATATCGTATAGTGAGATTTGAGCCAAATAACCCTCTACCTGATGTCACATCTACTTTAGTGGCATCAATAGCCACTTGCACGCTGTGTAATCCAAACTTGAGTAAATCACTGTGATATTTGGGTTGTCAGACAATTTAGAAAGCCACCTCTGTTGTGACAGTCCTCTGACGCACACTGTATAAGCAAAAGGCATGTCCTGGCATTTTATGATTATGACGTAGGGTGTACTAATCCATCAGGAATTTAGTGCCCCTGACTTAAAGTGTTGAAAGGGAGGTCTTTCACATTAATGAAGACCGAGACATCTCGGGAGGGGTGTGGGGATATTTATTGGCCTCAACCACTTTTGAGAAGGGGAGTTCTTTCTAGAGAGTTTATAACTAGAGAGAAATATATTGAAGAGGATTTATTGCGAACCAGAGAGTTTACGCACCCACCATTGTCATTTATTGTGAAGCTTTTAATAGCTAACTAAAGAGATATCAGAGTGTGTTGGTGTGTTGGCTACCTGCCAAGGTGTATCTAGGGTGCTTATTTCTCTCTCCCTTTGAATGATTGTTTCTAAGTTTCCTTTATTATTATTTGAGTTATAGATGAGAGATTTTTTAGTTCAATCTGAGTGTTTTCTTATATACAATATTGTGAGTTCATTTGTCTTTATTAAAGAGTACTTGGATTATCGTTTATTACCATACTTGTAGGGGTTATTCCTCTACTAGTATTACTATACTCCCAATCTTCAAGGGGACTATACTCTTACATAATCATTAAAAGTTACATAAATATATTAATATGACACTTATTATTTGAATTCAGTATTGATTTAGTTGGATTGGCAGGTTTAAAGTCAAATTCACCAAGTTCAGCTCCACCCAAGGGAAATGCAAACATATATTGAGAACCCAAGGTAGTGTTTTCACTAGAAAGATGTATGTGTATATTGTTACGGATATGATCATGAAATTATGAACATAAAATTGTTTCATTTTTTTTTTATTGAAATGGGAGGTTATTCCCAACCCGGAATGGGAGAGAATTTCTATTACAAACAAGGGGTTACTCCCATGACCAGGAATGGGGGAAAAATATCTGTTGCATACATGATAGTGATTCTTGATTCGAAAAGTTAAGTCATTCTTTATGAATGGACCAGATAAGTTATACATTATTATATGGATATGATTTATTGCATTTATTTTTATGCAATAGTATAGTAGTGATGAATTCATTGAGCTATTCTGCTTACGATTCCTATGTTTATGCTTTTCAAGTATAGTGATTTCACTATCAAATCTAGAAGGTTAGGTTAGGTTAGCAAGGAATGCGTAAAATAATGATTTTTTAAATGTAAATGATGTAATGAAGTTAACTGACCCTTCAAGCGAGTTTGCATAAGCGTAAGTACTTTAATATTTAGAATTTTTTTAGTTTTATGGATTTTTGTCGATAACTTTAGAATTAAGGCCCGTGTTTATAATTGGATAATTTAATTATGATCACTTTCAAATTTAATTATAAGTAACTGGGTTGGGATGTGTCAACTTTTGGTATCAGGGCCTAGGTTTTAAAGGTTACTGAGTTAAAAGAGTCTAGATTTTGTAGTGAATATACGAAATATATTTTTTATACTAACGATTATGTTAAAGAGGATATGTATGCATGTTGTCATATCTTTGATTTATTTTCGATATAAAACAATGGAAGAAAGGAATGTTAATGTGAGAGTAGAAGATGAGGCTTATAATATTCCAGCAAAAGCGAAGGTTGAACAACCTGTTCATGTAAATGTAAAAATCGAGCCATAATAATTGACGGATATGAAAAAATGGCACGTGTTATAATGTTAATGGAAAAGCAACATGATAGGTTTATAGGTTATATAGAAGAACAACATGCTTGGTAACTAGAGGAACAACCATTGGCTGAGGCAGAAGAGGTGAAACATCGGGAAGAGATAAATACTTCTCATGAGAAATTTCTTAAGATGAATCCACTGTCGTTTGAAGGAGCAATTGATCCTACTGAGGTAGAAATATGGGTTAAAGAGATTGAACTTATTTTTTAGGTAATGAGAATGCTTAAAAATTAACAAGTGACCTTAGCAACGTATATGTTGAAAGGATAAGCTAAGTATTTATGGGATGTTACCAAACATTTGTTAATTACTCCAAGAGGTAGGAATGTGATCTCATAGGATGATTTTGCTAAAGCTTTGTATGACAAGTATTTTCCTTCAATGTATCGAAAACAAAAGGAGAAAGAATATTTATATTGAATTAGGTAATGATGATAATTAGAGAATATGAAGTTAAGCTTACAGCCTTATACAGGTTTTCTTCGAGGTTTATATAAAATGAGAAAGACCTGTGTAGTCGATTACATGATGGACTAGAGTTGGTCATTAAATAAGAGTTTTTGGCTTTAGAGATGGTTAGTTATACAACTTTGGTGAATAAATCCAATGTAGTAGAAAAGGATATGAATGAAGTAAGAGGGAAACGAGAACAAGGTTCAAAGAGAAGTAGTTTCATTCTAAATTATTAAAAGGGTTGTGATACATAATATTCAAGGCTTAGAGTGAAAAAATTTCAGTATGGTAGGGGCATGGGAAGTAATTCGCAAAGAGGTGAAGCTAGTAGTGGAAGAGGTTCAGGAGTTTCAGCATAAGGAAATGCAAATACTTATTTCTTTTGTGGGACATAAGGTCATATAAAGAGAAATTGCTCAAAGTTACTAAGTATGGAATGTTTTAAACTGTCATCTAACGGGCCATTTGGAAAAGAATTGCCATATGTTAGCAAGAATAGTTTCAATTAATAGTGTGGGGCTAGCTAAGGACCATCTCTAGGTAGTGCAACTAGAGGATGAGGTATGGGACAAGCAGGTGGATCAAAGGCTAGAGAACGAGTGTTTGTGATGGCGCTGCAAGATGCTCATGCTACGCCGAAAGTTGTTACAGGTAAACTTTTTATTGCAAATAAAGATGTACATTAGCTCATTAACCCTGGATCTACGCATTCATTCGTAGCATTACCTATTATTTCATATATGGATAGGCCATGTTCATTTCTCAATTTTAATTTATATATTTCTACCCTAATGGAAAGGGTAATTATAGTTGAGCTTATTTATAAAGATCGTGTCTTACGAATGGGTGAGCGAGATTTATATGTTGATTTAATACCGTTGGCCATTCGGAATTTTAATATTATATTGGGGATAGATTGGTTATCATCTCATCATTCTTCTACTGATTATTTTTTAAAATAATTACATTTCATCTGCTAGGTGAATCCGAGTTCCAGTTTACAAGGGAAAGGAATGTTGATCCTAATTGTCTTATATCAATAATTAAGGGCAGGAAGTCATTGAGCAAAGGTTGTACAAAATATCTTGCTTATGTTGTTTATACTAGTAAAAAGACACTTAAAATTAAAGATATACCAGTGATTAGAGAAATTTTTGATGTCTTTCTAGAGGTGTTGCGAGGATTTTCGCCCAATAGGGAAGTAGAGTTTTCGATTGAATTAGTTTTACATGGTGGTTCAAATTCCCTTGCTCCATATATAATGATACATATAAAGTTAAAATAATTGAAAGTGCAATTACAAGATCTGATAAGCATAGGTTTTATTCGACCTATTATTTCACCATAGGGAGCCCCAGTGTTATTTGTGAAAAATAAAGATGGAACAATGCGATTATGTATTGGTTATTAGTGGTTTAATAAGGTGACCATTAGAAACAAGAACCCGCTACCTCCTTTGTCTAATTAATTACAAAGGGATACATAATTTTCAAATATTGATTTAAGCTCGGGTTACCACCACTTCAAAGTAAAAGATAATGATATTTCCAAAATAGCTTTTTCGACTCAATATGGGCACTATTAGTTTTTGATGATGCCATTTGGATTAACTAATGCTCCAGTAGTTTTTATGGATCTTATGAACTGAGTATTCAACCCTTTCATTGATTGATTTATGATTGTGTGCATACACAATATGTTAATTTACTCATGTAGTATGGAGGAACACGATAAACCTTTGAGCCTTGTATTAATGTTTTTAAAAGAGAAGAAAATATTTGCTAAATTTAGTAAGTGTGAGTTTTGGTTAAATGAAATTATATTTTTAGGGCATGTTGTCTCGGTATATGGGATATATATTGATTCAAAGAAGGTGGAAGCCATTGTTGAATGAAAGAGTCCTAAGAATGTGATAGAAATTAAGAGTTTTCTAGGATTGGAAGGTTACTAATATAGATTTATTAAGGGATTTTCATCAGTAGTGTTACCATTAACAAATTTGACTCGAATGCGAGAGGAGTTCTAAATAATTAAAGAACCGATTGGTTTAAGTTCCTATACTTACTATTCCATGTGGGAATAAGTCATTTGTGATCTATACAGACACTTAATTTTAAGGGATATGATGTGTTTATGCAAAATGGAAAATAAATCTCATATAACTCTAGACAATTAAAGATACATGAATAAAATTAACCTACACATGATTTGGATCTAGATGACATTGTTTTTACTTTGAAATTATGCAACATTACTTGCATGGAGAAGCTTGTGAGATATTTACAAATCATCAAAGTTTAAAATACTTGTTTACACAAAAGAGATGAATTTTACACAGAGGTATTGGATAGAGTTTATTAAAGACTATGAATGTACCATCCATCATCATCCTAGGAAGGCCAATGTAGTAACAGATGATTTAATTCAAAAATCATGAGGGATTGTTGGTTGCATACGATGTGCATGTGTTGGAAATATTCGTGACTTAACATCGATGGAGATTGAATTAAAGTTGTCAAAAGAGGGAGGATTATTGGCACATGTCACATTGAGACCTTTATTAGCAGAACGCATTTAAAATTTGCAGATTAATGATGATTTCTTTGAGAAGAAAAAGCATGAGGTTCAGGATGGTAAAGAGAGTGACTTTGAGATTAAAAATAAGGAATCATTCTTTATAAAAACAGAATTTGTGTACGAAGTGTTCCATTCTTAACCATAGTTCTATTTATTCTATACATCCTGGAGACACCAAAATGTACAAACATTTGAAAGAGTATTACTAGTGGAATAATATGAAATGTGAGACTGCACAATTTGTAGCTAAATGTTTAATATGCCAACAGGTGAAGGAAGAACATCAGAAGCCAGTAGGGTTATTGCAACCATTACCTATTCCGAAATAAAAGTGTGAGCATATAACAATGGATCTTGTAATAGGATTACGATAGTTACAAAAGGGGCATGATTCTATTGGGGTGATTGTAGACCGATTGACAAGGTCATCTCATTTTCTTCTAGTTAAGACTACATACACTATTAACAATTTTGCATGTATGTACATTGATGATATTATTCGTTCACATGCACTGGTGTCAATTGTATCAGATTGAGTTCCAACGTTCACTTCTAAATTTTGGCCTCATTTACAGAATGCCATGCGAAATAATTTAAAGTTCAGTAATTCATTTTATCCATAAGCAGGCGAACAATCAGAAAGGATGATTAATATTATAAGACATGTTATAAGCTTGTGTATTTGATTTCGAGGGTAGTTGGGATGATCATCTACCATTGATGGAATTCTCTCATAATAAAAGTTATCATTTTACCATTGGTATGGCTCCTTTTGAATCTTTATATGGGAAGATATGTAGAATGCCTTTGTGTTGGGATGAAGCAGGTGAAAGAAAATTTTTGTTTATGAATTGATAAATACGATAACTTAAAAAATTAAAATGATTTAGGAATAGATAAATATAGCTCAAAGTAAGCAAAAATTTTATACCGATAAAAGAAAGTATCCATTGGAATTTCAAGTTAGAGATCTTGTATTCGTATGTATTTCACTATTGAAAGGCATCATCAGATTAGGTAAGAAGAGGAAGCTATGTCCAAGATACACTAGTCCATATTAAGTGTTGGAAAGAGTTGGGACCCTAGCATATAGATTGGTATTACCTCCATAGTTGTCTCTTTACATGATGTGTTTCATGTATCGATACTTCATAAGTATTTGGCAGATCCATTGCATTAATTGAAAACCCAACATGTGGAATTGAAAGAAGACGTATCGTACATCGAGGAACCAATGGAAATTATTGATCGTAAAGGAAAATTATTAAGGGAGAAACTTATTTCGTTAGTTAAAGTGTTGTAAAGGAACCGTGGAATTAAAGAAGAAACTTGGAAAAGGTAGGATATCATGAGGAAACAATATCCCCATTTGTTCGGTAAGTGACATTCATATTAAATTTCGGGGACGAAATTTTTTAAGGAGGGAAAGTTGTGGTAACCCAAATATATTTATGATAACTTATATTTGAATCATTATTACTTTACGTGTTATTTATAATGTTTTGTTTTTATATATAATGTTAGGTTATTACATATTAGTCTAATTTTACCTTCAAAAATCATGAAATATCGAGTTGGTTATAAACACAAATTTTTTAAGATTTTGGGAAGAAATGTTCATGTTAGAGACTAGTTTTGACCCTTATAATATGAAAATTAGGTCAAGATAAAAACTATATAGTTCTAGATGTCCAAGTTAGGTTTGTAATAGAACAAACAGCTCATCAAACGAACATCCGAGTAAGACGTTCTACCGAATTTATGAACCAAGGGTAAATTTGTCCATCCTTTTAAGTGGTATTTTATCTTTTAGTACACCAAATATTTTAATTTGATTGGTTGGAGAGGGAGTCAGCTTTGGATAACTTTAACCTCATAATATAACCACTTTCTTCATCAGTTTGAACCCGTGGTTCAGTTTGGAGAAATTTTGGCTTGATGAGAGAGAAAGGAGAAGCTTAAGGAAGAAAATGTATTAAAAAAAGCTAGGAAAAATTTCAAGAAAATCATAAAAGTGTTCTTAAGGTATATTTATGTATTAATCTTGTTTTATTCTTGGATTATGCTTATTGAAAGTATATAAATCATCAATTATTGATTAAAATTACATTCTCCTTTGCATATGTATGTATATGTTCATACTTAAGATAATGGGTATGTCTATAGAATTCCCTTATATTCAAACATGTATATATTTTTGTATACTTACTGGAATTGAGTACATTTGGATATGAAACTAGACTCTTATATGCAAAGCGTATACAAAAAATATAATTAAGCTCCTTGTGGTTAGACCTTAGTGATAATTGTAAGCTGGTACATAGCTAATATTTTCATAATTTGTTTAGATATACCCTGAGTTTGATAAAGCTATTGACATATTAAATGAACACTAAAAATTATGAAACTATCATTTTGTACTATTCTAAATGTGTGTTGAAAACAAGTTGAAAATTATAGAAATATATAGTGTAGAAAAACTATGAAGGTTCATGGTAGTTGGTTTCACAATAGAGGAGCTAGTAGGATAGATTTAATATGCTGTAAAGAAATAGACATATATTGCTATAGAAATATTGGAAAATTACATCGTCACTTGCACAGGAGAGTATATTCAGATATGTTTTCATACTGATAATGTTGGACACTTTATTTATATAATTTATAAATTTAGAATGGATAAGAATAGAGGACAATAATTTCATGCCATACTAGATACCTCGTAAAGGAATATTCTTGTCTCCTCCTTCCAAAGGGTATTTTGAGTACATGTTCCATATATATATATATATATATATATATATTGAGAAGTAAACATTTTTTTTTATTTGGTTTATTTATAAATTCATTATGAAGTATTTTCTAAGGTTGAATGTTTATAACTTTATTAATATATATACCATCCACTTGTCTTTACTCAAGTTTACTGGAATTCTACTTAAGTGGGATTATATTGTAGTTGTATAATCATTTAAAGTTACATAAATATATTAATATGATACTTATGATTTTAATTCAATATTGATTTAGTTGGATTGACAGGTTTAAGATCAAATCCGCCAAGTTCAACTCTACCCGAGGGAAACACAACCTTATAGTTGAGAACCCAAGGTGAGTTTACTCACTGGAAAGATATATATGTATATTATTATCGATATGATCATCAAATTATGAATATGAAATTGTTATATTTTTGTTTACCGAAATGGGAGATTATTCCCCGACCCAGAATAGGGGATGATTGTCTATTACAGATAAGGGGTTACTCCCTGACTAGGAATGGGGGAGAATTTCTATTGCAGACAGGGTATGTAAATCATGATTCAAAAAATTGGATCATTCTTTATGAATGGACCTGATACGTTTATACATTATTATATGGATATGATTTATTGCATTTAATTTTATGTAATAGTGTTGTAGTGATATATTCATTGAGCTATTTTGCTCAGGGTTCCTATATTTATGTTTTTCTGGTATCGTAATTTCATTATCAAATCTAGGAGGTCAGGTTAGGTTAGCAAGGAATGCATAAAATATTTTTTTTTATTTAATTGTAAATGATATATTTAAGTTAACCTATCCTTCAAGTGAGTTTGTATAAGCATAAGTACTTTAATATTATAATTTTTTTTAAGTGTTAAGTATTTTCATTGATAACTCTGGAATTAAGACTCGTGTTTATGGTTGGATAATTTAATTATGATTAGACTCATGTTGACTTTCAAACTTAATTATAAGTAATTGTGTTAGGGTGTGTTATCTCGAGTTATGCAAATACTCGAATAATTTAATAATTTTCAGTCCAAGGAAGGGTGGTGAAGTCCCTAACTTATTTTGAAATTGGGTTTTTGATCTAAGTCAAATTGATGCAACGTGTTAATTTATATGTGCAAAATAAAAAAACATGTAATGAGCACATAAACATACCTCTACAGTCACTATTTTACATCGGGCCGAAATTTAATTTGACGTCAATTGGAGGGAAACATGGCCTACATTTTAATTGTCCCCGAGAGTTCTTTGTGCCCGTGGCAAGATTGCATAAGTGTCCCTCACATTCGCATAACGTTTCTTGATTTGTGGAATTTTCATCTATTTTTTGCCTTTTTTTTTGTATTTTTTTAATGTGCTACTGACAAATAATAAAAAATAACTACAACAAGTGTAAAGTGCGATACAAAAAGATAAAAAATAAAAAAACATGACACAAGCACTGATAGTGTAGTTAACATGAAAGATAAGAAAACAAATAATAAAACAAACAAAGTAAACTAATTTTTGATTATTTTTATGTTCTGGAAATAAAAAAATATACTTTTCAAATAAAATATTTTTTAAACTTTTGGATTTTTTAATTAATATTTCTAGGGACTAATTACAGAAAATATGAAATCTGAAAATTTTCAAGAAAAATAATTTATTCTTTTTTGGATTTAGCAAATATTTAAGTATTTTTTGTATTTTTATGAGAAAACTATTGATTACTAAGAAAAGACTTAAATCTTATTTTTTTTTAAGCAAAGAAAAAAACAGATTATGAAAATATTAGTTACTGATTTTTTTTGGATTTTTATTTTTTTATTTATGTGTTTAACAATAAGTAAAACTAGTTCGAAAGTCTATAATTTTAAGACTTAATACAAATCCCCGGCAATGGCGCGGAAAACTTGTTGTCAAATTAATAAGTTACTGCGAATACAAGGACTATTATAGTATATCTTATGCAAGTACATGCCGAAACCACGAGGATTTGATCAACCGTTACAAATTATCAACTTTCCAACTAGACATAATCTATTTGTAGAAATAAGATAAATAGAAGAAATAAAATAAACACAAACACAAGTTACGTAATAAGTATGGGAAGATTAGTAGGATTTGGGATCCGTTAACTTCTTTTACTAGTTTATATCTAATTAGTCTAACTCGCAATCCTCTTTTACAACTCAAAATTATACTGACTCTTGCCATGTAAATTTTGAAAGATAGAAAAATTAAAGTTTTTTCAAATATTTTTATATCTCTTTTAGATGGTGGAATTCGTATTCCGTTAAAAAATAAAATTCATTCCTAAGAATTAAATGTCAAACGTAAGCATGGACTATCAAACAACGAAATGTAAGCATAATACATCAAACGTAGGCACAAATATAAAATTTTAAATTAATACTGAATGTTTAAAATATCACTCTCGTGACTATTTTAATTAATGCAAAATTTTAAAACATTTTAGAGCAAATAGAGAATCTAACCAAATTAGAACTAATTAAAACATTCACTAAGTAATCATAGAAAATTTCACCTAATCCTGACATTTAATATAAGATAGCATCATAATTAAAACACAAATATTACAAGATGAAATATTAATTCTCATTAATAATAAACTTACAAAATTTAATTCCAAATCTTAAAATGCCAATATGAAAAGTTCCTCCCAAATCTTGAACACAAATTGCCTCACAAACACTCAAAAATAAAAATGCAAAGATTTAATATTTTGGCTCTCCTAAAAATAAATTACTCTAAAAATGTTCTCACGAAATTTTGTTAAAAATGAATTTGGAGGCTTTTTAATTGGGTAGTTTAAAATTTAGTGTTATCTTTAAAAGAGACCATTCACAAAAGCCTTTGTCAAATCCCATAATTAATGGAGTCTTGGGAAGAGTCCATGTATTCTTAAGATTATCTTCTCTGATTTCTTGAAACACGCGAATTGTGTCATCTTTTTTTTTTTGTTACAACGAAAAAGTAAAAACATCAAACAAACATAGCTAACATTGATAACACACCAAGCATGCACAACTAAGGCCTTATAAATTCAGTTCCATTCTTATCTCCCATAAGCAAGTGAAGCAACACTTTAGGGGGTTCCTTTAACTCCATGTATCTTTCCACTTGGGCATTACAAAGTCCATTTGGGCATTTATTACCCTCCCTCAAGATGTGCATAATTTTTCCTTATAACCTTCCATTTGAGTATTCAGCAATCTTAATAAGTGGCCCCGAAGGGTGGGGATTGACATCTTCCTTCGTGAGAAGCGAAGTGATTGTCATGGAATCCATTTCAATGGTAGCATTGGTCCAACCCTGATCTACAGACATTTTTATCCCATGTAGGATGCCATATAATTCTGATTCAAGGAATGTACATTGGTCAGCAATTCTGCCATAGTAGCCCACAATCCAATCTCCACGGTCATCTCGTGCAACTCCACAAAGATTCCCTTGTCAGGGTTGACCATGTAGCTTCCATCCGTATTCATTTTTATGCGACCGACCAATGGAATATAACAACTAATTAGTTTGGGATTAGATTTCTAACTTGAGTTCCTTTGAGATTAAAAGTCGTAGTTATCTCTTTGGTCAAGGCACTACTTCTCAATGCAATCAAATTAAGGCGATACCATTATTTTCAAAGAAAAACAGTTATGTGCTTTCCAAATGTTCCAAAGGGAGAGATAAACATCACATACCATTTAGCATCATCGTTTGAGGTAGTCGATATCACACGCCCACTCATTATGTTAGACGACATGCCTATGGCCCACGAATTATGGAATTATTTTTAAAGACAAGATTTTCAATCGGTTTCAAAATCGGAGTTAAAACGAATTTTTAAAGATTATCCCTTGGTTTTATTTTAAGTCGAAAAAAATCAAAATCCCTGAGTGATCAATCGATCGACTCGAGGGGCTTGATCGATCGACCCCAGCAGATTTTGTGCGTAACAAGTATTTTTGAAGAGTTTGTTTTGGTTGAAATTCTATTCTTTTGCCTTATAAAAAGGGGTCATGGGAGACCTTTTCTAAACCATCTTTTGCCACAAAAATATGTAGGAACCTTTTCTTATCATCCTCTCTTTTTATATACACATAACCCCTTTATATTATCATGTTCAACCTTAGTTTTGGAGGTGTTCTTGGGGCTGTTTTGATGTTGGAGCTTGGAGATGATTTGTGGATCCTTGTGAGATGATTCTTGATGGTTTAATCTGAGTTTCTGGGCAGATTCATGTTAGTTTCTTATGTTGGTTTAAGGTATGGGGTTTTACACAATATGCTCTTAAATCGCTTGAGAGTTATTCCCTTTAATTTCATGTGATCATTGAACTCATATTTAAATTGCTAAATTCATTTGGAATCTGAAAATTATTATTGGAACCTGATTTTGATTCATGTGATATTATATTTGTGTTGAGTACGATGTCATGATATTTTAATATGGCATGGAGGTTGGGCACCCACCAAGATTCCAATTTTTGGCTACTTGATAAAGTATGGGCGCGGTATGGTGAGGCCTGGTGACCCGGTTAATGTGTTATTAGAAATTATATTGATAAAATTCTTGTGAAATTTGCATTTGATTTGAATATTCGTATTAGTATCGTTAGGCTTTATTCACCGCTAATATTTATTGAGCATTTTTCCTGTCATATTGTGTACTTCCCCATATTTTTTCTTAGAGGCAGGTTAGCACGGATTTGGGCGCTATGGACTTATTGGAGATTGATTTTATCTTGGTTATATTGGGAAGAATAATTGGGAGTACAATATGAGAAGATTTGTATTTATATTGTTGTATAGAGCATCAACAATTTATTTTATTACGAGGTAGATAGTTGTATTATTTCGAGAGACTTTTGATTGTATTTAATTTGAAGATTGATATTAGTGGTTTCTTTTATTTTATACTGTGAGATTTATTTAGGTGCTCTATACCTTGTTGATTGTGGATTTGGTTAGTTTTATGAAGTACTGCTCCGCTCCCCCTGGGCAGGGTGTTACAAATGGTATCAGAGCATAGGTATACGGCAATCCTCGGGGCTTGGGGTTTGGGTTCATTGCGTTATAAGAAATTTTTGGAGATAGAATATTTTCGGTAATATTCGTGTTAGGTTCCGAGATTAGATGTGAGGAATTTATTTTTGGGAGACGAGATTATTTTTGGAGATTGTTTTAGCGGCCTGATTTGGAGAGTTAGGCTTTCGGCGAATTTCGAGTGAGAAATTCCATTGTTAGTGGGGGAAGTGTAACAACCCACGTAATTTTTGGGGTATTTTAAATTAATTTAAAAAATGTAGAGGAAAATAAAGTTTTTGATTTAATTATTTTTCTTGCTAAAAAATGTTGAGAATTATTTTTAAAGACGAGATTTTCAATCTGTTTCAAAATCTTAGTTAAAACGAATTTTTAAATATTATCCCTTGGTTTTATTTTAAGTCGGCAGAATCAAAATCCCTGAGTGATCGATCGATCGACCTCGATAGATTTCGTGCGCAACAAGTATTTTTGAAGAGTTTGTTTTGGTTGAAATTCTATTCTTTTACCTTATAAAAAGGGGTTGTGGGAGACCTTTTATAAACCATCTTTAGCCATAAAAATATACAGTAACCTTTTCTTATAATCCTCTCTTTTTATATACACATAGACCCTTTATATTATCATGGTCAACCTTAGTTTTGGAGGTGTTCTTGGGGCTGTTTTGATGTTGGAGCTCGAAGATGATTTGTGGATCCTTGTGAGATGATTCTTGATGGTTTAATCTGAGTTTCTGGGTAGATTCATGTTAGTTTCTTATGTTGGTTTAAGGTATGGGGTTTTACACAATATGCTCTTAAATCTCTCGAGAGTTATTCCCTTTGATTTCATGTGATCATTGAACTCATATTTGAATTTCTAAATTCATTTGGAATCTGAAAATTATTATTAGAACTTGATTTTGATTCATGTGATATTATATTTGTGTTGAGTACGCTGTCATGAAATTTTAATATGGCACGGAGGTTGGGCACCCGCCAAGATTCCAATTTTCGGCTACTTGATAAATCATGGGCGCGGTATGGTGAGGCCTGGTGACCCGGTTAATGTGTTGTTGAGAAATTAAATTGAAAAATGCTTGTGAGATTTGCATTTAATTTGAATATTCATACTTGTATTGTTACGTTTTATTCACCACTAATATTTGTTGAGCATCTTTCCTGTCGTATTATGTACTTCCCCATATTTTTTCTTAGTGGAAGGTTAGCGCGGATTTGGGCATTATGGAATTATTGGAGATTGATGTTAGCTTGTCTATATTGGGAAGAATAATTGGGAGTATAATTTGAGAAGATTTCTATTTATATTGTTGTTTAGAGCATTGACGATTTATTTTATTTCGAGGTAGATAGTTGTATTATTTCGAGAGACTTTTTGTTGTATTTAATTTGAAGATTGAGATTAGTGGTTTCTTTTATTTTATATTATGGGATTTATTTAGATGCTCTATACCTTGTTGATTATGGATTTGGTTAGTTTTATCGAGTACCGCTCCGCTCTCCCTGGGCGGGGTGTTACAACACGTCTAAATCCCTTTGGCTTTTTATCATTTCCTATATAAATTATCGACATTCGATTCATCATTACACACATTTCACTCCCATTATTAGCTAAATCACCCTTTTCAAGGTTGATTTTTGAACCTGGATTGATTTGATTAGGTATTAATGAATTAAATAGTGCTTTGGATGGAAGCGACCCTTTGACTCTTTGGATCTTCCTTGATTCCACCTCTTTAATGTTTATTGGAGCCTTAAAAGGCCCTTAATTAACGTGTTGCAGATGGGGAACACGGTGAAACATGTCACTTTCCTGTTGGGTCATTAAAGGCTGATGTTGGCAAAGTGGGGCGCTGATGTACAAGGGGACAACCCTTAGCGGCTGAATGAGGGCCTACCACGTGTCTCTTTTGTCTTCAAATTATTTCCTCGCCCAAAATTAATTCAGGGTTAAAGGGAATCGAATTCATCCCCTTTAGAGTACTCTATCCTTCTCTTTCCACTAAACCAAGCACCTAATTGTCAGTAACTTCGCTACCATTTATTTATAAACCCATTTTCAATCAATTTCCTTTATTTTCACTTTAAACCCTAAGACTTTATAATTCCTTCCAATCTTAACTATCTTTCAAAGGTACTTGTAAAAATGAAAAATATATCTACTTAATTGAAATTTATGCCCATAAAGATTTACGAAATCACCAAATTATCCATAATTACATTTTAGACACCAAAACTTCATAAGTTACTAGTTTCAATTCAGAATTCAATAAAATTTTAGGGAGAACTTTTTATTGTTGAAATAAACATTATAAATTACTTTTAGGCCCATAAAGTTTTTGAAATTAAAGTTTTACCCCAAGAATTGCTAAAATTACATTTTTATCTCGAATTCTTTTCAAACTTTCATTTTCTATTAAATTATTACAATGACTCTAAAAACTCAGTATTTATGAAACAGTGGGCCTAACAAGGAGTTGATTTAGGCATAAAGAATAAAAATAATTCACTCATCATTTATTGATCTGGGAGTAGTAATAATTACATGCTACCCTCTTATCTCATATTGGATCCATAGAGCAACCTTACATAGAGAATCCTACAATCTCGTTCCCACTACTGAGGAAGAGGTTATCTGTATGGCACATATTGTCATCTCCTAAGAAGTTGTTGCATGTTATACATTTATTATTCACTTATGCAGTGGTTCATCATAATAGAAAGTGTGCGTTATTCTCATATCAATGGTGAGTTGATTTGGTCTTGGCTTCGATCATCTAGTGGAGGGGGAAGGGTGTTTAGTGGAATCTGCATACGAACAAGCATTCGTATACTTTGACTAGAATTTTCCTCACCAATTATGATGAATTAAGTACTCTCATAGTCCGGACCAAATAACTTATCTGATGCTAGGTAGAGTACGTGTCCATAAAATTTATTCCGTGGTGTTTTTTTGTGGAATCAATGAGCTGATTAATATCGATGATCAAAAAATTATCTTTTGGGTAGGCCTTATTAGGATCATTGAAATCAATATAGACCCTCAATTCTCTACTCTTCTTTTATACCATAATGTCATTAGAGATCCAATTCGAGAAGTGAACATCTTTAATGGAGCCTATATAAAGTAGACTCTAAACTTTATTCTCCACCACTCTGGCTTTCTTAGACGCTGACTTCCTGGGTTTTTTCTTAACTAGTTGACATGTAGGATCAACGCGCAACCAATGACAAGTGATGTCTGGATCAATCCCTATAATGTTATTATATTTCCATGAAAAAATGTCGGCATTCATTATAAGGAAGTGAATGAGTCAGTGTGACTCATTTTATGGAAGTTTAAAATGGATCAAAAAGGTTTTGTTCGATTGAGATGAGTCTAGATGAACAGATACAAGTTCTTCGATCACCCAGTTTATTAAGGCTAGTTTGGTCTTCTCTAACCCATGATCGAACTCCATTGATTGCTATTTTGGTTGATCACCCTTTGAATCATCATCATTTTGACCTTTCTTTAGTTGAGTTTGCTTGACTTTGATAATGACAATAAATAACTGGGAACTCTTATCTGATCTCCTTTAGCTTTAGATCCCCTGATTGCTTATAAACCTAAGATTTTGGTGAAGTGATGAGAGTACAACTCTCATAGTGTGGATCCATCTTCTGTATGGAATGGTGTTATAAGGTAACTTCTATTAAATCATGCCAAATTTAATATCATGTGTGATGGGGATGACATTAATTGGAAATTTGACTTTTCCACCTAGAAATTCGATCTTCTCCAATTGGGTCTCTACATATTCATTGGATCGGAACAAAGGGCCCATATTGGTATCGAGATCTTGGACAATATAACGAGTTTAAGTAGAAAATTGAGGTACATAATCTCTGAAAAGCATCCTTGATCAATCATTATCCTCTTAATAATAAAATTTACCACTTAGAGGGTGATAACTAAAGAATCTTTGTGAGGTAAAATAACTTGGAACAAATCCTCACTTGTGAACATTATTACCCGTTCAAACCCAATGTCTTTTCACTTGTACTTGGCGAGAATAGGCTTCGAAAATTCCATCTGGAATGCCTCTTATATAAAAGATACGATCTTTACTCTTTCTTTGTGCTTCTTGACTGTGCACTATGATGGGTCAGTATAACCTTGTATGGATATAATCGTCCCTGATGGCGTTAGGTCCTTATCTTCACCCATCATTTGTGTTGTACTGACTTGTGTTTAGGAGTTCATTTTAACCGCATTAACGTACTCCTTAAGATGACTAACCTATATAAGTTTCTTAAGGAATCGCTTATGAGATGACCATTGTTTTAATGATAGGTGCATCTGAGGTTAGTGTCTCTTTCATTCGGGTCATTGTCCATCTTAGGTGACTTCTTAATGGACAGTTTATCCATTATCTAAGGAAGCAACTTACAGATTGGTCCCTTGAAGAATGTGTCCACTGTTTGGGATACACTTTCATTAATCTACGCCTTTCATTGTCCCTTATAGGTGTCATTATTTTAAATTTTTTCAGTTAGAGTTGACGAATTTACTCCATTAGATGTCTTCTTCAAATCATTTTTCTTGCACTTCTTATGAGTTTGTTAGCTTGAAGCATCTGCGTTGAGGAGTTCGTCTTCAACCTTGGATTCTATTTCTATGTGAGCAATGAGATTATCCATGGTTGATGTTGGCTTCTTATTCTAAGACTGGTAGAGGTCGTCCAACTTAGCGAGGCCGAATTTGAAAGATGAGATCGCCAATTGCTTAATGAAATTACCAATTTCATTAAATAACTCCAAGTTGTGTCGGGATTACTTCTTGGGGAAATCTCCTTTTTTTTATAATTGAGGGCGATCAATGAATTGGCTTCTTTCACTAACTTCTTACTCAATCGATTCCCTAAAAGACAATATTGACCTAAGGACTATTTTTTAACCATTAGGGATCAATTTCACCCAGAATCGAGCGAAAGACACGACACATGAGGGCATTATTATGGATTCAGAGAGACATAGATTGCATGCAATGTTTTATATGATAATCTAGATCTACCTTTCCATTATAAATAGTGATCTTAGGGATGTAAAAATTATTTGGAGGCTCCGATGTCTCTATGTCTATGATGATAAGGGGCGTCGATCAATTCTTGGGATTTAGTCGCCCCTTTAATTTTTTCTTTATGAATTCATGTAGTTTGTCATTACCGAGCTTTTTTGATAATGTCCTAGGTTTGGCTAATATATTATTTTATGTTTTTTCTATTGGCCAAACATGTACATGACTAGGCTAAAGAAGCTATAGACCGACATATGATCCATACAATGGTGATTGGATTATACCACATCTGGGATCCTCGATATGGAATCTCTACTAGTACTGTTGGATTTATGGTGTTAGGGGAACACATCTTCCTCCTTTTGTGGCGCTTAAGATTTGCGAGAAAGGCCTAAATTCTTCATATTTCCCCATCAGTTGTCTTCTCAACTTAGAAATTTCTTCACCTCACTCATCCAATTGCTCCTCATAAAAGCTGACTAAGGCTAAAATCTCTTTCCCTATGGATCTAACATTGTCGACTAGGACTAGAAATTATTGATGTGCATACCCTAGACCTCATTTGACTAATAGGTATATAGGAAATGAAGGAGCATGTTCCCTCCTTACAACCCGTACCTCAGATTCGATATGATTCTCAGAATGTGAACGATAAGACTAGTGGCTACTCGAACTGTTAATTGTCAGCACTTCTTAGTGGTTGGGATTCAAATAAATTTTCCCATAAATGGTTTCAAAATTTAGGGGATATTAAACTCACAGTAAATGCAATATTATGATTCAGACCAAATATATGAATGCAATATGAGGAAAAAAAATAAAAGATTGTGTGATTTGGTAGGTCGATCTACCTACATCCATGGGGAAGGGATATAAATATTTATTAATGGAGAAAAGGGAAGATGACTAAAGTTCTAGGGTTTCTAGTTGACAGTCCAAATCGTGATTGCAAAATTGCAGTCAATCATACCCCAAACAAGTGGGGTTGTACTATATATAGATATAATTTCCATATAAATATAGGTCTACCTTGTAATAATTAGTTAAGAACTTTAATCTTATTTCGAGAATAGTATAATTATGGTGGGATTCTATTCGGTCAGGTTCAATCGTCATACCTATTGATTCCAAATTAATGAGTATGTGATAGTTGGCTGACTATGTCATCTTTCCATCTTGATGCCACATGTCGCGCCACATGGCATATTCCACTAATTGTCACTTCATAAGCATATGGAGGTACATAACCCAAAAACTCAAATGAAACCACAAACATAACCTCAACTAATGAAAATAAATAGGTGGTCATAACCTAAGTCCTTAAGGATAACATAAATCTAAGCTCACTAAAAATAATCATGTAGTGACACATAACTCAAGACCCTAAAATATGTGTAACATCTCTCTTAGATCAAGTACTAGTACAATATTGAACTACTCAAATCATTCAATTAGTTATAGACTATTATTAATTAGATAAATTGTGTCTAGAATGATATTTTACAACTTGCGAATGATGATAATTAAATTATAACCACATAATTATCTAAATATATTAAATAATATTAGTGATAGAATACATGGTCTCATAGTAAGGATTAGTAAACATAATAGTTCCTTTAGTTTCATGAGTATGTTTAAGCCCATTGCATTTAATGTTACATTGTTCATACATAAAAATATGTCAACCACAAAATGTTCAAGTAGGTTTTGACTTGTCGTCTTTTAAGAAAATTGAGTTATATGTAATGGATTATTGCTAATGATAATAGCCCATGCTTCATTTGTTAATCCTTTGACTCCCTGAAAAAAAGTTTAAATTCTTGATCCCAATTTTAAAATTTTCAAAATCCCTTTTAAGATTTTCTACTTCTCTTTTGGTATATTTTCTTTGTCACGAGTGACTTTGGGTTCTAAGCTTTTCTTTCGCCTTTTGTCATCATATTTCTCTACTTTATTTAGGTGTAGTGCCCCGTTACTATGAGGGCTTATTTAAGAATATTATATAAGATTTTAGTAATAATTTTAAATAAAAATACTTTTATTGATATTATATTTAAAAGTAATTTATTCTGGTTTGAAATCGAATCAAACATTTAAGTTTAAATTAAAATGGTCGTTGGACATTTTATAATGGTTTAAATATGTAATGTGGACAATTTTAAACTAAAGAGAAATGTGATAATATGCGTTAGCTTAGGCTCCAAGCTAGAATTTGAGAGAGGGGATATATAAAGAATATTATAGTTGATTATAAGTAAAGGAAGATGAAAAAGATAGGCCAAAAACGAAATTTAAAGAGGCAAAGAAAATGTCACTTTGGAGTGTTTTAGATCTTCTTTTTGAGTGCCTTCAGATAAGATTTGAGAATAACTCAAAACACATACCTGAGTCAATTTCTCATGTAGAATCCAAATCTGGAGTCGGATAAATGATTTGGATAATGTGTGGATATGATTTCTTTGGGTTTATAAGTTGGGCCTCAATTTCTCTTGAGGTAGTTTCGTTCTCCCATTGTTAATTTTGTGTGATACACATATTCAACCTTGATTGTATAGTTATATCCATGCTATATGTTTCATTTATAGGTATTATATGCTCGTATATGATATTCATTATTGCACCCATTTTGTATGTGTTATTTTCATGCCTTGTAGTTTGGGTAACGAAACTAGTTGATTTTATGAGCATGTTGGATTATAAAAATTGCTTAGAAAACATGTATACTTGATTTATAGGAATTGAATATGAAATTTATTTGAATTGAGTGAAAGATATTATGATGATTATTATTGGAGAATGCATAGGCATTCCTTATCCAAACCATTCGATGGACAGGGTGCACTTTCGTCTACGATTTTGTTTATTATCCAAAGACTTGGCCATGGATACCGATTGGCGAGTATGCTAGTGATGCCAAGTTATGATGGGCCATGTACCCGAATTTTGTAATTTTTTTGGGGCATTATATTATTCTAAGAATAATTGACAGAATAGTGGACGGTAGTCCGTACCGTAGAAGTGCGAATGAGATTTTGATGTGGAGTCTTGGGTTATGTGGTGCCTGCGGTGAGATACTAGGTTATGATTATATTATTGAGATTTTAGTTTGAGTGTTCATATTGCATACATTCTTGTATATGATACACGCACACATGAGTGTGTGTAGTTACACTTGGAGCATTTATACGAGCTACTGGGTTTCTCGCTCACCCCCTCCCCCCCAAAATAGTTTGTTGTATTTCAGGTTTGGTGCGAGATGATATTTATGACATCGTTCGGATTGGGATCGTTGTTAGAGGCGCTGTATATTTATTTTTAAAATTTAAATATAACTCTTTGTTTATTTTAAATATTTAATATAAAAGGACATTTGAGATTTACTAAAATTGAGTCATTCTATTCCGTTGATGTATGTATTTATGCTCACGACAATTTATGCTCAATCTAAATGGTATTTTTTTTATAAAACAATTCACTAATTTATCAATATTTTTCAGTAGTACATCCCGGGGTGTTACATTATATACAAATCATTGGTTCTTAGGGTGACTATAATATCTTCAATTAGATCCCTCAGTCCAGTATCCCATCGTATAGAACTACTATTTTTTATTCCCACTTTTCCAGTATTAGCTAAGAATTTCCCCATCTTTCTATTCTATATTATTTGTAAGAGAATGAATATTGTTAACAATGTTAGTGAAGTGAATGTATATCTCAAAAATAGGATTATCGTTCCTTATTTCAGAAAATTTATAACTATGCACGAATTTGATATTTTTCCACTGTCTAACTTGATTAGTTCCTTTTTGTGTTACCTCAACTCTATCCTAATTTTATTTAGTGACTTTATGTTGCGAATTTAATATATACAACAACTGCATGGTCTATTAATAGAATAACATGCAATTACGGTAGATCCCACGAGGAGATGATCGATTTTATAAAGTAGATTTTCTAACTAAGCAACTTTGATCTTTGAATCGGGATCGAAATGAAACAAATCCAACAACTAACATAAATATCAAAGAAAATTATGTAGACAATGGAGAGAGAATTACTAGGATTGCGAAGCCATTCACCAAGTTTAACTAGCTATAATGTTAAAATAAATTTTGATTCCTGATTTTTATAACTCGAAATTCACTGGATCTCTCTGCGTAAATTTTGAAAGATAAATTAATAAAGTTCGGTTTTTTAAATTCACTTTTTATCCTACTCATAAAGCTAAAGTCCCTATTCTCTTAAAAAGTGTCAATTTTATGGACTTTAAGACTAAATTAAGCATAAACTATTAATTGATTACACAAAAACATAATTCATTAAAATTAAGCGTACATGAAATCATAGAATTGAGTATAGTTTGATTCAAAGAACAAAATATTACTCTCTTAATATTTTATATAAATAATGAATATTTAATACTACAGCCCAATTTAGTTATTTCGAAATTACTCGAATATACGTTCTTTTTTCGCAAATCTTTATATTCTTATCAAATTCACAAGAGGAGTTATACTTCCTCTTTAATTAGGCTATCCACATCTATATAACTATATAAAAACTATAGACCGAAATCTTCTGAGGATGACACGTGGCGATGTATTAAATATTGAAATCTTCTAAGGATGACACGTGGCGATGTATTAAAGACCGAAATCTTCTGAGGATGACACGTGGTGATTTATTAAATACTATGACACGTGGCGATGTATTAAATACTAATTCATAATTCAAGCACACCCTTTACTCTCTCTCTCTCTCCCATTTAATATATGAGCCATCCTCCAAAGACGGTACTAAACCCAAGGGATCACCTCGGCAACTAAACAGACGACACTGACATGGGTACAAATGGTTCTTTGAATTCGACAATTTTGTTGATGAGAGCGTTCACCCAAGTGGAGAGAGTTTTGTCTCTTCATATCCCAAATTTCAAGATGCATTATCGCTCCCACTTTAAGAGTAGTTGTCTCTTCCTTTTCCAATTTTTTTTGTCTCTTCATTTCCCAAAACCAAACAAGTTTAATTAAACCCACTTCCATGGAAATCTAACACTCTCAAATATCTTCGTGCCCTATCTCTCCCCAAGGTGACCGATCTTTTCCCACTTTTTTTGAATTATTCTCCGCTTTCACTTTACACCTACCATTTTATCTGTATAAAAATATAAAAACGGTGTCTTATTTTTTGCTTTGACACGTGACAAGAGAAATAAATACATCCCTTATCCCTGGGTCAGTCCAAGTCAGATAGCATTCTTTAACAACCATCAGAAGCCTTCCATCTCGTTAATCGACACAAAGATACCCTTCCATTTCCCTTATTAACCACTAACATCAAACCTTTACATCTCCCTAATTCCCCATACGTTGCCTACAATGGAAGAGCTAAAGGTCATCTTAACTTATATTTATTGGGAGCTCTACCACCTCCAATCCCTTATTATCGTCAGCCATTTTTTGTAGAAGGTGAGAAAAATCAGATTCGCTACTCAGGTTTATTCATTATTCAGTCTTCCCCTCAATATTTTCCCACATATATTTGTTATTAAATTCCGAATTTCCTTTTTTTCATGTCAAGAAACCTTTGAGCTTGCAAGACTCTGGAGTTATCCCCGTTACCCTGCCAGGTATTTCCTGATTTTATGAATGTGTATGTATGGTGCAAAATCATGTATGGTTATGTATGTATGGTGTATGATAAAATGTATTTGTTGTATTTTTATGTTATGTGAAGCACTTTATATTTTAGTTTTGCATAGTAGGAACTTTTATATTAGATTCATGTTCATGTAAAGCTTAGGAAAGCTTAGAAATCATTTGTCTAAATTCCACAGTTTGGTATTCTAATGATTTTGAAAAATATGTGTCCGAATTTTTTTTTCTAGCAATAGTTGATTTGAAAGAGTCAGGTATTATCTGGTTTGGAGGTGTTTTGAAAAAGTAATATAGGTTTGAAAAAAAATGTTTATGTAGATTGAATAATACATTGGTAGTATTATATTTATTAGATGCGAGGTTGGCTGAGAAGGATGGATGGAGATCCCACTTTGAGGCTGAGATGCAGTATGCATATACATTAGAAACCTTTAGTATATTTTTATTCACTACGTTCATGTAAAATGCCCCTAAAAACTAACATCAAATATCATTCTATAGTTTTGATCAATAAACTACTAAAAAGGGATAATCACTTTGCAACTTCAAATTAAAAGTACTCAATAGCTTCTTTTTTTAATTTTTTTTAATATCAAGTAAATTTTAGTTTGCAACTTCAAAGAAAAAAAAGTAGCTAACAACTTCCTCTTATTTTTACTATCGAGAAACTTTAATTGTTCACCCATAATATAATATAATTTAACATTCATTGTTGAACCAACTGATTTTCCATTGGACCCAAACAACAAGCATAGAAATCATCACATCTACTTAACAAGTTGTGGAGTATGAAAGCCAAATGGAATGCCTACCCGTGGACTTCTCAAAGGTCATGGTTTGACAACTTCATGTTGAATCATCATGTTATTGCCCTTAGGAATGAGATATGAAGAATAATCTATGGGCCCGTTTGACAATCCAATTCCAAGGCTTGGAATTGGAATTGAAAGGCCAATTTTAATTATATATATATATATATATATATATATATTCGGTCTCGCATCGCGTGGCCTTCATGCTAGTGTTATATAAAACGAAAGCATACTTCCTCAATTCCTAATTCAATTATTAAGTCACGAGCCCCCCTTTTTTATAATTGGGCTTTCTGTCTTCCAACCCCACACCTTCATCATCATAATAATAATATCCCTCTTGGTCCATCGCCTCACACCTCCATCAGCGGTCTGTTTCTCATCCAACATCCCTTGTTGTTAGTGTTCATTTCCCTTCTCCTTTTTTCCGGTAACCAATATGTTACATTTTTATGATGGAATAGTTTTCATAATGTTTTCCTTTTTTTTAGTTGTTTTGTATTCAGTATGGTGATGGTAGTTTACTAGTTGGTGTAGATGCATATCTGATACTCTCCTACGGTCACCATATCTCTATCTTCTATGCATTGTGCATGGTAAGTTAATAGGTTTACCCTACCTAGCACAACATATGTTTGAATACATGTTTGCAAAGATGATTTACTTGATAAATTTCATGACTCCAATAGGTTTATTCTGATTAATGGTGCTAGATTCAGAATCTCACTTAAATACGTGATGAGCATAATATTTTAGTGGAAAATTATCGGTGTAAAATATTTTTTATTAAAATGAACATAGCACATGTGTGTTTTCCTACTGTAAAAATTTCGTTCATACCTCAATTCACAACTTAAATACTTAAGTGATCTGAACCTTGGAACCTAGGCTTGTTTTGAGTTTTGAAGCAACCTAAACTTAGATTGGTTTGTCTATATTAATTTTTATGTATAAACCTGAACATTGATTGGTTTGTCCATACAAGTTAATATGTATATAGTACAATGAAATACTACAGGTGTGTTTGGCATTTTACTTGGTTTTTTGTAGTTGCTTCACCATATAAAACAAGTTGGAGGGGATATAAAAATGTAGTGTTATATATTTATATTCTCAGATGTTAAAATGTAACAACTTATAATTATCTCCACTCACTCAACCATCAGGTGTTAGTAGCTTTTAGCTTTTAACATAAGTGCAATGTTTAGGCTAACCATGAAATATGTTGTACTTCCATGAGAAAATGAATAATACCCATGAGAAAACAGTGTAAAAAATTTGGATGGAGGGAGTATACATTATAGTTATCTTCCAATGACTCTTTAAAAAAAACTGCATTTTCATGTGGAAGTTGACATTACATATCACTAATCAATTTATTAGGAATGCAGGTGCAAATTCTCAATGTAACCTTAAATATAATTGTTCAAATTCTTTTGTTATTTAATCTTATATCACTGTTTCAAGATCAAGAAGATACATGGTGTTAGTGAGTTTACATAAGAAGTTCATAACTATCCTTTATATTGTACCTTCTATTCATTGTGGATTAACTTCATACCATTATTAATAAGGCTGGCTATGTGTGTGAAGGCTGTGGCAGTTTCAAATTTTGGCCCTATTTTAGGTGCAATGGGAGTTGCAAGATTATCAAATTTTGCCTTTTTTATAGTACTGAAATATGTAAATGAACTTAAAGGAAAACTAGGATATGACCCGTTTCCATAATGTTTGTCAACAATTCTTCATGAGATATATTTGTTACCATGGTATGTACAAAGTTTGATTTCATACTTTGAATGTGATTTGGTTTGTTTTAAAGAAGCACTAACAAAAAAACGCCATGAATGTTACAGTTTCAATGTCTCATATTACATATACATATACCTTATATATTTGAATTGATCCAATAATTTTTTCATTTTCCAAAAAATTTATGCAACAATTAAATAAATGCAAACTTTCAGCTTGCATATATTGTTGTCATGCTTTTTCAATGCATCATTTTTATTGGAAATTACAATATTTTATAATGCTACAAGTTATTTCTTATTATTTATTACTATAAAGCCAATAATATAGATGAGACAAAGTAACATTTTACGTACAAAATTACTATCATGATTGCCTAGCCCACGCATGGTGCATGTTTACACGTAGTTTAAATAACACATAATATGATATCCCGCATTAAGTATTCAATACCCTCTCAATTAAATTTCATTTTTTCCGAATCGATTTTCACCAACATTTTATTATTCGTTAATCTTAAACTTAACTTATTTGATATTTTATAGGATTATAAAGCAATCCATTGATCACGTTTAGTGGTAGAATCAAAACTTATAAGTTAACTAGGGTGTATCACAATCTTGAATATATTACTGGAAGTGGATTCCTTCGGAACGTGATATCGAGTAAATTCATATAATGACTACACAACCCATAAGGTTTATTGACCTAATAAATTAAATTTCATCCATTGACAAACCAAATTAATAATTATATGGATATTTCGATCCTCATATCCCCCAGGATTAAGAATAAATACACTTTTTTCAAACATGAGACTGTGCTGGTCTAATCTAGTCAGCACCAAGACTCGAATCCACCATTGATCATGTTCAATACATTACTGATGTATGGATACAATATTCTTTAAATTATTAGATAAGTTCATGTACCGTCAAACATGTTTTCGTAGTTAAGATAAATTATGAAGATTATACACCCAACTTTACCGATATGATGCTAACCCCTATCTAGGCTGTGAAAATTTTAATCTTAGTAGAACTAAATCTTATTATCTTCCATGAGAATTCCTAACCCATATAACAATAATTCCTATTGAGTATAATTGATCGACGTATTCAGTATACTTACAAATAAATATAAGGCATTCATAAAAATATATTCATATTTTAAATAAGCTAAGACAATCATTTATTAAATAAATAATGAATGCCATAAAACATGGTTTTAAGAATAAAAAGAAAATAGTGGACTTTCAGTCGATTAAACTTCAATTTTTCTATAGGGGGAAATTCACCATTTATGATCTTTAAACTCAAAGTATACTTTATAATCTAAGAGTTAGGCTCTAATACCAATCGTTGACCCAAAAAAACCAAGGGGTGAATTGAGGGTTTTGAAAATATTTGGCATATTAAAAAATCATACAATTTTTTTTCAATTTATGTAATGTATGGTGAACACGATTTGAATGAGATATACACGATGATTGTGTAATAAATTAATGAATGTTAAGGAATATAAATATTCTTACATTAAATAAATTGCAAACCCAATCTTTTAAGTGGTTTAACGACGCTCATTTATATCCAACACCTGGATGGTACTCAAGAACTTCATTAAACCTTATTAGTTATTGGTGGAACAAACATCTATGTACAATTGACCCATAAAGTCACGTTATGTTCTCACAGTAACCATTGATACAACCATGTGACTTACTTTTTTTCCTGATAAAAAAGTTAAGTCCACATGAATTTTCCTTAACTCAATAGGTTATTTACACCGATAACATTTCACATGGCCCCTTATAAGTGTGTTCGCCTGGACAATGTGGATGAAATCTTATGAGAAATGCATGAAGGCAATTGTAGAGCATACTAGAGGGTTATAATTAGCTTCTAGCTTAATATCACTAGATTATTGGTTTACATGAAGACATATGTGGTGAAATATATCCAGAAATGCCTTAAGTGCAAAAAACTCATATCAAGACACAACCGACTAAAGACTTGAACCCATTGGCAAGTTCTTGGCCATTTGCGTGATTGGGTCTAAACATACTAATTCCCCTTCTAAGACCTCTAGCATACATAAAGTTTCTTATCACATTAATTAACTGTGACACCCCGTCTAAAAAGTACCACTCAAGTCATTTAAAACAAGATTAAACTATCTAAATGGCTCCGAACAGTTTGTTGAAGAAACTCTTTTCTTAAAACAAATTTCTTAACACAACTTTGAAAACCAAAACTTATAAAGAAATTAAATCAACACAACCTCAAGAAATGGATGAGAGGAAGAGGAGGTATATAAGTACAATTTTAACTTGGTAAAGCCCCACCCAATTGGGGAAACATCCACGGAGGTCTCTACACCTCAAAAGTAAAAATCCACTATAATAGAGTAATATGTTACAAACTATATAACAATCAAGACACAGAATTAGACCTAATTCTAAGTTCAAAAATCTACCAACTCCTCTTGATTTTCTGACTTCTCCCAAGGCTCTAATGTTGTTGATGTTCTCTCAACTTTGTAACGTCCTTTTAGCTTTACGTCGACTCAAAAATCCAAAATCTCAATATTAACACTTTTCAGTGTAGTAGTGTGACAGTGTAAGTGGTGATGTTCTCTAAATAACATGCATGCAATACACACACACACACACACACACACTTAATTACAGACTGAATGCTAATCAAATTATAAACATATCACAAATATGGAAAAAATTTCAAAATCAGTTTAATCGAAACTATCAGACTTTGGATCTTTTAAAATATCCACAGATCAAGAGGGAATCTTTCTATATACACGAGCAAAGATCCTAAACACTTTCTTATTTTGAAAATATACTGACTATTTCACAAAATGTGAAATATGTGAAAGTGTAAATCCCCAATCAAGATCTTAAACTAGATCTAAGTCTGAATATTCAAAGAAATTGAAATCAGAAACTATTTAGTTGGTTTTAGGATTTGAAAAAATAACAGTTGAAAGCACCCAACAAAACTATGATTTCTCAAAACAAGAAATAAAAACAGAGAAAGATAGACATGAAAAATGTATCACAGAAATTAAACCTCAGTTTTCTATGAAAGAAAATGAGATCAAACTATTGTGATTAAGTTGGAAAAGAGATTAAGGACGGAAGAGGAATGATCTACACAACTCTCTAACTGACACACTCTCATAAATGATTTTTGGTGAGATTTGGCCGGAGTTTAGTTTAGGGTTTTATTTTTCTCTCTTCCTTCTCTCTCTCTCTCTCTCTCTCTCTCTCTCTCTCTCATCTCTTTATTTTATCTCATAAAATGAGGTAATCAAAAGATTTTAATCGCAAAACATAAGGCATTTATTTATGCTAATCCATGGAAGCCTCTGGAACTTCGAAGCAAATGAATGGTCATGATTAAGTCTTAAAATGTCAAGGTAAATCTGATGGCTACCAATGCCCCAAAAATATAATGACACTGATTAGTTTGAATGTAAACACAAGGATCAGGTAAGAACGCATGCGGGCTATAGATTAAAACGATCCAAGGGTTCACAAACAAACGCAGGAATGTGAGGGCAAGAAAACAAAAATCCAGCCATTATGAGTCCAACACGTGTAAGGCTGAGATGGCGTATAGAACGCGTGTTTTTTTTATCTTATAGAAATACAATTTGCACCCACAAAATTATCAAGGGAATTTGGTTTCCACCCAAGCAAGCTTTGTACAGTTTAGTGAATTTACAAATCAGTCCACAAACTTTGTAAAAGCTAATTTTAAATTTCTAAAAATGTTTAAAAAATCTTAGAAATTATTTAAAATATCCCAAAACTTAAGGTAAAATTATGTTAATGGGATTTAACTCACACACACCCAAATTATGAAGAATGCAATCTAATATGCAACACATAAATGATCCTAGGTGTGGTGTTGGTGTTTTTACCTTTGGACTATTAGAGGAAATTGAATGTAGAGTCTGAAGGCGTGTTGGTTAAAAGGGATATGACTCAATTTTATCACTATTTCCAAACTAGATGAGCACCTATGTAATATAGACTCAAGTGAGTCAAAGATATAGAGTGCTTCAATCTCCCCCTTTGGAAATATGAGACAAAATCTCCTTTGAGTCATCTAGGACTCATACGGATACAAAAGAATAAGAAAAACCTAATCCTATACAAAAATTCTATCTACCTAATATCCTAGAAAAAAATTACATAACTCAACTAGATACAAACCAATACCCTATCAAAATGTTATTGTAAATGAAGGTACTGGTTCCTGAAAATTAGATAGCTAAGATCAAGCTTTTTAGTTGAGAATATATCAAGAATATCCAAGAAGACTCAAATTTCTCCCCCATTTTGTCTCAAATGCACAAAGGGTAAAGAAAACAAGTTTGAAACAATAAATCATTGTTCTGTCATAACCAGACCAATAGATTTGTGCAAAGATTCAAATCGAAGATAATCCAATGGTTTAGTAAATAGTTTATCTAATTGCAATTCAGTTGGTAGTTAATTAATTTCTAACTCCTTAGTTTCAACTAACTCGCGTATGAAATGATATCTGATTTTAATATGTTTGGTACGAGAGTGCTGAACGTGATTTTTAGAAATATTGATCACTCTTTAATTATCATAATAGAGATGTAACTTGTCTTGAGTTATACCATAATCTTTCAGCATTTGTTTTAGCCAAAGTAATTGGGCACAACAACTTCCTGCGGCAATATATTTAGATTCGGCAGTAGACAAGGAAGTGCAGTTTTGTTTCTTACTACTCTATCCTACCAGATTGTTACCAATGTAGTAACACACTCCCGAAGTACTCTTACTATCGTCGGAACAATCGGTCCAATCAGCATCGGTGTAACCTACTATAGTACTATAAGTGTCTTTAGTGTACCAAAGTCCTAAATTTAGAGTGCCTTTAATGTACTTAATAATTCTTTTAATGTATAATAGATTACTCTCTTTAGGATTATTTTGATAACGAACACACACACAGACAATGTACATGATATCAATACGGGAGGCAATAAGGTAAAGTAAGCTTCCTATCATACTATGGTATAAGGTAGAGTCAATTGATTTACCATTCTCATCTTTAGAAAGTTTGACAGAAGCACTCATAGGGGTCCTAGTTTCTTTAGCTATTTCTAGGCCAAACTTCTTGACAATCTTTAAAGCGTATTTAGATTGCGATACAAATAATCCATCTGAATTTTGTTTTACTTGGAGGCCTAAGAAGAAATGTAACTCCCACATAAGTGACATTTGAAATTCTTGGTGCATAATGTCAAAGAAGGTCTTAACTTCTACGGGTGAGGTGGATCCAAAAATGATATCGTCAACATAAACTTGTTATAGTAATAATGTTGTCAAAATGTTTGATAAATAAAATTTGGTCATTCCCTCCTCTCTTAAAACAGTTGTCTAAAAGGAAGGTAGATAGACGTTCATACCAAGCTCTAGGAGCTCGTTTTAACCCATAAAGAGCTTTTTAAGACGATAGACATAATTTGGATAGTGAGGGTCAATAAAACCTTTGGGTTGTTCTACGTAGGTCTCCTCAGTTAAAATTTCATTAAAGAAGGCTAACTTAACATCCATTTGATATAGTGTGAAGTGCAAATGACATGCTATTGCAAAAAGTAAGCGAACAGATTCAAGGCAAGTGGCAAGAGAAAAAGTTTTCTCAAAATCTATTCCTTCAATCTAAGAGTAGTCTTGGGTAACTAATCTAGCTTTATTCCGAATAATTATCCCAGATTCATCTATTTTATTTTTTAAAATCCAATGTGTGTCGATAACTCTTTTATTTCCAAGCCTGGGTACAAAATACCATACATCATGAATGACAAATTAAAGAAGTTCCTCCTGTATAACACTTATCCACAAAGTGTCATTCAAGGCTTCATTTACAGTCTTTGGCTCAATAAGAGACACAAAGCATGCAAAATGAGCAATGTTACGAAGTTGAGATCTTGTACGAACAGGCTCAGTAGGATTAGCAGCTACACTATCGGAAGGATGATCTTTGGAAACCCAATTAGGTACTTCAGGGGTCTCAATTGGTAAGGATTCAACTATTTCTGTAGGAGAGTCATAATTTAAAATATTTTCAGACTCATCCATAATAGTTGGTTCTTTGGTCTTACTTTCTACATTAGTGTCACTTACAACCACATTAATGGATTCCATCATGGTTTTAGTACGAAGATTGTAGACACGGTAGGCTCTACTATTTGGAGAATTTATGAGCAAACCCTATTTTTCTTATTTTTTTAGGTTTTATTTATATGAAAATAGGAGATGTGAAAAAATAATAAATAAAAAAGTATATTAGGATGTGTGAGATGAGATAATAAAAGCACTAAGTAATAAAACAAGTTATTGGGAATTTACGAGAATTTAAGAGAAAGTAGAGAAAGTTGGACCTTCTTGAAGATCTTGAGCTTGATCTTGAATGTTGGAGAGCAGCCCTTGCACTTGGATGATTATGGAGAGTGACTAATTCACCAAGTTTGATGAAAAGGATGATGAAAAGTGGAAGTAAAAAAAGGATTTGGGGGTTGAAATCACGCTGCCTTCGAGAGAGGTTTCTGGGATTCGTTGAGAGTGAATTTTATCAGATCTGGGCTCTCTTGCAAATGAGGTGAAGGCCTCTTTTTATAGGCCCAGGTAAGTGTCAATCGGCATAGCCCCGTTCTTGCCTAACGGCACCTGCCGATAGGCAGGGTCTGGAACCTTCCATTTGGCAGTGCGCTTCAGACTTTTTTGGAAAATCGACCGCCGAGGGCAAACCGTTGGTCAGAATCGTGCACGGGGCATACCATTGGAAAGTTAATTCAGAGACCTTTGAAAGTATTTGGGACCTCTCCCGGGTTCGGGAGTTGACTTTGGGTCAAATATGGCTCAGAAGCGTTTATCGGTCCATTGGACGAGGGATCGTTCAGACGTAAACGGATCATTCGCCCACATGGTAAGTCCGAATCGCGCACGGGATGGACCGTTGGAAAGGTTAGGAGATGTAATTAGACATTCCAAAGAGTTTGATCCAGTTTGGGGAGTTGAATTTGGTCAACTAGGCCCGAAAAGCATTCGGTGACCTCTCGGAGTTAAACGGATCATTCGTCCGCGTGGTAAGTCAGAATCGCACATGGGATGGACTGTTGGAAAGGCTATTCAGTTCCTTTTGAACATTCATTCAGACTCGGTCGAGATGAAGAGTTGACATAGGTCAAACAGAGCCCGGGAGCGCCCAGTGCCTTCGGGATCATGTTTCAGATGCAAATGGATCGTTCGTCCGCATGGTAAGTCAGAATTGCGCATGGGGTGATTCGTTGGAAAGGATATTTAGTTCCCTTTGAAGATTCATTCTATCTTGATTGAGATGAAGATTTTGACTTTTGGGTCAAACAGAGCCCGGGAGCGTCCGGTGGCCTCTGGGTCAAGTATCGGACGCAAACGGATCGTTCGTTCGCATGGTAAGTCAGAATCGCGCACGGGGTGGTCCATTGGAAAGGGTATTCAGTGCCCTTTGAAGATTCATTCAGTCTCTATCGAGATGAAGAGTTTGACTTTTGGGTCAAACTGAGCCGGGGAGTGCCCAATGGTTTCTAGGTCAGTACTCGGGATATGACCTAGGTTTGTAGTGATGGAGGGAGGTACTAGGGACCTAAGGAGAGTTAGGGGGTAATAGAATGGGGTGTCTATAGAGCCCCTCGATGGGTGAGTTTGGAACAAATGATGACCGTCGAATAGACACCACATGATGCCTTTGAGGGAGTATGATCGATTCAAAGGGTTGAGGCCGATTCTGCAGACCTAAAAAGTCTGCTAGGGATGAATGACGATCATAGGTTTAGGTCGATTCTGAGGACCTGAAGTGGTTTAGGGGTGTGTGACCAATTCTGCGGGTCAAAGCCAAATCTGCGGGCTTAAGTGATGAGGGTGACCGATTATGTGGGTCAAATCCAATTCTGTGGGCTTAGGATGAAGATTTAATACCTGAGGTCAATTCTGACCTAAGAGTGGTGATGATCGAGGACCGAGGTTAATTCTGACCTAACTTAGGTGACGATCCAAGATCGGGGCCAATTCTGAGCCAAGAGTGGTGACGACCGAGGACCGAGGTCAATTCTGACCTAACTCAGGTGACGATCCAAGATCGGGGCCAATTCTGACCCAAGAGTGGCGACGACCGAGGACCGAGGTCAATTCTGACCTAACTCAGGTGACGATCCGGACAATTTTGACCCAAGAGTGGTGACGATCGAGGACCGAGGTCAATTCTGGCCTAACTCAGGTGACGATCCAAGACCGGGTCCAATTCTGACCCAAGAGTGGTGACGACCGAGGACCGAGGTCAATTCTGGCCTAAATCAGGTGACGATCCAAGACCGGGGCCAATTCTGACCCAATTATGGTGATAATCGAGGACCGAGGTCAATTCTGACCTAACTCAGGTGACGATCCAAGACCGGGCCCAATTCTGACCCAAGAGTGGTTAAAGATTGTATTTTGATTCTACTGGAGAAAGACCTTTGTGATTTTGATCTGAGCTGGGGAGCTGATAGTTGGGGAAGCTTTTAGGAGACCTCGCAGGGGGAATAACCTATTTTGGGTGCTCTAAGAGAATTCCGCTGGGGAAGTGATCAGGTGACCCTTAGAGATCCTCCGAAGCTGTGCTGGGAGGAGTTTTCACTTGGTTTTTAAGGATTTTGCAGGGAAAAAGGGGTTTCGCTTTAGGGAATATGAAGTTTTCTTGGTGAAAAGGCTTTAAATCCCTCCTGGGATTTTTAGGAATTTTTCGGGGATTTTTCGAGGCTTTCTGGTATTTTCTGGGAATTTCTGTACGAAATTTAAGGGGGGTGTCGGTCGGCATAGTATGAAGGGTGCCATTCGGCAGTGGCACGGACTTTTGGGCTACCTCGGGAAGGCAAGGGGTCAGTGCCGATCGGTATGGTAGGGCGAGGTACCGATCGGCATGGCGCTTGGCGTCCTATATAAAGGGGTAAATCCCCTCATTTTTTCACAGCTTCTTTTACTTTCTCTCTCTCTGCGATTCTTGTGCAAATCGTTATATCATTCCGATCTTCAAGAAATGGCTGCTTTTGTGAGCACTACAGTCCACCGGGAGTGGTTGACCGTTGATGATTGGGCGAATGTGGAGTGGAGGGCTAGGGTGCCTCTTGCTTTGGGGAGTGAGAACTCCTTTGATGCATTTCAGCCTGTTGCAGATGAGCGGACCTTGCTGCAGGAGCCATCGCGTCATCGCTCTTCGAGAGTGAGTCCCGGTGGTTATGTAAGTAACCCGACCTTCGACATTCTTCTCTTTTTGGTGATTTTTCTTTCTTTCTTGACCTTTGATGAGACTTTTCTTTTTGCCAGTCTGATATTTCTTTGAAGAACATGTGTGCCCATGGGACAACGGGGCTCAAGGATGTCTGGGAGCATCTCCCACCTGTGGTGTGTTGGATGGTATCATCAGCGGGTTTTGGGCGGTTGGCATCTGCGCTGGATGAGACGCCTCGTTCGACAACGGTCCTGTGCGCTTTGGGAGAGAGGTTGTGGGACACTACCCACACCTTTCATTTTGGATTCGAGGAGATAACGGTGACTCCCATAGACGTGCAGCAGCTACTGGGGTTGGATTGTGATGGAGAGCAGATAGAGGTGGATCGCTCTTTAAGGGTGAGACCGGAGGCAGTGCGTGCAGCACTTGGTGATGTAGGGAGGATAGTTTATGTGGATTCAATCCGACTGTCCCTGATGAAGGATGTTCTACTGAGAAGGGTGATTGATGTGGAGGAAGGGCTGTAAGTGAGGCAAATGGCTCGGTTATTCATTCTGTTGGTATTAGGAGGTTTTATGGTGGCGTCGAGCGGCGACGTCGTTCATTTGTGGTTTCTGCCGTACTTGAGGATGTTTTCGAACATCCCTTTCTATGATTGGGGGAGTCTGACCTTGGCGACCCTTTATTTTTCTTTGGATGCATTCAGCCGGTGTTGCCGACAGACTTTTACTGGGGCCGCATACCTTCTTGAGGTATTCTTCAGTTTGTGCATTTTTTTCATGCATTCGCATTTTCCTTTCATGCACTTGCATTTTCCTTTCATGCATTCGCATTTTCCTTATGCGTCTTTTTTTGCTTGCGAATTCAGACGTGGTTCTATGAGGTGATTGGGTGTAATACCCCGCTGATTGCTTTGAAGGACGACACTGTTGGGGACTTCTGTCGATTGTATCGATGGTGTAAGGCCAATCGACAGTCGAAGGGATTTCTTTCCCTAGAGGCTGTGCGTCAGGTCTTAAATGACCTGACTAGTGGTAGGGTAAGACTTTTTCCATTTCAATCTTGGTTTTTGCTCCTTCTGATCTTATATTGATTTATGCTCGCTCGAAGATTTTTAGGTGATCTTTTACCCGTGAGGGACAACCATTCAGGATGCGGGGGGGGGGGGGGGGGACCGGGGTGAACGCGCGAATGAGCCGTTTGCTGGCGTATGAGTTCAGCTATTCCTGGTACCTCGGGGAGAGAGTGGTTCGTCAGATTGCTGAGGAGGAGGTGGTGGTTCCACCCGCGCAACCTCCTACGTCTAGGAGGCAAGGAGGCTGGAGCGACTGCTGTTGGAGGATGAGAGGATCGCGACGAAGATCGGCAAGTCCTATTTTCTATACATCGATACGGCTGAACCGTATGACTATATGGATTTTGTGACGAGCTGGTTGATGGCGCCCAACATATATGATGTACTGCCCTTCCCTCCGATAGGTTCGAGTTGGTCGGTGGGATCTTCCCACAGCGATGGTGTCCCGTCGGCATCTGCGGAAGCGGCGACCTCAGAGGTCCATTTTGTACGGCTGCATACCCCTTCATACAACATTCGGCGGGCTGATGGAGGGATGGTGCCTATGTTGCACCGTCGTCATGCGATGGATCCGGAGGAGTTGGGTTTGACAGAGGAGGTCCTTTGACCTGCGGTATACCATTCTGTTATTCTCTTTCTTTCTTTTCTGTTTTGGTCATTTCTGCTTTGATACTGATTTCACCTTTTCTTTCAGCAAGTTTGGGTGTCGACCACTTGGCTCAGGGACATTAGAGACTGGATATCTTCGGCGCCCATATTCGGGATGTGGTTCCCGTTCCTTCTTTCTTGGTTTCGTCTGCCTCGTCCAGAGAGGCCTCTGGTTCGGGTAGTAGGGGTGCGTCATCTCGCTATAGGGGAAGAGAGCACGCCGTAGGGGTGGAAGCCCTTTGAGAGAGAGAGGGAGAAAGAATGTGGGTTCAGGCTGAGTCTCGTTGTTTTTGCTTTTTCTTTCTATTTCCTGGAAAATGATGTAACACAGAAAATAGATATATGCAATGCAATGGAGTTTTTTTTACTATCTTTTATTTAATGATGAATGAATGCAAGCACATGCGCTTTTTACTTTCCTGCTGAAACGTAAAAAGGAATATTTTTGGATTTTTTTAAGGAAGGTTTTTGATTAAAAAGGGGAATTAAAGGTATTTTGAAATTCTATTGAGAATATCAATTTATTTTTATTGAGTTTTCTGATTTGACAAAAGAGGAAAAAAGGGAAATTTCTAAAAATGGGGGTTGCTGATCGGCAAGCACACTGACTTGCCTATCGGCAGTTCAGTCCAGTCCCATCAATTCAAAGCTTTGATTGGTACCCTCTTCAGCCTTTGGTACCTTGTGGGGTAGGATTCCCTCTGATTTCTGCAGGGATTGTGTCTCTTGTGAGGGTTCTCAAGTATAAAAAGGGGTAAGGGTGGAGTGTTTTCATCACACCTTTGCATTTTTACCTACTTGCCCACCATCTCTTAGCCTTGCAAGATGGCTCTCCCTGGTAGCATTGAGTTTGCTGGCTACCTCGAAGACTTGGAAGCTATGTTCTCTTATAATGTCGACTACGATGCTTTCAACATGCGTTAAGTCTCCTTGTGGCGCAATCGGCCTTTTGAGTGGAATGTGCTGACGGCGGCGGTACAATTCTGGTACCCCGAAGACCATGAATTTCTCTTTGGGTTGGAAAAAGTTTTTCCTACCTACGAGGAATTTTCTGCCATACTGGGTGTAAATCCTAGTGTTGCTGCGGCTTTGCCCGAATTTTCCCATTCTCCCAGGGATTTGTTGGACGAGCTTCTTCACATTTCTTCTTCGGCGGCTAGATCATTGGTTGCTGGAAGAATGATCTCCCGCCTGGCGGTGCTGCAGTCCGTGCATTTGCGGGAAGTAGGTGATGATGGCTTTGCTGGAGCCATTATTCTGGGCCTGGTTTCAAAATTACTATTGGTGACTGGGGAGGTACAAGTGGACCCACAACTTGCATCCATTACTTCATGGATGTCATACCGTCGTAATCCTGTGGCGGTGATATTGTCGAAGACTCTGAATGGCCTGGATGCCTGGAGAGAAGGTCGTTCTAACTTTTTGAGGGGTAGCCCTATGATCCTATTCAAGTGGTTGTCTGAAATATTCCGCTTGATGACTCCTCCAGAGTATCCTTTATCGGTCGTACCCAACTTCTTTTCACGCTACTTCATCAGCGTTGGCCTGTATGTTGAGAACTGGGAGAATTGTCTTGTTGAATATGGGGATCGTGGGCTGTATTGGTCAGTGCCTTGGTGGGGACAGTTAAAGCCTGTCCTGGAGCTAGGAGAGTATTCATATGTGCAGTTGGTTGGTCTCAGACAGACCTCTTTTTACTTCCCTTGGCGGCTTTTGCGCCGATTCCTGCTGGGCGCAGGTCGTTCCCCCTCGGACCTCAAACTTCTTTTCGGTAGAAGATTTAACTGAGCGCCTGCGTCTGTTGCTTGGGTCTCTGTGGGAAAATCGGCATCCTTCGACCCGTTCCTCTCAGTCTGTCATGAAGGTTTGGCATGTCCCTAAAGATTATATGAAGTGATTGTGGAGGAAAGTAGTCAGCAAGATGTTGGCAGTAGAGACTGGACAAAGATGGTTTATTTTATCTAACACCATGAAAGGGGATGTTGTGGTATTTTCAAAGATGGTTAAGGCTCATTGATCCATGGAATGTTTACGGCACTCTATTCAGGCAGGAGAAACTTGGGGACCTCATGATGTAGATGATGAGGGTGCAAGCTCTTCTGGTAGCTGTGGGTAGGACTCCTGGGGAGTTTATTTGCATAACAAATGTGGGAATTTTATTTGGTTTTTTATGGTAGTGGGGAAGGAAGTTATCCGTTCCTTTTCTTATGTAATCCGTACTGTAATTTCTTATTAATGAAATAAACAAGTTTCTGATCCATCCAGCTGTGCCTTTCGATGAGTTTTTGTATTTTGAATTATCTATACTGATCGCTAAGGCATACATAATCCTTTTGTTCAAATCTTTTTAGAATGAACCGCCGTTCTCGGAGGTAAGAAAATAATAGTATTTTGTGAAAAAGAAAGGGCCGCACTCATGTGAGGTGCATGAGCTGCCTACGTACCTCTGGGGTTTTTTTTGAAAATGTTTTTATCTATTTGCAAAATACTTTTTTTGCAGAGGATCAGGCCCACGTAGTTCTGGGTAGAGGGAAATGAAGAGTTTTTTTTTAGAATAGAAGGGGGATGAGAAGAGTCGTAGCACGCTGAAATTTCGGACTAGGGTTAGAATTTCTTGAGACGGTCCAGATTGAATGGATGAGCCATCTCCTCCCCATCTAGGTCAGTGAGCATGGCGGCACCGCCGGATAAGATTTTCTTCACAATGTAGGGGCTGCTCCAATTGGGCTTGAATTTCCCTCTAGGGTCCCAGATGGGTTCTATTATCTCTTTGAGGGCTAAATCCCCTTCCCGGACACCGCAATCCTTGACTATCTTGCTGAATGATTGTGCTATTCGGCGATGGTACCCCTGTATGTGGTAAAGTGCTTTTAATCTTCTTTCATCTAGGAGGGTTAGCTCATCAAGACGGCTTTGGCACCAGTCTTCTTCACTAACCTTGCTTTCGAGCATGACGCGTAGCGGTGGTATTTCCAGCTCCATAGGTAGGACTACTTCCATGTCGTAGACCAGGGAGTAAGGGGTAGCCCCAGTAGAGGTTCAGATTGAGGTTCGATATCCCCAGAGGGCGTATGGGATCCGGTCGGCCCAATCCTTACAACTTTCGATCATCTTGCTGATGATGGATTTGAGGTTTTTGTTGGCAGCTTCAACTGCATCATTGGTCTGAGGTCGGTAGGGAGAAGATTTGTGTCTCTGAATCCCGTACTCGTTGACTACTTCTGTGACTTCTTCTTCGAAATGCAACCTGTTATCTGATACCGGCTCGTGCGGGAACCCATATCGGCAGATGATATTTTTCTTGAGGAATTTGGCCACTTTCTTGGCATTCAATACTGCGTAGGACTCAGCCTCGACCCATTTGGTGAAGTAATCGATGGCAACCAGGATGAACTCATGTCCGTTTGAATCCTTTGGTGTAACCTTTCCTATGATGTCGACATCCTAGGTGGAAAACGGCCAGGGAGAGGTCATGTTGTATAATTCTCGCGGAGGCAAATGTTGAAGGTTAGAGAATTGTTGGCATTTGAGGAAACTCTGGACATAGGCGGTGCAATCCTGGATCATGGTGGTCCAGTAGTAGCCCTGTCGGATGATCTTCTTGGCGAGCATGTGACTCTTTATGTGGGGTCCGCATTCCCTGCTATGGATTTTCTGCATTATTTTCTCAATCTCAGCCCCTGCGATGCAGTGTAGATGAGTTCCATCGAAATTCCTCTTGAGTAGAGCTTTATGACAGATGATATACTGGGCAGCCAGTCTTCGGAGGGCTATTCGATCTTTCTTGTTGGAACCCTCGGGATACCTACCATGTTTGAGGAGTCACCAGATATCATAGTACCAGCAATTGATTAGTTCGGGATCTTCAGTGGAGACAAGCTCAATATGGTAACAACGAGTCAGTTTGTCTTTGCTTTTGAACTAGGAAGGGGGTCATTGTTATTCCTTCGGGCATATCGACCATGGAGGCCAAGGTGGCGAGAGCATCAGCTACGTTATTCTTTGCTCGGTGTAGGTAATGGAAGGTGATATCTCAGAATCAGGAGGCTAACTCTTTTAATTGGGCATGAAAGGGTTGAAGCTTTTCGTCCTTGAATTTCCACTTTTTGAGCACTTGACCGATGATAAGGGAAGAATCCCCGTAGACATCAAGGTATTAAATACCTTTCTTGAGAGCAACCTTGAGGCCCACTGTGTATGCCTCATATTCCATCATGTTGTTGGTGCAAGGGAAATCCAATTTAATGGCGATGGGAGTGTGGGAGTCATCTGGGGCGATCAGAAGTATCCTAATGCCATATCCCCTTTTGTTGGCAGCACCGTCAAAGAACATTTTCCATCGAAGGTAGTCTTGAGCAGTGTAGAGGACATTTTCCATCGGAGGTATTGGGCTAGCAAAGCCTCGGCTGCAGTGTCGATTATGGTTAGGTATAGGAGCAAAGGAAGACCAGACTGTGTTCGCATGAAAACTGGAGGTTGGGTAAGATATTATTTGATTTGGTCAAAAGATTCTTAACAGGCCTCATTCCAAACCTTGGTTGAATCTTTTCGAAGGAGCTTGAAGATCGGTTCACAGATGGAGGTTAGCTCGCTGATGAACCGACTGATATATTGTAATTTCCCAAGAAACCCTTGGACTTCTTTCTCTATTTGGGGTGGTGGTATCTCAAGTATGGCTTTCAGCTTTGCAGGATGTGCTTCTATCCCCTTTTCGCTGACCATGAATCCCAAGAGTTTTCCCTTTATAATGCCGAAGACACACTTATGTGGATTAAGTCGCATCTGATACCGTCGCAGCCGTTCGAAGAACTTCCGGAGAGTGAGAACATGACCTTCTCTAGTTTTGGATTTGATAATCATATCATCCACATAAACCTTAACCTCTTTGTGGATCAGATCGTGCAGGATGGTTGTGGCAGCCCTTTGGTAGGTAGCCCCAGCATTCTTGAGACCGAATGGCATAACGGTGTAGTAAAAGGTTCCCCATGGGGTGATGAATGAGGTTTTTTCTTGGTGGTCTGGGTGCATCTTGATTTGGTTGTATTCGACAAACCCGTCGAAAAATGACTTGAGAGCATGACTGGCTGTGTTGTCCACGATCATGTCGATATTGGGTAGCGGATAATCATCCTTTGGAGAAGTTTTGTTTAAATCTCGGTAAGCTACACACATTCGAACCTTCCCCCTGATTTCGACACAGGTACAATGTTGGCTAGCCATATGAGATATTCGATCACCCGAATGAAACCCACGTTTAACTGTTTAACCACCTCTTCTTTGACCTTGAGCGACCATTCGGTGCGGAGTTTTCTTAATTTTTGTTTAACCGGCTTGTAATCTGGGAGAGTGGGGATCTCGTGTTGAGCTATTTTAGGACCGATGTCGGGCATATCATCATAGGACCATATGAAGACATCTACGAACTCCTTCAGCAATTCTTTGAGTTGTGCGCTCTTATGCTCCTCAAGAGTGGCCCCCATCCTAATCTCACGCAGTTGGCTACTAGAACCGAGATTAATAACAACGGTCTCTTCTTCATTAACTTGAACGTGGTTATGTTGTTTATTATTAACCTTATTTAGATCAGTTAAGAATTGTCATTTGTAAAATCATCATCATCAAAAGTTTGATTAGAATTCAAGCAGTTAATGTAAGGCACAACAAGATACTCAAAATCTTCATTTATTTCATTGATAGGAAAAACAACATTGAGAACCTCATCAAAAGAGGTCTCGATTACATTTGAGCAATGATAGGCAACAGAAAAAGAAAAAGGGTAAACATTGGGGTTAGGGGAAATTTCAACGGGTAGAACTGGCGCAGCATGCCAGTTGAGGAGAGGAGTATCAACAGCTTTAATCAGACATGATGGGTTCATTGATGTAGTGCCTGAACGAACCATGCAGAGTCCCAGCCCCAGTATCTGTAAGTTGAAGGAATCTTCAGAATTGCTTTCCTCAGTCTCTTCGACATCTTTGATGAGCGATTGTACTTGGTGTGGGAAACTTTCGGCACATGGGTAGCTGTCTTGGAAAAAGATCTCCATTCCCGGCCTCATCTTCTTATCTGTGTGTTCATACCATGGTTCTGGAAAATCATAAAAGGGGAAGTCCTTGCCTTCTTTGATGAATCATCCATTTAAGGAGTCTCCTGAGATAGTTCGGATGCAGTCTGATCTTCTCTTTGGTGGAGACTGGCGGATCATTCTGAGCTCTTGTTCTGATGGTTGATACCCCAAGCCACAAGGAGGGAAAGCTTTCTTCAGTTCGATGGGCTCGAGTATCCCTTGCTTCCTTTGCCCTAGTCCTAGTCCGGGCATGAAGTGCATGTTTCTGAACATCTGAATCACATTGACATTTCCATGAGGGTCATATTCCGGACAAGCCCTTTCTTTGAAATCGTCCCCTTCCGAGAGTAGGAGTGGTTCAACTCGGAATCCTGCTAGGAGCATATCATTTGACCCGTGCTGTATCTCGAGAATTGGACTACTGGTGTTTGCCCCTCGGCATTTTCGTTATCACCCAAAATGGCGATGACTCACCCATCAGCGAAGAACTTCAATTTCTGATGGAGTGAGGAAGACACACCCTTGATATTGTGGAGCCAGGGTCGTCCGAGCAATAGGTTGAAACAAGCTGGGATGTCTATGACTTGGAATTCAACGACGGGGTTTATAGGTCCAACCCCTATTGTAAGTTTTATGGACCCCATCACCTCACGACGGGTATTATCGTAGGCAAGCACAGCGACGGAGGTTGTAGCGAGGTCACTTTCTTTCAGGCCTAAACACTTGAAAGTTCTCAGAGGGCAAACGTTCAAGGCGGATCCGTTATCGACAAGGGAGAGTGGCACGTACTTTCCCATAACTTCGACGGAGATATTGAGTGCATGATTGTGATTCAGCCCCATTCTGGGGATTTCTTCTTTAGAAAATGATAGCATTCGGGTAGAGGTTAAGGATCCGACTAGATTTACCGCTTCTTCTGGTGTGGTAGAGGGAGGAACTATGGCTCCAGTGAGTAATTCGATTAAAGCATTTATGTGCAGCTGGGAAGACATGAAAAGCCCCCATAGGGTGATGTTAGCTTGGGTTTTCTTCAGTTGATCGAGGATCTTACTCTCCTCGATGGCCATCTCTTGCATAGGAGGTTTTCAACGCCCTTCCCTTTGTCATTTGCTGGTAGTGAGCTTGGAACCTGGTGATGTCTCCCTGATCTGGTCATGTGATTTACTGAAGAAGGAAAGAACATGAATCCCGTTTCCTCTTCAATCTCAAGTTGTGCTGCCACCCTATTTATTTCTCCGAGGAGTTCTTCAAATAATATCATCCCACATATGTCGGCTACTGGGCCAACTCTTCCTGAAGCTTGTTCTTCACTCGAATCTTCGAATTCTTCCCCCCATCCAGTGGTAGCAACTATGTCTTTCCATGTAAAGTAGATGCATTCCACAACTTCAATGGCTTCTTCATACAAGTTCTCCCATTCCGTGGGGATATGTGTGATTGAAGGGACCAAGCGCCCTTATAGCTTCAAAATGTCAAGTAACCTGGTGATACTGCAAATTCTGTTGGTTTGCCCGAATAATTCTGCCATAGTTTGGATAACATCATCTAGGCTGACTTTGTCGGTTGGTACCACCCACTTGTCTGAATCTCGGGTCCATTTTCGTACCTCCAAGAATAGTGTGCTGAACTTCTGCCAATCGATGACCATCTGTGAGGGCAATTTCATCCCAAACTCTAGGAGTTGGTTTAACACCTCTGACAATTCCATACTCCCATTTTCAGAACGGGTACGGACAATGATGCATGCTCTGGTAAGGAGTGACAGTGCCTGATCAGCAAGGCTAGTAGGGTGTATGAGGAAATATGGACAAATTTGAAGAGGTTTAGGAGAGTATATGGGTGTGATTTGAGTTGAGGGATCAAAATCTGGGTTTTCTTCTAAGAAGATGGCATTGGTGTGATTTGGAAGTGGATTGTGAGTAGTGTTTAGCTTAGGATTGGCTGATGGGGAGATGGTACCCTGGTCAATGAGATCTTGGATTACGTTCCGAAAGTGAAAGCATTGGTCGGTGGTATGGCCGGTAGTTTGGTGGAAGGCACAATGAGTATTGACCTTGAAGTTTATTGGGAGTGAATTTGGCAATGGGCGGGGGTCCAAGGGTTTGATGAGGTTTCGGCTTAACAGGGCTTGGTAAACTTTGGAGAGGGGAGCATAGAGCTCAGTGTATTCCCTTAGGATGGGGGCGGGGAGGCTTTTATGTGCCCACGATGTGGTTGATTGAGAGATGTTGTTGATGGTCGAAACGGTAGCACTGGCAGGCTTGTCATACTTTCTAGGGGTGAATTGTCCGGACACCTTCTTTGGTTCAACCTCTGTTTTAACGTGGCTTTCCTCGATTTCCACTCCTGCCTCTCTGAGAGCTCAAAAGTGGGATAGTATTATCCTCCCATCGTCGCTCGGACATGGGGCAAGAAATTTTTCTTCTCTATGTTGACCTGTTCTTCCTCGGATGGCCGATTAGTCATGGTAGATGCTTTCTCTCTCCACCGGGTTATGAAGTTACTGACTGATTCCCCAGGATTCTGTTTGAGAAGCTCTAAATCACGACGGGTGACCTCAATCTCTTCGTTGTATTTTATACTGTGACATGAATTCTCGGGCTACATCCTCCCAGCTATGGATCCTGGATTCCTTAAGATATAAAAACCATCGGAGGGCACTATCCTTCAATGTTTGCGAAAACAATTGGGCCATCACCTCTTCAGAAGCCCCTAGTAGAGTCATGGAACGATGATAACTGCGAAGATGAACAATTGGGGGTCCACTCCCTCTGAACTTCTAGATATTTGGCATCTTGAACTTCTCGAGTAACCTTGCTTTAGGATAAGGAGACATGTGGGTGTAGTCCACATAATTCCTAGAGATCCTGACCTGGTCAAACTTCTTGGTGAGCATATTGAGATTCTCTTTGACTCTATTCAACTCCTCCTCCTTTGGATCAACGACCACAGGAAGTTTAGCCATAGGCTGGGCAATATTTGGCATGGGAAGCTGGGCAGGCGGTGACCCATTAGCAGGAGGGGCACGTGGAGCGTGCTGATATTCTTTCGGAACCCAAATAAGCTCGGGTGGACCCATAGCACGAGGGAACAAGGCCTTGGTTTCTTGAGGAATAGGAACCTGGTTTCGTGCATCTCTCGGACCTCGGTTTGGAGGTTGTCAATCTTGGACACGATCTGAGCTAGGACTGTCCTCCGATCCGGCTGTATGACTGGTGCTTGATCTCTATTCTCCATGTAAGATGGATGGATTTCAAACTCAGAATAATTACTAAAATAACGGATGAAACTCCAGGGTGATTTGACTTAAGACCGAAGCCAATAGGGAGCCAGGCTAAGGGATTGTGATTGACCTGAGAAGGCGTAGGAGGAGGTTTATTTTTGAGAAAAAAAGAAGAACTATTTTTGGATTTTCGATAAAGAAGGGAGAGATGTTTTTGGATTTTTGATAAAGAAGGGAGAAATGTTTTTGGAGACGGAACTCAGCATGATTATTACGATTATTATGTTTTCACTTGTATTTAATTCTCCGAAATGCAATTTCGGACGGGACTCGAGCCTGGAAAAGTGGGGGTCTTAATATATGCAAAGCTACGGTTTTTACTTGTAACCAGGCTCACGGACAGGGCCCTATTTTTAAAAATGCGCAAAAAATTGGGTGGTAGGCTGACCCAGAATTTAGGCAGAGTTTCGGGTTGAAACCGGTAATCTAAAGTGCGTGTCCTATGTCTGACACCTATATGCAGGTATGCAGTTGGTTGGGTGAATCGGCATGGGTTCCCCCCTTTGGCGTGACTTCCATGATATACGTCTTGCTCTTGCGGGCAATCGGTACGTGTGGACAAGCCATTTGATAAACCTGAGTGTACGTGAATTGCCTCACCATATACCTCGTGGGGACGGTACGTGTGAGAGCGAATTCGATATACTCGATGTATGTGAACGAATTCCCTGTGATATACCTCCCGTCATGACTTCGGTCAAGCGGGACTATGCGGGGGAACCATTCGATATACGTCGAAGGTACTTGGCCAATGGAAGGTGAGAGTCATATCTCTTAGGCTAACTGCGACCTACCGAACTAGCGCCCATCACGAAGTGACCCTCCAGTTACTGGGTAAAATTTGGTCAATATCAATGCTCTTTGGTGATGTCGTGTGAATCATGCATGATTCTCTTATTAGTATCTTATGATGAGAATGCCTTTCTTGATTATGCCAAACAGGGAGAAAAGTATAAGTACCCCAAAAGGTACACCAAGTATGGATGAGTGATGCATGCAACATGGGGATATACATGTGATCCTAGGTGCACGTGGTGTGAAGTGTACATGGAGGAATTTCTACAAGTGTGTGAACATAAGCATAAGCATGGGATACACATGAGAAAGGGGAACATGCAAATATGGGGGGAAACATAAGAAAATATAGCATTCATGTAAATAGAGTCAAGCCTACAAACAAAAACACATATCCCAAGCAGAGTCGCCACTGTGGCCATCCGCGATCCTCGCCGCGCGGGCGGGCGCGTGGAGGAAGTATCCTTAGGGTTTCGCGCATCCCTCTCAGGAGCGCTTCGGCCAGAGTCGTTTGAGATGTGGTGTAAAAATGTAGAGAGATTCAGAGTTGACAGTCTATTTTACTCAAAACAGACAAAAGAAAAAGGGGAAGCCACCCCGAAGGATGGCATCCAAAGACATGTGCGTGCGAAACCAAGATTATTCGAGAAGGGTTCGGAGGCTTAGTTACGAAATGGGAAGGTGTTAGGCACCCATTCCTCCCTTTCGGTCTCTCATGAATATTTGCTATTTTCCTTTTGTTTCCCCCCGTGATATGTGTGCATGTGTATATATATGGAATGGAGGTAAGAATCCTCGACTTGTATCATGGAAAAGATAAAGCGAGTCGTCCATAGGAAGATATAAGAATAATATTAGAAAAATAAGATTGACGCGATTACCCCTACGTTGACCGTTATAATGGAATGATAACGCATATGGAGCAATAAGTTACTAAGGGCAAGTATATAGAATATAGGAAGATTAGATTTAGAGCAAATAGGAAGATGAGAGAAAAAGTGGGAAAAAGGACTCGAGTCTCGGGTTTTACCCTGAGACGCCTATGTAGCCTATAAAGGCATCAAAGTCCACGTAGTTCGCATACAAAACGAGGGGTGGGGTTTATCCCATAAATCCAAACGGGGGATCTCTTATTTGTAAGTGTGTGTGTGTGTAGAAAAAGTGTTTTAGTTGAAAGGAAAGTGTGCAAAAAGTATGAGAATCCCTATTTGGAATTTATGAGCAAACCCTATTTTTCTTATTTTTTTAGGTTTTATTTATATGAAAATAGGATATGTGTAATAATAATAAATAAAAAAGTATATTAGGATGTGTGAGATGAGATAATAAAAGCGTTAAGTAAGAAAACAAGTTATTGGGAATTTACGAGAATTTAAGAGAAAGTAGAGAAAGTTGGACCTTCTTGAAGATCTTGAGCTTGATCTTGAATGTTGGAGAGCAGCCCTTGCACTTGGATGATGATGGAGAGTGACTAATTCACCAAGTTTGATGAAAAGGATGATGAAAAGTGGAAGTAAAAAAAGGATTTGGGGGTTGAAATCACGCTGCCTTCGAGAGAGGTTTGTGGGATTCATTGAGAGTGAATTTTATCAGATCTGGGCTCTATTGCAAATGAGGCGAAGGCCTCTTTTTATAGGACTAGGTAAGTGCCGATCGGCATAGACCCGTTAACCTGCCATTTGGTAGTGCGCTTCAGGCTTTTTGAGAAAATCGATCGCCAAGGGCAAACCGTTGGTCAGAATCGCGCACGGGGCATACCATTGGAAAGGTAATTCAGAGACCTTTGAAAGTCTTTTGGACCTCTCCCGGGTTCGAGAGTTGACTTTAGGTCAAATATGGCTCGGAAACGTTTGTCGGTCCATTGGACGGGGGATCGTTCGGACGCAAATGGATCGTTCATCCGCATGGTAAGTCCGAATCGCGCACGAGGCGGACCATTGGAAAGGTTAGAGGGTGTAATTTGACATTCCAAAGAGTTTGACCCATTTTGGGGAGTTGACTTTGGTCAACTGGGCTCGAGAAGCATTCGGTGATCTCTCAGAGTCGAACGGATTGTTCGTCCGCATGGTAAGTCAAAATCGCGCACGGGATGGACAGTTGGAAAGGGTATTCAGTGCCTTTTGAAGATTCATTCATCCTCAGTCGAGCTGAAGAGTTGACATAGGTCAAACACATCCCGGGAGCGCCCGGTGGCCTCTAGGTCAAGTTTCGTACGCAAACGGATCGTTCGTCCGCATGGTAAGTCGAAATCATGCACGGGGTGGTCCATTGGAAAGGGTATTCAGTTCCCTTTGAAGATTCATTTAGTCTTAGTTGAGATGAAGAGTTTGACTTTTCGGTCAAACAGAGCCCGGGAGCGCCCGGTGACCTCTGGGTCAAGTTTCGGACGCAAACGGATCGTCCGTCCGCATGGTAAGTCAGAATCGTGCACGGGGTGGTCCGTTGGAAAGGGTATTTAGTGACCTTTGAAGATTCATTCAGTATCAATAGAGATGAAGAGTTTGACTTTTGGGTCAAACTAAGTCGGGGAATGCCAGATGGTTTCTAGGTCAGTACTCGGGACATGACCTAGGTTTGTAGTGATGGAGGGAGGTACTAGGGACCTAAGGAGAGTTAGGGGGTAACAGAATGGGGTTTCTACAAGTATTATAAATAGTTTGAGAAATTAGTTTAGAAAATAATCTAGCATTCCTTTCTTGTTGATGGTCTTTTAGTATTAGTCCTTCTCTTTCTATTACGATAGTTAGAATTCTTGTTTGGCTGTCTAGGAAGGACATAGTTGTTTCGACTTCTCCTAGAATAGTTGAAGTTACGGTAAACAGGAGAGTTATAGACTAGATTAAATAGTCGTTTGGAATAGCAACCATCAAGGAAATGTTCATAGGCGTAAAAGTAGGAGGAGTAAAGATGGCACACAGAACTCATAACCTTAGGAAAAATATTATTCGAAGGCTTATCTAGGTTTTGAGCTCTAGTCTTGTTCCTAGGTGGCACAAGATGAAATGACGAATCAGCTTGTCGAATAAGGTGGCAAACATATTTAGCCTTTTGTTCATTATTATGCTTATATTCACTTAATTCATTAATGTCTAACTTAACTTATTTTTTATCAAACTTATTTTTCAAAATTTGAAAGTTTGGACAAGTTTTAATAGGTCTTTTGCCACCAACCAAAAACTTTATTGTTTTAAAATTTTTTGTTTGGGTCCTATAATTGGGAAAAACAAATCCTATTCTAGCTATGTCATCAGAATTTTTTTTTCAGCAACACAATCTTCAAAACAGTTAGAATTATTTTCAAATTTTGCAAATTTATTATTAAAGACTATGTATGTCTTTTCTTTTGTTTGTTCTAATTCTAACAACATTCCTTTGTATTTCTTATCCAGAATTTCATTTGGGCCAAAAAGCTCTTTTAATTTTTGTTCAAAACTTTTAGTCTCATTCTCATGAGTTAGACATTGATTAGTGTACTATTCAACATTCTATTTGATCATACGACTTAGGGTTTCTATCTTCTGGGTAAGATCCTTGATAATATTTTCAAGCCTAGTGCTTTTCTTGAGAGTTTTTGTGTACAGTATGTGAATGTCAGGAAGATCATCGTTGTCGAAGTCACTAAGTGTGCAGTGTGCAGTGTCCCCTAGCGGTTCATTTTTAGGACTCACACACCCATTGACATCAACAATAAAGCGTTCCTTTTGACTCACACACACAAGGTTTGAAGCATCATCAACATTCTCAAGAAATAAGGCAGATAAACAAGTAGGCATAGTATCAGTTAACATAGTATGGTCAGATTCCTCACCATCAGTGTAAATTATCTTAGGAAAGAATGATATACAAGGGTTAAAAGAGTTAGATGAATCAAGTTCATAATTTTTATATTCACTTGAATCATCCCAAGTCTTGCATAAATGAGCCCTATTATGTTTGTGACTTTTGTCTAAGTTAACTCTACAATCACTAGCTATGTTTCCTAACTTCCCCCATCTATAACATTTAATATTTTTAAGGTCTCTCTCATGTCTCTTGTGATTATCAGTCTGGTGTTTGTATTTTTTTATCTCATGAGGCCTATTGTTAGATTGGTTTGGATAAGTAGATTTTCCACCTTGTATTTTTGCTATTTTATTTTGAAAGTTCACAATTTTCTTAAACTGTTTAGACATTAAGGCAATCTGATTATCCAAACTATCTAAATAACAGTCCTCATCAGAGTCTAAGTCATTGTTAGGTATGCTAAGTTCAGGTTTGGTCAACTTAGATGAAAAATAAGATTAGAGGCATACTGTTTCTTTTGGGACTGGGTTAATTATTTCTTAAATTCTAATTCCATTTCCATAGTTCTCAATTTGCTGTTGAGGAGTTCAGGTGTGAGATTTTGATCATCAATCTCCTCTATTGCATAGCTCTTATTATCAAATTTTTGTGGAAGTGATCTTAGTATTTTAGAGATAATTTCCTTTCTATCATATACAATCCCATTGGCATGCAGTTTGGTCACAATGTCTGTCTATCTAATATAGAAGTCATCAAATGACTCAGTCTCAGTGAAGATCAAGGAGTTGCACTGCTGAATTAACATTTGTGTTTTAGCAGCTTTAAGTCTAGTGTCACTTTCATGTACAGTTACTAGGGTGTCCCATGCTTCCCTAGAGGCAGAACATAATGATATCCTCTTAAATTCATGTTCATTGATAGACATGAATATGGCATTTTTGCCTTTGTTATTGTTAAGGGAAGCGTGTTTCTCTTCTTTAGTGAATTCACTTAGTAACTTTCTAATCCTCACAGTACTTCCTTCAGCGGCTGGTTTAGTAGGAAAAGTATAACCATTTTCAATAGCTTCCTATACATCATCTCCCAATATCCCTTGAATGAAAGAAACCATCCTTACCTCCCAGTAAGGAAAATTGTTTCCATCAAAGAAAGGGGGCTTGGACAGGTTACCTAATCTCTCAAACTTCTCGCCCATAATTTGTTTTAAGAAAACAATTTCAAAAACACAAGATCTAAAAGATTTTGAAAAACCAACGCTCTTATACCAATTGAAAAAGTACAACTTAAGTCGTTTAATACAAGATTGAACTATATAAATGGCTCCGAATAGTTTGTTGAAGAAATTCTTTTCTTAAAACCAATTTCTTAACACAAGATGTATAAAATCGTATGAACGAGTTATTTAGGGTATAGGTTTACCAGTTTTGAAAACCAAAACTTATAAAGAAATTAAATCAACACAGCCTTAAGAAATGGATGAGAGGAAGAGTAAGTATACAAGTACAATTTTAACGTGGTAAAACTCCACCCAATTATGGAAACATCCATGGAGGTCTCTACACCTCAAAAGTAAAAATCCACTAAAATAGAGTAACAAGTTACAAACTATATAACAATCAAGACACATAATCAAACCTAATTCTAAGTTCAGAAATTTACCAACTCCTCTGGATTTTTTGACTTCTCCCAAGGCTCAGATGTTATTGATGTTCTCTCAGCTTTGTAACTCCACTCCTTTTAGCTTTACGTCGACTCAAAAATCCAAAATATCAATACCAACACTTTTCAGTGTAGTAGCGTGATAGTGGAAGTGGTGATATTCTCTAAATCACATGCATGCAACACACACACACACTTAATTACAGACAGGATGCTAATCAAATTACAAACATATCACAAATATGTAAAAAATTCAAAAATCAGTTTAATCGAAACTTTCAGACTTTGGATTTTTCAAAATATCCACAGATCAAGAAGGAATCTTGCTACATGCACGAGCCAATATCTTAAACACTTTCTTATTTTGAAAATATACTGACTATTTCAAAAAATGTGAAATATGTGAAAGTGTAAATTCCTAATTAAGATCTTAAACTAGATCTAAGTCTGAATGTTTAAAGAAACTGAAATCAGAAACTGTTTTATTTGTTTTAGGGTTTGAAAACATAACAGTTGAAAACATCCAACACAGCTATGATTTCTCGAAACAAGAAATCAAAACTAAGAAAGATAGATTTGAAAAATGTATCACAAAAATTCAATCTCAGTTTTCTATGAAAGAAAATGAGATCAAATTATTGTGATTAAGTTGGAATAGAGATTAAGGACTGAAGAGGAATGATCTGCACAACTCTCAAACTAACACAGTCTCAGAAATGATTTTCTGGTGAGATTTGGCCAGAGTTTAGTTTAGGGTTTTATTTTTCTCTATTCTCTCTATTCTCTCTCTCTCTCTCTCTCTCTCTCTCTCTCTCTCTCTCTCTCTCTCTCTCTCTCTCTCTCTCTCTTTATTTTCTCTCAGAAAATGAGGTAATCAAAAGATTGTAATCGCAACAGATAAGGCATCTATTTATACTAAGACATGGAAGCCTCTGGAACTTCGAAGCAAATGAATGGTCATGATTAAGTCTTAAAAGGTCAAGGTAAATCTGATAGCTACCAATGCACCGAAAATATGATGACTCTGATTGGTTTAAATGTAAACACGAGGATGAGGCCAGAACGCATGCAGGCCATATATTAAAACGATCCAAGGGTTCATAAATAAACACAGGAATGTGAGAGAAAGAAAACACAAATCCAATCGTTGTGAGTCCAACACGTGTAAGGCTGAGATGGCGTATAAAATGCGTGTTTTTTTATCTTCCAGAAATACAATTTGCACCCACATAATTATCAAGCGCATTTGGTTTCTACCCAAGCAAGTTTTGAAAAGTTTAATGAATTTACAAATCATTCCACAAACTTTGTAAAATCTGATTTTAAATTTCTAAAAAATGTTTAAAAAATCTTAGAAATTATTAAAAATATCCCAAAAATTAAGGAAAATTTATTTTAATGGGATTTAACTCACACACACCCAAATTATGAAGAATGCAATCTCATATGCAACACATAAATGATCCTAAGTGTGGTGTTGGTGTTTTTACCTTTGGACTATAAGAGGAAATTGAATGTAGAGTCTGAAGGCTTGTTGGTTAAAAGGTATATGACTCAATTTTGTCACTATTTCCAAACTAGATGAGCACCTATATAATATAGACTCAAGTGAGTCAAAGATATAGGGTGCTTCACCCATAAAATCTATAAATAGATTTACCGGGTCTATAAATAAATAATACTGGAATCAGAATGATTGGATATCATTCTAAGTATGAAATAAAAGAACTAACATGTGTAACTAAATAATTGAACATAACTATAACAATGACCTAAAGTAAACCTTTGATACCATAATAACCAATAGTAAAACAATCTAACTCTGGAAATATAAATTATCATAAAAATAAATTAACCATAAGTGATGTTATAACTACTACAATATCCGACTCGACTGAAAATAAAAATTGGAATAAAAGAGTGAGCATTCAAGATCGACATATACATCCTCTATAAGAAACAACTAAAGGAAGTACAAGATCAAATCATGGATGAGGTTACATAAACGACCTTGCTCTTGCAAAGAGAATTCAAGAACAACGTTAACAAGTTTACAAAGAGTAAGAATATAACTGATTTTGGGTTAAATTATAACTATGCGTCTTCCTCTCATATTCTAGTCATTTTTAAGTTAACCCAACCAAACAACCCTATATATAACATGCATCTAATCCAAAACTCAAGTGAACTCGATGATTATACATCTTAAATATATGAATATATGAGGAAATACAGTCCTTAGGACTAACATTCATATAATTACGGTCCCAGTCAGGTACATACAAAATGGGTTACACTCGAGCCCACACATAATGAAGGCCTATCCTTATCGCCTTCGGGGATCACTCGTTCATACTAGTTATAATTATTAGTTGTCACACACCATAATTTGAAAGCATCAACAAAGGGATAATCACTGCACATTCACACCAATCATATGGACCCATAGCCCAGATTATATGAGAGGATCCCCCCATTAATCCCCTCCAGATGCAACAGGTGCTTTTAGCACAGTCGACGTCAAACACTCCCCGTAAGGATATACCTATAATACGTATCCCATGAGCACCCACACATGGTATGTTGCGCATAAATACACCAGAGTAGCAATCCTAAATGTACAAAGATGATTAAGACTTAAATCCATAACCATTGAATGAATTAGTCTCTTTAATTAAGAACAAATCATCAAAACAATATCAAATTTGTTCAAATGGAGTTCGTAACTCGTTCTAGTGAGTTACCCTATCTCTTTCGAATGACCTCCATAAGTCGTTCGAATGAAATCCCCACTCTCATTAAAATGAACTTAAATCTCATTCTAACGAGAACCTTAATCTCGTTCGAATGAGGTCCAAATCTCGTTTGAATGAGATGAACGCAGGTTATCTCTTCCAATAACCCAATTCCTCTATTATTACCCTCAAAATCTAAATTTGAAGTCTCTAATAATAACCATAGCCATCCTACTTTAGATATAAGTTACCTAACAACAATCCTAACCTAAATCTAATAGTTTTACATCTTTATAACATGAATTCAAGGGGTTTATTACAAATTCACCTGAAGAACCCTAATTTTATAATTTTAGCCATTTAATCTCGGATTCATACCAATTAGTGAAATTAATAATAGAATTTTATATGATTTAAAGTATATAACATGATTCTAAAATTTTTAATCAATTATAATCCATATTCATAAGGATATATACTCAAATAAGTGTATATGATTAATATGGATATTAACCAAATTTATCTCATTAAGTTAATTACAAATTTAGTTAATTGATTGTTAAAATTAAATTGTAACATCATTAGGTTTAGATTCAAATGAATGGATATACTATTACACAAAAAATATTAGATTACTACACTAGGTAAACTTTCCTAGTCCAAATTAGGATGAATTCTAACCTTTAATCCTCCAATTCTCCTTCTCTCTAAGATGCCTCTTATCTCTAGCCTTAGGTCTCCTTTACAAAGTTATTAATAGGATATTGTCTTAACTTAATAAATATTTAGTTTGTTAATCTTTAAATTAGGCTCAGCCTCCATATGGGCCTCAACCTAATGAGCCCAAATACATCTCTAAATGTCCCAAAACACTACCCATGCCATGCATCATAGGACTTGAAACTCATCATTTTAAGTCATAAATGGATATTCTACATACCCCAAAAGTCAACCCAATATATGATACCAAACTAACTAATAGTTTATCTGGTATGAGTCCAAATATCAAATATTTATTATTTATTACTTAAGTGTGATACGACATAATAAGAAACTACTTCATGATCGATGGGACCCGATACCGAAAGAATAATCTAAACAAGAAAACTCCTGACACCTAGCCCCTAACTATTCTATAGTCACCCATAATACACAGTCACTTCCAAATATTTAAGTAATGACTTATCATATATTAATTCAATTTTCACAATTTAATTATAAAACACATATAAAAAATAAATGATGACATCACATGTCATAACAAGTATATAAGATAAATTTCACCATTTAAATAATTTATAGAAAATATAGGGTATCACATTCTTTCTCCTTAATTAAATAACGAATTTCATCCTCGAAATTTCAAATTTACACCTAACTAGAATTTCTCTAGATATCTTGCCCTCATGTCGTCCTCTTTCTCCTATGTAAAATCATTGTCACTATTGTTTCCCCACTGGAGTAAAACTAATGGTATGACATTTGATCGTAGGTTCTACTCTTTACGGTCAAGGATACGATGTGGTTGTTCCTCATAGCTCGCATCACTCTACAGATCAATCATGTCGAGTTCGATATGATGATAGGAATCCTCATCCTGCTAAAACTTTCTCAACATCGGCACATAATAGACATTGCATATTAATTGATGATGGTCGGGTAAGGCCAATCGATACACCACTAGGTTCACCCTTTCCAGTATTATAAAGGGACCTAAGTTGCGGGGTGATAACTTCGAATATGACAATTTCTTTCATCGAGGAGATCCTCAAAAGCACCTGATCCCCCACCTAAAACTCTAACTTCCACTTTATCTTCTCGAAGTAACTCTTCTGCCAATTATGCATCACTTCATCTATGTTCGGATGAGTGTCGCCTTCTTTGAGGTGTACCAAATAATGTTTGGTCAAAACATCCTGTGTTCCCTGACTCCAACTAATAGCTCAGTTAATGGCATGGTCGTTCATACAATGCTACGTAGGGTGCCACACCAATAGTCTATTGAATAAAATTCGTAGTGTCTCTTCCTCAACTTAGGTTCCTCTGGCATCACCAATCGTCCTTGGGATATCAATCTGTCTTTTGAATTTATCACATTCTCCTAATAGAAGGAATCTTAAGCCTAGGACTATATCACTCATGTCACCATAGCTGATGTAACGGTCACAACTGCGACAAAGGCATCTGACAAATCCATATCATGTGCTTCACTCCATTGTCCAACATAAATATTAGGGAAATTATCCTTCTGCCCTTATCATAATGCGTCCAACGTATCAATCAGTCTATGACTCAGTACATTTGTTACCATATTTGCTTTCCCCGGATGGTATTGGATCGAAAAATGGTAGTTGTTGTTTTTTAGCAAAGAGGGACGAAACCCTCAGACGTTTTATTGATTAAATAATAGAGAAATAGCCTCTCCAAAGCTTAACAAACCCATACTTAGCTATTTCTAGAGGTTGGGCCCCCCAAAACTCTATAAAGAATTAAAGATAAATTGGGTATGTTAATCCCATTATAATATTAATAACTTGAATTAAAAACAGTAGTCCTTCACAAACTCGATCCATATTCTTTGTCTCATATTCTTATTCCCGTGAGTGAGAAAGTATTGGAGACGCTTTTTATTGAAAAAATAATGTTAACCTCTCCCCCAACAGGTAATGTCTCCAAATACAAAGGGCAAAGGCTACCATCGCCAACTCCAAATCATGAGTGGGGTAATTTCCCTCATGAGGCTTAATCTTTGGGGAAGATCAAGTTATAGGCATATCCTTCTATATTATAACACCTCTTAACCCCTGGAGTGAGGCATCTTCATATATAAAATACTCCTCGTCGCCCTACGATAAAGTAAGGATGAGCGCGTTGGTTAGCTTATCCTTAAGCTCCTCAAATGCCTATGATAGTTTGCATTCCAAACAAATTGTACCCCCATACGAGTGAGGTGATCTAGTGTCCCAAAAATCTTTGAGAAACCCTAAATGAATCTCATGTAGTACCAACAAAAACAACAAAACTCCTAACCTATCTAGGAGTTATGGGTTGTCTGCTATCGATAACTTCAGATACCTTGCTAGGATCCATCGAGATCATAGCTCCAGATACAACGTGGCCTAAGAAATACACCTTTCGAAGCCAAAACCCACACTTAGAGAATTTAGCGTGCAACTTATGTTCCCGTAAGGACTACAAAACCTATCGCAAATGATTCACACTCTCCTCCTTTAACCAAGAATACATTAACATGTCATCAATAAAAACGATGATGAACTGATCCAAGTTTAGTTAAAATACCCAATTCATTAGATCCATGAATACTCAACCTAAATGGCATGACCCAGAACTCATACACTCCATATCGTATCAAAAAAACTATCTTCGGAATATCCTCCTCCTGAATAGATAAGTTATGATACCCCAAGCATAAATTAATCTTGGAAAAGAACCAAGTGCCCCTCAATTAATCGAACAGATCATCGATACATAACAAGGGATACTTATTACGTATCGTGACCTTATTCAACTCAAGATAATCGACACAAATTAGATTAAACCATCCCTTTTATTCATATACAAAATTAGATCTCCCCATGAAGACTTACTCCTCTCTATGTATCCCTGGATCAATAAGTACTAATTATGCTCCCACATCTCCAACAGAGCCATCCAGTATGGTGTCCTCGTAATGGGCCTAGTTCCCGATGCCAGTTATATACAAATTTCTACCTCTCAGGATTGTGGTAACCCTGGTACCTCATCAAATACATCCATAAAATTTTGTTCAATCCAAATCAAATTTAATGATAAGGTTACCTCCTCGGATGAACTTGCATCTGTATAATACAAGTGAATGTTATACCCTCCCTAGAGGCTAGGCATAGCAACTAAGAACATCTTCTATCTGGGAATAACAAATATTATCGTCTTCCCGCTATAGTCTATCTGGACGTAATAATGGGCTAACCAATCCATACCCAATATGAAGTCATGTTTCTATATATCCAGAAGTAGTAAGTCATCAAAAAAAATCGATCGATCTCAACTACCACGTCTTTGTAAACTTGACATAAGGAAGCACCGCTACGTATTAGGATATCCACATATATAGACACATCCGTAGCTATATCTAAATTTTTTGACACAAATGTAAATTTGTAACTAACAAATGAATATGACATGCCCATGTTAAAAAGAACTCGTGCATAACTACCATAGATATAGAACGTACCCTAAATCGCCCTGATTTCCCTATTTCCCTTAGCTTAGGTAGCCCTAACTCTGACCTCCTTGTCAGCACTGGACTTTCCTTTAAGACTCTTAGATGGTTATTACTCTATATATGGCCCCTTTAATGATGCTATAAGCCTCCCTATGCCTAGGATGAATCACCAGAGTCTACAATCTTCGACCTTTTGGCTATCCCTACCTTCTTCATCTTTAGTTCTTTCTCTCTTTTAAAATCTTGGTGGTCCTGGCAGTGAAGTAATGCAACATTTATTACCAGTGTGTAGATAATAAAAGTTTGGTTTCCAAGCAAAACCTGCTTAAACCTCCATGTTAAGCCTCTAATGAATTTGTCCATCATCTTCACCTCTAAACACTCAATGTTCGGGCCAAAATGTAAAAGTTAAGTAAACTCTCTCATACTCTACAAAGGTATGGCCATCCTGCTTAAGTTGATCATATTGTAATCTTAAAGTTGTCTTTTATGATTGAGGGAAAATACTTCCTCTCAATCTTCACCTAAAATCATGAAATGTCAACTATGACAGATCCTCCTCGATGGTAACAGGCTCCTACTACTGCAGGGCATCTCCCACTAGCCTGAAGTTGGCTAACATCCACTTATGGATGTCAGTGCACTCTACCATACGTAGGTGCCACTCAATGTTATTCCTCCACTATAGCGTAACGATAGGGTTGGTACATCTTAAAAACTCTGGTGGATGCCCTTTCCTAAAGGCACTCCTGGCTCACTCCTAGGAAGATGAGAAATACAGGGCAGGTACAAGTACATCCACAGGTGGTGGAGGATCCTAGCAAAGGGATACCATAGTCACAGATACTATCTATAAAATTATGGTAATAAGGTTTGTCAGTGTTATAGATGTCACCTTCCCCTCCTGCGGTGGATGGGGTGGCTACGGTGGTCACAGATTTTGTTGAGGTGTTGATGCCTCTGACTCAGTGCTCGCAGCCAGCCTATGTCATGTTGATCGTCATTGTGTGTTCACCATCTGAAATATAGTAAACAAAATCGTATAAGTATATGTTTGAAAATATAGAATAATAATCTAAATGACGAGATCTAACATATCAAAGAACACTATGCAAAAAAATGATGGATGCACTCAATATCCCTAGGACATTGGAATATGGAATGCTTTTATACCAACTGTGACACTCCGTAAAATCTATAACTGGATTAATCAGGTCTAAAAATAAATAATACATGAGTTTAAACAATTGAATATCATTCTAAACATGAAATATAAGAAGTAACACCTGTAACAAAATAACTAAATACAACCATAAGAATAACCCAAAGTATACATCTAATACCATAATAACCAACAATAAAATAATCCAACTCTAGAAATATAAATTCTCTTAAAAGTAAATCAACCATAATTGATGTCATAACTACTATAAAATCTTACTCGACTAAAAGTCAAATGGGAATAAAAGAGAGAGCATGCAGGCTTGACACCCACATTTATATGAGTAGCAACTGAAGGAAGTACAAGATAGAATCAGGGATGAGTTTGCCCCTACAACTTAGGTCCTAAAAAGAAAATTCAACAAAAAATGCTAACAATAAGTTTACGAAGGGTAAGAATATAAATGATTTTGGATTACAATATAACTACGCATCTTACTCTCGTATTTAAGATGTTTTTAAGTTAACCCAACCCATAAAAATGCTAGATATAACATGCATTTAATCCCAAACTCAAATGAACCTAATGATTAATTATTATTCTCCTTAACTGAACATAATTAAAGGTTCTATAATCATTTCAGTCAACACATCTCAAGTATATGAATAAGTAAGAGACTAGTTCTCTTGAGCTGGGGTGTTTAAAGATAGACAGAGGCATAACCCATATTAATAACAATGAATACAAATCACAAAATTCACTCCCAAATAACAAATATTAAATCAACTTCCATACACACTATAACAAAAAATCAATACTAGTGTTTAGCAATAAATGAACCTCAAAAGAAATTATCTAGAGGGAGAGAATAGCGAGTGCAATAGACATACCTCAGGTAGGCAGCTCAAACACCAAGGTATAAAGGAATAATGGCCAAATATTAATAAAAGATTAAGTTATTGGTAAAGACTGTGACAAAACCCTTAATGGTAAAGGAATAAAGCACTATGGTTTATTATAACTCTCTCAATGTGTTCTTTTGTCTTAAAGATCACGCCTCCTAAAAATGGAAGAAAGGGGTATATGTATGCTCAAAATATACCCAAAGGACCTCAAGTGTGTTAAATGTTGTGTCATCCCACCATACTCAACATGTCAAGTGCATTAAATGCTGAGTGAAATCTTGAGTGACCAGTCCCTGTTTCAAATGATGTCATAATGTCTCAGTACCAAACCGTCCAGTTGTTCACCAAACCATCACTAATTGAGCCAACTCTGATTTAACATGTATTAGGTATGGCATGACGTAACACAGATCTTTTAGGGAAAGATGTCTAGTTTTAGTGCCAAAACCCTATGGCATATTAAATTTAATATTAGTAGCTTAAGGTTTCTCGAATATTCTCTCTCAGGCAAAAGCTGGATATTTTACCTGGTGTATCTTAAATGGATATTTCATGCCTTAACATTGACTTCCCCTCAATCCTCAAAACTAGTTCCATCATTGGTTCCCAAGGAGGTTGCTCGATAGATCATGAAAGCTCTCTCAAGTGCTGCTAGACCTGGTCTCTCGTGGGTGCTTAGTAACCTCACCTATATTACAACATAACTTATAATCACATAGTAAAATAAACCTAAATACATGGTTCTTCAACTGGCTTCTTCTGTAAGTCTCCCCTCAATCTTCGATTAAGCTCCACTCTGCCTTGATCTTAAATGAAATTTATTAACTCCTCACACTCATTTCTGATGCTGCTTATCTTATCTTTAATGACTCTTTATCTACTAGCTTCTTAATAAAAGGTTTATTTCTAAGTAAGCGGTTTATTTATTATCCCCTACTATATTTGGCCGCTCATAAAGAAATTTGTTGTGCAAGCAAGAAATTTTCGTAAAAAACACCACAGACTGACAATACTCAAATTTAAACGTTATGAACTGACAAACCATTGTTTGAAATACCTCGAATAGACAAACCTCTAGTCAAAGCAACCTGAAGTGACATACTATATATCGAGAGGGCTTTGTCTAAAGTAACTCATTCTGGTGCAAGTGGACTTTGCACGTTGTAATAACCCTTACTTTTAAGTAATTGATTTTACATTAATTTTCCATGAGAGGTAATTATATAAAATATTGGATAATGGGGTAAATATTATTTTAAGTAAGTTAAAAGATAATATTTACTAGATTTTTTCATATTTACTGTTATATGAATGTAAATATCATTATGTTACGATTTGTAGTGTCATTGTGCTTTAAACGACATTTATGGTTTAAATGAAGTTGGAACTTGTAATGATTTATATTATTCTGGATGCCAATTTAGAGGGCACGGTGAGTCCTGAAATAGTCGAGATAGTCAAAATAAGTGCCATATTATATTTTTGGGTTCCGGGCACTTTTGATAGGTTATGACTCAATTATGTAGTTACGTGTCATTTTAATGATGTATTAACATTTAAAGATGGAAGTTAAGGATAAGTAGCCGATTGAGTTTTACAAACCCTTTTATTTCTCAAATGTATTCTTACTAAACCTAGAGAGAAAGAGAGGAAGAGAATTTGGGGAAAAAAAAAAGAAAAGGAAGAGAATTGAAGATTGAAGCTTGGATTTGTTGCTACCGAAAGAAAGTCTGAGATTACAAACTTAAGGCAAGTTTCTTACTTGCTAATATATGATTTAAGGTGAATAAAATGTAGTTATGGTAGTGTATTGGGAACACTTAAACAATTATGGGATTTTATGAAATTGTAGTGTTTGAACCCTTAAACATGCGTTTAGATAGATTTTAGGTTTATTATAATAGTTAGTTTCTATGTAGGATTTTTTTGGTTTGATAAATGATGATTGGTGTGGGTAAAAATGGAGGAGAAATGAGTTTGAGGAAAATTTGGGGTATTAAACTCCATAGCAGAAATTGGGCATTCTGGCCTAGGCGAATTGATTCGCCGCTAGCGAATCGATTCGCTAAAGGGGTAGGCTGCAGGTCTGTGTTGAGAGAATTGATTCGGCTTATCCGAATCGATTCGGAAGTAGGCATAAACTTAGTTCCTCTTGACCGAATCGATTCGTACCATTCGAATCGATTCGCTTTCAAGACCGAATCGATTCGGCCAGGGCGAATCGATTCGGAATTCCTACTGTTTTAGGATATTTTTCTAACTTGGCTTGTAACCCTTTTCTTATAGGTTTAGGACCTAGGAACTTTATCTTAGGATAAAATAAAGTGTATTAGAGACTTATATTAGGTATGTGACCATACTAGATTAGAGAAGGGATACTTGGTCTTATCTCGTGGATTATTGAAAAGACGTTAGAGTAGTTCTTTCTTGAGTATACTAGTTTGAGACTAGGGAAGAGTAGGATTACATAATTGTGGAAATTTAGAGACGTGATTGAGTTATACCATACTCGGTGGCTTATAGTAACGTGATTATTTCTCAGAGATTAAATTGAGGATTTATTAAACATTGAAGTTCATAATGTTGACATGAAATGCTTATGGATTCGGATAAAAACGTAATGCATACTTTAAAATGGGAATAATTTGTGAATGATAAATTTACATATACACACCTCTCTAAATGCTATCATAGGGTAAGTTACGCGTATGAGGTTAAGTCCCCTGGCTAGTGAATGCAGGGTGAATATAGTCCTCGACCATAGGACCGATTATTATTTATTGTGTGATTAGTGTTCGAAGTGAGGTAATTCCAGGTGTGTTTATGACTCATTGTCGAAGGTATATGGACGCTTCCCGACGTCATGCGATGTAAGATGCCCAGATTGTCTTGGTGATAGGCCCTGAAAGATGATAGCTATTTAGGGGCGCATCCAGTGGGGAAACACGGAAGGATGGTCTTAGAATCGTTATTTGTTGTGAAATATAACTCTTCTTATTAAAGTGGGATTTTATTGATAATACAAAACTTTATGAAGTGAATTGCTTTGAATACGTTTCCTAATGAGAAAAAGGAACGGTGAAATGAAATTGTGTAAAAAGGAAATGGAAGCTCATTAAATAATATTTTATTTATATTCTCCTACAAATGAATTTTGATCTTTGTCATTATTATTACGTTAGGTTATGCTTTTAGATTGTGAGGTTAGATTCCTTATCATTAATTATGGTGAACGAAACAAGTTTATTCATGATGATTAAATATTCATAACTGTAATGCACTTTATTTACTTGGTGATCATATTAAACTGGGCCCTGGCCCGTTTATATCTCTTTGTTTTGCATGAATCTTATTTTCGCCCAAGTGCTCCATCGCAAGGACGCCCGTATTGACTTTTCTATCCCAGTGTCTTTGAGATGTAACACTTTGTGAATGTTACGGGATATTTGATATAGACTCTTCCTTCTTTTTGTATTCTAGTTATGATCGGTTGCACATTCGGGCGTGTTGCCCAAGTTTTGTACTTGTGTTATATAATGTGATATTGTACTTTAAAACTCAGTGTAACCTATTGTAAGGGTTTGTTAACCGATAACTTATTCGGTTATTTTTTTATATATATGATTGTTGATCGAATACATATCTTTATTTATATCCACCTTCTTTTCATTTGGATTGTTTAAATGTTTTTCTTTAACTTACAAATAAATTCTTGACAATCCGTTTTCTAAAATAATGGGTGGTTATCTCATAAAATTTTTATATTACAGTGATGATAAGAATGGACCATCTATGATTCATGTAATTATTGGAGTATCGGGCTGACCACCTCTTATTTTAATAAGCGGGGTGTCACAGATGGTATCAGAGCATCAGGTTCTAGAGTCTTTAGGATCTATGTGGACTTGTCACGTTCTACCGTAGCGTTCTTTGATATAGAGCCTTAATGTTAGGACTGTTTTGTTTGTCTATATTTGTGAGCTTTTGCAAAATAAATTGTTCTTAATAGTATTCTAATTTAGTTTTTTCTTCGTCTCAGATGCCGCCTAAGAGAGGTCGCCATGTGAGAAGAAATAGAGTTGTAAAAGATGATGTAGGTCCTCCACCGCCACAACAAGGAACTATAAATGCCGTTGAGGTAGCCAATATTGTAACCCAGACTGTCAATGTTGCGATGACTGCCGTGGTTCAACAAATTCCCCAAGCCCAACAACAAAGGGTTCAGGAGGTGCAAGCCCCTACTGGACCTTATCCATGGGAAAGAGTCAGAGAATCCTTCTTGAAGGTTCATCCCCCAGAATTTCAGGGTGGTTCTGACGTGATAGTAGTTAACCAATAGAAGAAGGATATGCAGCATCATCTTCGCTTGATAGACTGTAGTAAAGAACGAAAGCAAATGCTTACTACTTTTAAACTAGTTGGAGCAGCATTACACTAGTGGGATTCGATGACCACGCCAGAACAAAGATATACCATGACTGACTTTTGGTTTTGTTTGATCGAAAGTATTTTCCTCCCGCAGTCCAAAGGGAAATGAGGAGGAAGCTTCAAGATGTAGTTCAAGGTGAACGTTCGGTGGCAGAGTATGAGGATGAATTCACTCGTTTGGCTAGTTTTGTGCCAGATGAGGTAACTCTGGAGGAAAGGAGAATATCAAAGTTCATTGGAGGCTTACATTGGAGGATACGACAACACTTGCTGGAAAATCCATCTTTACAAACATTTGGGGATGTAATGAATGCCGCCTTACTTCATTGTCAGGATCATCGGTTGCATGTACAAGGAAGTAAGAAAGTTTCAGTTATGGGACAATCGAGTAAGCCAGGAAGCAATGGTGTCGGGTGAGCACTACCCTCGTCCCAATAATCGAGAGGTAAGCAAAAGGAAAGGGACACCAAACAAGGGGATTTATCCAAAAGTTAGCATTTCAGGGGTAGTTTTGGTAGTAGTGGTTTTATGCACGACCAGGGTGCCCAACAATAGTAGCAGGTGGGCAAAGAAGGTCGGGGTAACAATAGGGGTCGAGGCCATCCGAGCCAAGGCTTTGGACAGTTCAGAAATAATAGAGGTCGTAATTAGGAGAATATAGTGGGTCGTTGTTTTCAATGTGGGGAGATGGGTCATTATAGGAAGGCGTGTCCACAGTTATTTAGGGGATAGTTTCCCAGAATTCCACAGCATCAGCAGGCACAACTACCACCACCAGTGCCTAATCCAGCCATCCCTCCATAATAGGGACAACTACAGTATGGGCGTGTCTACCATATACAGGATGCTATGCTTTTTCCAGCCCCACCAGCGCCACCAGCTATCGAGGGTAAGTTTCCCATTCATGGGCATATAAGTCGTGTTTTGTTTGATGCGGGTGCGACACACTCGTTTATTTCTATAAGTTTTGCACAGTCTACGGAGTTAATTAAATATGCAGAAAGTACTTTCACTAGTGTCGAATCTTCTATGGGTGATAGTTCGCTCATTTTCTTTGTTTGTAAACGAGTAGAAATAAATATTGGTAATTTGTGCTTTGAGGCCGATTTGCTCGTCCTTGATATGGTCGGGTATGATGTAATCCTGGGTATGGATTGTCTAGTGAAGTATCACGCGATAGTAAATTGCTATGGGAAGAGTATAGTCTTTGCCATTCCGGGGCACGAGATATTTTTAGTGTCTATGCCTCGTTTAGAGGGAGGTTCTAGCACTTATTTGTATTGTATTATAGAGGAGACTTCTCAGGATATAGTCATTTCCTTAGATTCAATTCCCGTTGTTAGAGATTTTGAAGTTGTTTTTCGGGAGGTACCGGGTTTACCTCCAAGTAGGGAGATTGAATTTGTGATTGATTTAGCACCGGGAACGCGGCCAATTGCTAGGGCTTCGTACCATATGGCTCCTATAGAGATGATGGAGTTAAGATATCAGATTAAGAAGTTGTTATAACAGGGGTTTATTAGGCGTAGTACGTCGTCGTGGGGTGCTCCTTTGTTATTCGTGAAGAAAAGAGATGGTTCTCTTTGGTTGTGTGTTGATTATCGAGAGTTGAATAAAGTTACCATTAGGAATAAATACCCACTACCTTGAATCGATGATTTGTTTGATCAGTTTAGAGGAGTGTCGTACTTCTCTAAAATAGATTTGAGGACTGGTTATCATCAGCTGCGGGTTAGAGAGCAGGATGTGTCCAAAACTATGTTCTTAACTAGATAAGGGTCCTATGAGTTTTTGGTCATGCCTTTCGGCTAACCAACGCTCCTGCAGTGTTTATGGACCTTATGAATAGAGTATTTTGGGACTTCCTGGACCAGTTTGTTATCGTGTTTATTGATGACATCCTAGTGTATTCTCAAACTGAAGCCGACCATGCTAAACACTTATGGTTGGTCCTGCAAACGTTGAGGGATGATCAATTGTATGCCATGTTCGAGAAATGTGGTTTTTGGTTATAGGAAGTGTAGTTTATGGGTCACATTGTGATAGATCCGGGTATTTCAGTAGATAAAGTAAAGTTGTAGCAGTGAGGGAATGGAGTCATCCCACGACACCTACAGAGATTCGCTGTTTTATGGGTCTGGCTAGCTATTACCGCAGATTTATCAAGGGTTTTTCAAAAATTGCTAGCTCTTTGATAAATTTAACTCAGAAGGGAGTGAGGTTTGTTTGGGATGATTCTTGTCAACTAGCTTTTGATGAGCTGAAAGATAAGTTGACTTACGCTCTAGTGCTTGCGTTACCGAGGCCGATGTTGGAATATTTGGTCTTTACGGACGCATCTCTGCAAGGGTTGGGAGGTGTGTTACAGCAAGAGTAGCGGGCTATTGCTTATGCTTATCGCAAGCTAAAGCCCAATGAGAAGAATTATCCGGTACATGATTTGGAACTTGCTGCAGTGGTTTTCGCCTTAAAGATTTGGATACATTACCTCCTGGGTGGGAAGTTTAGTCTTTTCAAGGACCATAAATCGTTGCAATAGTTATTTTCGTAGAAATATTTGAATATGCAATAGCACCAGTGGTTGGAGTTTGTGAAAGACTACTAATTTGATATTCATTATCACCCGGGTAAGGCTAATTTTTGGCGGATGCATTGAGTCGGAAACCCGAGGGGGAGTTAGCACTAGTATGGAAGGCTAAATGGAAAGAAATTAACCAAGAGGATGCGGTTGCAAGGGCATTTATGTCGGTGTTGACCATTACGCCTAAGATAGTAACAAGGGTTGTGGAAGCTCAAGGAAGGGATAAAGGTTATCAGGACCGTAAGCACCAAATATTAACTGAGGAAGCGGAATCCTACTCTGTAAGTATTGAGGGTGGGTTATGTTTCCACGGGAGACTTATTGTCCTGGATGAGGGGGATTTGAGACGGGTCGTAACAACAGAATCTCATGGGTCCAAATTTATAGTACATCCTGGTGGAGACAAAATGTACCAAGACATGCGCCGTCAATATTGGTGGGTGGGTATGATACGGGATATCTCTGAATTTGTCTCCCAATGTACTACTTGTCAATTGGTGAAAGTAGATCATCAGCGACCGATGAGATTGTTACAACCCTTGGAAATATCGGTATGGAAATGGGAAAGCATCTCGATGGATTTCATCACGGGATTGCCAATATCACAAAGCGATAATGATTCCATTTGGGTGATTATCGATCTTTTAACTCAGTTGGCACATTTTTTACTAGTACGTACAGACTACAACACTACTCATTATGCCCGGCTATTTATTACGAAGATTGTTAGACTCCACGAGGTGCCCATTAATATAGTCTCCGATCGAGACAACATTTTTATTTCCCATTTTTAGCGAAGTTTCCAAGAATCTATGGGAACTGAATAGAAGTTGAGTACCTCCTATCACCCTCAAATAGATGGGTAGACGAAAAGAGTCAACCAAATGTTAGAGGATATGCTTAGAATGTGTGTGCTTGATTTCAAAGGAGGTTGGGAACAATACCTTCCCTTGGTCGAATTTGCTTATAATAATTCGTATCAATTCACTATCGGGATGGCACCCTATGAAGCATTATATGGCCGACCGTGTAGATCACCTACTTGTTGGTTGGAAGTAGGGAATAATAAATTTCTTAGACCTGAAATGATCCAAGATACTTCTTCAAAGATTGAACTTATTCGCAATCGCATTCGAATCACTCAAGATCGTCAAAAGAGTTATGTTGATGCGAATAAAAGGCATGTGGAATTGGAGGTTGGATATCAAGTTTTGGTACGAGTTTTTCCAATTAAGGGTATAAAGAGATTTGTGAAGAAAGGAAAACTTGCGCCGCGTTACTTAGGTCCTTTTCCCATTATGGCTAAGATAGGCCCAGTGGCTTATCAACTCGCCTTACCGGAATACTTACAACAAATTCATGATGTGTTCCATATTTCATCCTTGAAAAAGTATAAGAGGTATGAAGGAACTCATTGGCACATTCCTTTCGATGACATCGAATTGCAGCCCGATATTTCATACGAGGAATAACCAGTTGCAATATTTGATCATGGGGAGCATAGGCTACGATCTAGAGTGGTGCCCTTAGTTCGGCTCTAATGGGGACATCACAATGACGACGAGTCGACGTGGGAGCGTGAGGATGATATGAGAGAAAAGTATCCACATCTCTTTTTGCAAGGTACGCCTAAATTTTGAGGGCAAAATTTCCTTATAAGGGGGGAGTAAGTAATAACCCTTACTTTTGAGTAATTGATTTTATATTAATTTTCCATGAGAGGTAATTATATAAAATATTGGATAACGGGGTAAATATTATTTTAAGTGAGTTAAAAGAAAATATTTACTAGATTTTTGCATATTTACTGTTATGTGAATGTAATAGCATTATGTTACGATTTGTAGTCTCGTTGTGCTTTAAACGATATTTATGGTTTAAATGAAGTTGGAACTTGTAATGATTTATATTATTCTGGATGTCAATTTAGAGGGCGCGATCAGTCCCGAAATAGTCGAGATAGTCAAAATAAGTGTCATACTGTATTTTTGGGTTCCGGGCACTTTTGATAGATTATGACTCAATTATGTAGCTACGAGTCATTTTAATGATGTATTAACATTTAAAGATGGAAATTAAGGCTAAGTACCCGATTGAGTCTTACAAACCCTTTTATTTATCAAGTGTATTCCTACTAAACCTATAGATAAAGAGAGAGGAAGAGAATTTGGGGAAAAAGAAAAGAAAAGGAAGAGAATTGAAGATTGAAGCTTGGATTTGTTGCTACCGGAAGAAAATCTGAGATTACAACCTTAAGGCAAGTTTCTTACTTGCTAATATATGATTTAAGGTGAATAAAATCTAGTGATGGTAGTGTATTGGGAACACTTGAAAAATTATGGGATTTTATGAAATTGTAGTGTTTGAACCCTTAAACATGGGTTTAGATAGATTTTGGGTTGATTATAGTGGTTAGTTTTTATGTAGGATTTTTTTGGTTGGATTAATGATGATTTTCGTGGGTAAAAATGGAGGAGAAATGAGTTTGAGGAAAAGTTGGGGTATTAAACTCCATAGCAGAAATTGGGCATTCTGGCCCAGGCGAATTGATTCGCCGCTAGCGAATCGATTCGCTAAAAGGGTAGGCTACAGGTTTGTGTTGAGCGAATTGATTCGGCATATCCGAATCGATTCGGCAGTAGGCATAAAGTTAGTTCCTCTTGACCGAATCGATTCGGACCATTCGAATCGATTTGCTTTCAAGACCGAATCGATTCGTCCAGGGCGAATCGATTCGGAATTCCTACTGTTTTAGGATATTTTTATAACTTGGTTTGTAACCCCTTTCTTATAGGTTTAGGACCTAGGAACTTTCTCTTAGGATAAAATAAAGTGTATTAGAGACTTATATTAGGTATGTGACCATACTAGATTAGAGAAGGGATACTTGAGCTTATCTCGGGGATTATTAAATAGACGTTAGAGTAGTTCTCTCTTGAGTATACTAGTTTGAGACCAAGGAAGAGTAGGATTACATAATTGTGGAAATTTAGAGACGTGATTGAGGTATACCATACTCGGTGGCTTATAGTAATGTGATTATTTCTCGAAGACTAAATTGAGGATTTATTAAACGTTGAAGTTCATAATGTTGACGTGAAATGCTTATGGATCCGGATAAAAATGTAATGCATACTTTAAAATGGGAATAATTTGTTAATGATAAATTTACATATACACACCTCTCTAAATGCTATCATAGGGGAAGTTACGCGTATGAGGTGAAGTCCCCTGGATAGTGAATGCAGGGTGAATATAGTCCTCGGTCATAGGACCGGTTATTATTTATTGTGTGATTAGTGTTCGAAGTGAGGTAATTTCGGGTGTGGTTAGGACTCACTGTCGAAGTTATATGGCCACTTACTGACGTCACGCAATGTAGGATGCCCATGTTGTCTTGGTGATAGGCCCTGGAAGATGATATCTATTTAGGGGAGCATCCAGTGGGGAAACCGTAAGATTGGTCTTAGAATAGTTATATGTTGTGAAATATAACTCTTCTTATTAAAGTGGGATTTTATTGATAATACGACACTTTATGAAGTGAATTACTTTGAATATGTTTACTAATGAGAAAATGGAACGGTGAAATGAAATTGTGTAAAAAGGAAATGGAAGCTCATTAAGTAATATTTTATTTATATTCTCCCGCAAATGAATTGTGATCTTTGTTATTATTATTACGTTAGATTATTCTTTTAGATTGTGAGGTTAGATTCCTTATCATTAATTGTGGTGAACGAAACAAGCTTATTCATGATGGTTAAATATTCATAACTGTAATGCACTTTATTTACTTGGTGATCATATTAAACCGGGCCCTGACCCGTTTATATCTCTTTATTTTGCATGAATCTTATTTTAGCCCAGGTGCTCCGCCTCAAGGACGCCCGTATTGACTTTTATATCCCAGTTTCCTGGAGTTGTAACACTTTGCGGATGTTACGAGATATTTGATATAGACACTTCATTATTTTTGTATTCTAGTTATGATCGGTTGCACATTTAGGTTGTTTCCCAAGCTTTGTACTTGTGTTATATAATGTGATATTTTACTTTGAAACTCGATGTAACCTATTGTAAGGGTCTGTTAACCGACAACTTATTCGATTATTTTTTATATATGTGATTGTTGATCGAATACATGTCTTTATTTCTATCCACCTTCTTTTCATTTTGATTCTTTGAATATTTTTCTTTAACGTACAAATAAATTCTTGACAATCTGTTTTCTAAAATAATGGGTGGTTATCTCGTAAACTTTTTGTATTACAGTGATGCTAACAATGGACCATCTATGATTCCTGTAATTATTGGAGTATGGGGCTGGCCACCTCTTATGTTAATAAGCGGGGTGTCACACACGTGTGGACTAAATCGTTATATGTCTCCAACATTTAATGCTGGAGTCCAATCATTTGACCTTTTTCTGCCTTTTGACACATGGCTCCACGGGGTTAACTCTATTGTTCCTCATTTTTTATGATCATTATTTTCTCCCAATTTTCAAAATGAAGCATAGGATAACAAACTGCCTATAAATGAATACTTTCAGCACCATTTAAAACACTTTTCTTTATCTTCGACTTCACTTTTTAACTTTTTTCCTCCATTAAACCTAGCTTTAAACTTCTAGAGATAAAGTTCTTGTACTTGTTGGGAAGTCACACAAAAATCCTTTTTAAAATCATTTTTGCTAGTCGTATTTTACTATACACACTTTTATATCATTTTCATGTTTTCGTATACACAAATCTCCTCTTAAACCATCAATGGTTTCTTTAAGGAAGTCTAGAAAAGCTTTCAGAAAAGTTTTCAATAAGTAAACCGCCTCTGATCTAGTTGAATAAAATGCCTTATTCACCATCTATCATTATGCTCCCTATTTCGAGAATGGCGATCGATTTTCCCAAGATGCCACGGGATTTAAAGATTCTCTTAACAGTGTTGATGAGCGTGTCTTAGTGGAAGAAGAACCCAAGGATCATATTGATGGGTCATTTGTCACCTATTTCTCTCTTATAAGGATTAGGCTTAATAGAGGGTATTTCCATTATTCACATATAGACTTCGCAACATGAAGTGGTTCCCTTGATTAATTTTTAACTTGGTCAAGTTACATTTATGCCAAGTAAAAAAAGGTGTTCGTAGTTTTAGTCTTGAACGTGTAGCGAGATTCTTTAGAAATTCTACATTGTCGAAGAATAACCCTTCTCTCTGCATCTTAGTCTATCCATGGAGTGTGGTATCACATACTTTCATGGCCACTTGGGGATATTTCATTGTCACTCTTGAGTATGTGTATGAACTGTATATATTAAAGACATATGGTCACATCTGTTTTGATCCCAAGCCACTTGATGCAACAAAGGAGAAGGAACACACTGTGCTTGATCAACTTACTCGTGAGTGTGTGGGTGATGCCAAGAAGGCCACTTTTGACCAGTATATCAAATAATTATATAAACCATATGTCAAGATCACTCAAGGGTATAGATATCAAGGAGTTTAACTAGTTGTGGAATTTAGTGAAGGTTATGGAAACAAATTTGAACTTCATGCATACATCCTCTGCCAGGTCTCACGATTATTCATCCCTAGAAAATTAAATATCCACCACGTAGGGACTTAGTAAACCTCTATGTTAAGTGAGGTCATGTGGTTAACATTAAACTTGCAACTATAACAATGACATTTATCTACACCTGGTTGGATAGGTGCTATCACGATATGGTGCGATCATTTGATTGCGTTGATGTTTCTAAATTTTCTAACTCCATTCTATTGATGGGGTTTCTCTATGGAAGATTCCACGATCTTGTCTCCAAAGATTAGCCTATCACTGTGCTTCCTCTAAGGCGTCCACTCATAATGCAACGGAATAAAAATATAGCAATAAGATATTCTTGACTTTGATTGACAATATCAGTTGCTTCGAATTTAATCCTTATGCTAAGGAGGCCAATGCTAAAATTGGGTCATTATTAAAACCTGAATGTTCAATGGTTAAGCTTTTTATGAAGGGTTAGAAAAAAGTTGAGGATGGTTTTTCTCTCGTCATGGTTCTTCTAATCATTCCCAACAATCTTCCCACTAACATTGAGTAGGATGTGGAAAGTAAAGACTACAACTTTTATAGGTTTTCACATCAGTTTGGTCATGACTGAGGTATAACCAACCCTAATAGATCATTCATTCCTCACTTCCAATCTTGATTTCACAATAAGGAGTGTGATTTCTCTATGTGATTCACTCCAAAATCATATCGTTCCCGAGGAGTACAACATAGGAGAATCTTATATGGGCTATTATTGCCATCATTGGTTTATTCAATCGAAGCCTTTGATTTTTTGTAAAGAGAGAGCCACGTTACCCTTCTATAAAGAGGTTTGGTTTTAATGAACTTGGGATAAAAAAATCTTTCTATTGAGGATATAGAATTTCCTCTTACCTTGACAGAGCGACCATATCCAAAAGAGCTTCCTCATTTGGCTCCCGCTATTGAGGTTATTATTACAGATCCAAAGGACAACAAGAAAGTTTCCAAAGCCACTAGTGTATGAAAAGGAAGGTTACTTTCACGATAGATTCATCTAATGGGAAACTACCCCCAAAAACTCCCAAAAAGTTTAAGGCCACCAAAGGATCTTCTAGCCTTTGTGGTATTCCTCTCGAGTCCATTCCTCCTATTAATTTTGATCTCGTGGAATATGTGAAATTAATGGCAACTGATGTTTATTACCCATATTCTTATTAGGTGAAAGTGACAATTTAGTAGGTATGGATAGAAACCCCCATCTCATAATTTTGTCATTTCTCAAGTTCCGCACCAAAAGGTTTCCTCCTTCACTGCTCCTTCTACACATAAGAAAACTATGGGGAAGACACAAAGTGGGACAAGTTTGATCACTCCTCTAATGACTGTTACACCCTCAGGTTCCTCTGAGGAGATATTGAATTATTTTCTAGTTAATAAGGTGGGAAATGCTTCCACTGAGTTTGATACACTTGTGCCTCCTCGTAAGGCTAAAAAGGTTAATCAACTTTTATTCGAAGTGTTGAGTTGTGTCTTGATTACCAAAGCATATTTCTACTACTATTATTCCTTATTCTAGGATGATATTCCTCCTTCTGAGGAAGTTTTTTATAATACTTTCATGAGAGGATCCTTAAGTCCAATTGTTGAAGATGATTTTTCTAGCTCCTCGATTATCCTATTGTTCAATAATTGGATGAGCTACCACGAGGAGTGCTTCCTCTAAGGATGAATCATTTAGTCATGCTTTTGAAGTGGCACAATGGTTCCCCATGCATAAATAAACAGTTGGTGACTTAAGTGGGATTATTAAAACTCCAAGTGCAAATACTCCCCAGTCTCGCCTGTGTTACCACTCGATGTAGTCCCTCCAACTTAAGTTCAATGAATGAGGAAATTCTTTCTTATGGACTCATAAGTACAAGGTTCATCGTCGATCTTCCAGTTAGGATACCTCCATCTATGGTATCTTGAATTTATGTGTGTTCCCTCATTCATCCAGCTATCGAAGATGTACGTCTGCTGTAAAATAATTCTCAAAATTTTACTTTTCTTCCTCTATTGTTAACTTCTAATAAGCTTACTCTATTTGTGGTGTTTCGGATTGCTAGAAATGTGTGGGGGTGTAAAAAATAACTCTTCCAGCTGTGGTTGAACTGAATGTAGTAGATGTTGATCCTTCCTCTTTGTAAATTGAGCTTCCTTAATTAGAGCCTATATTATCTATCAAGGATGCTCCTATAGTTGAAACCCAAGCTCCTTCTGGGGGAAACAATCGGTATCCTGCCCTTATCCATAATTACAGTTATTGATGAGGTATCTCACATAAAACCTTTTTGTGTAGGAACATATTTTATTGTTATTATAACTTGCTTGGATATAACTTTGCGAAAAACCTCACACTAATAGTGATTTTCTCTTTCTTATTTTGAGTAATGTGTTCATAAAAATATTTATCACCTGCTTTGTGTTTTAATCTCTCAACTAAGTAATGTTTTCTAAAACTTTTGTCACTTTCTTGGGCTATATTTTAGATAAACAGGTGCTTGTCACCCTGTTTGTACAAGGTTTTCCTAAATATTACACTTGTTTGGTGACTCACCCTGCTTGGGTAAGATTTACCTAAAGATACACATGCTTGGTCACTTAGCTCAAATCTTGATAATATTTTATCATTTTACGTGCTTAGTAAAAATGCCAAATTTTCTCTAACTCTTTTTGTGTTCTCTTCTTTGTAACGTGTGAGGGAAAACACTCCGCCTAAGGTATCTCAAGTTGCCCAAGCCCAAGAAGATGCGACTGCTCAAGAGATAGAGTTTTATTTCTCTATAGTTACCATAATCAAGATCAATTGCCTATCCCAAAGGATTATGGCTCAACGAATAACATAAATGGTGATGGAAGTGAGTCTGGTTTTGGTGTCACTATGCCCAGCTTTATACTATTGAGTTTTGTAGGTGGGTATTTGAAAATAGTACCATTATTCCAATCTCACTCTGCTATGTGTTGGATTATTTGCTTGAATCCCAACTTAAGACAATTACGACTGAGTGTTTGAGACCCATAACTCATTAATGGCTTATCATTTACAAGGTGCATATATCATTTTGTTTGAAGTTATGAATACACTTTATTTTCCTCTTTAGAAGTCTGTGATGAATCGTCATTTGAGAATCCTCAAAAATATGCGCAAGGGTGGATTTGAATTCTCGTAGCTCATTAATAAGTTGAGATATCTCAAGGACCTACAAATGTCAAGTTATCATTCACATTATCCCAAAAATAGGGAGGATATAAAATTTACAGAAGAATATTAATGAAGCTGACTCAAAAATTTAAGAATGTGATCGAGAGGTGCCAACGACCAAGGAAATTTTGGCTAGTGTCTAGAGTGATTTTGATATCAAGTTCAAACTGAGGTAGAAGTTGGATCAAATATATCTTCCATAGTGGAGTATCAACGAGAAGTTTCTTCAGACGTTACTTCTTTGATTGAAGAGGGTTATTTCACTTCTTCAAAATTCTGGTTCCTTTTAGGACAAATTTTCTCTTTCTCATAAATCTGGATAATAGTCTCACTTTTGTAATGTAGCTCAATTATACAAGTGAAATATAAAAGAATTTTTTTCCCTAAATCATTTGTGTGCTTTACTCATTTTATTGCTTCAACACTTGTTTTCATGTAACAAGCGGTTATCTAACTTTACACGTGTTTGTTGGCAATCTTTAAGTAACAAAATCTTAAGAACAAATAAAAAAATTACATGTGTTCTCTAAACATGATAAACCTTTAGCCATTTGTTGTTAAATTTAAAAGGTTTATCGTCCGAAATCTATAAGACAAAGCAGTAACCAGAATCATGTTCCTCCTTAATAATATATGGACTCTCTTAATTTTTTCTAAACTTTGTCAAAGGGACTCCTCCAATATGGTTGACATCATCTTTCAAAACTAAGTCACCCTCTATATATTACCTTAGTTTAGAAATTCTCATAAGCTCTACAGAGTTGCTTCATGTAAATCTGAGAGTGCCTTCTCATGTTATCCCTATATTCATCTATTGCTTGTAGTCAAACGTTCCTAATCTATGGAAGCATGCTACTTCATAGGGCATATCTAGCATAAGGTACTTCTAACTCCACAAGAATTTTTTAAGCTCTATGAACCAAGGAAATGGTGTCTAAACTATTGGTTTTCTTTTGGTAGTTCGATAAGCCAAAAGAACCATAAGTATCTTCTCATACCAATATTCTAGAAATCTCCCATTATCTTGGCTAAAATATTAACTAAGGTCTTATTTATGGCCTCAACTTGCCCATTGCCTTTGGGGTAAGCTATTATTGAGGTGTGGTGAATAATTTAATACTTTTCTGTCAGCATTGTAAGCCCTTTGTTGACAAATGGAGTTTCATTATTTGATAAAATAACCTTAAGAATACCAAATCGCAAATGATGTATTATGTTATGAAATGAGCCACCACACTTGTTATTTCCATATTCAAAGGTATTGTATCTTCTTAATTTATAAGGCATTCAGTTGCTGTGATGATCCGTATCTTGCGTCTAAAAGATGGTTGTATGTTTCCCACGAGGTTAAACACCTAAGTATGGAAAGGATAGGAGATTCCATGGACTGAAGTTCCACCTATGGAGTAGGATTGAGGTTACCATAAAGTTATCAAGCCTTGCACTTCTGAACAAACTTAACTGGGTCTTTATCTATCAATGTCCAATAATCCAAGTGTTATCAGTTGATTATATAACTTAGCTCCTCCAGTGTGAGATGGATCATAATCTTTCTTGAGGAATCCATTTGCTTCCTCCCTCGTGGTGCATCTCAATCGTCTGTTGAAACACCCTTTGTGATAAAACTTATCTTCCAATAGGTAGTACCATGGATCCCCCGTTCTCATTCCTATGGCATCATGTTTCTCACTCGAAATAACTACATCATTGATAAAATTAATGTAACGTTGTCTCCACTTCGTTTGAGCTTCCAAAAATTTGCAATTGACCGAATGAAAGAAAGCTTGACCCTTGGCACTTTATATTTGTATTGTTATTGAATATTGCTTCATCATTGGAAAAAAATAACTCTATATTTTAACTATTCTATATAGAGCAATCTTAGTGGTACCACAATGTTCCTCATAAGTTTTTTTCAACTGTCTTTGAGCTTTCTCTGGAACAGTGCATCTGGATAACTATCCCTGGGACTTTATAGTATAAATATCCTTGAAAGATGATGTGATAAATCTATAAGCTTTATCATGTCGTCTATGTTCTACAACTGCCTCCTTATTCCACCTCATTAATCTTAATCATCATCACAGGGAAAAGTTGGATTACGAATGATGGAGTTATTCTTTGATGGATCACAATAGTTATAGATTCACCATCTATAATCACCTTATGTGTTGTTGTGGCATAAAAGTTTGTATGACAATTCATTATTCTTAGTAGCCTTTCTAATTTAACTTTATGAAATTTATCTAACAACCTTTGAATGATCATTTTATAAAGTGTTAAATTGAGATTCTTCAACCGTATTCCCCATTCACTTTCTTAACCACAAAGTTAGAATCTCTTTTGATGCAGAGTAAACGGATGCCTCTTCGTAGCACTACGAGCAACACCAAAGTTAATTCTTATTACTCTGCCTCATTATTTGAATAATGGAAGTCTAACTTAAAAGACAGAGTAATATCTTCCTTCCTATTGGATAAAATGACTCTGGTTCCTCCCTTACCTTGAGTAAATAATCCATTAAACTCCATATACCATTCTTCAAAATCTTCCTCATAAATATTGGCTTGTAAATCATCACCTGGAATTTTTTTGAGGTGGATCGAAGAAATCTAATGGAAAAATGGCCAATAAATCTGTGTAAGCTTAACTATTGATCGTACGAGGGACCACACACTTTATATCATACTCAGATAGTATGAGGAACCACCTTGTTTCTCTCCCAATTAAATTTGTTCATGTTAATAAAAACTTAATCGAATAACATTTTGTCACTATGTGAATAATAGAAGATAGCTTATGATGTCTAAGTTATAGGGTAATAAAAACTAAAGCTAAGCAATGCCTCACTATACTAGTATATCTTGCCTCAAGACCATGGATAATTTAACTTGGATAGTAGGCAAGTCTCTCTTTCCCATCAACCTCTTATGCCAAAATTGAACTGATGGACCTCGTAGTTGAGGTAAAATAAAGCAGTAAAAGTACTCTAGCCCTAGATGGAATCATCATTTTGGGAGAAGTAAGCAATCTCAATATTGTCAAAATCTTCTTGGTGTAGTTCCTTCTATTTGACATTTCTAGTATTTCGAAGGAGATCCGTCATTGGGTGAGTAATTTCAAACAAACATGAGACAAATACTCTCTAGTAACAAATTTTCTGGAGGAAACTCTTCAACTCTCTCTGAGTCTTCAGAAATGGTATTTCAAGGATGGCCTTTTGATTATCTTGGCCCATTTGAACTCCTTGCCGATCAACCACAAAACCAAGGAATTTTTCCCTCGTTACACCAAAAGCACACTTCATTGGGTTCATCTTGAGTTTGTACTTTTTGCACCTATCAAAGATTTTTACCAAATCAGCTAAATGTAAATATTCTTTCTTTGACTTAATAACCAGATCACCCACATAAAACTCCGAAATGTCATGAAATAAGCCGTGAAAAATGGTCGTCTGTATTCTTTAATAAGTTGACAAAAAGGAACGACATTGGAAATAAAATTACCCAAAGGAGTTATAAAAGTCATTTTCTCTGCATCAGTTGGATCCATATTTATCTGGTAATAACTTAAATAGACATCCATAAATTTTTACATCTGATGAACGACTTTAAAATTGATCAAGTTGTCAATTGAAGGTATAGGGAACTCATCTTTTGGGCAAAATCTCCTTAGATCTCTAAAAACAACACAAACATAAATTTGTATTTTATCCTTCTTCCTCACTGACTCAATGCTAGAAAGTCAAATTGGATGTTGAATTGGATTGATAAATCTAGATGATATTAATCGTTCCACCTCAATCTTTATTCTGATATCCAACTCATGTTTGTACATTTTGATGGCCTTCTTGACCGATATAGCTGAAGGCATAACATTTAGCTTGTGATAACTCACGTGTTAATCTAACCCATGAATCTCAGTTTACTTACATGCAAAGACATCTTTGTACTCTTGACTGAGGTTGATAAACTTCAGTTTCTTCACAACCTCTTGGTATTTCTATATCAAGATTGGCATTGGTTCTTCCTTACCCACAGTTATATAAATATATTCCAACTCTTAGACTTGGGCCTTTTATGATCTTGCATACATTTGGGTTCATCAACAATATCCTTAACACATTTTTGAATTTTGAAATTATCAATGATAAGGTATCGTCCTTCATTATATACCAAAAATATTAATCTTTCGAGTCATCTTCCTCAACTTCATTACTGCCCAATCACACCTTCAAAAGAGATACACCACTCTTCTATTATCGATAAAAACTTTCTTGCACTATCATTTTGGTGGCGTGGGTTCCTTTATCTTTCTTTTTTTGCTACTTCCTCCAATCTAGGGGCATAAAACTTACTCAATGCACTCTGGAGCCTTGCATCATGCTTCATCGGGTCGATCATCAGTCGTATTCTATCTCTCAGTTGTTCAGAGATAGTTTGGGGTTTTTGAACAACCTTGTTTAAAACTTTCTCTATTTCCTCATCTTGATCCACCACAGGTCCCAATCAATCCTTGATCATGTAAACTCTCACTCCTTCAATGCGCCTTATCAAAATGCATGTATCCTCATTAAGCTCCGTGTAAAAAGTAATAATACGCCATATGAGATTTTTCTTTGGAAAACGGACTTTTGGTTGCTGGAATGACAATTTGAGTTACTTTCACATTGGTTTGAGCACACTGAAGGAAATAAGCTATGGATGTGCATCCACACTCGTCTTATTAATAGGTGGTATAATGTGGTAGACTCAATCACATGGAATTTTACGTATGAAGTAAGGTTTCCCATTATTATTCCAATATTCTCAAAGCCAATGGACTTGGACGTTTAATTATCATAGCCTGAGATTGATAGTGGAATCATGATCAACCTTATTTATGAAATATTAGTTGCGTAGAAGGAGCTAATGGGCATAATGTTTATCGAGGAACCTCCATCAATCAATGTTCGATAAAAACTTGTGCCATTGATGATAATTTTCACATAGAAGGTTTTATTATGTGGGAACCTCATTTATCTATATCTGTCTAATTAATATATCTTAGATATAATTTTTTTTAGTAAACTAGCCATAGGCATTTCAAGGAAGGAACAACGATTTTCCTCGCTATGTCGAAAATTTCTTGCGTTATCTCCAACCTGCTTTCATGTGGCATCCTAATCTGGTCGAAGAACCACAAAAACTTTGTTGAATTCCAAACATCTTGATACTCCAAGATTAGATCCACCACATATTCATTTGTTTAATAAACCTTCTCACTATCCATGATGTATGGTTCATCATAATTAACGACCAACTTGGCCAATCCTACCAAACTGATTTCATACAACTCTTGAAAATCTTTGTAAGGTCATGTTTTCATAGGTACATTATCAATTTATTATGTCATATACCGCTACACCGTCGAAGAGCATTCAAGAGCCATCTATATCAAAGACGGATCCGAATTAATCATGTTCTTCATCATTCAAGACTCTGCGAAGTTTACTTTGGTAAGGTTATGTTTACAATACCATATCTTTTCACTTAGATCTTGTGGGATATTTTTACAAAATATTTTCTATGTGTTGGAGCGAACTTTTTCGTCAAAATTTGATAATGAGTAGTTTTTTAAGTGTTGAAGCGGACATTAAAATAATAATTTTTTCGCAACAGTCGTTCGAGCGACATAGCATGTCGTTCGTGCGAGATATCATGTCGCGCGATCTCGTTCGAATGACAGTTGTCCTTCGTTCGAGCTACATGCTGATCTCGTTCGAACGAGCTCTGTTTTTTAGGCGACACGATTTTCTATAAAATCTCATTCTCTGGTTCCATTTTGTTTAAGAAGTCACGGCGTTTTGACAAATAGAAAAACTGCGAAAGCAGAATTCTTTTAGGCTTCTTCTTTTATGGTTTAATGATTTTTTGTTTTTCAATTCACAAAACTCTCATATGCTTTAGTGAATTGATTTGGTTTTCAAGAACACTTTGCTTTTGTTAATCTTTCGTGGAGGGCATCTCTATACTGTATGGCTGCGTGTCATTGAGGATCTTGCTGCGTGAAGATTCTTTACTAAAGATTGGGCTGCGAGTCCTTGGAGGGTGTTGCGTGTATTCTCTTGATGAGTTCAAGACTGCGGGTCTTTGTGGGTTGGCTGCGCGTTGATCCATTGCAGATTTCTCTATGTAATTGTAAGTTGCGATTTATTAATTCATAGTGAAATAAAGGTTTTACCCGAAAGGGATTTTTTCCTGAAATTTGTGTCTCAGCATATTTATTGTGTCGCATGCTTTATATTTATTTATGGGTTGACACACGCACTTTAGATGCTTGTTTAGGGGCTGGATTAATTTGGTTTAAAATAGACTCTAATTAAATAAGTGTGCCAAATTGGATATTTGCGAATTTAATCAATTATCACACAGTCATGTTTTACAGTATTCCTACTATGTTCTCTCTCTTCTCATTTGACCTTCAGATTTTTAATCAAGTGCAACCACCATATTTCCTCATGTACTGATAATGGGTTATTGTTAACATTGGCTTGAGGAATCTGCAAAGTCCCAGCCAACGTATTTTTATTGATAATTCTTTGCAAAGTGAAACATGATGTCATTGGATGAAAAACTCTCCAATATAATTGGTATTTTTTTGGGTCAGTCTAAACGATTGTGCTAGGATCATATTTTGGTGAATTCTTAGGAGGATATACCAAACCTCCTTCCACTATGGTGTTGTAAAAACTAGAAGCCTCCTCAATGGCAAAATGCAAAGTAGGGGGATCCTCTCGATCAAACTTCCTCTTGTTCTTTTTTATTTTCCTCCTCGCTACCTTTAGTTTTTCACCCTTATCTATGTAGTTTAATCAAAGGGCCTAACCTCTCTTCCAACTTGATTTGTTGGTTTCTTAAACAAAATATTATTTAAGATAGGGTTAAAATGAATCAATAGTGAGATGTTCCTAGTAACTTTCTGAAGGATTTTAATGTGCCCTTGCGAGTCACGTTGATCATGTGACAAATATACTCTAAGAGCAACCCTTCTGGGCATATTTCAAGTAGTTTAGCCTTTATGGCATCTTCTCTTACACTAAGAGACCTTTATCTAAATCTTTTGAAGTATCTTTGACTTTTTCGAGCAAGCTGGGTAAGTGTAAACTAGTCTTCTACTAGATTTTTTTTTGCAGGAACTGTACATGCATCTTCTCTTACATTCCCACATTCCTTGGGACTAAATGGGAGTACTGGGTATAAAATTTATTGGCAAGAGATTTTGAAAACTCCCTTAAATGCAACCTTTTATTGTTGTAATTAGCATCAATGTGCTCAACAAATCTCTTCAAGTGATTCTTTGAGTTACCCCCTTCCCATTTTACTTCTAAAAATTTGGGGGAACGTACTCTTTCGGGTAAGGCTTATCATTATACTCCTTTGGGTAAGGAGTATGAAAAATGTCACAAATTGAGGCAATCTCACCAGTAGTTTGTTATGATGATGCCTATATTTTTGTCATTTCCTTTTTGACCTCTTCAATGGTCAAAGAAGGCAAGGTAGATTCCTTTATTGACTTGGCTTATGGTAGAGCAACCATATGTGTGGCGTTGATAACAACATGTGACTCAACGGTTGGTGCAACAACAAGATTGATCAATGAGGGACCAATAGGTCTTATAAATAGGACGGGTGTTTGTATTAAAGGAACCACATGTGGTGCCACTAGTGTCACAAAAGAATTGGGGTCTATTTTCACCCCAAATATAGTCATCCCATATTGAGTTTGTAAAAAATCCATAAATTTTTCCATGATGTTGATCATTTGATTGGGTTCCTTTACAAAACTCGTGGAAGCTTGCAGCACTGGAACACATCCTGTAATGATGGAAACTAGAGGAATTACAACTGGAGAAACCAAGGGGGTATAAATAAGATTATGTTCCTCCAGGAATTGAGCATCATTAAAGTTAAGAGTACGGTTAACATTTTATATTGGTCATTGCAAGGAGAATACCTCCACAGAAGAGTCATCAAATATAAGAGAGTGGTTATCTTGAACTAGTGTGTCTAAAGATAAACAGAGGTGTGGGTACCCTGAATTTAGCACCATAAGGCCTGGACGATTAGCCCCTCCTTAGCGGCCCAAAGCCCAGGCCCATCACCTCTTGTACTCATCTGATTACCCCACGATCCCATGAAGAGAAGCTGTAAGGGAGCGCGATCCCATGTAGGGGAGATGGCTAATAAGGAGGAACCCATCACCCCCACTACTCCAACATATACATGTATAAATTAAACCCTAAGTCCGGGGCAAAGGACAAGTTGGATTCTCTGTACTTATTCTTCAGAATATAGAGAAATAACACTGACTGAACCACCGTGGACGTAGGCACATATTTGCTGAACCACGTATACCCGTTGTTGTGTGATTGGCATCTTATTTATCTTTTCTTGATTGTTACCTCTTTCATATTTATTTGTGTTGCATAATAATTGTCACCACAATTGGCGTCGTCTGTGGGAAGCGTTTATCTGTCCCTGAGAAGAGCCCACGCCGAGAAAAATCTAAGATGTCTTGTCACAGCAGCAACGCTCCACAAGCAGGAGATATTCAGGAGCCACCCGCTCCTCGCAGGATTAGGTCTGAAGTCCGACGTTCAGATCAAGGGGCTCGCTTAGAAAGGCCAGCCTCAGAAGAAATTCAAGGACCAACAAGGTCCACTCAGATATCCAGATTGATCGATGCATACGAAGCAAGGCTCCACGAGCAGAGGGAGTCTTCTCGCAGATATGAGGCTGAGAACGCTCGCTTGAAAAGAAGACTGGAAAAACTGGAGAAGGAACTACGTCCTGATACCAGGAGACGCCCCTATCGCACTCCTAGCCCTCAGGCGAGCAAATCTCGCAGCCGAGGAAGGAGCCCTAGGTGGCAATATCAAGGGTTCGAAGGTGGCGAATCAGACGACGACCTCCGCGAGCAACTGAGAAAATCTCGCCGCTATCAGAGTCCTGCTCGCAGCGACGACAACATACGGAACCTAGTTCGCAGAGAAATGGACCAACATCCAGCTCACCGCGGCACCAGGTCGACCAGAGAACTCGCCAGGAGAGCGCTCAAGACCCAGATGAAATCGCCCTTCACGAGGGAAATTGAAGAAGAAGAAGCTCCCAAAAAGTTTGCTATTCTAAGGTTCAAGATTTACGACGGGAAGACTGATCCCATTGATCATGTCAGGCAGTACCGGCAGGCTATGACCCTCTGGAATCACCGAGATGCACTGATGTGCCGTATTTTTCCCTCGAGCCTTCATGACGTGGCCCAGAAATGGTTCGAGAAACTCCCTCACCGATCCATCAGAAATTTCAAATCCCTGGCCGAGCTCTTTATGGCCCGGTTCATCACCAGCAGCTCCTATCCCAAAAGGATGGATGCTCTATTAACGATGAAGAAAACTCCTCAGGAGACACTCCGAGACTACGCGAAGAGGTACTAGGAGTTATTCAACGAAGTCGAGGACTGCGCGGAAGAGGTGGCAGTGGCTTCATTCAAAATTGGGTTGCCTAGCTCTTCCCTCCTTTACCAGTCCTTGACAAAGAAGGAAGCAACCACCATTGATGACCTGATGGCCCGGATTGAGAAATACGAAAAGGTGGAAGATGTCACCCGCCTTAACATAGGAGAAAACGGTCGAGCCAAGCTTGCTACCAAGGGAAGTGAGAAAGTTGATAACCAGAAAAAAGGAGGAAAGAATGGGAGCAAGAATGGCTCCAAGAACGGAGGGAACCCTGACGTTGCAAAGTCGTTCCAGGCGGTCAACACCGTCTTCAAAGAACCAATTTACAAAATTCTAGCGAAGATCAAGGATGAGCCGTTCATCAAATGGCCCCGGAAAATGGGAGGAGACCCATCGAAAAGAAACAATGCACTGAGATGCACCTTCCACAAAGAGGGAGGGCATAAGACCGAGCACTGCAAGGCTCTTAAGTCCCACCTCGAGGAATTGGCCCAATCCGGACATTTGAATGACTTCGTGGAAAGGAAGGTAGAAAGAGTGACTGTCCACAAGGAGGCAAAACCCGACAACGTATTGGAAGACGACGCCGGACACGAATTCGCAGTAATCCATAGAGTATCCGATGTTAAGAAAATCCAGGGTAACTCAGCTCGAATGGAGGTAAAGAAGCTGACAGCGGTAATGCAAGCTTTTCAGATTGATCCAGCAAAATCACAGGCAGGAAAACGTCGGCGAGCAGAGGACATCAACTACAACAAGCATATTGTTTTCACGGATGAAGATCTTGTGGGAGTAAGGACCCCACATCACGATGCCTTAGTCATTACACTCAGGATAGCCAACTTTGATTTCGACAGGCTGCTCGTCGATCAAGGGATCTCATCCGAAGTGATGTACATTGACCTGTTCAGAATATTGAAGTTGAACATCGCCGACCTAAAGGGAACAACCGTTCCTCTGGTCGGTTTCGCTGGGAAAACGACCATGCCTCTGGGCAAGATTGTACTACCAGTGCTCGTTGGAAATGTTTTAAAAATGATTGAATTCTTGGTGGTCGACATCGATTCACCATATCAAGCCATCCTCGGCAGGGGATGGCTTCACGCAATGAAGGCAGTCTCCTCGACCTACCACCAGAAACTCAAGTATATCACCGAGCGGGGAGTGATGGAGATACATGACGACCAGGCGATGCCGAGAAAGTGCTTCATAGCGGACATCCGACCAAAGCCAGAGAAAAAAGCCATTCAAACTAGCGAAAAAGTGGAGGAAGGTGCAATCCCTTCCAAATAGCAATTAAAATATGGAAGGCCCGGAGTGGAAGAGACCGGGCTCCTCCCCTCCGAGCGTGTTGTAGAGGACCTGGTAGAAGTAATTGCTAAAGAAGGCGACAACAGCAGAGTCTTTCTGATCGGGACCTCACTCACTGACCAAGAGCAAAAGGATTTGTTAACCTTACTCAGAAACAACATAGATGTTTTCGCTTGGGAACCCTATGAGCTACCAGGAATTGATCCCAATATGGTCTGCCATCAGTTGCACGTCAATCCCACATTCAAACCGATAGCACAGAAGGCACGACGAACTGCTCCCGAGAAGGCCAGAGCAATAGATAAGAAGTCGAAAAACTACTGGATGCAGGGTCCATACGGGAAGTGCAATTCCCCAAATGGTTATCCAACCCAGTGGTAGTTCCAAAAAGCAACGGGAAGTGGAGAGTTTGCATAGACTTCACTGACCTCAACAAAGCCTGCCCCAAGGATAGCTTCCCTCTTCCGAAAATAGACCAACTAGTAGACGCCACTGCAGCTCACGAACGAATGAGTTTCCTGGACGCATACTCAGGTTATCACCAGATTCCCCTGTATGCCCCAGATCAGGACAAAACGGCGTTTATCACGACGGTTGGTTTATACTGTTACAAGGTCATGACTTTTGGGCTTAAAAATGCAGGGGCAACCTATCAGCGGCTGGTTACTAAAATGTTCAAGAATCAGATGGGAGACACGATGGAGGTCTACATCGACGACATGCTCGTCAAGAGCAAGGAGAAGGAAAATCACCTCTCGAACCTGTCAAGTACCTTCAAAATCCTCAGGAAGTACCGAATGAAACTCAACGCGAGCAAGTGTTCCTTCGGTGTCCAGTCAGGAAAGTTCCTTGGGTATTTGGTCAGCAAGCGTGGCATAGAGGCTAATCCGGACCAGATTGATGCAATCAAACGGGTGCAACCTCCTCGCACAATCCGCGATGTACAGAAGCTCACTGGAATGCTCGCTGCTCTAAATCGTTTCATTTCTAAATCCTCCGAGAGATGCAAGCCCTTCTTCCAACTCTTAAAAGGCAGCAAAACAGTAGAATGGACCCCAGGTTGCTCACAAGCATTAGACGAGCTCAAGTCCTACCTAAGCTCCCCACCACTGCTTGTCATACCACAGCAAATGGACCCTTTATACCTCTACCTCTCTGTATCCAGCCATACTATCAGTTCAGCGCTAATGTGTGAAGTTACAGGGATCCAACATCCAGTCTATTACGCGAGCAAAACCTTACTAGACGCCGAGCAGCGCTACCTGCCATTGGAAAAGCTCGCATTCGCCCTAGTAATGTCCTCGAGGAAACTGAAGCATTACTTCGAAGATCATACGATCATCGTCCTTACATCACACCCCCTCAAGGCTGTCCTAAGGAAGACGGATTTGTCGGGAAGACTGTCTAAATGGTCAGTCGAGCTCGGCCGATTTGACATCCAATTTCAACCAAGGACAGCTATCAAGGGTCAAATCCTTGCTGACTTCATAGCTGAATTCACAGGCGAAGAACCCTTCAACCAGCCTAAGCCAACAGAACAAAACAGCCAGGCTACAGGGGGAAGCTGGAAACTATTCGTTGATGGAGCCTCCAACTCAAAGGGGGCAGGAGTAGGAATTGTTCTCATCACTCCAGAAAATACAGTCCTCGAGCAAGGAATCAGGCTGGGATTTGCAGCCTCCAACAACGAAGCAGAATACGAAGCCTTAATAGCAGGTCTCCAAAGGGCGCAAACTCTGGGAGCAAAGCATTTACAGGTATTCGGAGACTCGCAACTAGTTTCCAATCAGATAAGTGGAGACTATAACGCGAAGAATGAGAGGATGGCAGCCTACCTCTCCTTGGTGAAAAACTTAATGACGAACTTTGAAGAAATCAACATCCAACAGTTTCCCAGGGGGCAGAACAGCCACGCTGACGCCTTGGCAGCCCTGAGCTCGGCAGTCGATTCCAGCCTTAAAAGGATCATCCCTATCGATTTCCTCAGCTGCCCGAGCATTTACCCCAACTGCGAGCTGACCAAAGCCAAACCAATACTCCAATTGGAACCAACCCCCAGCTGGATGGATCCCTTGAGAGACTATTTGAAGAACGGAACGCTCCCAAAGGATAAGAGGACTGCCCACCAGATAAGAGTCAAAGCTGCTCGCTTTCACTTATCCACGGGAGGCGACTTGTATAAAAGATCTTTCTCCGGCCCCTACCTTAGATGCGTCCACCCAGGCGATGTCAAGACAGTGCTTCACGAGCTTCACGAAGGAATCTGCGGGAGTCACGTCGGAGGAAGGTCTCTAGCCTTCCGAGCAATGAAGGAAGGTTATTGGTGGCCATATATGCAAAAGGACTCCGCAGTATATGTCCGCAGATGCCTAAAATGCCAGCTTCACGCCCCCATGGTCCACCAGCCCGCCAGCGAGTTAAAATCCCTGACCAGCCCCTGGCCTTTCGCCTAGTGGGGAATGGACATCGTGGGACCACTGCCCACCGCTGCCGGCAATCGCAAATACCTGTTGGTCGCAACTGATTACTTTACCAAGTGGATCGAGGCAGAACCACTGGCGAACATCCGGGATGCTGACATGATGAGGTTCATATGGAGAAATATAATCACTCGATTCGGGATCCCCAGAACCATCATCACTGACAATGGAACACAGTTCGAGAGTGGCCCTTTTCAGGACTTCTGCGACCAACACGGGATCAGGCACCACTTCAGCTCGGTGGCTTACCCTCAAAGCAACGGACAAGCTGAGGCTTCCAACAAGACAGTGATCGCTGGATTGAAGAAGTGGTTAGAACAAGCCAAAGGCGCGTGGAAAACCGAGCTACCGCATATCCTATGGGCGTACAGAACGACTCCTACGCGAGCCACAGGAGAAACGCCATTCTCACTAGCATATGGTATGGAGGCAGTCATCCCACTAGAAGCAGGATTGCCTACAATGAGATCCGACCTTGTCGAGCAGGGTCAGAACGATCAGGCTTTGCTCGCTGAACTCGATTTGGCCGACGAGCGCAGGGAACTTGCCCTAGTAAAACTAGCGAGCTATCAGCAACAGCTCGCAAAGCACTACAGCAAAAGGGTCAATCCGAGGAAATTCGAAGTGGGGGACTATGTTCTAAGAAAGGTCCTGGGCAACACACTGAAGCCATCATACGGTAAACTGGGCCCGAACTGGGAAGGACCTTATGAGATAATTAGAAATGATCTACAAGGTGCCTATCATTTGAAAACAATGGAGGGCGGAGAGATACCACGAGCATGGAACGCAGCTAATCTCAAGAAATTCTATTTTTAGGGGTTCTATTGTTAGATCTTTTATTGTACTCATTATGGGAAAAGACAGTTTATTTCTCATTTCACCAATGAAAATCTCTCAGTTGATCACTCTCTAAAAAGTAACAATTATATCTTATTGCACATCCTTTTCAAATCACAGGTATAATGGTTGGCCTAGCAGGGGGATACCCCTCTTCAGGTCATCGTCATGAAGCACGACAGACCTCATAGCATTGCCCATGGCAATATATGAAGCCCTATAGAGTATTCTTAGGAATCAAACCTACTTTGGTGAAACAAAATCCTGACCGGATAAAGACATCCAATAACAGGTGTGTCCTCGCCAATTGCCCTACTTAGGCCTAAGGGAGTGTGACGACACGACCTAAAAGGTAAAGGAAGGGCATAATGGTATTCTTAATGCTGGACTGGGCGGACACTCACATGACAAGATAAAAAGGATTGTAAAGCTGCAAAAATATGAAAAGATTGGATGAACACGTTTAGTCGGCAAAATCGCCCAAAACTCGAACTTTCCATTAATCTTTTATATTTACAAACAATAATAGTACATGTTTAGTCGACGAAGCTCGCCCAAAGCATTTACAATTATTAAAAAACAAAATATCAAGAAGGTGGAAGCCTCCGAGCAAGATAGTCAGCAACTTTAGCTCTCCTCCCATCATCAGGAGCAGGATCGAACTCCTCCACGACCTCACTTGCGTCCAACTCCAATAGTCGCCGGGGGATAGCATCGATGGGGATCCATCGATCATCTCGCCTGAATGGATTGGGCATCAGAGTAGAGGGGGACATCTCGTGCCGATACCACAATATCGAGTTCCTCGGGACCTGCAGCTCTTTGAGAGCACTCAACCACCCCCTGATGAAGGAAAGCTCCTCGAACTCTGATAACCGTGTGGGAGCATCCAGCCAGCCCTGATCATAGCCATCAGTCCACACTTGGCGAGGGCCCTTCTTGAATAAATGCCGCAGTCGGGTGACGTCCCTTTGGAGCCCAGCAGCAGTCACATAAGCTCGCCGAACATCGCCGCGCAGCTCCTCCATTTCCCTCTCACGCCGCTCCTCGACTTCCCTACTCCTACCCCTTGTACTCCTACCAACACGCGGGAGGAGAGGCCGAGCAACTCGCGACGAGGAAGAGCCTTGTAGGACTGCCGATGCGGTGCTCGGCGAATGCTCCTTAAGCTTCGAGACCTCCCGCCTCAGGTCTTCATTCTCCCTCTGAAGAAACTCCACGACTTGGTTGATCTCGGTGGCCTCCAGTAACTTTGTTCTCAGCTCGCTAACTTCTTCTTGCACTGAAGCACCGATCTCTTCCATTTCCTGGAGCCTGTCCTTCAATTTGGCCACCAGCTCGGACTGATCCTTATATTTCTGGTTCCTTGACTTAGCAAACCTGAAAAGCCTAGCAAAGGCCTGGCGAACTGCAGGGCTTGCATTAGGACCCAGAGTCCTACCTAATTGGGAGGTAACAGGAATATAGTCATCCACATCAACCAACTACAAGTAAAATAAAGAGAGAAGAAAGAGATCAGCATAAACAAAAATAAAGTCTTTTCATTGATAATGAGCGAAGTTACATCAGATCAAAAAAGAAAAAAGTTACAAAGAAGCCCTATCAATTAGCAACCTCGGTGGATGGACCCTTGTCCTTATCAGCATCAGCAGGGGCATTACCCTCTGCAGGGGTGTCCACTGCCCCCTCGACCAAGGGAGCATCAGTAGGAGTCGCCTGAGAAACAGGACTGGTGCCTTCAGCAGTTGGGGCTGGGTCCTCATCCACGACTGGCTTTGGCCCTGGATCATGCTCGTCAAAGAGTGGGGATGCAACATCCACCCCAGCAGCCACGAGGGCCTTATTCCACCCTTTCTTGAAGTTCAGACGGCTGATATAGCCTATCTGAACCTCGGCGTCCTCATACGCAGCAGCCCATTTAGAATTGTACGAATCTTCTTTAAGAGTGGCTGCCTGGGCTTTCTCCGCCTCCAGCTGCTCGGCAAGAACCCTGTTCTTCTCCGCAAAGTCTAGCTTGCTCGAGCATACCAGATCATACGACTTCCTCATCTCGCCAAGCTCCCTGACAGCATTATCTCTCTCACGAGTAGAATTAGCAAGGGCCGAGGCGGATGAAGCTCGAGCCGCATCAGCAGCCTTCAGATCGGCCTCCAGCTGAGAACCCCTGGCCACCAGAGTAGACTTCTGCTGCTCCAGCTCGCTGTTCCTTCTCAACAGCTCGTCGTGAGAGCGATAGAGCACAGCAAAGTCAGTCACAAACTGCAAAAAATGAGGGAAAGATCAGAAAGAAGAAACCATCAAAACGGATTAAAGGAAGTTGAGAATTAGAAGAGGAACCTTACCAAGGCAAGCCTCTGGCTAGCTTGCAAAGCCAGTTGATCGGACCCCGACGCCCTCTCACGATCTGCAGGGAGGACTGCTCTCTCGAGCAGCGCAGGGGAAAGCTGAGGAGAGGTGGCCACCGAAGCCCCCTCAGGCAAGGCAGATACTGGGACCAAGGCTTGACCAGTTTTGGTCCTCAGTTCCATCTTCCTCCTCTCCTCCTCCTTTTCTTTCTCCCTTCTCTTTCTCTCTTCCACCTTCTTCCTCTCCTCCTCCTTTTTCTTCTCTCTCTCTCTCGCCTGCTCCTCCTCTCTCTTCTTCTTCTCTTGCTCCTGAGAAGAAGGCCGAGAACCAGTAGCTATGGCCCCGGAGGCAGTCTTTGATTTCTTGGACCTCTGGGCAAGAAGCACATCATCATCTCTGATTAATTCTTCCTGGGAGGCATCTCTTCACCAGAACTGCTGGTAGTGCTCGAAGAACTGCTACTGTCAACACTGCCTGAACCCAAAGTACTAACACCTGCAGGCTCACTCTCTGAGCTTCTCTCCTCTTCGTCCAATTGGATGGTCTCAGCAGAAATCTCTTCGAAAGAGTTTAAGTCCGGAACACTATCCACAGGTCGGGCTATGAAGCTGGAGCCTGTGTTCTTGTATTCAAGCAGAAAAGCAGCAGACCTAGGATGCTCGCCGTCACCCAAAGGTTCCCTGATATTCCAAGCTTTCACCAGTTTTGAGATACGAACCTCGATTAGAGCAGGCTCCAAGTTCTTTGTCCTCGCTGTAAAAGAGAAAGCAAGAAGAGGTTAGAAAAATCACAAAGTCAGCAAAGGTTGAAACAATAATACAACATCTACCTATATATTCTTCCCCATAAAAGGGAACAGTGAACCTCTCAGACCTCGACCCTTCAAATTGGGGGGAGAATTGCCAATTCCTAACAAGAAAACCTTCTTGCCAGTAGTCCTTATGGGAATCAGGTAAATTTACTACCAATACCCTATCAGGGCTCCTAGCCATAAGGTACAGGACACCTGAACTCATTTGAGAAAAAGAATAACAAAAGCAGACCTCGGCAAGCCCTAACCTTGTGCCGTATAATTGATTTATCCTATGCACGCCGTTCACTATTTTCCATACGTTGGGCGAACATTGTGCAGGAACAATACCAAAATAGCTAAAGAAGTGCAGAAACAGACCATTAGGGGGAAAGGTAAAACCCCCTGGGAGAGCAACAGGACGTGAATCCAATGTGCATCCTCTATATCCCTAACGTTCCTAGGCGGAGAGGCACAACACTCAATCTCTACCCACTCAGGAATACTGTAGAATTTTCTAAACTCAGTTACTGACCTATTTCCAATCTTCGCCATTGGAAAAATACAAGAAAAACTATAAACTCGAGAAAAGGGCACGAGAGACTTACAAAATAGAAGATCAGGTCAAATGGCGAAGAAGCGAAGAGAGTGGAGACCAAAAACAGAAGGTACAAAGCTTAAGAGTTCTCAGAAGATAGAAGATTGCTGGAAAAGCTGGAGCGACGAAGAGAAAATGTGTCTTATTCCAACAAGCCTTCAAGTCTAATCATAACGCACGGATAGCGAAGCGGGTGCCGCCAAAGCAACTTCACAGTTTTCAAAGAAATCGACCATCATAGCTGATTATTTAAATTCATTGGACCTGTAAAAATGGCCCAACAAATTTAGGGGCAATTGTGGGTACCCTGAATTTAGCACCATAAGGCCTGGACGAGTAGCCCCTCCTTAGCGGCCCAAAGCCCAGGCCCATCACCTCTTGTACTCATCCGATTACCCCACGATCCCATGAAGAGAAGCTGTAAGGGAGCGCGATCCCATGTAGGGGAGATGGCTAATAAGGAGGAACCCATCACCACCACTACTCCAACATATACATGTATAAATTAAACCCTAAGTCCGGGGCAAAGGACAAGTTGGATTCTCTGTACTTATTCTTCAGAATATAGAGAAATAACACTGACTGAACCACCGTGGACGTAGGCACATATTTGCTGAACCACGTATACCCGTTGTTGTGTGATTGGCATCTTATTTATCTTTTCTTGATTGTTACCTCTTTCATATTTATTTGTGTTGCATAATAATTGTCACCACAAGAGGCATGACCCATATTATCGTCAAGGGTACAAATCACTAAATCCACTACCAAAGGATAAAGAATAAACTCGAATGTATTCACGCAATAACAGATAATCAATATAAGTGTTTGGAAATTAATTAACCTCAAAAGAAACTAGCTAGAGGGAAAGAATAACAAGCATTCTAGATACATCTCAAGTATGCATCCCATAAACTAACGTATGGATAAGCCCATACTACAGGCTATATAAGGTAAGATATTTTCATTTGAACGAGAACCTTAATCTCATTCTATCGAGGTCCAAATCTTGTTTGAACAAGATAAATGCATGTCATCTCGTCCAGCAACCCATTTGTTTCATGGTTACCCTAAAAACATAAATTTGAAGCCTTTGGTGATCCCCATACCCATACTCCTTTAGATATAAATTTTCTAACAAAAATCTTAACCTAAATCTAATATTTTTCCATAATTCGAACATGAATTTAAGGGTTTATTATATATTACCCTCAAGAACCTTAGTTTTATAACTTTAGCTATGTAATCTCGGATTCATACCAATTCGTGAAATTAACAAGGGGATTTATATGATTTAAATTATATAACATGGTTACAAAGTATTTAAATAAATTATAATCCGGATTCATAAATATTTCTACTCAAATAATTGTATATGATTAACATGGATATTAACTTAATTTATCTCATTAAGTTAATTATAAATTTAGTTAATTGATTACTAAAACCAAATTAATACGTCATTAGGTTTAGATTCAAATGAATAGATATACTATAACACACAAATATATAGATTCTTAAACTATGTAAACTTGCCTCAGTCCAAAGTAGGATGAAATTTAACCTCTGATCCTCTAATTCTCCTTCTCTCTAGGAAGCCTCTTATCTCTAGCCTTGGGGTTCCTCTCCAAAGTTGTTAATAGGAAATTATTTTAACCTAATGACCTTTTAAGTGTGTTAATCCAAAAATTAGACTGAGGCACCCCATATGGGCCTAACCCAATTAGCCCAAATACATCTCCAAATGGCCCAAAACACTATCCAATCCATGTACCAACCTGTAATAATTAAAACCTATCATTTTATGTCATAAATAGACATTATAAATGCCCTAAAAGTCAACCTGAAATATGATACCAAACCAACTAATATTTTATCCAGTATGAGTCTAGATATCAAATATTTATTATTTATCACTTAAGAGTGACACGAAATTATAAGAAACTGCTTCACGAATGATGGGATCCAATAATGAGGGAATAATCCAAAAAATAAAATCCATAACTCCTAGTACTTTACCATTCCATAGTCACCCATAATACACAGTCACTTCCAAATATTTAATTAATGAATCAGCATATACTAATTCTATTTTCACAATTGAAATATAAAACACATATGAAAGATAAATAGTGACATCAAATGTCATAACAAGCACATAAGATAAATTTCACAATTTATATAATTTAAATAATGTACAGAAAATACAGGGTATTACATCGACTACTTCAGTAAATGGATAAAAGTGGAACTTTTGACCCACGTCGGAGATGTCGCATCCTAACTATTCTTGTCGAAATAAAATCATCACGCATTTTGGAATTCCATGACCGCTAGCATTAGAAATGAAAGTGTGTTCAACAATGACAGTTCAAAAGACTTTTATATCGAACAGGGGACCAATATCCATTCGTCCTTCATGTCCCCCCTAAACCACAAAAACATGTTGGAATGTCAAACAAGATTCTTAGGTATAATTGGTAACACCAATTCCATGGTTTGGAATTTGAACTTAAAATAATCCAATTCCAATTCTAAACCATGGAATTAGGGTTTCCAGATGCACCCTTTTAGGAAAATAGTTTAAATTACGCATGGCTTACTTGAATTATTTCCATAAAAAGTAAATTAAATGATCATTGCTAAATATTTAAGTTCACACACATAATTTTATACTCAAATCTTAAATTAAACTCATTTAATCACACCTAAAATATTGTACCAAAATTTGATCTAAAATACTGAACCGATCTTTTCGAGGGCGACCTAGATACCCATAGACCATATCCAACCATAATGTTCCAATTCTATCTTGATCATCCAAAAAAATAGATTGCTTCACGGCATTGGACATGTGCTACCTTTTTGCGATAATTCATTTGTTGCACATTTCTCAGTCCCACGTCTATTGGGATGTCACTATGAGGTAAGTACACACACACACGCACGCGCATGCACACACATGTATGTATATATATATATATATATATATATATATATATATATATATATATATACACACACACACACATACATGTGTGTGTGTGTGTGTGTGTGTGTGTGTGTTTTGATTTTAAAAATGTAATAGTATGTTTAGTTATAATGTTTTTAAAAAACTGAAACCTTAGTTTATAATTATAAAAATGTGTAAAAATATAAAGATACTGATACGCAAGCTAAGATTGTGTTAGTTTGTTATGCCCTGCATAACTTTTTAAGGAGCGATGAAAGGGATGATTTGTGCAATGAAGATAGTAGTAGTTATGATGATGTGAACCCCACACCCCTTAATACACTTGATTATACCCCCGTTAATGAGCATATTACCTTCGCATCATAGGCATCTGGATAAAGAAGCATAATGCAATAGCGAGACAAATTTAGTAAGAAAGAGTAACAACTCATAATGATCCATTTGCTTTTCATGATTAATTTGCATTTCTGCTTTAGAATTACTTTACTTGTAAATTAATTTACCTATTATTGTGGTACTATGTTTTGTGTTGAAATTCTTTCGAGAATGGCTGAAAACTTAGAAAGCAGTAAAGTCGGAGAGGGTTTTCATCCCTCTACATCCATTGGGCTGAGTTATTTATAGGAATCCTGCAAATCCTGGCCAAGAGTCAGGAGGCTATACAAGAGAGTATGAAACAATTGGCGCAAAGCATCTTAGGTGGACAAAATTGGCCTGAATTGTTACCCCAGCAGTTAGGGATAACTCTGATCGAAGGAGAAAAATGCCTCCTCCATCACCCTTAGGGACAGAAGGCTTGCGCACCACTAGAGGGCTGTAGAAAACCCCTGGCGACTAGACCTGGGCACAATTGGTGATAGAGGTAGTTCTGGGAGGAGGACAAATTTCGATCGAAGCGATAGGTCACATAAATTGGGAATAATGTTGGCCATTTGATCAATAGGTTATGCTGATGATTAATCGTACACCATAAAATGCCCAGTGTGATGGAAAGGTTCAGCAGAGTCTCTACTTTTAATCGATTGGGCACAAAAGTAACACGAGGACATCCTTATAGAGAGCCTAGATAATGCAAAGAAGAGTCATGGAGATCTAAGACTAGGAAGATCACATGCTCGGCCAGGTCTAAACAGAGCATAAGAGGGTCGACCATGTCTGAGCACACTTCAAAAAAGGAAAAAGTTATACCAAAAACCTTAAATGAGATGAGAAGTCTGTCAAGGGTAAACAGAAAGATAAGGATCAACCATAAAAAGGATTTAGTTCAATGCTTTGAGGATCAGCTAGGCAGTTTTATTAAAACAAAAAACCCTTTTTCAAATGGATTATGTTCAGGAATCCCCATTCACAACGTCTATGGTGAGTTATCTAATGTAAACAAAGTTTAAGCCACTAGTGATAATTCCTGATATGATGGAAATTCTGACTTGATTCTTAATGTAGAGAAATACCAAGCTGCTTTTGACATTTACTCCATTCTCGACAAGATGAGGTGTAGGGCATTCTCCAGTAATTTGATTGAATCAGCCCAAATATGGTACAACGAGCTTATAAGGGAGTAGATTTCTAACTTCAGGCAGCTACCCACCCTGTTTGTAAAAAATATTTATTTCGGCACCAAACCAGGGAAAAAGGTGCCTTATTAATTAATCGTTCACTAAAAAGAGGATAAAATGACAAAGGAGTACATTACTCGATTCAATATTGAGAAGGTAAAAATAATAGACTATGACGAGAACATAGCGATCATTGCAATTATGAGTGCTCTGCTACCTAGCATGCTTTATTGGGCATTGACAAAAAAGCCTCCGAACATAATAACCGAGCTCTTGGTTAAGGAAAAAAATTATGAATGATAAAGAGGCAATGACTGTAAAGGAGTCTGGTCATACTAAATCCATCACAAGGGTAATCTTGTATAAGAAGGAAAAATACAAAGAATTTAAGAAGCCAAAGCTGAAAAAGTTTGGCTAGTACACACTGCTCATGTGGGCATTCATCACATCATCGATGGGATCCTAGGAAGTGAAAAGCTCAAGTGGATAGAAAAGTTGAGAATGCCTCTTGGACGGAGAGATAAAGTTAAGTGATGTGACTTTCACAAAGAGCATGGCCACATTATTTATAAGTGTTTGGCCCTGAAGGATGAAATTGAGTCCCTAATAAAAAGGGGCCGGTTGTCAAAGTATGTAGACAAGTTCAGCCGAGCAGCTGAACTTAGAAGGAGATATAAGTCGAGGATGAGATCAAAGTCTCCTTCTAAGACTAAAGATGACAATAAGTGAGGTCGAGATGAAGACTCTGATAATGTCACTAATCCCTACTTTCCTAAGTATCCTAAAAATCCAATAGAGGAGATGGGCATGATTTCATTCGAATTTCATTTCATTGCTGGTAGAGATGCTGGAGGTGGAGACGGACCCACTGAGAAAAAAGCATATCTGAATGAAGCGAAGGCCTGCAAGCATATCAATGAGGTGAATTTGTTCGAGTTCACGGTGTCCCACCCTCATAAGGTAAATAAAGACCGTCTGATAATTTTTTTTCTAAAGATAATTTATATGGATTGTTGTACCTCTGTGATGATCCCTTAGTTGTAAGCATGTTGATTTATGAGAGGTCGGTTCGTTTAATTCTGGTAGACAATGGTAATTCTGTATATGTATTATTTTATAATAGTTTTAAGAGGCTCAAACTATTAGAAACAAAGATACAAACATACCACAATCCACTCTTTGGATTTTAAAGGGAAAAGGTGTACCCCCTGGGGACCATCGAAGTCATAATCGAAAACTGGCAAACCTATCGAACAAAGATGATGCATTTCTTTATCATGGATAAGAATGAAGAATTGACACATAATATCATCTTTGGTAGGATCGGTTTGAAGAAATTTAAAGCATTATCTTCTACGATGCACCGGGTCATGAAGTTCCTCACGAGTTTTGGAGTAGGACGGGTGAAAGGAAACTAAGTGTTAGAAAGAGAATATTAGTGCACCTTAGCAAAGTAAGAAGAACATGAAAAGCTAACTCAAACTTATTAAATCAAGATATTAAATCCTTGAGATGATGATAAGTTAGTCACAAGGCAAGTAACCAAGCAAATTGAGCCACTGATTCTAGATGACGAGCATCCGAAATGAACAAACCAGATCTCGTCTCATCTCTGGATCCAACATAGAATAAGGATAATGAAAATTTCTTGAGTCATAGGAAGAGCGTATTCGCATGGAGCCATGAGGACATGTCTGGAATTGATCAGGATGTCCTATGTCATGAGCTCAACATTATGAAGGACGCGAAACCTATCAAACATAAACAGAGGGTATTTTCCAAGAAGAAAAACATGGTCATCAAGGAGGAGGTGGGTAAATGGAAGAAAGCTAATTTCATTGAGTATGTGAAATACTCCAGCTGGCTCTCAAATTTAGTAATGGTCCTGAAAAATAATAATAAATGGCGCATGTGTCGATTTTACCGACCTTAATAGGGCCTTCCCAAAAGATCACTACTTACTACCTCGAATCGACTAATTGGTCGATGCCACGGCTGGGCATGAGCTACTCAAGATTCATGGATGCTTACTCAGGGTAAAATCAAATAAAGATAAAACTAAAAATTGGAAAAATCCTCGTTCATACCAACTGAGGTACATTTTACTACAACGTTATGCCCTCTGGGATAAAAAATGCTAGAGCAACGTATCAAAGGCTTTTTAATAAGATTTTTGAAAAAAAAAATAGGAAGAGTATGAAATATTATATGGATGACATGTTGATTAAAAGTAAAAAGGCATCCGATTATTTTCGTGATCTTGACAAGACTTTTGACGAGCTGAAATAATACCAAATGAAGTTAAACCTTGAGAAATACGCCTTTAAAGTAAGAGCGGGAAAATTTCTCATCATAGGGGAAGAGTTTAACCCTGACAATATTAAGTCACTAATCATCATACACTCTCCAACAAGAAATAAATAAATCAAGAGGTTAACTCGTCGAGTCATCATACTCAATAGATTCATTTTAAGGGCTCCTGAATGATGTCTTTGATTCTTCAAGGTCCTCAGAAAGACCTTCCAATGGAATGAATAATGTGAGAAATCCTTCCATGATCTGAAGAAGTATATAAGGTAGGGTACTCTGCTATCGAGGACGATCATGGGTGAAAAACTATATTTGTATTTAGCTATATTAAAGTCGTCAGTGACCTTGGATCTGGTCAAATTAAAAGATGGTGTTCAGAAACCAATCTATTACACGAGAATGGCTTACCATGGAGTAGAAGTTCGATTCCTGGGATTAAAGAAATTATCACTGACACTAATTAATATTTCCAAGAGAATGAAACCATATTTCCAGGCTCACATTAATGTAGTATATAAACTGATTTTCCCTCTGGCAAGCCATCCACAAACCTGAGTAGGTCAATGGCCTTGGATGTGGATTTGGGGGAATATGATATCGTGTATGACCAAGAAAATCCATTAAAGAGCAAGAAGTGGGAGACATCATATCAGAATTCACATATGAGGAGAGCCAATAAAGGCTGAGGCTGCTCTAGTGCCGATAGTATTAAGCAAAAATCCTCTACAAGGCAGGAAGAAAGATCTCGAGATTTAGAGGAAATAAAGATGCTATTCAAGAATGGATCTGTAGTTGAAGGAAGTTTTTATAACACCTCGTATTTGTAAGTATTTAAAATTTAATTCATTCGGTTATTTTTAAATTACACGTGTGTTGTAATTTAATTGAATTAAATATTATGCATTTATTAAAATATTGATCGGGAAAGATAATGATTAATGTTTATGGAATATAATTACTAAGTGAGTAGTAAAAAATATTTTACATCATAGCGAGTGATAGTGCATGACAGTGTTATATCTCAATCGGGAGGCGCATCTAGACTATATGAGGTCAAGATATGAAATTATTGTAGGGTAACTCTAATGGCGATTTTGAGGTCACGGTTGGTTCTGAAAGGGTCAAGATAGTCAAAATAGTGTACCCGATGGTAGTAATTGGGTCCCGGGGCCTTTTTAGACATTATGCCATTAGCCTAATTTCGAGATTAGGGATACTAAACCTAAACTTAAGGGTTAGAGGCAACCACATCTTATATTCTAAACCCTATAAATTGACATAAGAGAGAAGGGAGAAAATAAGGAAGGTTTAGGAGCAAAATTCAATGAGGAATTGGGTGTGCTTTGTCAAATTCGCCTTCTATAATGCATAATCAGACCTTACGAACCTACAAAGGTAAGTGATTAACTTGTTTCTATTTTAAATTGCAAAAACTCATGTTCATGTCATAGTAAATGTAGAACAAAACTATTTTTGGGAAGGGTTTCACATGTAAAATAGGATTTTTGAGAAATTATCCCATAACTTGTAGAGTAAATGCATATATGATGTTTTTAAATTAATCATAATTGCTTGAATTTGAACCTTGTTAGAGATTCATATATTGATCAAGATTAATTGGGACTTTGAATCAAATCTAGGGTTATTTGAGGTGATGATCACGTAAACCCATTTTAATGGATTAATTAGGTGATTGCAGTTAATCTTTGGTATTAGAATGATTATTAGATATTAGAATCATCTAATAATACTTATCTTATATTCTATATTATTGGGTGAATGTATAATATCATGTAGAAGGTCTATGGGTTGGATCTGAAGAAGAAAAATCTGGGTTTCCGCACGGTTTTCGACTAGGTTTCTGTACTGTTTCATTCAATCTTGTTAGAACATAGTTAGAACCTCCTTTAAACGATGTGGCTTTCTCATTCAAATGAAGTTGGTATGTTTTTCAAACAACCTTAGTTTTTGGTCACGGATATAGATCTCTTCGTTATGAACGCATGGCCTCCGATTTCTTATTTTTCTGATTTGTTTGAATTAGTTATGAATTTTCTACGAAAGGGTGTCCGAGATCAAAATCTTTAGTCAGAAATCAAATCCGGGTATGGATTCATGGGATTAAATTACCTAAAGATGAGTGGGTAATTAAATTTGAATAAAAAATAGTAAGAGAATTAATTGACGAGAAAGTTTAAATAACGAATTGAGTGAGGTAAATTCGTAAATAGGTGATGTATGGGCTGGCTGGGTAAGTCTTGTTAATTTGACGGAGTGGCATTAAGTTATTTATTGATTTGATGAGAACTTAAATGAATTAAGGGTCGTGGGATATACTTGGGATAGTAGGAGAGTGCCTTGGGCGATAGGCACGATTTAGCCAAATTTGTGTTTATATGAATATACGGGTATATATATATATATATATACAGAGAGAGAGAGAGAGAAAGAGAGATATGTGTGTGTCTTATAAATATCATTGTATGATATTTATGTGAAAACAAACCCCTTTAGTGCTATCATCAGAGGTTGCGCGATGTAGGTGAATCCCTTGGCTAGTGAATGCAGGGAGAATATACTCCCTGGGATATAGTATCCGGTATTTTATTGTGTGATTTATTTTTGAGGTGAGATGTTTTGGGTATGATTCGACCTCACTCTCGAGGAAATATCACTACCTCCACTACGTTTGCATTTTATTTTCTATTTTGGTGTGAGTTAACCGACTTATGGTAATGGGGTTAGAGTGAGTATACCTGGGATATGATAACATTGTAGAGACAAGCATCCAGTGAGTTATTACTCAGGATGGTTATTGTTGATACCAAATTTAGTCTGCTGACATGGCCTAATTGAATGAAGACACGTGGCAACAACAAACACTTCCGAGGAACTCAGACGCTCCGAGTAACCATACTACAACGAGGAACACTACTTCCCCGAGGAACTCAGACGCTTCGAGGAACAAGAACTCTACGAGGAACTTTTGAGTACCGAGGAACTCTTGAGTACCGAGCAGCTTAGGCGGTCCGAGCAACTTAGGCGGTCCCAGCTGAACCTCGAAAAAAGAATTGATAGCAGGATAATCAATAGTTTGACTGTTCATTAAATGTTTATCATTCAGATGTATATGCTTAAGGGGCATTTAATATATTACCCTTTCACATGTACAACATTGAATGTATTACCCTTTCACATTACAGCCTCAGGGCTATAAATACATTGTACAATCCTCATTGTAGGGGGACCAAAATTTCTTGATTGAACTTGTAATCGAGAATTCCCAAACAATCATCAATAGCAGAAATAGTGGACGTAGTCCATTCTTATAAGGCTGAACCACTTTAAAACTTCTTTGTCTCATTTATTTTATCTGTGATTAAATTATTAGATACAATCTAATTTTTTACATCAACAGATTGGCGCCGTCTGTGGGAAGTGCTGGTAATATCGTTTTTCATCAAAAATAATTCATCACAAATGGCTGATATTCCAGAATCCAATAATCGAAACGCTGGAAGCCCTCCAAATCCATCTGCTCCGCCTAATATTCCTGATCTGGCTGGGATAATGACAAATCTGGCCCAGGGCTAGACAGTCATCCAAGAAACGATACGATAACTCCTACAAACCCTCCATGGCGGTGCACCAACCCATTCAGGACTGCGAAGTATTCAAAGAAATACCCATTTACCTTCCTCACGTACTAGGCGTACTGATTCATATCGTACAGAGGAATCTAAAGATTTTTCTTATCAACCTGGACGAACTTCGTTAGTGCGGGCCATAGATACTGAACAACGTATCACTCTCTCTCCAGAAAGGACTAGTGCATTAGAGAGGTTAAGCAGGGTATCACCTTTTGATCGATTAGGACCTAAAAGGAGTAGAAGTCCTCCAAAAGTTGCATCGAGAAGTTTTCGACGACCATCAGATTTAAGGGAAGGATCTGCCCAGTCGCGACCAGCTGCTCGTCAAGATACATCCCAGGAAGCCACATCAACGTGATCAGTTGCTCGAACCAACAGGCCCGAGGAAAGAAATAATGCATGGAAAGGCTCTATTCAGAGGCTGGAGGATAGATTAGGGGAAATGGCTAAAGCCAAGAACCCTCTACAACGAACTTTTGTTCGAGGAGCACCTTTTGTCCAGGCCATTATAGATTTTCCAACACCATCAAAGTTTAAAGCACCTGTTGTGACCCCTAAATATGATGGAAAGACTGACCCTGTCCTTCATATAGAACAATACCAAGCTGCAACCGACATCTATGCTGTTCCAGATGAGATGAGATGAGATGCAGAGCATTCTAAGGAACTCTTACCAGATCTGCTCAAATGTGGTATAATAATCTTCCTCGGGGTAAGATCTCAACTTTTCTTTAACTGGCCGAGTTATTCATTAGGAATTTCTGTTTTGGGGCAAAGCCAGTTAAACGAGTAGCGCATTTGTTAAGTGTTAGACAAAAGGCTGTTGAGATTACCAGAGATATATAACTCGTTTTAATAACGAGAAACTCGAAGTAATTGATTATGAGGATAAGACTGCGATTACCGCCTTGATGAGTGAACTACTGCCCAACAAGTTGTACTACACTTTGGCCAAAGATCCACCTAGAACCATGTCAGACCTGATGGGAAAAGCGTCCAAGATTATGAATGCCGAGGAGGCTATGGCTGCGAAGAAGAACATGGATGCCAAGGAAACCAAGGTGGAAAGTGATAAAACTAAGAAGAAAGAGCATAAGAACAATGGTAATGACAAACATTCAAAAACTAGGTCGGTATGGGACATCATGAAGAAATTCGATAATTATACTCCTTTGAAGAAGGATATCATCAGTCTTCTAGAAGAAATCAAGAACAACGAGGAATTAAACTGGCTAGATAAAATGAAGGCAGACCCTGATCGGAGGAATAAAGCAAAGTATTGCGAGTTTCATAAAGATCATGGCCATATGACCAAAAATTGCATAGCTCTTTAGAATGAGGTTGAAACACTCATCAGACGAGGAAAACTGGCAAAGTATGTTGATCGTGGAAGCGAAATAAGGAACAATGACTGAAAAAGAGAGAGGTCTAGATCTCCTCGTCGAGTAGAGGAGAACAAGAAAAGAAACCATGAAGTTGATCCAGAAGATGACCCCGATCTTCCTAAGAGACCAAGGCAGCTAGAACGAGAGGTATTTTTAATACGCTTTGGGTCATTTGATTGTAATGTTATTACAGGTGGAGATGCAAGAGGAGGAGACCTTATTACAGAGAGAAAAGCTTACCTCTGTGAGGCTCAAGCTTGCTCGTACATTCAGCGAATAAATCTAGCTGAGGAGGATCGCTCGAGAAAGGTGAACAAAGAGAAATTGGTCATCAGTTTCTCAAAGAACGACCTCGTAGGAGTTTTGTATCCTCATGATGACCCATTGGTGATCAAAATGAGGATGAAAGAGGTAATGATCTCAAGAGTACTGGTAGACAATGGTAGCTCGGCAGACATCATGTTCTACTCGTGCTTCGACAGTTAAAATCTAAAGCTATCTCAATTGGAGCTTTATCATAGACCCCTCCTCGATTTTGCTGGCGAGAAAGTATTTCCACTTGGGACAATCAAGTTGGATATATTCATTGGTACGTGGCCTACTTGTCAGACAGAAAGAATACGCTTCTTCGTGATGGATAAGAATGTTCAATCATCATATAATATCATCATGGGAAGAGTAAGATTGAAGAAATTCGAGGCTGTACCATCTACAGTGCATCAGTGCCTAAAATTTCCAACAAATTTTGGAGTAGGAGTTGTGAAAGGTGACCAGAAAGTAGCTCGGGAATGCTATTATTCATCTGCTGAGCAAGAGGAACTGGAGGAATCAAGGAAAAAGACTACTACCTATCAAGTGGATGAAGGTGCCGAAATTGAAACATTGGATCCTAGAGATGAGTCGCAACTCGTAAAGGGTCAAGTGGTGGAAGCTACTGAAAACATCATTCTGGACAACGAGCACCCTGAACGCACAACTCAAGTAGGTTCATCGTTGGAAGCCTCACTAAAACAGGAATTGATAACTTTCTTAAAAAGAAGAAAATAAAATTTTGCGTGGAGTCATGAGGATATGCCCAGGATAGACCCAAATTTCTTATGTCACGAACTCAATGTGAATAAGGAGATCAATCTTGTGAAGCAGAGAAGAAGAGTATTCAGTCCCGAGAAGAATCAAGCTATACAGGAGGAAGTCGAGAAGCTCCAGAAAGCTTGCTTCATTGAAGATGTTAGATATCCAGACTGGTTAGCAAATGTGGTGATGGTGAAAAAGAAGAACAACAAATGGAGGATGTGTGTAGACTTCACCGACCTCAATAAAGCATGTCCAAAGGATCATTTTCCATTGCCTCGAATTGATCAACTAGTGGATGCTACCTCGGGACACGAGCTGCTGAGCTTCATGGATGCTTATTCTGGCTATAATCAGATTAAAATGAAACCTGAAGATAGGGAGAGTACTTATTTCATTAACCCTAGGGGAACTTATTGTTATAATGTTATGCCTTTTGGTTTGAAAAATGCAGGTGCAACATATTAGCGGCTGATGAATAAGGTCTTTGCTGAACAAATCAGTTGCAATATGGAAGTCTATGTTGACGATATGCTGACAAAGAGCAAGAAAGCTGCCAATCATCTAGTTGACTTAAATCAGACTTTTGATCAACTGGATAAATATCAAATGAAGCTGAACCCGACGAAGTGCATATATGGAGTACGAGAAGGCATGTTTCTCTGGTACATTGTCAATCAACGAGGCATCGAGGCAAATCCTTAAAAGATCAAAGCTCTATTAGGGCTGCGATCTCCAACGACGAAGAAAGAGGTGCAAAGTCTTACAGGACGAGTAGCAGCACTCAACAGATTTGTATCGCGAGCAACTGATCGATGTCAATATTCTTCAAGACACTCCGAAAGACTTTTGAGTGGAATGATGAATGTGAGAAGTATTTTCAAGACTTGAAGAAATACTTGGGAGCACCTACACTATTATCCAGGCCAGTGATGGGAGAAAAATTATACTTGTATCTGGCAGTGTTCGAGAATGCATTCAGTTCGGCATTGATAAGAGTGGAGAATGGAGTACAAAAACCAGTCTACTATACAAGTAAGGCCTTCCGATGAGCAGAGATCAGATATCCAAGGCTGGAAAAATTGGCACTAACATTGATCGAGGCAAGTAGAAGAATGAAGACATACTTTCAAGATCATACCATAGTAGTATATACTGATATGCTATTGAGGCAAGCCCTTCATAAACCAGAAAAGTCAGTAAGATTGATGTGCTGGGCAATAGAACTCGGTGAATACGATATAGTTTATGAACCCAGATCATTGCTAAAAGGGCAAGCTGTAGCAGATTTTATAGCAGAGTTCACCTATCCTGATACCCCCGAGGAGAAAAAGTTTCTCGCTGATCAACCTGTGGATGTTACAGGATCATCAAACACAAGCTCAGACCAACTTAGGTTGGTAAAAGGGAAAGTGGATGTTGCAGGATCATCAAATTCAAGCCCAGACCAACTCAGGTTGGTAAAAGGGCGAGAAAAGATGATCGACGAAGAGCAAGAAATATCAGGGGAGGATGAAAGGAAGCAACAAATATTTCACCGAGGAACTCTGTCAAATCAGAAATTTAAAGACGAGTTACCCATATGGAGGCTATATGTAGATGGCTCATCTTGCACTATAGGCTGTGGGGCAGGGATAGTTTTGAATAGGCCGGACGAGGTTGACATGGAATATGCCCTATGTTTCCAATTCAAAGCTTCCAATAATGAGGCTGAGTATGAGGCCATGATTGCAGGTCTTAATTTGGCAAAAATTATGGAGGCGCAGCAGCTTATTGTCTTCAGCGATTCTCAATTGATCGTAAATCAAATGTTGGGAATATATGCAGCAAAAGGAGAATTAATGATCAAGTATCAGGCGAAGGTGATGGAGTTGGTATCAAAATTTGCTGCTATTCAGTTGGTCAGAATACCAAGAATGGAGAATGCGAGAGTAGATACCCTAGCTCGATTAGCATCAGCTACTCGTACCGAGCTACGAAGAACAATCCCAATTGAAGTTTTAGCTGGTCGAAGTATAGATGAAGATCTGACGACGAACTTTATTACCCTCGATTTAGGATCATCATGGATGGATCCCATCAGGGCATATATTGAGATAGGAGAATTACCAACTGACAAGCTTGCAGCCAAGAAACTGAAGTTTAAGGCTGCTCGTTATGTACTGACTAATGGCATCCTATACAGACGAGGAATGATAGTAGGTTTGCAAAGATGTGTGCATCCCACCGAGGTGAAAGATTTGATTGAAGAGGTCCATGAAGGGTCCTGGGGAGCCCATGTAGCAGGTCGGACACTTTTGCAAAGAATGATGACTCAGGGATACTATTGGCCGACGATGAAGGCTGGTTGTATAGCCCATGCTAAGAAATGTGACAAGTGTCAGCACTTCTCCTCCATCCGAAGAACTCCACAAGCATTGTTGACACCCATCACTTCCCCTTGGCCATTTGCCATGTGGGGAATAGATTTGGTCGGGCCACTGCCAACGACCAGAGGAAGGTTCAAATACCTCGTAGTCGCAGTGGATTATTTTACTAAGTGGGTAGAAGATGAGCCTCTTATTGATATGACGTACGAGAAGGTGTACCAATTTATTTGGAAGAACATCATTTGTCGATATGGTCTTCCTCATGCTTTCATCACAGACCATGGAACACAATTTGACAACGAGGATTTTGCTGCCTATTGTCATCAGTCAAACATTTTGAAAATCCACTCAGTGCCAGGCCATCCTCAAAGCAATGGACAAACTGAAGTGACAAATAGAACGCTACTGAATGGCTTGAAGAAAAGATTGGACGATGCGAAAACAAATTGGATCAACGAGTTACAGTCAGTACTGTGGGCTTACTGAACTACTCCCCGAGTAGCAACTGGAGAATCACCATATATGCTGGCGTTTGGAAGTGAAGCTGTTACACCTGCCGAGTTGGGCCTCCCAACACACAGAGTATTGAATTTCAATTCCCCTGTTATCGACTTAATGAGAAGATTAGATTTATACATGCTCGAGGAAGTTAGAGAAGAAGCATCCATCAGAAATGCTGCATACCAACAACGAACAACTTTGTTCTACAATAAGAGGGTGAAGAAGTGCGACCTGAAAGAAGGAGACTATGTGCTAAAGAAAGTGATTCAAAAGCACAACAAACTAGAGGCAAACTGGCATGGACCATACCGAGTTACAAAAGTTGTTCGACCAGGAACTTACCGAATAACAACTTTAGAGGGAGAGGAGTTTAAGAATGCATGGAATGCAGAGCACCTGCGCAAGTATTATCAGTGATGTATATTCTCTCCTTTTATTGAATTTTTTTTGGGGAATACTAGTGCTACACACTACTCGGCAAAACTCGGACTACTCAAAAATTTTCACAAAAATGCCAACTAAGGTTGGTCGAGAAACAAATGTATTCCTCCGGGAAGTAAAACTTGTATTCCTCCGGGATGTAAAACTTGTATTCCCCTGGGAAGTAAAACTTGTATTCCTCCGGGAAGTAAAACTTGTATTCCTCCGGGAAGTAAAGCTTGTATTCCTCCCAGAAGTAAAACTTGTATTCCTTCGGGAAGTAAAACTTGTATTCCTCCAGGAACTAAAACTTGTATTTCTACGGGAAGTAAAACTATATAAGTAAAAGTATTCCTAAAAATGCCAACTTATGTTGGTTAGGAAGTAAATATATTCTCAAAAAGCCAACTAAGGTTGGTCGGAAGGTACAACTATTCCAAAAAGTGCCAAAGCTCCTCGTAGAGGAAAACTCCACTAACTATGGCTGGTCGGGGATAAAACCCACTAACTGTAGTTGGTCGAGAAGGAAATTTACTGACCTTGGCTAGTCGGAAACATTTTATGAATACAAGAAAGTGATCGAGCAAAATTTTTTATACTCGTAACTTTTTAATTATTACTAAGTTGGTCGAGAAACAAAACTTCATTTTTGCCAAATGACTACCACAAATTCAAGCTAGTCGACAATAAGTTGATCGACAAACAACACAATATTGTTATCTTTTTAACCGATACACATGCACAGATGTAAAGTGTTTTACAAGACAATAGAAATAAAGATTGCGAACAAAAATAAAATTCTTTCATTAAATACAAAAATAGACTACATTGATAATGAAATGTATACTAACTATTACATCAAAATTCCTACTCTATTAGTTTCTTCCCCTCTGCTTTTGAAACAGGTTCCTCGCCAGCAGGCGGATCATTTAAAGCAAGAGGAGAATTTATGAAGTTAAGATCTTTTAACATCCTGATATTCATCACGGATGGTCGATCTAAGAGGTGCTCGGGACGAGATATATAGACATTTGAATGGAGATTGTAGTCGCCGAGATATTTGGAAATTCAGCATTGAGGGATGGCACGAGCAGGGATCCAACTCATGTCGAGCTTGAATGGTGGCACTAGAAGGTCGAGTAACCCAAGATTATGGTAATCCCATAGGTAATGACCCTGTTCCAATTGCAGCACACCTAAGGCATTCAACCAGCCCTGTTTATAGCCCTCATTATTGGCATTCTGGATACGATCGTCCAAGTGGTAGAGAGCCTCGTTGTACCCAGCCATCCAGAACTCCTTGGGCTGTTTGTGGAATTGATATGTCAATCTTTCCAGCTGTTCGTGGAGATTTTTTATGAAGAGTTCTTTATTATTCAATACAGACTTCTGCGCAGAAAGATGCTCTTCCAGATCCCTGATTTTCTTAGACATCTCAGCCAATGCCTGCTTTTTCTCCATCAGCTGGAAGGCCTGGTTCTCTAGAACAGATTGAGTCCTCTGTTCCTCGACAGGAATCCGAGCAGCTCTTGCTCATCCCCGAGGAGATCTTTCTCATCCACGGGCAGAAGAAGAAGGCCCAGACCTTTTCAAGGTTTCCAACTCATCCCTCAGGTTGGCGTTCTCGACCTCCAAGAACGAAAATCCCTCGTCAGTCACTGGGACCAAAGCATTCGAGGTGGAGGCAATAGATTTTAATTGAGATACTTCTCTTTGCAAGTTGTTATTCTCTTGCTCCAACAACTCGGCTATTTGTCTGTTCTCCTTGACCTCGGCTTTCAACGTTCTCTCTCGCACGTCGTAAGCAGCAAAACGCTTCTCGTATCCCTTGTCGGTAATGATTTGCTGATACTTCTTCTCGTACCCCTCGTGCAAGAGGGAAGTGGATTCTTTATATTATTGCTGAAGGTCTTCAAAAGTGCCTTGGAGATCCTCAATCATATCATAATAAGCTACATTGTTGGCCACCGCATGATCAAGTAGACACTTCAAGTATTGGTAGGCTTTAATTGCCTGTTCCGAAGCATCTTGGCCAAGGATGTCGACGATTTGTGCTGCACTCAGATCTGTGTGACCAACCTTAAAATATTCATTGCATTGTCGCAACAGCTTTGTATCATGAGCAGACAATAATTCCATCTTGGCCAGAAACTAGCAGAGGAAGAAAAATCAATAATCAATAAGAGTCCCAACAGAGTATGAAGAGGAGAAACAACAGTATGCATAAACAAAAGTTCAACTTTTATTATATCCCAAAGGTCAGAAGTACAATGTTCAGAGTTACATGTTCAGGATTACATTTGTTAAAGAAAAATAAAATAGATAGAAGTCCGAAAAACACTACACCTTAACCTTGTCTCCCAAAACTTTCTCGGGAAGCTGGGACGAGGAGGTAGGTTGCTCGGATGGAGCAGATAGTAGCTGGGGAAGTGCTGTAGGTTGCTCGGAGGAAGTAGCGAGTTGCTGAAGTTCCTCGTCAGCGGGCTGGATAGTAGGGGGATGAGAAACTTGATCTCCCATCACCATGGAAGACTCTTCGGAGGTAGCTTCGTCCTCTTCTTCGTCTTTAGGAGTTGGAGGGGGACCAGGGATGTGTAGCTGAAAGAGTTCAGAATTTTCATCCACCTTTATCTCCTGTAGAGAAGCGACCCACCCATCTCTAAAGTATTTAAGGCTGCCATATTCAACTTGCGACATCATGGCAGCCAAGCCTTTGTTCCACCCTTTGTCCCAGCCAGTGCTGAAAGACTTCTTCACAGCTAATTTCCTCTTTAACTTCTCCGAGGAAAGCTTCTCGGACAGAAGATTTTCAGCAGTCTTCAATTTATTCTCAACTTCTTCCTTCTGGCGACTTACTTCGCGAAGTTGGATTAATTTTTCCTCAGCAACCTTGAGCTTATTCTCAAGCTCCCAGCATTTTTTAGCTTCCCTTCAAGCTCTTTATTCTTCTTCTCCAAAGAATTCACTTTTTTCTCCAACCCCTTGGAGACTTCAACAACCTGAGCCTTCTCCTGCTCAGTGGAGGTAAGTTTCTTCTCCGAAACAACCTTGTCAGCATCGTACTTTTGACGAGAATCTTACAAAGACTGCCTCAGGCCCATCAGAGCTTCCTCCACACCAGATGAGGAGCTTAAAGCTTTAATAGCTTCATCTTTCTTCAAGATTGTATTAAAGCAGCTCACTAACTGTGAAAAGAAAATGAAAGCAAGTCAGAGACAGATATAACAAGGGAAAGATGAAAAGTTCAAAATAATAGGACTTACAGAAGCAATGTGGCGAGCTGCCAATGTGGTAAATGTGTCCCGAGAAAGGTTTTCTTCAATGCCTTGGATCTCGGGAATGATCCAAGTCTTCATCGAGCTCATGGCAGAGCTCGGGGGAACAAAAGTGGGAACTCCACTAGTCGGGGGCTGAGAGACGGTGTCAGCTAAATTAACCGAGGAGCTCTTCTTCAGCCTCCTCGGAGGAACAGGAACAACTTCGACCACGGAAGAACTCTTGGTCGGTGATATGACAATCACCTCACATGGAGCAGTATCCTTGCTCGGGGCCACTGAAGGCTTCTCAGCAACCTTCACAGGAGCAGTTGGAGGGGCTGCATTAATTTTCTTTGTCCCTTTTGGGACATCATGTTTACTTCTCTTTGCCTCTCCAGCACCAGAGGCAGTTTTCTCGAACAGGGTGGGAGGTCTTCTTTTCTTCATCCTTTCACTTAAAGGAACGTGTGACTCAGGCGAAGAACTGGTAGAAACTGGTACTGGCTCTGCGTCTCTTATCACCAGACGAGCAGTAAAAGAAGTTGTGTAACTCTTATACTGAAGCTGATATGAAGCTGACCTAATGTGCTCGTCGGCAACAGTCTGATGCAAACTCCAGATAAGTTTTAAGTTCCTTATATTAACGTCTTCCTCTTTTGGATACTTTCTTTTGTTGTCAACTGCAAATAAATCAAAATTAAATATATCAGTGGCACATTTTATCAAACATAAAGGAAGCATAATCTCAGTATAAATAAAATGAAATAAAAATAACCTATCCCATTGCCATAGGGAGGGCATCTGGGACCCTGATACACTTCATCTCCAGATAAAGGAGCATGTTGCTAATTTTTTATAACAACCCCGTGCTCAAAATAGTCCCTATTGGCATCTGGGAGATTGACTATTATAGCTCTATTTAGAAACCTAGTTTATAAACAAAAAGTATTATCGCCCACCGCCCATTTATAACAAAACATGATTTCAGGAATTCCTATATGGGTTCCATGTATTTGATTTAATCTATAAACACCATTAACTATTCTCCATGTGTTGGGGGCTATTCGTGCAGGAACCACGTCAAAGTATTGACAAAATTCCAGACATAGAGGGTTTGGGGGAAAAGAAAATCCACACTCAGCAACAAAGAGACTGGGGAACCAATGTCCCTCAGCCAAACGAAAATAATCAGAAGGTTCAGAAAGTTCCTCCAGAACAACCCATGAAGGAATAGAAAAATCAGAACGAAATTTATCAAGAGATTCAACAAGGTAAACCATGATGAATAAAGCAAATGAAGAAGAAGGAAGAATATCTTACAGAAAAAGAAGGGATTTGTTGACAACGAACGATGGAAGAGATGAGTGCACAGGAGAGAAAGAGATGATGGAAAACTCGAAGATACAAATTTGAAAAAGTAGAAGATGATGGGATTTTCTGCAGCGTTTAAATACTTTGCCTTGGGAAACGATAAAGTTAATGATTACAAAAAGAAACGATTGCGCTACCGGCGGCTAGAAGGACAAAAAGTACGCGGAGATCGAGGTGGTTATAAAAATTCAAAAAAAGCATGATTCTACGAACTTGGAAGGAAAAATAAATACAAAGGAAACACTCCTAAAAATCAAGAGGACCATTTAAAACTACCATATTCCGAGAAAGAATGTTCCACACTCCTCAAATTTCGAACTATGAAACATTGGAGCCTTCTGTTGATACCAAATTTAGTCTGCTGACATGGACCAATTGAATGAAGACACGTGGCAATCTACGTGGCAACAACAAACACTTCTGAGGAACTCAGACGCTCCGAGGAACCATACTACAACGAGGAACACTACTTCCCCGAGGAACTCAGACGCTCCGAGGAACAAGAACTCTACGAGGAACTTTTGAGTACCGAGGAACTCTTGAGTACCGAGCAGTTTAGGCGATCCGAGAAACTTAGGCGGTCCGAGCTGAACCTCGAGCAAAGCATTAATAGCAGGATAATTAACAGTTTGACTGTTCATTAAATGTTTATCATTCAGATGTATACGCTTAAGGGGCATTTAATATATTACCCTTTCACATGTACAGCATTGAATGTATTACCCTTTCACATTACAGCCTCAGGGCTACAAATACATTGTACAATCCTCATTGTAGGGGGACCGAAATTTCTTGATTGAACTTGTAATCGAGAATTCCCAAACAGTCATCAATAGAAGAAATAGTGGACGTAGGCCATTCTTATAAGGCTGAACAACTTTAAAACTTCTTTGTCTCATTTATTTTATTTGTGATTAAATTATTAGATACAATCTAATTTTTTACATCAACAGTTATTATACGCGATATATGTGTGATTGTTGTAGTACAATTTACGTATATAATAGAGTAGATAATTATATACGGGTTAAAAATGTAAAGTGTGAATGCATTACATATATATAACTAGAGTGATTGTTATATAACCAATTAAAGTGGGAATGATCAACTAAGCTAAAGGGTAAAATAACTTAGGAACCAAAGGGAGGAAGTACTCGGGATAGAATAGGGTGATAGGAAGATTTATAACAGGACTAGTTAGGTAAGGTAGTCTAATCAGTTGGGTTAGAAGGTAAGCGTTAGGTTTGCACAATAGTTGAGCGGTGAGTAATATCTCAAGAGCGTGTGACACCCGCTTAAATATGAAAAGTGTTAATGCGTATTTAATAGTTTCATCTTAATTACTTCCTAAATATTTTTTTCAAATGGTTTTGGGCTCTGACCCGTGTCAAATATTTTTTTCCAAAATATTTTTGGTGTCTATCCATAGAGACGCCAAGCTTGGGGACTCATTCTAGAGATGCATAGCTACAGCATTTGTGGAGGCTTGTAGGACTTTGTATAGATGCTTCAGTTATTCATTCCTAGATTAGGATGTTGATTCAGTAGTTCATTTGGGCATTTTTCCCCCTTAAATTGATACATTCTTTTAGTTTTATTTTCCAGACGATGGACTTGGATTTAGTTTTAATTTTGTAGACTTATGGATTGGATTATGTTTTGGGAACCGATGGTGTATTCGGTATTCATTATTTATCTATTTATTGTATTATGTTTCAGACTCTTATATTTGTTCTGGATGAGTTACTATATTTTTTTTCGCACGTGGTTATGTTAATGAAAGATAAAATTGAAACCGGCTTAATTTAACATAGGTGGTTAGTAATTTAAAAATTGTTTTCAACAGTGATGCTAAGCATGAGACAAATGAGATTCCTATATATTTAGGTCTCCTATGAGTGGAGAGTAAGGCCACATATATTGACCTTTTCCGTAGCTAGTTAGGGGATAGGAGTGGGATGCCCAATAGGAGCAACAGTTATAAAAGTTTTTGGTTCGATTTGGGTGATCGTGTTATGTCCACGAACCATTTGAACCGCCAGTGATATTAGCAGTTGGAAGTATGAGTTTAATCCTAGAGTGAATGGGGTATATTCTATGTGACACGAGCGAGTCACAGTATTTCATTAGAACTAGATTCGCATATGAAATAGGTTTAGTAGATGTATTGTTAATATTACTATAATGTGTATATAATTACCTATGAGTAGCATGGCTCTCTTTGGTTCCATCTGCAGGAGAGCGTCTATGGATAATGAGAGGAATGTTTTAGCGGGTATTCGAGTATGATGTTATCCTGGGTATGGACTGGTTAGCAATGATTTGAGTGATGGTGGGTTGTTGTAGCAAGGCTATTGTGTTCGTTGTTTCAGGGTAGGATGTATTGTTTTGAGATATCTCACCTAGAAGAGGGTCGAGCTCGCGTCTATATCCTATTGTAGAGGAGACTTCGGAGAGTATAGTTGTATCTTTATCTTTGATCCCAGTGTGTAGGGACCTTACTGATGTGATTCAAGGTATATCGGGTATCTATCGAGTGAAGAGGTTTAGCTCATTATTTATTTAACATTGGGGACTTAGTGATAGTGCGACGACAGTGTTATATGACTTATTTAGAGATTTGGGAGTTTATGATTAGACTTATATGATAGGGGACATGATTTTGAGAGTCCTGGTTATATTCTTTGGGCCTACATAACTCGATGACCGAAAATTCTAGGTGATAGTTCATCGGAGGAGTTATTTGTTTGAGTTTCATTTGTGGGATGTTCTACGCATGAACCGTAATAAACGTCGAGAGTTAAGGGACATTGTTGGATGCTAGGGTAGCAGTTTTGAAAGTTAAATCATTGAATGTGTAGAGAAAACACTTTGAGTTGAGAGTTATTATACTATGTGCGGCGAGTTGAATTGGTAGTGTTATGTAGGAAGCACTTGAGAGTCTTTGCACCACTAGTTTATAGAAGGGGCGGTCTCTAGGATAAATAAGTTGTGATTAGCAGGGAAATTGAGTACAACCTTACGATATAGTCACATCGGACCGAGCTTAAGATTAGCATGTTACGTATGAGACGTTACTAGAGATTGTGTCGGAGTGCATGAAATATAGGGTGTATGGGCACCCTGGTTAGTTTGACTTCCAATATCGTCCAAGATAAGGGGATGTGCTTATAAGTCTTTTGAAAATATACCGGTGAGGCATTTGGAAACACAAAGGGAATGGTATGATGGACTAAACTTTGTTATAGAAAAGGAGATTGTTCGATTAGGTGTATGTCAAGGAGAACTATCACAATCGCGTTGAGTTGAAAGACGGCAGAGGCACGTGTAAAAAGGTATCCCTTATAAGGGAGGACCCCACAGTTTTTAAAAATAGATCGGAGTCACACTTGGTCTAATGCATCGAGTGGTTTACGCATAGATAAGATGTTGATTTCTACCAGGTGAAAAGGTGCCTAGAAAGTGTATGGTTTTGGAGCAAACGCAAGGGCAATGATTTTTGGTATATCCCTGAAAAGGGGAGTAATATATTCCACATGATGTGAAACGTTAAGCATGGGGATTGGTTTTGAGTGAGATATAGCGAATTTGTCTCCATGTGCCCCATTCGTAGATGGAAAATGTTATTCCGAGATTATAAACTACAACTTTGTAATAGATTAATGATTCCAGTGATGGAAGGGATATGCAAACTGATAAGGTTCATCATTGGGTTGTTAAAATCACACAAAGGTAGGGATTTCCTTCGAGTTTGTGGAATGGATTTACCATAATGGGATAATTGTTATTCACTCTCGATTCCCACCTCTGATAGGGAGTGTCAGGTGGCGATGGGGACGGAGTTTCAATTTGAGCTAGACATGTCACACGTAGGTAGGTGGTTGGATGAGAGACGTGACTAAAATATGGGAGAATGCGAGAAATGTGTGTTTTGTATTTTTGGGTAAGTGTGAGTATTGATTTGAACTAGTAGATATACATGTGATGACTCGTAGCAAAATGTTATTTGCAAAGAACCTTCTGAGGCTTCATTCGGTGATCTTATCATCCACCTTTGGTTAGTTAGAGGTCCATAATAACAATATTTTTGGACCCGAAGTGATTCATGTTCTATGAGGAAGGAAAGATTTAATCTACATCATTTTCGTATGGTCCAGGAATGTAGTGACAGCAAGTCTTCGTGAACTGAAGCTTTGAAGTCTGACATGAGTACTCAGGGACTTTTACGAGTGTCTCCCACGAAGGGAGATATATGATTGGCAACAAGGGAAATTGGCACCTATAAAACCAAGGCCTTTTCCAACATAGAGAAAATAAAAGAGGTATAGGCTCGCCTTTTGAAGTATCATTAGCAAATTCACTATAGTTTTGCGTATCATTGTAACCTTAAGCATAAGGCGATATATCGGTATGTAAGAGTTTGAATGGACTTTTCGCTAATCTTTGGTTGTAGTGTGTATACCTTCAGTCAAAATGGTACCATTAGCGTGTGTATAGTGAAAACACCAAAATATTATTGCGAGTTAACTTTGAATACGTTCGGATGCATTGAGTGTAAGGATCCGAAGTTTTCAATATCGGGAATATCCAAATTTCGAAGATGAAATTCCTTTGTAAGGTAGAATGTATGTAACACCATGTATTTCTGAGTATTTAGAATTTAATTCATTCGATTATTTTTAAATTACACGTGTATCGTAATTTAATTGAAGTATGTATTTATTAAAATATTAATCGGGAGAGATAATGATTAATATTTATGGAATATAATTACTAAGTGAGTAGTAAAGAATTATTTTACATCATAGCGAGTAATAGTGATGTGGCGGTGTTATATCTCAATCGGGAGTCACATGTAGACTACATGAGGTCGAGATAGGAAATTATTGTAAGGTGACTCGGATGGCAATTTTGAGGTCACGATTGGTTCTGGCAGGGTCGAGATAGTTAAAATAGTGTACCCGAGGATAGTAATTGGGTCCTAAAGCCTTTTTAGACATAATCGGGCCCACACGGGGGTATTCGGGTCATTTAGGCTTGGTCCGTTAGCCTAATTTAGGGATTAGGGATATCAAACCTAAGTTTAAGAGTTAGAGATAGACACAACTCAGATTCTAAACCCTATAAATTGAGAGAAGATAGAAGGGAGAAAAGAAGGAAGCTTTAGGATCCAAATTCAATGAGGAATTGGGTGTAATTTGTCAAATCCGTCTTCTACAACGTGTAATTAGACCCTACGAACCTAGAAAGGAAAGTGAATAACTTTCTTCTGTTTCAAAGTACAAAAAGTCATGTCCATATCATAGTAGATGTAGAACCAAACTATTTTTGGGAAGGGTTTCACATGTAAAAAGGGGGTTTTGAGAAATTATCCCATAACTTGTAGAGTAAATGCATATTTGATGTTTTTAAATGAATCATAATTGTTGGAATTTGAACCTTGTTAGAGATTCATAGATTAATCAAGATTAATCGGGACTTTGAATTAAATCTAGGATTATTTGAGGTGTTTATCATGTAAACCAATTTTAATGGATTAATTAGGTGATTGTAGATGATCTTTGGTGTTAGGATGATTATTTGATGTTATAATCATCTAAGAATATTTCACTTATGTTCTATATGATTGGGTGAATGTATAATATCATGTAAAAGGTGTTTGCGTTACATTTGAAGAAGAAAAATATGTGTTTCTTCACTGTATTCATCAATCTCATTAGAACATAGTTAGAACCTCGTTCGAACTATATGGATTTCTCGTTCGAACGAAGTGGGTATGTCATTCTAACAACTTTAGGTTTTGGTCACGGAGATAGATCTTATCGTTACAAACGTGTGGCCACTGGTTTCATATTTTTTTTATTTTTTTGAATTAGTTATGAATTTTCTACAAAAGGGTGTCCGAGATCGAAATCTTTAGTCAGAAATCAAATCTGGGTATGGATGCACGAGATTATATTACCTAGGGATGAGTGGGTAATTAAAGTTGAATCAGAAATAGTGAGAGAATTAATTGACGAGAAAAATTAAATAACGAATTGAGTGGCGTAAATTCATAAATATGTGATGTATGGGCTGGTTGGGTAAGTCCTGGTAATTTGACAGAGTGGCGTTAATTTATTTATTGAATTGATGAGAACTTTAATGAAATAAGGGTCATGGGATAGAGTCGGGATAGTAGGCGAGTGCTTTGGGAGATAGGCACGGTTTATCTAGATTTGTGTTTATATGTATATACGGGTACATAGACAGTATATATATATATATGTGTGTGTGTGTGTGTGTGTGTGTGTGTGTGTCTTATAAATATCGGTGTGTGTGATATTTATGTGAAACATACCCCTCTAGTGCTATTATCGTAGGTTGCACGATGTGGGTGAATCCCCTGGCTAGTGAATGCAGGGAGAATATACCCCCATGTCATATTGTCCTGTATTTTATTGTGTGATTTATTTTCAAGGTGAGATATTTTGGGTATGATTCAGTCTCACTCTTGGGGAAATATGACCGCCTCCACTACGTTTGCGATTTTATTTTCTATTTCGGTGTGAGTTAACCGACTTATGGTAACCGGGTTAGAGTGAGTATACGTGGGATATGATAGCATTGTAGAGATAAGCATTCAGTGAGTTCTTACTCAGGAGGATGAATATTATACGCGACACATGTGTGATTGTTGTAGTATAATTTACGTATATAATAGAGTAGATAATTATATACAGGTTAAAAATATAAAGCGTGAATGCATTATTTTTACATAACTAGCGTGAATGTTATGTAACCAATTAAAGTGCGAATGATCAACTAAGCTAAAAGGTAAAATAACTTAGGAACCAAAGGGAGGAAGTACTCGAGATTGAATAAGGTAATATAAAGATTTGTAACAGGGCTAGTTAGGTAGGGTAGTATAATTAGTTGGGTTAGATGGTAAGCATTAGGTGTGCGCAATAGTTGAGGGGTGAGTAATATCTCAAGAGAGTGCAGCACCCGCTTAAATATGAAAAGTGTTAATGCGTATTTAATAGTTTCATCTTGATTACTTGCTAAATATTTTTTTCAAATGGTTTTAGGCTCTGACCCGTGTCAAAAATATTTTTCAAAGTATGTTAGGTGTCCAACCTTAGGGATGTCAAGTTTGAGAACTCATTCCAGGGATGCATAACTACAGAATTTGTGGAGGCTTGTAGGACTTTGTGTAGACGCTTTAGTTATTCATTTCTATATTAGGATGTTGATTCAGTAGTTCATTTGAGCATGTTATCCCTTCAATTGATACATTCTTAAAGTTTTATTTGCCAGATGATGTACTTGGATTGAGTTCTATTTTTGTAGACTTATGGATTGGATTATATTTTGGGAACCGATGGTTTATTCGGTATTCATTATTTATCTATTTATCATATGATGTTTCAGACTCTTATATTTGTTGTGGATGAGTTATTATTTTTCTTTTTTATCGCATGTGGTTGTGTTAATGAAAGATAAAATTGACACCGCCTCAATTTAACCTAGGTGGTTATTAATTTAAAAATGGTTTTCGACAGTGATGCTAACATTGAACAAAATGAGATTCATGTTTATTTTGATAAAGGACTGATCACCCGTAATTAAAGCAGGCAGGGTGTGACAGCTTTTATGAAAGAACCCTTTGTCTCAAAATTATTCGTCGATGGCTCCTCGTGCGCCAATGGTAGTGGAATGGGTTTGATCATCACAACTCTAAAAAGGACGGATGTAGGGTGCGCTCTCCGGTTCAATTTTGAAACCTCCAATAATTAGGCAAAATATGAGGAACTGGTCGAAGGTTTTTGGGTAGCCTCATCGCTACGAGCCCAAATCACAATGACTCTCGGTTGGTTGTAAATAAAATGTTGGGTATCTACGAAGCGAGAGAAAAACCATGTAAAAATATTTGGCAAAAGTGAAGTTGTAACTCCCAAAGTTTGTTGTTGTTTAGATTATAAGGATTCCAAGGGCTGAGAACTCCAGAGTCGAAGCACTGCTCGGTTAGCGTCGACAAATGGGGTCGATCTAAGGAGAACAGTGATTGTGGATATTGTTGATACCAAAAATTAACCACTTACATGGACCAACCAGAGACGAACATGTGCCACCCTACAGGGCAAGAATCCTAGTTAGAAAGTCATAGCATGGCCGAGCAAAAATTTGGAGGTCGACCAACATGCATAATGCCGACTAACTCCAAGAAGGCCGACCAACAGTGACAAGGTCGACCAACTTGATTAGGAGAACACCAACAACCAAGAGAATTATGGACGTTATGTACTGATGTAAATGCCTAATTTATAAAGGCATTCCATCCATTAATATTTCATCTCTCTATCTCCATACTTTGCTATAAATACATTGTAATCCTTTCATCAAAGGCACGTTCAAGTTATTCAAAACGTGCGAGGTAAGATAAAATACAAGGCAATAAGAATCACAGTGGACGTAGGCTTTCTCTTATAACCGAACCACTTCAAAAAAAAATTATCTGTCTTTTTCATTTACATATATTTGTCTGTGATTAAAATTTAGACCTAGTCTAGTTTTTTACATCAACAGATTGTCACCGTCTGTGGGAAAGTATTTCTAAACAATTTCACTCTCATTCACTTATGATAACTCAAAGATGACTAACATTCCTGAGTCCAGTGCTAGAAACGATGGCAATCCGCCTATTTCATTTACTCCTCCAACAAATAATGATCTAACCAGAATCTTGGCTAGTCTTGCTAGAGGACAGGAGTCCATGTAAGATACGATCAGGCAATTATCTCAAACACTGTAGGCCGGATCTTCTGCCTTGTCTATTCCTAGAAATATGCCACTGCTACCTCCAAGAACAAGCAGACGTAGCCACTTCAGGACATCTAGAGATACGTCATATTGTCCAGGAGCAAGTTCTTCCCTCTGGACTACAGAGCCATATGATGAACAGTCTTTTTCTCCTAAAAGGCTAAGTACCTTAGAAAGGCTGAGCCTAGCATTAATTTTTAATCGTCTAAGACCCATGGCATTATCGAGGCATACGCGATGACCAGCCAACCAACATGAGGCCTCAGCCCAATCTATATTATGTGCCCGACTATATGTCCATATTGAGCAGACCTCTCAGGAGGAAAGCTCAGCACAGATAATTGGACGAAACAGCCGATTTGCATCACATAAATTTTATTCGGGTAATCATGCATGGAAAGGTTCAATCTAGAGGTTGGAAAATAGGTTGGGAGAAATGGTGAAGGCGAAGAACCCTTTGTAATTAAACTTTGTGAAAGGGTATCCTTTTGCTTAAGCTATTATGGATTTCCCTACTCCTTCGAAGCTCAAAGCTCCTGTTATTACTCCCAAGTATGATGGGAAACCTGGCCCCGTTCTTCACATAGAACAGTACCAAGAAGCAACAGACATTTACGTTGCCCCCGATGAGATGAGATGTAGGGCATTATCAGGTATTATAACGAGTCATGCCCAAATATGATACAATAACCTACCTCAAGGGAAAATTATTGATTTTAACCAACTTGCCGAGCTGTTTATTGGTCATTTTTACTTCGAGGACAAGCCAATAAAGAGAGTAGCTCACCTGCTAAGCATGAGATAGCGAGTAGGAGAAATCAACAGAGACTACATCGCTCGCTTCAACAATGAGAAGTTGGAGGTGATTGATTTTTGGGAGAAGACAACCATCACAACTCTTATGAATGGATTAATTCTCAAGAAGATTCATTAGACTCTTACCAAAGATCTTCCCAAGACTATGACTGAATTAATGGCCAATGAAGCTAAGATAATGAATGTCGAGGAAGTAATGGCAGCGAAGCAGAGCTCGGTCACAAAGCTTGAGGTTAAAAGTGAGAAGAAGAGTCAAAAGGAGCATAAGGAATTAAAGCAAAGGAATGATGATAGGCTCAGGAAGTATAATAATTACACTCCATTAAATATGGGCATTCACCATATTTTGGAGGAAATCAAGCATATGAAAGAGATACGATGGCCTAAGAAGTTAAGAGCACCTGCTGGGAAGAGGCACAAGTCCAAGTATTGTGAGTTTCATAAAGACCATGGACATATGATGGATCGTTGTATTGCTCTAAAGAATTAAATAGAAACCCTCATCTGTCGAGGAAAATAGGTAAGTTTGTTGATCGGCAGGACAACAGATGAGCTCGATGAAGGTCAAAATCTCCATGCAAGCTCAGAGATGAGAAAAAAATAACTCATAGAGATTATCAGGAAGATGATCCCGATCTACCCAAGAAACCCAGGCAACCAGAACGTGAGGTATTTATGCTTAGTTTTGGTTCCTTTGACTGTTATATGATTACGGGTGGAGATGCTAGAGGTGGAGATCATACTGCTGAAAGAAAAGATTATCTCAATGAGGCTCAAGCTTGTTTTTATATTCAGAGGATCAATCTAGTCGAGGAAGATCGACCGAGGAAGGTCAACAAAGACAAATTGGTGATTGGGTTTTCCAAGAACGACCTCTTTGGAGTCCTTTCTCCCCATAACGATCCCCTAGTAGTCAAGTTCAGAATCAAAGATACAATGATCTCCAGGGTATTGATTGATAATTGGAGCTCGGCAGATATCATGTTCTACTCCTATTTTTAAAAATTAGACTTGAAGCTTATCCAATTGGATCCTTATCACAGGTCCCTTATCAGCTTCTCTTGTTAAAAAGTATATCCCTTGGGAATAATCAAGTTGGAAGTGTTGCTCGGCACCTGACCGATAAGTCAGACAGAGAAAGTACGTTTTTCTGTGATGGATAAGAATGTTTAATCTGCCTACAATGTGATCATGGGTAGGGAAGGATTGAAGACGTTTGAAGTTATTCCTTACACAGTCCATCAATGCTTTAAGTTCCCAACTAACTTTGTAGTAGGTATTGTAAAGGGTGATCAGAAGGTAGCCAGAGAATGTTATTACTCCTCTGTCGAGCAAGAAGATCTAGAGGAATTAAAAAATAAGATCACTACTTACCAAGTGGATACTACATATCCCAATAGTGAATCTGAGGTTGAAACCTTAGATCCAATAGAGGAAACATAGCTGGTTAAAGGATAGATTATGAAAGATACTGAGAGAATCATACTGATGATGACAAGACAGAAAGGACTACACAGATCGGCTTGACACTAGATCCTGTTCTTAAACGACAACTGGTGACATTCCTAAGGCTAAAGAAGAAGAACGTGTTTGTGTGGAGTCATGAGGATATGCATGGGATTGATCCCAATTTCTTCTGCACGAGCTCAATATTAGCAAGGATGCCAAGCCGATCAAGTAGAGACATAGAGAGTTAAGTCTCGAAAAGAATTAAGCCATCTAGGAGGAGGTCGAAAAGCTCCAAAAATCATCTTTTATTAAAGATGTGAAGTACCCAAAATGGTTGGCCAATGTTTTTATGGTCAAAAAGAAAAATGACAAGTGGAGAATGTACGTGGATTTCACAGATCTGAATAAAGCCTTCCCAAAGGATCACTTTCTTTTGCCCAGGATTGATTAGCTGGTGGATGCTATATTGGGGCATGAATTGTTAAGATTTATGGACGCCTACTCAGGTTATAACCAGATAAAAATAAAACCTGAAGACAGGGAAAGTACATCTTTCATTACTCCCCAAGGAACTTATTGTTATAATGTGATGCCTTTTGGTCTTAAAAATGCAGATGAAACATATCAGAGGCTGGTGAACAAAGTCTTTGAAAACCAAATAGGCAAAAATATAGAGGTTTACGTGGATGTAATGCTAATAAAGAGCAAGAAATCCTATGATCATATTGTCGACCTCAGTCAGACTTTTGACCAGTTGTAGAAACATCACATGAAGCTAAATCCGAACAAGTGTGTGTTCAGCATGCAAGAAGGGATGTTCCTTGGCTACATAGTCAATCAGAGGGGAATTGAGGCTAATCTAGATAAAATAAAGGCTTTGATTGAAATGCAACCCCGACTATCAAGAAGGAAGTTCAAAGACTCACTGGGGGAGTAGCTGCTTTGAACAGATTTGTGTCCCGGGAAATAGACATATGTCTTCCATTCTTCAAGGTGATGAGGAAGACCTTTGAATGGAATGAAGAGTGTGAGAAAGATTTTCAGGAGTTGAAGAAGTATTTGGATCACCCTCGTTGCTCTCCCGACCAGTTTTAGGGGAGAAATTATGTTTGTACTTAGTTTTTTCTAAGTTTACTGTGAGCTTGGCTTTAATACGACAAGACAATAGAGTCCAGAAGCCAGTCTACTACACCAGTAAGGCCTTCCGAGGAGCTAAAATCAGATATCCACGCTTGGAAAAGTTAGCCTTGGCACTTATTGAGGCGTCCATATGCATAAAACCTTATTTCCAAGCACATGCCATAGTGATGTATACTGACATGACACATCGACAAGCCTTCCACAAACCTGAGAAGTCGGGAAGACTAATGTACTGGGCAGTAAAGCTAGGAGAATATGATATTGTATATGAGCTGAGGTCCTCATTAAAGGGCCAAGATATAGCAAATTTTATTCCAGAGTTTACTTATCCAGAGGTTCTTGAGCAATAAGGCTTTCAGGCAGAGCCGACCCGAATGTGGGAGAGCTTAGCCAAAATTGTTAGTGACCAATCGAAATCGCCAAGGATACAGGAGATGGCCTAAAGATATGAGGAGGCAAGCAAGAAGGTATTCCATTATGGGACATTGACAGACCAAGTCTTTGATAGAAAATTCCCAGTATGGAATTTATATGTGGATGGATCTTCATGTGCTATAGGAAGTGGAGCAGATATCATACTTAATACCCCTGATGGGATTGATATTGAGTACGCTCTCAGATTCCAGTTCCAGGCCTCTAACAATGAAGCAGAGTATAAAGACTTGATAGTGAGATTAAGTTTGGCTCATTCCTTAAGCACCGAGCAAGTGGTGATACACAGTGATTCACAACCGGTGGTCAACCAGGTGTTAAATTTGTATGGAGACAATGGAGAATTGATGACCAGGTACCTTAATAAAGCAGTGGGGGTTATAACTAAATTTCAAGTTGTTTGGATGAGCATAATTCAAAGGATAGAGAATTCCCGAGCTAATGCACTTGCTCGGCTAGCATCAGCCACCAGGATTGAACTCAGAAGGACCATCCCATTAGAAATTCTAGCTAATCGGAGCACTGACGAAGATTTGATTATCATTTCATTGCAATAGATATGGGACCATCCTGGATGGATCCCATCAGAGCATATATTGAGGAAGGAACTTTACCAACAGATCCAATAATGGTCAAGAAGCTCAAGTATAAAGTAGCGAGGTACGTATTAGATAAGGGATTTTTTTACGGAAGAGGGTTAATAACCACTTTAGAGTGTTGTGTTCACCAAATAAAGGTTCAAAACCTGATCGAAGAAGTTCATAAGGGTTCATGTGGATCTCATATGGAAGGAAGGTAGTTACTATAATGAATTAACACCCAGGGATACTATTGGCCGATCATGAGGGCAGATTGTACAAATTTTGTGAAGAAGTGTGATAAATGTCAGAGGTTCTCTAATATTCACAAAATCCCACATGCTGCTCTGACTCCAATCACTTCACCTTAGCCATTTGCTATATGGGGATATACTTGTAATAACCCACATAATTTTTGGGATATTTTCAAAATAAAGAGGAAAAATAAAGTTTTTGATAAAATTATTTTTATTGCTCAAATATGTTGGTTATTATTTTTAAAGGCGATAATTTTAAACGGTTTAGAAAACGGAGTTAAAACGGATTTTAAAATGATTTTTAAATATTTTTAACTCTTGGAAGTCTTAGTCGGCAAACTGTCAAAATTCCTGAAAGGTCGATCGATCGATCCTGGGAGTCGATCGATCGACCTCCCCAGATTTCGTGAACAACAAGTAATTTTCAAGAGTTGTTTTGGCTTCTAACTCTTCATTTCTTTGCCCTATTTAAAGGAGTCTTTTGGCTTTCAACTCTTCATTTCTTTGCATTATAAAAGGAAGTCGTGGGCAACCCTTTTAACCTACTTTTGGCACAAATTTTGGCAGCAAATATATTTTATATTCCTCTCCTTTTTAATTATACTTTGTCCCTTGAGATTTGTGAGTTCCAACCTTAGATTATAGGTGTTCTTGGGGCTATTTTTGTTGGAGGTTCTTGGAGGAGCTTCTGTAGATCTTTTGTGTTGATCTTGAGGATATGATCATTGGTTTCTCATCATGGTTTGAGGTATGGGATTTTACACAATATGCTCCTTAATCTCGCGAGTATTATTCTCATTGTTTTCTTTTGATTATTGACTCATATTTGAATTGATAAATTCATTTGGAAATCTGGAAATATTTATTGGAATCTAATTTTTTATTCATGTGGTATTTTTGGTGTTGAGCATATTATCATGAGATTTTAATATGACACGGAGGTTGGGCACCCGCCAATATTCCTTTTTCCGGATATGCTAAAAATGCATAGGCGCGGTACGGTGGTGAGGCTTGGTGACCCGATTAATGTGTTGTTGAGAAATTATAGTGATATAATTGCTTATCAGATTCGCATTTGATTTGAATATTCGTTTTCGTATTGTGACATTTTATTCATCGCTAACATATTTGTTGAGCATCTTTCCTGTCGTATTATGTACTTCCCCATATTTTATTTTAGTGGCAGGTTAGCGCGGATTTTGGGGCGCTATGGAGATTGATTTTAGCGAGGATTGTTTGGGAAAGATTTGTATTATTTTCATGTATAGAGCTTTGGAGATTTGTATTTTTATTCGAGTTAGATAGTTGCAATTTTAATTCGAGAGACTTGTTGTAATTGAAGAGATTGAGATTAGTGGATTTATATTATTGTGGGTTTATTTAGATGCTTTATGCCTTGTCACTTATGGATTTGGATTTATTTTATCGCATTAGCACTCTGTTCGCTCTCCCCGAGCGGGCGGGGTGTTACAATACTTGGTCGGGCCATTACTGACCACCAGAGGAAGGTTCAAATACTTGGTCATCGTTGTGGATTATTTTACCAAATGGGTTGACGCAGAACCATTGGTGGACATGCCCTATAAGAAGGTCTACCAGTTTATATGGAAGAACAACATTTACAGATATGGTTTACCATATGCTTTCATCATTGACCATGGCATGCAGTTCGATAACGAAGAATTTGAAGCATATTGTCCCCATTCCAATATCCAAAAGCTGCATTCTGCCCCAGGTCATCCTCAAAGCAATGGGTAGATAGAGGTGACAAATAGAACTTTTCTCAATGGGTTGAAGAAAATACTTAGTGATGCCAATGGCAATTAGATCAATGAATGGCCCTCAGTTCTATGACCATACTAAACAACTCCAAGAGCTGCTATAGGAGAAACACCATACATACTGACATTTGGGACAGAAGCAATGGTACCGGTCGAACTCGTACTACCAACTCATAGAGTGTTGAATTTTGAATCCCCTATTAGTGATTTAATGTGAAGGCTAGACCTTGATATGTCGAAAGAGGTATGTGAAGACGCTGCTCTGAGGAATGTTACCTATCAACAAAGGACTGCACATTTTTACAACAAAAAGGTGAAGCCGACCAACTTGAAAGAGGAGGATTATGACCTTAAAAAGGTGATTCAGAAGAACAACAAGCTTAAAGCAAATTGGCATGGACCTTATCGTATCTCTACAGTCATCCGACCAGGAACATATAGGATTGAAACTCTAGAGAGGGAAGAATTTAAAAATCCTTTGTAATCCTTTATTTTAATATTAATAAAAAGTTGGTTTCCATTGTTTTTATTTTTTGTTGGAGTATGGTTATATGGATCCCCACAACACAAGATTTCAATCTTTACTACTTGGTCGACAATTCAGAACTTGGTCGACAAAGGCACAATCAAACCCAAGTCAAAATAGGATTTTAGTCCTTCGTACTTGGTCAATAAAAATCAGGGATAAAACTCTGTATAAAAATCAACAAGTTTTATCCGAACTGAGCAAAATAGAGGAAGAACGTTGCAAAAATTCCTAAATAGAAATATCGACACATATACCACATACGCTTGGTCACCACTGGTAACTAATGCTAAACCTAAAAATTTAGGCAATACCACGAGTAACTAGTGCTAAACTTGGATCTAAATCTAGGTGCATTAGTAGAACCTATGGAAGCATCAATGGTAACTGATGTTAAACTTAGAAATCTAAGTGCATCAGTAAAACCTATGATAACATCATTGGTATCTGGTACTAAATTTAGGCAAATGTCTAAGTGTATCAGTAAAACTAATGGCACAATAAGTTCATTTATACGTTCACAAATTAACAAGATAAGTTAATAAAGAAAATAATGCATTTCATTTATATGAATGTTGTTACATGCAAATATTGTTTTACAAATGAATTACTGGACAATTACTCTACTCGGCGTTTTCCTTCAGACTTGGAGGAATTCGGCGCCTCTTCCATGCTTGCAGGAGGATCATCCAAGGTATAGGGAGAGTTGATGAAATTAAAGTCCCGAGGAATTCTCATGTTACTACTGCTCGGCGTGCCCGATAAATGAGGAGGCCAAACTACCTCTAACTCATCATGTAGTCCATAATCCCCAAAGTATTTGGATATCAGGCATTGAGAATGGATTCTGCAGGGATCCATCTGACATCAAGATTGAAGGGACATTTATCACAGTCTAAGAACCCAGGATCATCCCAGTACCACAGCCTACTATTTTAATCAACCTTCATAACTATAAAGCAGTTGGTCTAGCCTCATTTATAACCTTCACGTTGAGCTTGACTGAAGTGGTCATCAAAACACCTAAGAGCCTTATTGTATCCTTCCATACATATCTCTCTAGGCTACTTGTGATATTGGAAAGTCAATTTCTTAACCTGATGCTAAAGTTTCTTTAACACTCCATCTTTAACCTGTAATTGAGAGGATTGGTTGGAAAGAGTGTTATCTTGAGTCTTGAGCTTTCGAGAAAACTCAGCAATTGCTCAATTCTTGGCCTTTAGCTGGGCAACTTGGTTGATAGGGTTTTTTGTGTTATAACCTCATCAGTCATTGGTCGGCTGACCTTTTATCTGGAAGAGGAAGCAGGCTTAGACTTTTTCAGAGTTTCTAACTCTTTTATCAATTTGGCATTCTCACTCGCCAGGAAAGATGCACTTTCATTAGTATCAGCAGTAGGAAGATTCTTTAAGGAGCTGAGTTCACTCCTCAATTTATTATTTTCTTCTTCTAAAAGCTTAGCAATAGCCCTAACCTCATTAACTTCACACTTCAATGAAAATTCCTTCTTCCTAAAAGCAGAAGAATGTTTCTCCAATTTCTCTTCAAAACCCCAAGCTTAACTTAAAGACTTTCACTTAGCTTCACAGTCAGCATGAAGTAAAGACTTGGCCTTATTATGCTCCTCTTGAAGTTATTCAATCACTTCAAAGTAAGCCACGTATTGGTCACATCCCTATCGAGAAGAAAGTTGATATAAATATATGCGTACTTAGATTAATCAGTAGCATCTGCTCCGAGCAAGTCTGATAATTCTTCCTCGATTAAACTCATATGAACAGCCTTGAATAAACTATTGCAGCGCTTGAGTAGATCAGAATTATTGGAAGAAAGTTGTTCCATCTTAGCCAGAAACTAGAAAAATGAAGTAACATTTGAAAAATGTTACTAAAGCCGTTTATTAAAAAATAAACTATTTAAGTAACTCCGATCTGTTTTTTTAAGAAACTCTTTTCGTAAAAACAAAAATATTTTAACACAAGATGTGTTTAATAAATCAGTATGTACGAGATCTATTCAAGAATTGAATAACAGGTTTATAAAGTAGTTTAAAAATCTTAAACTCAGCACAACCAAGAATGAGATGAGGAGATGTAGAAAGATTATGTTCACGATGTTTTTTACGTGGTAAAACCTCACCAATTGAGGAAACATCCACGACTCCCTCTACGGAGTAAAATGAAAAATCCACTAAAATAAATATATGAGTTACAAACTATATAACTAACATGCAAACAACTCAGTCCTATATAAGTTTAGGAATGTACCCTCTGGTGTCCTTAAAACTTCTCTGCAGTTCTGATTGTAGATGTAGTTCTCCCAGTTTGTTAACTTCTGATTTGTTCCAGCACTTTACGTCGACTCTTTGTTCTCAAGATCTTATTACCAACACTTTTCGTGTTGTAGGGTGAAAGTGTTTGTGGAAGTGCTTTCTAACACATGCATGCACACACACACACTTATTAAGTACAAACAGTCCTAACAAATTACAATAACACTATATGATGTGATCTTTTCTTTTTCTTTCTTCTTACAAAACTTTGAACCTTATTTGACCTTTAAATCATTCCCAGAATCCACGGATACCTTGCTAGGAAGACAAACAAGGTCTTAATCAATCTCAGAATTTAGAAAAACTTTTCGAGATTGAAAACCTCCAAGTGAGATTCCAAACTAGGTCAAAGGTTTAGTTTTACAAGAACTAGAAACAGAAAACATTTATTGTTGATTTCAAAGTAAGCAAACGTTTTAGAGAAAATAATCAACAATATATTTCTCAAGATGAGAAATAAAGAATGAACCTAAGTGTAATGTAACATGAATAACTCAGATCTGAAATTTCTATGAAATCAGAAAGCAGATCTGAATAAACGTTTAAGTTGAAAACATGATCTAGTGAACACGAGGTTACAGCAACAAAAACAAACTTAACTCAAACTCTCAGGCTCTCAAGAACACTCAGAGTAGTGTTTTGGATATGAAAGTCTGAAGGTGTTTGAATTCAATTGGAAGAGGTTTAGACGAACAGGGTTAGGGTTTCTAACTCTCTCTCTTCTCTCTCTGTTTTCTCTCTCAATTTCTCAGAAGAAATGAAAATGGCAAAAGTCTTCGAAGTCTGAGAATAGGGTCCCTTTTATAGGGTGAGGAGAAGGTTCGAGAGGCTGGCTCAGAACCAAGGGCCTGGATTAAGTCAAGCCAAATTGACTTAGATCGAAGGGTTCTAATAAGGTGGTGATTAAACGAATCCTGATTGGTCTAAAGAGTTGTGCTGGGATTCACCAAGATAACATGCAGATCGTTGATAGCTAATGATCCAAGGTCTAGGAACAACCGTTGTTTTAACTCAGTAAAGAAACACAACTTCAGCCAATCAGACAAGGACAGGTGTTGGTCAATAACAGGATAACAAACGCGCGTCTAAAGTTAATTAAAACCACACCCTCAAGTTTACTCCGCTTTCGGATTCTACCCAAGGTAAAATTAAGCCAATATAATCAACAAATTATATTTACAAATTGACCACAAAACTTTTTAAAACAAGTTTTAATTAAGAAAACCTTATTTTAAAAATGCTTAAAAAATCCCAAAAAATTATTAAAATTCCACTTTAGGGATTTAAACGCACTCAACATATGTACACACATTATTATGCAATATGATATGCAATAAATGAATTCTACTGTGTGTGAGTGTTGGCAATAGGTTCTTGATCACTACAAGATAGAGAGATGAAGTAGCAAACAAACTTCTGAGGTTCTTTGGATTCTAGGTAGGACACAATTTTGTCACAATTTCCAAACTAGATGAGCACTTATACAATATAGACTCAAGTGAGTCAAAAGTATAAGGGCTTCAATCTCCCCCTTTGGAAATATGAGACAAAATCTCCTTTGAGTCAGCTAGGACTCGTAGGGCAACAAGAAAATAAGAAAAACTTATTCCTATCAAAATTCTATCTACCCAATTCCTAGAAATCAAAAAGTACATAACTCAACTAAGTACATATGAATACCCTATTACAACTGTTGAGAGTAACTGTACAATAAGAACCTTCAATAAATCACTAAGATCAAGCTGTTTAGCATATGTAAGATTTGAATAGACTCAAATTTCTCCCCCATTTTGTCTCGAATGGACAAAGGGAAAAACTTGGATAAACAGCAAAATGATTAGTCAGCATAAACCATACCAATAGATTTTCGTAATGAAATGAATCTATTATAATCTAGAGGTTTGGTAAATATATATGCGAGTTGTAGATCAGTAGGAAGATAATTGATTTCTAATTCCTTAGATTCAACCAATTCGCGTATAAAATGATGTCTTATTTTAATATGCTTTGTTCGCGAGTGTTGAACAGGGTTTTTAGAAATATTAATCACACTTTGATTATCACAATAGAGATGCAATTGGTTTTCTTGAATACCATAATCACTTAGCATTTGTTTAAGCCACATTAATTGAGCACAACAGCTGCCAACGGCTATGTATTCAGATTCAACTGTTGAGAGTGATGTGCAGTTTTGTTTTTTACTACTCCATCCTACCAAGTTATTACCTATATAATGCTCCTGAAGTGCTTTTACTATCATCAGTACACCCAGCCCAGTCAGTATCAGTGTACCCAATTATAGTGCTTGGTGTGTCATTAGTGTACCAAAGTCCTAGATTTAGAGTGCCTTTTACATATTTAATGATACATTTAACAGCATTCAAGTGGCTCTCTTTAGGGTTACTTTGATATCGAGCACATACACATACAGCATGCATAATATCAGGACGCGAGGCAGTAAGATATAGTAAGGTGCCTATCATACTACGATACAGAGTAGGATCTACATATGTTCCATTTTCATCTTTGAAAAGTTTTAGCGTAGTACTCATGGGCGTTTTAGCATCTTTAGCACTCTTGAGGCCAAATTTCTTTACTATCTCTAAAGCGTACTTGGATTGCGATACAAATAATCCATCTGAATTTTGTTTGACTTGAAGGCCTAAGAAGAATTGTAGCTCCCCCATAAGGGACATTTGAAATTCCTTATGCATAGTTTCAGAGAAGGATTTGACTTCTGAGGGAGAAGTTGATCCAAATATAATATCGTCCACATAAACTTGAGCAATGGTGATGTGTTTGTCAAAATGTTTGACAAAAAGGGTTTGGTCATTTTTGCCTCTTTTAAAACCTTTATCTAAAAGAAAATTGGAAAGACGCTCATACCAAGCTTTAGGAGCTTGTTTAAGGCCATACAAAGCCTTTTTCAGACGAAATACATGATTTGGATGCATAGGGTCAATAAACCCTTTAGGTTGTTCTACATAAGTTTCTTCATCCAGTATTCCATTAAGGAACGCAGATTTGACATCCATTTGGTATAGTGTAAAGTGCATGTGGCAAGCTATAGCAAAAAGCAGACGAACAGACTCTAAACGAGTAACAGGAGCAAAAGTCTCGTTAAAATCTATTCCTTCTATTTGAGAGTATCCTTGAGCAACTAATCTCGCTTTATTTCTAATTATTATCCCATTTTCATCAGTTTTATTTTTGAAAATCCAACATGTGCTAACAACCTTTTTATGATCAGGACGTGGAACAAGATACCAAAAATCATGAATGACAAATTGTAAAAGTTCTTCCTGCATAGCAGAAATCCAGTGAGAGTCATTTAATGCCTCATTTACATTCTTTGGTTCCACAAGGGAAACAAAACATGCATAATGTGCATAGTTTCTGAGTTGAGATCTTGTACGCACTGGCTCACTAGGGTTACCAAATACGTTATTTAAGGGATGATCTTTAGAAACCCAGTTAGGTACCTCAGGTGTCTCAATAGGTAATGAATTATCCATTGTAGAGGTGTCATTTTCTAAAATATTTGTAGACTCTTCCTCAATAGTAAATTCACCAGTCTTGCTTTCTACAGTAGTGTCACTAACAATTACATTTATGGATTCCATCAAATTTTTAATGCGAAGATTATACACTCGATAAGCTCTACTGTTAGGCGAATATCCTAAAAATATGGCTTCATCTCCCCGGCTCTCAAATTTGGATAAGTGTTCCCTATCTTTGCATACATAACAAGTACTGCCAAAGGTTCTAAGATATTTGAGATTAGGCTTTTTATTGTACCAAAGTTCATAGGGGGTTTGTTTGGAATTCTTTCTAAGATAGACCCTATTTATAATATGACAAGCAGTACGAATGGACTCTACCCAAAAATATTTAGGTAAATTCTTAGCATGTAACATAACACGTGCCATCTCCTGAAGGGTAAGATTATTTCTCTCCGCAATACCATTCTGTTGAGGGGTCTTAGGAGCACTGAACTCGCGTTTATAACTATTATAGTCACAGTATTCTACAATACCAGTGTCTTTGAATTCACCACCTCTATCACTACGAATTTTATTCACTTGAGTATCCTTCTCATTTTCAATCCTAAGAAGAATTTTTAGGAAAGTTTGAAATGTTTCAGACTTTTGTTTTAAGAAGGCTACCCATGTAAATCTAGTGAAGTCATCAACCATAACTAGGATGTAACTGTGTCCACAGAGACTAACAGTTTGGGAGGGACCCATTAGGTCCATATGGATGAGTTCTAAGGGATTAGAGGTAATAATATCTTTGACTTTCTTATGAGGTGCCTTAACAATTTTACCTTCTTGACAGGAACCACAGATAAGATTGGGTATAAGTTTGATTTTAGGAACTCCTCTAACTATTTCCTGAGAGGTCAGTCTACTAAGGTTATCGTAATTTATATGACCCATTCTGTTATGCCATATCTCATTGTCATCCATTCTGGCAACATTACAGATTTCAGAATTGTTCATGACAGTGTAGCAGTTGTCAGGAGTTCTGAATCCAGTAATTATGCATTCACCTTTTTCATTTAAAATTTTGTAATTTTTCTTTGAAAAGGTAACAGTATGATCTGAGTCACAAAATTGCGATATGCTAAGTAAATTTGCCTTAAGATCTTTGACTAGAAGAACATCTTGTAGAATAGGAAGCCCATCTTCTTGGAGAGTTCCTTTGCCTATGATTTGAGATGAAACTCCATCACCAAAAATGACTTTACCACCAGCAAAGCTGGTTTTGTTTAAAAGTTTAGTTTCATCACTAGTCATATGCTTAGAACATCCAGAGTCTAAATACCAACCAGATGATGTGTGTCCAGCTTTTAAAGCAGTAACAACAACATTACAATTCATCTGAGGTAATAGATCATCTTTTCTAACCCAAATTGCTTTAGTTTTTATCTTGCGCTTATTAGCTCTTAATTGATAAAATTTGCGAGCTTTGGATTTTTGTTGAAAAACATTTTCGGCATGATTTTGAAATTTGTGAAAGACTTGGGCATTTGGTTTAGGAAAGTGCTTAGGATTCCTTCTAGTAAATGTTCTTTTAGGCTTGATCTTTCTCTTTCTATAATTAGAGTTTTTATCTGGTTGTCTAGGAAGTATATAATTGTTGCGGCTCCTCCTAGAATAGTTAAAGTTTTGATAGATATAAGGATTATAGGTAGGTTTTATGAGTCTCCTAGCATAACAATCATCAAAAGAGTGACCATAAATGTCGCAATAGGAGCAATAAAGATTGCTCAGAATTGGAGTTTCCTTAGGAAAGTCTCTAAACAAAGGTTTTGAAGAGTTTGGAGGCTGAACTCTATTCCTAGGTGTGACAGTCTTGAATGCAAACTCACTCTTCCTAATAGAAGGGCAGACGTATTTAGCCTTGGGTGAACTTTCATGTTTAGAGCAACTTGACTCCCCAATGTTAAAATTTTGATTTTTTGAATCAAACTCAGTTTTTAGAGAATGAAAGTCTGGGCATGTTTCAATAGGTCTTTTGCCACCTGACACAAACTTGATAGTTTCAAAGGATTTTGTTTGTGTTTTCAAATTGGGGCAAAACCCTATTCCAGTTCGATCATCAGAATTGGTTTTTGATTCAACAACAAATTCATCAAAACATTTTGAATTATTTTTGTAAATTTTTTGAAAACAGTTGCTATCTTTTCTTTAGTTTGCTCCAATTCTAACAATGTCCCTTTGTATTTTTTCTCCAGAGTTTCATTTGTTTCTTTTAAATCTCTGAGTTTTTCATCAAACATTTTGATTTCACTTTTATGAGTCAAACATTGGGTAGTATACTCTTCAGCATTTAGTTTAACCATTAGGCTTAGATCTTCTAACTTCTTAGTGAGATATTTCACAATCTTTTCTAATCTAGTGCTTTTCTTGAGAGTTTTAGCATAAAGTGTGTGAATGTCAGGGAGGTCTTCATTGTCCGAGTCACTAAGTGTGGTGTGTGGAGTGACCCCTAAAGATTCATTTGTTAAACTCACACACCCATTGACATCGTCATTATCGCTATCCCTTTGACTCACACACCCCGAGGTAGAACATGCAACATTCTCAGTAATCAAAGCATCTAAACTAGTATAAACATGATTCTCAATAGCAGGAGTAGAGTTACTAGAAGCATTCTCATACATAGGCATAAGCACATCATCATTATGTATGATCTTGGCAAAGAAGGACATGCAAGGATTAAAAACATCAGATGACTCAGGTTCCTCCTTTTCAGAATCACTTGAGTCATCCCATGTTTTGCAAATGTTAGATCTGGTGTGTTTGTTTTGAGTGTTCAAGTTAACTCTACAGTCTTGTGCAATGTGCCCCAGTTTACCACATCTATAGCATTCAGTCTTCTTAAGGTCTCTATTAGGTCTAATGTGAGAGTCCTTGTGATTTTTGTCATGGTTTTTCTCATGAGGCCTGTGATTAGAGGAAGTTGGATAATTTGAATTGCCTTGTTTATTTGCCACTTTGTTTCTAAACTTAATAATTTTCTTAAACTGTTTAGTAATTAAGGCAATTTGATTGTCCAAACTCTCTATATTGCATTCCTCATCAGAATCATAAGTGGGGAATATAAGTTCAGGCTTAGTTAACTTAGAAGAGAAGCTAAGATTGGAACTAGTCTGTTTCCTATGGGTTTGTATCAATTGTTTCTTAAATTCTATTCCCATTTCCACAGTTCTTAGTTTACTACTGAGTAATTCAGGAGTGAGATTTTGATCACACATTTCCTCAATAGCATATCTTTTGTTATCAAATTTATGTGGTAATGATCTTAGAATTTTAGATACAATTTCATGTCTATCATAAGTCACCCCATTAGCATGCAGTTTGGTCACAATATCAGTCAAGTTCATATAGAAGTCATCAAATGACTCAGTCTCAGACATAATTAAGGAGTTATACTGTTGAATAAGCATTTGGGTTTTAGTAGCCTTAACTCTAGTGTCTCCTTCATGAGCAGTGACCAAAGTGTCCCAAGCTTCCTTAGAAGTGGTACAAGATGAGATTCTTTTGAACTCATATTCATTTATAGACATAAATATGGCATTCTTTCCTTTATTATTATTTCGAGAAACTTGTTTCTCTTCTTGAGTGAACTCACTTAAAGCTTTCTTAACCCTCTCATTACTTCCTTCGTTGGCTGGTTTAGTAAGAAAAATATAACCATTTTCAACAATGTCCTAAACATCATCTCCCAAAGTTCCTTGAATGAAAGCAATCATCCTTACTTTCCAGTAAGCAAAATTGGTTCCATCAAAGATTGGAGGTCTGGTCAAGTTTTCAAATCTTTCATTTTTCTCGTCCATAATTGTTTTCAGAAAATAATTTCAGAAACACAGGATCTCTTTTGAAAGCAGTTTACCAAGCTCTGATACCAATTGAAAAATGTTACTAAAGCCGTTTATTAAAAAATAAACTATTTAAGTAACTCCGATCTGTTTTTTTAAGAAACTCTTTTCGTAAAAACAAAAATATTTGAACACAAGATGTGTTTAATAAATCAGTATGTACGAGATCTATTCAAGAATTGAATAACAGGTTTATAAAGTAGTTTAAAAATCTTAAACTCAGCACAACCAAGAATGAGATGAGGAGATGTATAAAGATTATGATCACGATGTTTTTTACGTGGTAAAACCTCACTAATTGAGGAAACATCCACGACTCCCTCTACGGAGTAAAATGAAAAATCCACTAAAATAAATATATGAGTTACAAACTATATAACTAACATGCAAACAACTCAGTCCTATATAAATTTAGGAATGTACCCTCTGGTGTCCTTAAAACTTCTCTGCAATTCTGATTATAGATGTAGTTCTCCCAGTTTGTTAACTTCTGATTTGTTTCAGCACTTTACGTCGACTCTTTGTTCCCAAGATCTTATTACCAACACTTTTCGTGTTGTAGGGTGAAAGTGTTTGTGGAAGTGCTTTCTAACACATGCATGCACACACACACACTTATTAAGTACAAACAGTCCTAACAAATTACAATAACACTATATGATGTGATCTTTTCTTTTTCTTTCTTCTTACAAAACTTTGAACCTTATTTGACCTTTAAATCATTCCCAGAATCCACGGATACCTTGCTAGGAAGACAAACAAGGTCTTAATCAATCTCAGAATTTAGAAAAACTTTTCGAGATTGAAAACCTCCAAGTGAGATTCCAAACTAGGTCAAAGGTTTAGTTTTACAAGAACTAGAAACATAAAACATTTATTGTTGATTTCAAAGTAAGCAAACGTTTTAGAGAAAATAATCAACAATATATTTCTCAAGATGAGAAATAAAGAATGAACCTAAGTGTAATGTAACATGAATAACTCAGATCTGAAATTTCTATGAAATCAGAAAGCAGATCTGAATAAATGTTTAAGTTGAAAACAAGATCTAGTGAACACGAGGTTACAGCAACAAAAACAAACTTAACTCAAACTCTCAGGATCTCAAGAACACTCAGAGTAGTGTTTTGGATATGAAAGTATTAAGGTGTTTGAGTTCAGTTGGAAGAGGTTTAGACGAACAGGGTTAGGGTTTCTAACTCTCTCTCTTCTCTCTCTGTTTTCTCTCTCAATTTCTCAGAAGAAATGAAAATGGCAAAATTCTTCGAAGTCTGAGAATAGGGTCCCTTTTATAGGGTGAGGAGAAGGTTCGAGAGGCTGGCTCAGAACCAAGGGTTTGGATTAAGTCAAGCCAAATTTACTTAGATCGAAGGGTTCTAATAAGGCGGTGATTAAACGAATCATGATTGGTCTAAAGAGTTGTACTGGGATTCACCAAGATAACATGCAGATCATTGATAGCTAATGATCCAAGGGCTAAGAACAAACGCTATTTTAACTCAGTAAAGAAACACAACTTCAGCCAATCAGACAAGGACAGGTGTTGGTCAATAACAGGATAACAAACGCGCGTCTAAAGTTAATTAAAACCACACCCTCAAGTTTACTCCGCTTTCGGATTCTACCCAAGGTAACATTAAGCCAATATAATCAACAAATTATATTTACAAATTGACCACAAAACTTTTTAAAACAAGTTTTAATTAAGAAAACCTTATTTTAAAAATGTTTAAAAAATCCCAAAAAATTATTAAAATTCCACTTTAGGGATTTAAACACACTCAACATATGTACACACATTATTATGCAATATGATATGCAATAAATGAATTCTACTGTGTGTGAGTGTTGGCAATAGGTTCTTGATCACTACAAGATAGAGAGATGAAGTAGAAAACAAACTTCTGAGGTTCTTTGGATTCTAGGTAGGACACAATTTTGTCACGATTTTCAAACTAGATGAGCACTTATACAATATAGACTCAAGTGAGTCAAAAGTATAAGGGCTTCAATATTCAATCAATAAAAGAAGAAAATATAACAACAATCGAGAAATGACAAACAGTATAAAGAAAAAGCTCTTTTATTCATATATAAAGGGAAGTTACAAGTACAATAGAAAAGAAACAAAAGAAAGACAAAAGGGCCAAATGCTGAGAAAGTCTACACCTTCTCTCGATCAGTTTAAATATTACCACCTTGAATGGCTGAGGAGGCAATATAATTAACTTTCTCGGTTAGAAAGATGATTGACGCAACAACGTTCTTAAGTTGGTCGACTGAAGACTCAACCACCATAGAAGACTCCTTAGAACCATAATCGTCTTCAACTTCATTGTCCATGTTGGGGTGAGAGCCAAGCTCATATCTTTGGAAGAGTTTAGAGTCTGCTGCTATGCTGACCTTCTTTAGTGCAGTCGACTAACCATTTTTGTATACTCAATTTGAGTAGAGGCAACAGCAATGGCTTTGTCTCAACCTTTAGTGAATGATGCTTCCCTGATTTTCTTCCTCTTGGCCTTTTCCGAGGAGAGATCTTTACCTAGCTTGGCTACTTGTCCTTCTGCAGCCTTTGCCCTGTGCTCAGCTTGAAGGACAGTCGTATCAGCTTTTTGTCGAGCTTCTTTAGCAAGCTTGATCTTCTCCTCCCAAGTTTTCTTCTCTGTCTCCAAGGCTTGTTGAGATTCTAGCTAAGATTGTTTAAGACCGTCAAAGGCCTCTTCCACATCATTTGAAGAAGAATGAAAAGCATCGTCCTTCTCCTAGATCCGATTGAAATCAACCAGGAACTGCAAAGAAGAAGAAGAAAAATTTAGCACAAAAAGTGGAAGATAATGCACAAAGAAAGTGGTCTCACTAGAGCAAGGCTTTGAATATCCCTCTCAGATATCTTTAGTCAGGGCATAGAAGCAGAAGCACCCCTGTGATCTGGAAGAGTACTAGACTTAATTAATTAACTAGCCAAGCTAAGACCCATGGCCGCAAAGGAGCCAGTAGAAGTAGAAGGAGTAATACCTACTAAGCCATATTGGTCAACCTTAATAACTTTCTCAACCTGCTTGTCAACAAGACCTCTCCTTAGTCGTTTCAGAAGAGATTCATCATCCTTGTTGGATGGGGGATTCTTGCCAATGTCATTTTTCTTCTTTGACACACCACTATCAACAGGATTAGTGGTACCAGCAGTAGAAACACCCCTAAGAGATTGGGAAATTTCCTTTTTCCCATACTTATTGAAAGAGGAATGTCTAAATCAAAAGAGAAGGAGGTTCCAACAACAGGTTCAACACCACAATATGTAGAGTAAGTGGAAACTGGGTATTTGTCCAAGTCAATCACAACATATGGTATAACAGTCAAAGGTCGGGCTACAAAAGAAGTAACAGATCTCTTATACTTAGTAAGTGTTAAGTTGGCCTAATATGCTCCTCGCCTATCTTTTGATGGATTCCCCACAAAAACGTGAGTTCATCAAGATTGATATCACTTTCTTTAGGACTCTTCTTCTTCTTATCAACTTCAAGTATGTAAACAACAAAGGTTAATTAGCATATCAGCAAGTAATTCATCAACATGAATATACAAAATATATATATTACAACCTATGCCACGACACTCTTGAGGGCATCTTAGTCCATCATATACTTCATCCCCTTTAAGAGGGATATATTGTCAATCCTTGGCAATAACCCCATGATCAAAGTAGTCCCTATTAGAGTCAAGAAAATTGACGACTAAAGCTCTGTTGGCGAACCTAGTCTTCAAATAATATGTACTATCACTAATGACCCATTTGTAATAGAACATCATCTTAAGAATACCGATATGGGTTCCATGGATTTGATTAATCCTATCGACACCATTAACTATTCTCTAGGTGTTTGGGCTACTCTAGCGGGTACAATATCAAAGTATAGACAAAACTTTAAACAAAAACAATTTGGGGGAAAAGTTAATCCATATTCAGCTATGAATAAGAATGGAATCCAATGACCTTCAGATAAAGAGAAAACATCTACAAGGGTATTAGGGAACTCTAAGTCTACCCAGTCTGGTATATTCCATTCCTTTCTAAACTCATCTAGAGAGATAACAACGTAAACAATGATTCAATATGAAGAAAAGAAGTAAGGAAAGGATTCTTATAAAAGATTAAGGATTCAGTAAGAACTAAAAGAAAGAAAGAACGATCGCACGAAAGCTCAAGGCAACAACACTTAGAAGGTTTGGAGTAAAGAGACGATCGAAAAATTTACCGCCTTTTATAAATTTCCTCAAAAACCGATGAACGTAATGATTAAAGTAAAATGGTGATTAAAATTATGGTGGTGATACGAAAAAAATGTATTTACACGAACGCGGTTTATTGTGATTAAGGATATTTATAAAAAGATCATTTTCAACATATGCCACCAGCAATACCAGTAAAATTTTATAAGTGCGGGAAATCGACAACTGATCAAGTATCATTAATGTAGCCCGAGCTACGACCAGGACTAAATGCTCCATACTTTCAAGCAAACATCAAATATGGAACATTGGGGGCTTCTATTGATACTAAAAATTACCCACTTAGGTGGACAAACCAGAGACGGACACGTGTCATCCTACAGGGCAAGAATCCTAGTCAGCAAGTCATAGCATCGCCGACCAAAACCTGGGAGGCCGACCAACATGCTGAATGCCGACTAACTCCGGGATGGACGACCAATAGTGGGAAGGCCAACCAACTTAATCAGCAGAACGCCAACATCCAAGAGCATTATGGACATTATGTACTGATGTAAATGCCTAATTTATAAAGGCATTGCATCTATTAATACTCCATCTCTCTATCTCCTTACTTGGCTATAAATACATTATAATCCCTTCATCAAGAGCACATTCAAGTTATTCAAAATATGAGAGGCAAAACAGAATATAAGGCAATAATAAGAATAGTGGATGTAGACTTTCCCTTATAGCCAAACCACTTTAAAAACCTTTGTCTCTCTCTTTCATTTACATATATTTATCTATGATTAAAAAGTTAGACCTAGTCTAGTTTTTTATATCAATAGATATATTGGTGCAATATAGCACTGAGGAGGAAAATATCCACGTAATGGAGTTGGACGTGGTACTATATGGGATAGATACCATTAGATCATATTTATTGACTAGCACAATACCAGGAGATCCTAAGGAAGCATGCTAACTCCATTATAAAGCCACAAGATACATGTTGGAAAAGGGGCCTTGTTTAAGAGAGGTTTTGTTTTGACCCTGTTGGGATGTGTTCATGCCAAAGATGTCCCCCACCTAATTAAAGAGGTTCGGGAAGGGTCGTGAAGGTCATATTCGACATGATTAGCGCTAGTCAAAAGAGTGGCAACGTAGGGGTATTCTCGATCAATAATGAAGGAAGATTGTGCACATTAGTCCAAGAAGTGTGATATATGCCAAAAAATATGCAGTCATTCATTGAAGACCATTTATTGCCCTAGCACTGATCACATCCCTTGGACTTTTTCCCTTTGGGGGATAGATCTAGTAGACCCACTTCCCAACACCAAGGGGATATTTTGATATTTGGTCATCGCGGTGGATTACTTTATAAAGTGGGTTGATGCTAAGATGTTAGTAGAGATAACTTACACGAAGGTCTTCCACTTTATATAGAAGAACAATATCTGCTGTTATGAGATGCCTTTCGTGTTCATTACAGATCACGACACACCATTTGATAATGACCAATTTGAAGATTACTACATCAAATCCAAGATTAGGAAGCTGCACTAAGGACACCAACCTGTTAGATGGGATTGGAGAATGACAAAACCAAATGGATCAATTAACTACATAGTGTTATCTGGGCTTACATAATAATTTTAAGGAAAAATACATGTGAAACTCCCTTTATGATGGTTTTTAGCACTGAAGCAGTAGTACTTGTAGAGATTGGATTGTTAAGCCATAAGGTGCTAAACTTCAATTCGTCAGTAAGTGATTTTATGAACTGACTAGGTTTAGATTTGGCAAAAAGGCTAAAGAACATGCCACCCTCAAAGTAACAGTGTACCAACAAATGACAACAAAATTCTATAATAAGATAATCAAGCCGAGTATATTAAAGGAGGGTGACTTAGTCCTAAAGAAGGTGATCCAAAAGGGAAGTTAGCTTGAGTCAAACTGGCATGTCCCCTATAGAATCTCAGCGGTTTTATGACCTAGAACATATAGAATTGAAAATATGGAGGGTGAGTTATTTAAGAATACAAATAACGCCAAACACCTCAAAAAATATTATCATTAAGACAATCAAAATCATCTGAGAGAACAATTTTTATGTAATAAAGAATTTTTTGTAAATTGTTTCACAAGTTATCAATGAAAAGAAATTTCCTCTCCATTGTGTTATTCTTTCAAGTTCTTTCGTTATTTATTGCAATATTCATCGATAAAGGAGATGTGCAAGAAGCTTAGGTTGAAGACATCTCAAAGATGAAAAATTAGATTAACTATGACCAGGCCACACTTCATGAGGGGCCTCGTCCATTAGACAGGTCGTGATCAAGAAGTTATTCGATCTGGGAAACTCATGTTGTCACAATTAGGTTGGCTAAAAGCTACCCCAATTGACTAGTAAGTTGGATACGGTCTTAGTAAATCCCAATATAGATGATCACATCACTATCCATGACCAAAAAATATTGCACACGCAAAGGGGAACCTTAAGTTTACACTCATAAAAATCCTATCGGGACAACTCAGGTTCGTCCAACTAGTAGCTAGTGAGTCAAGATAGGTTAGACAAATGCCGACCACATAGACTCAAATACTGGAAGACTTATTCTAACTTAAAGAATTACTTTAAAAATGATTTCTAAAAACTAACTCAGGTAAAGACATTTTGCATGCTAAGGTATAAATTAAGGAATACATATCACGGGTCGAAGATAATATCTTAGTTGAGAAAAATGACTTGGCATAAATTGTAAGCGTAAATCAAATAAGATATCACGTGTCTATAAAAATAATAAAGAATGATAGGATCATATAACAAAAGAAACATACATTTAAATCAGTCATCGGCAAGCAAATGCAAGTAAAAAATTTACAAGTTTTATTATTCAGAAAAAATAACGAGCAAATAACAAAATAAATCATCACAAGAACAAAATATGAACTCAAGCGGCTGAATAATCCAAAGTAATGTTGCCTGAAGTTTCCTCGGTTATTATAGTGTCATGAGGATTATCTTAAACCCCCTCAAGGACTATATGAAGGGTTAACTCATTTATTGCGGCTTTCTCAATATCTACAACTGTTTGGACCACTAAAGCTGGATCGTCCACCTCCATATCAGCTTCAGCATTGGCCATGGCAATGACCTCGTCGCCATATCCTTCCCAGACATTGGCGACCTCAAAAATATCCAGCTAATGCTTAATCACCGTCTTTTTTACCTCCTCACAACCGTCAGCAAAGAAGGACATGGTCTTTATAAAGAACTCGGAAGAGGCCTTATATTTGGCCGCAGCATTTTCCTTGGACTTAACCAACGCTTCCTCCAGGATTTGAACTGTGGTTATGTCTACACCATCCTGGTCTTTGATCTTCTTGACCTCTACCTCGACTTTGCTCAGAGCTTTCATCTTTTTAACGAACTGGTTATCCTTCAACTCCGGCTCCTCATCCTTCTGCTTCAACTCGCCCTCTTTCTCCATTAGTTTATCCTGAGTATGAGTAAAATACCCTTACAAATAAATCAACTGCTGACCCAAACTGTTGACCTGGTCACGGAGATCTTAGTTTATTTTCTTTTCTTGCTCAAAAGTTTCATCATGAGCTGCAACTGCCAAAGATTTCTCCCGAAGAATTATAAAGGCTATAACACCCAAAAAAGAACAAAGTAAATGAGATCAGCCAATAACATAAATCTTATAGACAGAATAAAATTTCAAAATTTACCAAGAAGATTTTACGGTGGACAAAAGTCCATAAGGCATCGGGAGTCAAACCCCTAAGGTACCCCTAATCAAGGCTACGCCCATGATAGCCGAGCAAATATAAAGTATTACCCATATGATGGATAATGGATTATTATCCATCTTCAGCGCCTTAATATTGATAAGGTTATTGACATCCCACTTTTATTACTCCACCACAGAATATGGGTAGGATAGTCTAGCTTCCCTTATGAACCGACGTGCTGATTTCCCATCAATTAGTACAGGTTTTAGCTCAAGCCTCATCGTCCTCAGTTATTGTAGCCTTTGATGTTTTGGATCATATTAGGAAGTGGAGGCCCCTATTGGCCTTTTATTACCAGCAGCAGAAGTTACAACATTATTCTTAATGGCCTTAAATTTAGCCTTCTTCTTAGCCTGGGCTTCAACTTCTTTTTAGCTTAGGCTTTGTTCTTAGTAGCCACGACCTTTTATTAATGAAGAATAGAAAAAGCTTGGCGATTAATGGGTCTTAGTTCCATCTCCCTAGATTGTTCAATATGGAAATCTGAGGTAGCTTGAGTAAAATTTCCACAAAAAAGCACAACAGTTAGCAAAATTAAAAAGCGAAGATGAACTAAGACCTAAAGAAATTTCTTACCCTCTTCAACCTCATGCTCAGCTTTGCCTTTATCTTCAGCTAGATATGGCTGGGTCTGCCTCTTGAACTTCACCTCAAGGTGGTGGTATGTAATAATTGAGTTCAGTGAACTTATTTATAAGAAAATTTCCTTAAAGATAGGAGGGTCAGCCACATAAACTTTATTTACCAGATTCTTAAGAGCTGGATAGAACTTGGGAGCAGTCCTCTCTGCAAATGAGCAAACACAAGTTACAGTACAAATCAATTAAGGAAAAGGAAATAAAAAGATTAAAGGTATATACCAATTATTTTTGGTCCACTCTAATTATAATCAACAATAATAATTCTCTCTCTTTTAGGTCGAACTCCCATTTCCTCTTCAAGTACACAAACTTATGTTTCCAGTAATGGTTGCTTGGGATATATTCACCAACTACTGGTGGGATTTTCGAGGAGAAAAATAATAGTATCAAGGGGATTTAGCATTTTCCTTTATCCCATAGATGAACCTTTACGCTTCCTCACTAAGGGGGGAATGAGTAGCCCCTTACCCTAAATATTTGAACACAACAAAGCTACAAGTTGTCATTTATCTTTGCTCGATCACCGAACCATCAGTCTTAACTCCCTAAATCAGTCCACAAATTACTAACTCCATCAATATGTAGTGGAATAGTCTCACCATCCCATACAATAGTCTAGTCGATAGTCATATACGCATTAGGGGAGTTGTGTCAGATCCACTCCATAACCATTTAAACTCCTTTTATGATCAGATGATGGGCTAGACGAACACCGACTTACGTAGACCAGAATGTCAAGCAGATATCATTGACGGGATGCTGATCATAAACCCTATATGTGGGGTTGGGCAATTTATATTTTATGTCCAGTGGAATGTTATATAAATCCTGTAAGCCAATCAACTCATTCTCGATTATATCATATGCATGGCGATGGGCTTAAGTTATTATAGGTTCATATGAATTAGAGGCACTTGAAGAAACCTCCTCATCCACTGGGGTAACTACAGGTGAAGTGGACGTTTGAGAAAAATATTTAGACTTCATAGCATCTTAATAGATGTTTGAAGGTTAACTAAGACACCTAAAAGGTCGTATATGTGCCATTCGTACCACCAAACTGACGGTTGGCATCGTCAGAACTTGCAGAAGCCAAGAATTTATACTTACTATACACAGCACTTGGGGGATAAGGATCCGACCAAATAAAAGATGTAACACAAGGTACAAAGTTTGAATTGTCTCTATCTTCTTTAAGACAAATGATTTTAAAGGAACTCGACTTCTTGACTCAAAGAATTCGGGATAACTCTTGTTTAACTCATGAATATGTTTCAATACCCACTCAACCCATGAGGCCTCACTCATAAGGGATGAAAAATAAAGAAAGAAAGGAATCTTTGTGGTTGATTACTCTTCAAAGTGAGGTATTTATGTACGAAAACCTAGAAAGCCCTAAAATTTATAAATTTCTAGGCCAACCAACTCAATGGCCACCTAAATTGCAAAATTCACCTACCAGCAACCAATTCAACAACAATAATAACAAATATTAGAGAAGTTTGCTTACAAAATATGGAGGAAATTGATGGCCAGTGGATTTGGAAACCACATGATTCAGGTGACTTCAATTTCTCATCTGCATATTCTATTTCTAAAGAGAGCTTTCCCTCTTCTAGAGTTTTTTATCAGATATGGGATTCTAATATTCCGAAAAAGTTCTCTATTCTAACCTAGAAGTTGCTGAATTACTGTGTGCCTATTGACGTTTGCATTAAAGAGGTGGGTATAAGGCTTTGTTCGAGATGTAAGGCCTGCAAAAGCAATGAAGAATCAATAACCCACTCTTTTATTCATTATCCAATCATCCAGCTTATTTGGACATTCTTTGCTGATCTTATGGGAATTTCTTTGGATAGCTCTTCGATGTCAACTCTTCTTCATAGTTAGTGATTGAAAACAGGTTCAAAGGATTACTTCAAATTCTTATGCAAGTGTATCCCTATAATGGTGTGTTGGGAGATTTGGAAAAAGTAAAAATTTATCTACTTTTGAAGATGTCAACATGGAAGCTTCTCAAATTATTTCCAATGCTATTTCCTCTATTTTTGTTATCTGCTCAGGTCTCATCTTTAGAAACTCCCTTTCAGGTTTTGATGGTGGTCTAAAAGAGATCTTCAAAATCCAATCCAAAAATTGAAAGCAAATTTGTTCATCTATTAAATGGTCTTTACCGTCTGCCAATAGTTTCAAACTTAACATTGATGGTGCTTCTAAGGGTAATCCAGGAGATAGTGGTTGTGGTGGATTAGTGAGGAATGATAAAGGAGACATGATCTTAGCTTTTGCTCAATCTACTAACTCATCTTCTAATTCTTTTGTTGAATCAAATGGGCTTATAGTGGGCATAAAGCTTTGTATTGAATACCATATAGAGGAGATTCATATCGAAGTTGACTCTATGTTTGTGGTGAATCTTATAAATAGAAGCTGGAAACCCCCATGGAAGCTGAAAGGATTGGTTACTGAAATAAGAGAAGACTTGAAGCTCCTGAAATATTCTTTATCCCATTGTTACAGAGAATCTAATATGGTGGCGGATTATTTAGCAAACTATGACATTCAATGCAATTCGATTCAGATATTTTTATCATCTTTGAACCTCCCTACTATGGTTAGGGGAGCTGTTAGGCTTGATAAGATGGGTTGTCACTACATTAGATCTTCATTTGTATAATTTAGCTTGTTCTTGCTCTTGTGTTGCGATTTTTATCCTATGTTTTGTTTCCTAAGTTCTCTTTTGATTATAAGCCACTGTGGAGAGGTTGTTTCTCCTTGAATAATATATCTATTGGGGGTTAATTCCCTCTTCCAAAAAAATTACCAAATCGCAACCAAATAGCAGAGGAATATTAGATATCCCAGGAAATCAAACAAAAAGGGGGGACGCATACTTAGAGTTTTAAATTACTCAAAAACCTGCTAAAACGAGATGGCAAACATTGAGAAAGAAATTCTCGCTGGCAACCAATGCTAAAGTCAAGAAGACAGTCAGAAATAGCAAGAAGCGGTGAGAATATTGTCAAAAAAGGAAAGGTTGGAGTGTGAGGGATATTCTTTCTTTCTTTACATTGCGTATGGAAGGTTTGGGTAGGTAAAGGTTGAAATGACTCGAAGAATAACATTTTATATATTTGAGGCGATAATCATTACTTTCTGATAATAGGTGTGGCATCACACCTCAAAAAAACAAAAAGACGCTTTAAAAATGTGTGTCCACTGCTCTAGGCATGCACGTATTAGTTGTGACTTGCCACTGCTGCCAATGTTTGACATGTGGTGACCTCAAGTTCAAATAGTATTCTAAAAAATTCATAAGAAAATGTGCTCATTAAGTGAGGAGCCAACGAGTTCCCAAGCCGATGAGATCACGAGCCGACGGCATCTCAATTTGCCAAGCACCTAACCATAAGTTTACTACCCCAAAATAGGTGATTTGTGAGTGTTGTTAGCAATCATAAATGTCCTTTATAACTGCTATTTATCGTCATAATTTAGGGGGTGACAAAATAAATATTGTAACTCTTAACAGCAATCACAAATTTTTATAACCCTTATGGGGGCTATGACTGATGACCCTAATTTCTAACCGCTGGTTGTAACTGTTGTCAGCAGTTACAAATATAATATTTATAACTGCTGACAAGAGTTACGAATCTTATATATTTAATTGCTGTCAGTGATTACGAATCTTATATTTGTAGCTGTTATTAGCAGTTACAAAATTGACAGTAGTGAAAAAATTTTGACTGCTATTAGTAGTTACAAAAGTTGAATTAGTTAAATGTGGTAAGAGCTGTTAAAAATATCTTTAGATTTTCATAAAATAATAAAATGATGAGAGTAGAATAAATATCATGGACATGTAAGATGTCTAAAAAATTTGACAACATTTTATTTATATTTTTTATATTCCAAATATCCGGTACACAAAACTTATGTAAACTTAATTTAACACTAAACAACCCCTTCTTGGGCGCCAAGTACAAAATGAACATAGAATAAAAAAATAACTACGCAGCACTCTGATGACATGAAATGTCATGAACATATAACAAATCATTCTAAACCTAGACCATGGGTCACCACGCGGTGGATAGACTTCGTGAAGTATAGGTATATCAACTGTTGGGGGTATTGATGCGGTGACATCCTCCCTTGTGTACTCGGACCAAGTTCAATGGACTCAAATTTTTTGAATACGGTGCCTCGATATCCATTTACTTATACTTGTGTTGCTTGCCACGAAGTGTATGCACCTGGATCTAGGCCTTTGAATACTATGTATGTCGGGTATGCCATGTGTAAACCTACAAACAAGGACTAAAGTGCATACAATGTGAGATACTGAAACGTAATCAATCTCCTCCATTAACTGTTATATAACACCACATAAGTATTATGAAAACTCAAATTTGATCCATTAACTTTTATGTAACACCACATAAGAATCCACATGTCAATAATAGAGTTGTTATGAATGGGTGTAAAGATAGACTCAATGAAACCCTTAAAATGAGGAGATATTCTTCCATAAAAATTCTATTTTGAAATAGTTAAAAGAGAGTGATGCTAGATAAAAGAAATTTCATGCTATAGTCAAGGAAAAATTTAACCATTCCTCAAATACAAAATTATGTAGAAATTACAGTGTTATTTTAGACATTATCACAACAGGAAGTTTACAATTTTTATGGAATCTGGAGTAAAAGGATAACGTGTGGTCTATATTTATAAAGTAGAAATGAAATAAAGATCTACTTACTAGTAGTCTAGGATATCATACTATTACAAGAGTTAAATAAGTGAAAGACATTGCAGAAGATTACCCAATAATTTTGAATAAATAGGTGATTTGGATGACTACTTCTGGATACTTTTCATTTAAATCTTCAGTTGATATATGCATAATTCATAAACCTTATTAATTTATTTGGAACAAACATTATCCACTTAAAATATCAATCTTGTTATCGAACTCCTTAACCATTTAGTCCCAGTGGATACTCAGTGTGGTGACAAAAATCTCAACACAAATAATTAATGAAGGAAAACAATTAACAAGTTATTAAGAATAGGCATAATCACAATCACAATCACACAACGCAAGAATATACGTGGTTTGGCAAATTTCCTACGTCCACGGGGAGGTCTATTGTTGTATTAAGTAACTCTCGAGAATGTTTTTCATATGCCCCTATGCCCTGGTCCAGGGGTATAATATATATTCAGCTGAGGGAGAGAGAGGGTGTTGGTAACCAACATGTTAACCCAGTAACCCTTGAATATCTCAGTCGATATTTTTGGGGATGGACTTGGTCATATCCTTCAATCCTGGCCGTCATTCAGGACACATAAGTTGGGTTGGGTGCCTTTTATTATTCATTTGGGCTTGGACGGATACTTTCATGGGCCTGGTCGAGCCCTTAAAATTTTGGGGCCAGAATTTGGGTTCACAAATTTTATATAACGTTTCTGGTTTTCCTCCGATGGAATTGTTGTTATTTTTAGAATTGATAGGGGCTTGAATCACCATGTTGCAGTGAATTTAGGCACCATGTCTTCTTCGACTGTCATGCACTATCATTGAGGGGTTTAAACAGAGGCTTTGGATGATTCACTTCATCACTTCAACTTCATGCTTTCTCTTACTTTCAAACCTTCTTTTGCTCTCAAGTTTCCTCTTGATTTCAAGCTTGCTCTTCATCGTTCAAAAGTTATTTCCTACTTCTTATACTAATTTACCTGTGGTTTCTCATCATATAAAGCTTGATCTCTTCTTCGTAATTCCTCAATCCTTTTACCTTTCTACATTTCTTTCTTTTGTACTGTAGTTAGGGTTTGTTCATGGCAAGGATAGACAACAAATCTCTGGTAGAATTTAGGAAATGTTATAATATCCCCGATTGGGTGGATATTGAGTGTGTCCATATTCCTGGTAATGTTTGTGACATTGAGGATGGCCACTGGATTCGTGTTATTTTGTTATCTCAAGGGGATTTAACCTTTCCCTTAAATTATCTGTTCTTGCACTTTTTTTAGTATTTCGATATAGTCCCAGCCCAGTGTTCTCCAAACGTTTAGAAAATTATAAATGGCATCCATAGAATAAGCCAACTATATGGCACAAATTTAGGTTTGGTTAAAGTCTGCTTTTACAATACCTTCTCTTGTACCAGATCTGGTCTTCTTTATTTAAAAGCGAGGAGTCCAGACATGGTCTTGGTAGTGAACCTACCTAATTCCCATAAGAACTACGGGTCTGAGGGATTTATTACTAGGAACTGTCAATTCCCTCCCCAAGTAGTGGGAGCAAGGTACATGGGACCTCAGATCCCTACTTATGGTGAGGAATACATAGGTTGTTGTTCAATCTTTCTATTTTTTATTATTGCTCTAATGTGTTCTTCCTCTAATATATTCTTTTCTTTTTTAACGAAGTCTAAGAATCAAGAGCCTGCTCTCTACGAGATTCGTGCTGCTCAGTTGATCAAAGCTTGGCAGATAAGAGACTCAATTATAGAAGGTGAACACCGTAATTCAGCTTCCTTCTTGTTGGAATACAAGAACACTACCTCCAGTTTCATCGCCCGTCCAGTTGACTCCATCCCTCATCTTGATATCCCAAAGGAAGAAGAAGATGAAGAATATGCTCTCTAACCTACGAAGAGAGCAGTTGAGAGTCTGGTGTTGCTGTAGGTGACAAATGTGGTAGTGGTGAGGTAAGATCCAGTGAGGAGGGATCCAGCTAGAAAGAGTCTGGTGGAGAGAGGTACAACGAGGAGGGTTCTATTTTAGGAGGTTCCAAGTTGAAGAGATCCAGCGAGGAAGACATGGCTTCCCTAGAAGAAAAAACCTGGTCCGTAATGATGATGATGATGATGTCATGTTCTCCAACAGGCTGAAGATCCAGAATAAAAGGTCTGGGGATACTGCTAGTGGTTCCCAGACAGTATCTCATGAGAAAGAGCTGAAGAGGAAAAAGAAAGAAAAAGAGAAAAAGAGAAAAAGAGAAAGAGAGAGAGAGATAAAGAGAGAGGAAAAGAGAAGAGGAAAAGAAAAAAAAGAAAATGAGAGGAGAAGAAAGGAGGAATAAAGCACAGGCTTCTCATATGCATGTGGCTATCCCAACTTAGGGAGCCTCTATGGCTCTAGCCCCTCAGGTTGATCCTATAATGCTCGAGAGAGCAGTGCTGACGGCGGACCGTGAGCGGTCTTCAAAGATGGGACTAGACCAGTTAGACCTGAAGGCAGATCAGGAGGTAAGAAAATTTCCTTTTTTCTCTATCTTTTTTAATTTCTTCGTACTCTTTGACTCACATTTGCTTTTTCATGTAATTTTTGTCTGACTACACCGTCCTTCGTTGCAATCGATATGGGCTGGAAAGGAGGAATGCTGAGCTCGAGAGGAGCTTGAAGACTGCTCAGGAGGCCCATAAGTCCTCTAAAAATTTCTCACATAGGCTGAGGCTTCTTTTTCTAAGGAGAAGGTTCAGACGACTAAGGAGCTGAAGGACTTCGTGAAGCCTACGAGTTGGTCGTGGCGAGCAAACTAGCCATCACAAATGACAGTAAAGGGCTCGTTGAGAAGGTGAAGAGCCTGGAGGAAAAGGTGGCCACAATTAGAGTGAGTGGCTATAATGAGGACTGAGAGGTAGCCTATGAAGATGCCGAAAAGAAAATTGACTACATCAACCGGGCAAACTTTAAGAAAGGGTAGGATCGAGCCTTAGTTTCTGTTGGAGTTTTTACTAATTCACCTCTATTCGGCGAGCACAATCCTGGCCCCAAGGCCATTATTGAAGATGAAGTCCCAACGACTCGAACTGGTGAGGATTCTACTGCTCCTTCTGCCCCTGCAGCTCTTACCAGTGATTAGGGAATAAGTCTTGCCCCGATCGAGGGAGGTGTAGTTGGTGCTGAGACAGGCAAGGCTGTTGTTGACAAGGGGAAAGAGCCAGCCACTTCTGAGTAGTTCGATGTCACGAACTAGGCTCTTAGGGCTTCTTTTATATTTTTGTTTTTTCTTCTTTCCACTCAATGTACCTGTATTTGGACAGCTCCAATTTTAATTAAATGAATAAGTTCTTTTTCTTGCATTTACTGATATATGTATTCTATATGCTCTCGTGATTTGTATTTTGTCGATCTTGATAATTATATCCCTGCTAACTCTCGCTTAGGACAAATTCTTGGTTCTAATGTGAGCGACCAAGTTCACCGAGCTTTAGTCAAAATTTGCAAATCTCTTACGGCAAGGAATAAGGACTACAAAGATCAATCTGAACTAGTTGCCAAGCTTAAGGATCGTCTTGTAGAGATGGAGGAGGTTGGTGCCTCTATTCAAGAACAGTTGAATGCTCTAAAGGAGAAGCTCTTGGATGCGTATAAAATTAACCAGGTTGGGGAGGTGCTACAGCAGGAGAATGATGCTTTCAGGAGGGAAGTTGCATGCCTCAGGGAGAACGCGCTAAGCATTGCTCCTGTAGTTATACAAGGTTCTTCGTCATCATCCAGGCGGCAATCTAGAACTGATGATGGTGGTTCCTAAAGGGAGATTTCTGAGCTGAAAGGAGATGTTCACCGAGCGTATGTGATAGTTGTGATTCGGCACAAATATTATATTTATTCACCCTTATACTTATGTATTTTAGCACCCTTGGGTACCTTAATTCCTATATTTATGCTCATTAACTAGACAATCTCCATTTTATATGTTTACATTCTATATGAGGTATAACTTAGCTTTTGTAGGTATTAAAGTGCTAAGCTTGAAGTTTAGTTTCTTTTGGGAAAAGTTTCGTTGAATTTTACAGCTTCGGGGGTATTTTAGTAATTTTAGCATTTGGGTTTTAATCTCGAACTCTTCACATAAGTTGAAGCCCTTTGCGTGGCCGTTGACAATGCATGAATCCGAGTTATATCGAAGGAGTTATGGCATTTTTAGGATGGTTTTGACTTAAAAGGAACACACGAAGGTACATTCAAGGGCATTTTAGTCCTTTCATCATTTAGGTTTTTGGCCTAATGTCTTCTTCGATGTTATAATCCTCTGAGTCATCTTCGTATGGCCTCTGATCATTCTTATTTTTGAGTTATAATGAAGAAGTTACGATATTTTCTATAAAGTTGAACAAAGTTGCAGCAACCAGACCTGTAGGGTGCGAATCGATTCAGGCAAGGATGAATCGATTCGATTTGGGACCATAATCTGCTTTTTTATTTCCCCTATTTTCGAATCAATGCGATTTCTTTCGAATTGATTCGGTCCTGCAGATCTGGAACTTTTCTTTTTACAAGTTTGCCATTCTTGGGATTGTATATAAACCATTTTTCTCATTTTTGAGGATATATCTTTCATTTTTAGATAGTTTTTAGTGTTTGTAAGAGAGGGGGATTTGGGTGGAGCTTCTTTCTCCTAGGGTTTGTTCCATTTGAATTGTTGTAAGCCACTATTCATGTTCTCTTTCATTAATATAGTTGTATTTCCTGATTTATTGCTTCGTTGATTAGATTCACATGTTTTGTTAATTAGTTTATTGTGTTTATTTCTTGCTTTCTTAGTTTAATTAGAGTAAATTAGTTTTATTTATATCATGCCCTTAGATAAATAGGGTCAGGGTTGTGTTCGGCCCTTAACGGTTCGAGCTCCGAAAGTTGATTTTTTGGTAAAATTATGTTTAATTGAAACCTCGTGTATCAAAAGTGTATTGTTATGCATTTAACTTTCCTTGTCAGGCAATGTTAGTGTTTAAAGTGACAATTCGATTTTAATCCGCGTGTGACCATTTTTTATTAAATGTTTTATCAAGAAACTTTGGGTTAAATTCCTTCTTGCGTGATGTTTATGCTTAATTAAAATGCTCGATTAAAATGCTTTCGAGCTTGAACTCTAATTATTGGTACTTTTACCCCTGTGGTGAGAATGCGATCCCGATCCTCTCTTTACTTTTGCATAGTGTAACTTCTCTTTTGCTTTATTTCCTTTGTTACCCCCAATTACCTTTTACACTTTTATTTTTGAAGCTTTAAAGCAATTAAAATCTAAAATTCAATCACTCCATGTGGATTTTTTACGATACCCGACTTATCGCTATACTCGTATCGCAAGTGCATTCGTAATTTAGGTTTTTGTATTAACGCAATGAAACGAATTCAACGATTAGCATTTTGACACGATGTTACTTTTCACGCTTAATCAAAATGGCACTGTTGTCGGGGAGTGTGTTTTAGATTGTAGTTGATTTACTATTTCGTAATATTTCTTTATTTCGTATTTGTATTCTTTATTTTATCCTTTATTTTTTACTTGTGCTAGATTGTTTTGAGAAATTAAAATTTTGATGCTTGTCGTTGTATTGAATTAGCTTATTTTGAAATGTGTCACCATAACTCTTTAGATAAATTTAATTGTTATGCTAATAGTTCTCAAGGTTATACTTCCAAGACTATGTGTGAATGACTATAAATTCTTGAGTATGAGCATCTTGTACGTGAAAGGCAAAAATTTGCAAGCAATCCCCCATCGCCTTTATAGGAAAATTTGCGTGGTGCGAATAAGGAATGGAATGATGACTTGAGATTTTTTATGCTTGGGAAAATAAAAATGTCCAACTCGATGAGATTATTTCTTCTTCACAAAGTCGGTCTAAGGTTGAAACATGCGTTTCACTTCCACCCCTTTTTGAGGATTAAATAATTGAGAGTGATCCAAGCACTCTCGATTTCCAATCTCTTTTAAATACTTTAAATTCTTTTGAGGTTGCTTGTACCTCCCTTCCTTCATTCCCGAATATTAGCGAACCATTAACATTATCACAAGAATCGGTTGAATGTCTTGAGTACGTTGAGTCGATTCTTGAACGGGAATGTTATTTTGAGATGGTTCATCTCATGGGCTATTCAGTTGCACTAGCCCACCTCCCCTTGCAATTAAAGAACCTTGGGGATGTGATTTTAATTTTCTCGAGATTAATGTAGTCTTATCCCCCGTTTTATCCAAACCACCCATCATCCCTCTCAAACTTTTAATTGATAATGGTTCATTTCTTACGCCTTACACATGCCTTCCATTTTTCAAACGTAATTCCTATTTTTCGGGAGGCATGTTCGCTTTGGAGGGTCCACCGTTGATCTTTCAAAGTCAAATCCCATTTTGGGTGGACCCTATACTATTTAGACTTCTAGTGTATAGTTAGTCTGAAGCCTAAATAGTAGGTTGTAAATTGTCATCTTTTTAATTTTCTTTCTTTCTTTCTTTCCTTTTAATTTAGTCTAGTGTAATTAGTTAACTTTTTGTTATTTGTTTTTGCTATGCTCAGTACTAACTTGTTTTGTATATTTGTTTGGACTTGCGCTTGTTGGGGATCATTCCAATTTTTGGTAATATCGTTATTTTCCTCTCTTTGTGTTGTGTTCTCAATGCTCATTAAGGACAATGCAACATTTAAGTTAGGGGGTGTAGGATATTCTATCCATTTCTTATGTAGTCCACTGATTTGCTTACTTGTTAGTTACTAAGTATATTTTTTTTTGTTAAAATTTGAAAATTTTCAAAAACTATTTTCTTTATTTTTTCTCTTTTGTTGGGTATTTTGCCTATGTTTCCAATGATAAATTTTAATAAATTCCCGATCCAATAGACAACTCAATGATACATGTTCTCAATTTTAGAAGTTATTATCCTTTAGTGTTCAAATCATTGATATTATGAATAACTTCATGAATTAAACTTTATCCCATGAGCACATGCTCTTTCTTGTTCTATTGATTTGGTTTAAGATTTTCATAACTCGATAATATTTTGTTGCATTGTATATACTTACACCAAGTAAGCTTTGTACCTTTCGTTGTTTATGAGTGTTATACACTATTCTTTCCTCATTGAAAACGTTACTTTAGTTGGTAATCTCTTTATTCTTTCATTGATAGTTCATTAATTGAGTTTATATCTTGAAATGTGTTACTTGAGCATGATTTTCATATATTGTTTTGACTCGAGAATTGCGTAAACTTTATGAAATGATCATAGGCAATCTTTGTTATATCGCCCATATTAGCCTTAACCTCACCTATATGTTTCCCCTAGTCAACCCCTTTGAGCCTAAATATTAGCCTTTCGTTTTATTACCCAAAATCCTATAACCAACTCCTAATTGGAGTTTTAAACCATACATATTACCTTCCATGCCTTTGTTTGGAACGTTACTTGGGATTGAATGATGTTGTGTAGTGTGGTTGCAATTTAAGCATATGAAAAAAGTGAGAACAGAAAAGAAAGTAGTGAAAAAGAAAAGAAAGGGCAAAAGAAAAGAAAAGAAAATATGAGAAAAAGAAGAAAATAAAAGAAAGAGGAAGTTTTTATATATTGTATATATTGTTCAATAATCCTTGTTGCTCTCTAATTGTTATATTTAATGCTTGATTATGAAACTTGCCCGCAATCTCACATTATCCCAAGTTTTCATCCCCGAACACTTTGAATCCGTACATATTTCCTTCATTTCATACCCTCAACCCCAAACCTACATTACAACCTTATAAAGTCCTATGTGATCCTAGGGTGAGTTTAATTCAAAAGTCATAATAGTTTTGATAATCTGTGAAAATTCCTTTTGCCTCCTTTAATGAGCGGTATCTTTCATTGAGATTACAATTTTTTATTTTCTATATAGCGTTCTTCATTAGTGACATGTGCGCGACCTAGTTTCCCTTTACATTTACTCTTTATGCCCACATATCTTGTGTATTACCTCCATTTTCATAGTGAATTCATTTGTCTAGTATAATATCCGATGAGGATTGATATATGCATGCTTTTATGTTTATCATGTTTATTTAAGTCTTTTCCAAACCATACTATGCATGTGCTCGCCTCCCTCCCACTTTTAAGGTTTCAATTCTATGAAGTTTTTTCTATATTATTAATAACAACGGACTTTTGTTTGAATTCGTTCGATATGCTAATCACATGTTGAAATATTTTTCGTATTGTTGAGTTTGTCGCATGTTGATTGGGCATATTTTAAGGAAACTATATGATGTCTGTGGGTTTCATCCCTGAAAACCCTCACGAGACGACACTCGTTCACTAGGGTAATCTAGGGGTTTAACGGCTTATTGCATACGATTAATGCAATCATTCACCCGCGAAAGTGGCTTTTATCTCTTTTGTATATATCTCCTATTTAGTGATTTTCTTATAGTTCTTCTTGCTTTGTACTTCATTGCTAGGGACTAGCAATGTGTAAGTTAAGGGGTGTGATTCGGCACGAATATTGTATTTATTCACCCTCATACTTATGCATTTTATCCACCTTGGGTACCTTAGTTCCTATATTTATGCTCATTAACTAGATAACCTCCGTTTTCTATGTTTAAATGTTATATAAGGTATAATTTAGCTTTTGTAGGTATTAAAGTGATTAGCGTGAAGTTTGGTTGCTTTCCGGAAAAGTTTCGTTGAATATTACAGCTTCGGGGGCATTTTAATAATTTTAACATTCAGGTTTTAATCCTAAACTCTTCACGCAAGTCAAATCCTTTTAATTTCTCTTTGTGTGGCCACCGACAGTGCATGAATCCGAGTTGTATCGAATGAGTTATGGCATTTTTAGAATGGTTTTGACTTAAAATGCACACTCAAAGGCACATTCAAGGGAATTTTAGTCATTTCATCATTTGGGTTCTTGGCCTAATGCCCTGTTGGATATTGTATCCCTCTGAGTTATCTTCGCATAGCCTTCGAACGTGCCTAATTCCGAGTTAAAATAAAGAAGTCACATAATTTTTCGTAAAGTTGGACAAAGCTGCAGCAACCAGACTTGTAGGGTGCGAATCGATTCGGACAAGTGCGAATCGATTCGGACAAGTGCGAATCAATTCGATTTGGCACCAGAATCTACTTTTTTATTTCCCCTATTTTTGAATCAATTCGGTTTCACCCGAATTGATTCGGTCTTGTAGATTTAAAGTTTCTTTTTTACAAGTTTGTCATTCTTGGGATTGTATATAAACCATTTTCTCTCATTTGAGAGGATATATCTTTCATATTTAGATAGTTTTTAGGGTTTGTAAGAGAGGGGGATTTGGGTGGAGCTTCTCTCTCCTAGGGTTTGTTCCATTTGGATTGTTGTAAGCCACTATTCATCTTTTCCTTCATTAATATAGTTGTATTTCTTGATTTATTGGTCTGTTAATAAGATTTTCATGTTTTGTTAATTAGTTTATTGCATTTATTTCTTGCTTTCTTAGTTTAATTAAAGTAAATTAGTTTTATTTATGTCGTGCCCTTAGATAAATAGGGTCGGCGTTGTGTTCCGCCATTAACGAGCCTCGAGCTCTGAAAGTTAGATGTTGGGTAAAATTGCATTTAATTGAAAGCTCGCGTACCAAAAGCGGATTGCTATGCGTTTAACTTTCTTGTCACTCACCGTTAGTGTTTAAAGCGATAATCAAAATTTAATCCGTGTGTGACTATTTTTTATTAAATATCTTATCAAGCAGCTTTGGGTTAAATTCCTTCTTGCGTGATGTTTTTGCTTAATTAAAATGATCGATTAAATAGCTTTCGAGCTTGAATTATAATTATTTGTAGTTCGACCCGTGTGGTGTGAATGCAATCCCGATGCTCGCTTTAATTTTGCATAATGTAACTTCTCTTTTTCTTTATTTCCTTTGTAACCCCCACCATCACCCCCATTACCTTTTACACTTTTATTTTTGAAGTTTTAAAGAAAATAAAATCTTAAATTCAATTCACTCCCTGTGGATTTCTTACGATACCCGACTTACCGCTATACTTGTATCGCAAGTGCAGTCGTAATTTAGGTTTTGTATTAATGTGGTGAAACGAATTCAACGATTAGCGTTTTGATGCGACGCTACTTTTCACACTTAATCAAGTTACTGGGCTTCAGAGGGACGTCACCAGACTGAGGCACCTGTTCAAAAAAGGTCCTCGATAGGTGTGGGCATGATAGAGCTGCTACAGCGGAATAAATACGACTTCTTAAGTAACCCAATTTTAATTGTGTATCAACAAAATCAGAATTCATAAAATCCTATTTTTAATTTAATCCTAGAACATGCATCTAAGTGATATGGAATCATAAAGCAAGAAGCGTGCAAAGGTTGGAAACACCAAGTTAAGGAAAAAATTCCCCACAGGGCAAAAACCTTTTATTTCCACTATAATTTGTAAAGTAATGGTTTGCAATCGGATTATAATGAAAATATAAATGACATACGAATACCCGTAACTGTCGATCACAGTCGTCAGCAGTGGATCACGCGCAGCTATCCCACAAGAATCGTAGTCCTACTCTTCAGACCAGGAATACCGCAGCACTCCCTAATGTTGACCTCAGTCCGGTGTAGGTTTATCCTCTCTACAAAGAGTTGAACAATAGCAAAGATCTGTTCTTGGGTTCCAAAACAATTCACTAAAGATTGGGATTTTTATGAATTGAAAAACAAGAGATTGAACTCTCAAAAGGGTGGAGAATAAAGTAAAACACTCAAAATCGTATTCTGTTTTAAACCAGTGTTTCTCCACACTAAATTCAGTAGTCTGTCACCCTTTAAATACTAAAAAACAAGGCGGTGACGTGTCAGAAAATAACTCTTCTCGTTCGAATGACATACGATGTCGTTTAAATGAGATCATAATCTCGTTCGAATGAGATCCTATCTAATTTGAACAACCTATCAAACAAGTCTATGATTGTAGATAATTTTTATACAAACGCGTGGCCGCCAGTTTCGTATTTTTCTAATTTTATATGAATTAGTTATGATTTTTCTTACGGAAATGTGTTCGAGAACTAAAAAATTTGATAAATGAATTCAAAAAAATTAGTTATGATTTTAGATAAATGAATTCAAAAAAATTTGATAAAAACATTTAAAGCTCCAACACTTAGAAAATATTTTATGAAAAATAATCCCACTACTCTAAGTGAATTATTAAGGTACTCTAAAACATAACCTTACCAAAGTTAACCTTATGGAGACCGTTTGTTAAAGAACCTTGATTGTTCGGATCCGTCTTGATGTGAATGTGATCTTGATCTTCTTTGACGGTGTAGCGGTATACGACATATAAATTGATAACGGGCAAAAATATCCTTATGGGGCAGATGGATACAACCAAGGATGGACAGATGCTCCCATAAATCTAAATGAGCTAAAGGAGCTCGAGGAGCTGGCCTTCATTAGAGGGTGGCTGAGTTCCCTCAGGGAGTTAATGGTACCCAAGAATTCCACCCTCTGGTATAGGCATGAGATCACTCCCTCGTCCTTAGAACTAAATCCATTTAGAAGAGATGATTATTTGATCCCAGTAGATGCTATCCCAGGCAGCTATTAGAGCCAAGCTCGGAGGAGGTTGAGGAGGATTTTTCCCTTCATCCTGATGATGGTCGAAGAGCGCGAGTAGCTGACTACCTTGCTCAGCGACCTGGACCTCCTTAGGATTTGATTTATTTTATCGTTGTTGGACATATAACTATGTAACCTTTAGCAACAAAATATTTATGTTTTATGCTAAGACCGACTAAATATATGTTGTCCATTTTCTGATTTATTAGTAATCTCTAGTTATTTTGGGCATCTCGGCCGACTAATTGTGACTTAGAGTTTATCTTCAAATGAGTATTCTCCCAGTTCAGTATGCCTTAGCCATACCATTCCATCTCACTTTACCTTTCAATTCACGTCGTCACGCTGCCTTAGGCCTAAGTAGGGAGATGGCGAGGATACACCTGATTGATGGCCAATCCACCCGAGCAGGATTTTAGAGCCAAACTATGTTAGCAGCTAACCTGGGTTGGCCGTGGTGCTTAAGGATCCCCTATAGATCTGTATTTGTTGTCGAAACAACCTAGGAGGCCAATTTTATTATGAACAAAGTCCTGAGGAGGGTCATTATATGTCAACCCTACTAATTATGCTTTAGTATAAATCCAACCAGTGTGGTGCAATCACAAGAGGCTATTTTAAGAGATTTTTTTACTGCAGTAAGTTAACCAATTTACTATAATCCATGATCTTTATCATACATGTTATAAGAGTGAAGCCTGCAACTTGGAAAGGGTGCATATAATAAAATATATTTGGGACAACTAATACATATAGAGTGCCAAGGTCAATCGAGTTTTATTGATCAAATTCAGGAACAGGGAGCAACATTAATTTGTAAATGAAAATTTGCCTAAACTAATGGTGCATAGATAGAGATATATATAAGTAGAATTTCTTAAGGTTGGACGCATTCCAAGCTCTTGGTATCTCCCTGCCCTCCAGCATTTCCAAGTGATAGGCTCCTTATAGGTCGTCCCTTACCACCTTAAGCGGTCCTTCCCAGTTCGGCCCCATCTCTCCATTTGATGGTTTTACATCACTGCCAATGACTTTCCTTAGGACATAGTCCCTAACTTGAAATTTCCTAGGGTTGACTTTCTGGTTATACTGCTTGGCTAGTTGTTTCTGGTAGGATTCCAGTTTAACTAAAGCCAATTCTCGTCGCTTATCGGCTAAGTCATGTTCAGTGAGCAATGCTTCATCATTGTGGCTTTGGTCGACCAAGCAGACCTCATGGAAGGGGAAACCAAGTTCTAAAGTAATAACTGCTTCAATTCGATGTGAGAGTGAAAAGGGTGTTTCCCCAATTACACATCTTGTGGTGGTGTGATAAGCCCAGAGGATGTTGGGAAATTCTTTAGCCCAAGCTCCTTTGGCTTATTCTAGTCGTTTATTTAGTCCATCAATCACTATCTTATTGGAAGCCTTAGCTTGACCATTGATCTGGGGATATGCCACAGAGTTGAAATAGTGTTTGATTCCATGATTGTTACAAATTCTTTAGAATGGGCCACTCTCGAACTGGGTCCCGTTGTCATTAATGATCGTTCTTGGTATATAGAAGCGAGTAATGATGTTCTCCATATAAACCTCATTATGTCTTCATACCTGATGTTCGCTAGTGGTTCTGCCTTTATCCACTTAGTGAAGTAGTATGTGGTAACTAATAGATACTTCTGATTTCCTGTCGCAGTAGGCAGAGGAACTACGATGTCCAAACCCCACTGGGCGAAGGGCCACGGGCTGGTTAGTGCCTTTAGGTCGCTGGCGGGCTGGTGGACTATGGGTGAGTGTTTTGGCATTTCTCTCACTTCCAAACGTAGACTCCAACGTCTTTCTGCATGTATGGAAACCAATACCCCTCCTTCATCACTCGAAAGGATAAAGACCTTCCTCCTATGTGACTTCCACAAATTCCCTCATGAATTTCGTTCAGAACTTGCTCGACGTTTTGCGTATGAACACACTAGAGGTAGGGTCTGGTGAAGGATCCCTTATATAACTTCCCATCAGGAGAAAAGTGAAAGCGAGAAAATTTAACTCTTATATGATGATTCAATCTCTTCTCACTTGGCAGTATATCACTTCGTAAGTAGTCTGCGATGGGGTCCATCTAGCTTAGAGCCTTTTTAATGTGGAGAATCTACCCGGGATTCAGCGGCTCAGTATTCTGATCAATGATGGGTTACGCGAGGAAATATATTTGGATTGTTCTTCTCAAGTCAGAGTCTACTACATAGCTCAGAGATGATAGGGAATCCACATGGGTATTCTATCCTCTGGGTAACAGCTGAACATCCACTTGATCGAAGTTGGCTATTAGTCCCTTTACAATGGTGAGATAAGCTACCATCATTTCATCCTTTGAATTAAAATCATCATTTATCTGGTTGGATACCATCTGCAAGTCTTCGAAGACTTGAAGGTGCCTAGTACCTAGTAATTATGCTTTGTATAGTCCGGCGATCACCACCTCGTTATTGGAAGCTTCAAATCCAATTCTGATTCCATGCTCGAGCATCATATTTTTAGGAGTCACTAGTAGGATACCTAATCATGCCCCCTTTGAGTTAGAGGCTCCATCAACGTATAAGGTCCAAAACTTGGTCCATATAAGCTTTCCCTTGATCGGATTATTTTTAGTTGATCACAGGGCTATTCCCCTGTGAACTCAGCGATGAAATCGACTAGAATTTGCCCCTTGGCAGATGTTCTTGATTTAAAGTGAATATCAAACTTTTCGAGCTCGGTCGACCACTTCGACAGTCGCCAGAGATGTCTACTTTCCTTAGAACATCCTTAAAGGGGTGTAAAGTAACCACGAAGATGGAGTGGGGCTCAAAATAATGCTTCAATTTCCTTTAGGCTTTCACCAGTGCGTAAGAGAGATTCTATAATGGTAGGTACCACTTCTTATCTTCCAAGCGGGTCTTACTTGCATAGTAGACTGGATGCTGGCTCCCTTCTCTCTCATATACCAAGGCAGAGCTAATAGCATGGTCTGATACTATAAGGTAAAGATATAAAGGATCCTTCTCTCTCGGAATCATGAGCAAAGGGGGACTGTTGAGATAGGCCTTGAGTTCTTTTAAGGCCCTCGAGTAGTCCTCGTTCCATATCACGCCCTTATTTCTTTTTAACAACTGAAAGAACGGATGGCACCGCTCTGAAGACTTAGAAATGAACCGATTGAACACGACGAGCATTCCCGTGAGCTTCTGTATGTTTCTCACTATTTGAGGGGGCTGAACGTTTTTGATGGCGTCAATATGGTCGGGATTTTCCTTTATTCCTCTCTTGTTGACCAAGTATCCAAGGAATTTTCCTCACAGGATACCAAAAAAACACTTTCTTGCATTGAGTTTCATTCGGTATTTTTTGAGGATTTCGAAAGTCCTTACCAGGTCATAGAGATGATAGTCCTTGAGTTTCCTCTTGACGAGCAAGTCATCGATGTAAACCTCCATAGTATCCCCCATTTGATCTTTAAACATCTGTATAACTAGACATTGATAGGTCTCTCCTGCATTCTTAAGGCCAAAAGGCATAACTTTATAGCAATACAAACCAACAGTGGTTATGAAGGAGGTCTTATTTTGATCCGACACGTGAAGGTGGATTTGGTGGTATCCAAAGTACGCATATAAAAACTCATACTCACATGTGATGTTGTAGCACCGAAGAGTTGGTCAATCTTAGGAAGGGGGAAACTGCATTTGGGACAGGCCCTGTTGAGGTCGGTGAAGTCGACAAAAACTCTGCACTTTTAATTGCTCTTTGGAACTACTATTGGGTCGATGGAATGGCCTTCATTGCATGGAGGCATCCCCTGCCAGGGATGGCTTGGTAGGGTGATTCTATATTAATAACAAGAAACTCAATCATTTTTAGATGCTTCCTGCCCTGACTGGCAGGAAGATCTTTCCCAAAGGGACTGTGGTCTTTCCCGTAAAGCCAACCAATGGAACAGTGGCTTCCTTGAGGTCGGCTATGCTCAGCTTTAGCTTTCTAAACAATTCGAGGTACAACACTTCGGACGAATTGCCTTGGTCGATGAGCAACCTATAGACATCCCAATTGCCTATCCTAAGTGTAATGACGAGTGCGTCATGATAAGGGGTTCTCACCCCACCAACTCTTCAACTGTGAACACAATATACTTATTGTAATCGAAGTCTTTCGGCCAATGACGCTTCCCTGCCTGAGTCTTGTTTGGGTCAATCTGAAAGGATTACATGACTGCAGTAAGCTTATTAACTTCCATTCGAGCTGCATTTCCTTGAATTTGTTTGAAGTCTGACGCCCCATGTATTACTGTGAATTTGTGCTCGATATCCTCCTCGAGGACATTATCAAGCCTCTGCTCACCATTCATTGCTGCTTTATCTCTCCTCTTCTCCACAAAATCATTAAGGTTCCCGCCTTGGGATAACTCCTCGAGGTGAGATATGAGGGCATTGCAATGCTTAGTCTTGTGACCGCCCTCCTTGTGGAATGCGCACCTTAGTGCATTATTCTATTTCGAAGGGTCTCCTCCCATCTTCTTCGAACATTTAATAAATGTCTCCTCTTTGATCTTTGCAAAAATCTTGTATATCGGTTCCTTAAAGACTGTGTTTACAGCCTAAAATGCCTTCGAGGCATCGTTTTTATTCCCATTCTTGGAGCCATTTTTGCCCCCATTCCTGTTCCCTTTATTCTGTGGTTCATTTTTCTCAGTTCCTTTGCCAGCCTTCGCGTGACCATTCTTCCCTCCATTAAGATGGGTCACATCATTGACTTTGGCATATTTTTTAATACGAGTCATCAAGTTGTCGATGGATGCAGCCTCCTTCTTATTTAAGCACTGGTGCAGGAGATAGGAGCTCAGCAAACCAATTTTGAAGGATGATATAAAGACCTAATCCGAGAGATCCTCAATTTCATTAAGTACTTCCCAATACCTCTTTGCATACTTTCTGAGGTTCTCCTGTGGCTTTTTCTTCATAGTAAGCAGCGCATCCATCCTCTTCGGGTAGGAGTTGCTTATTATGAAGCGAGTTGTAAATGGCTCAGCTAAGGATTTAAAATTTCATATGGACCTATGAGGTAGCTTCTCAAACCACTTCTGGTCCTCATCTTACATCTCAAAAGGAAGATTCGACACATGATCGCATCATTATGACTCCACAGAGTTATATCTTACCGGTATTGCCTGACATGGTCAATGTGATCAGTCTTCCATCGTAAATATTGAACCTAGGAATCGCGAACTTCTTCGAAGACTTTTCTTCTTAAATTACCCTTGAAAAAGGGGACTTCATCTGGGTTTTAAGATCATGCCTAGATATCTCTCTCATAGATCTGGCATCGCGATGAGCTGCGTGCTGGTCCATCTCCCTCCGGACCAAACTTCTTATGTCATCATTCTGACGACCAGGGCTCCTGTAACGGCGAGCTAGTTTCACTCATTCGGAATGGGCATCGTTTGACCAGTGCCTTTCTGTTCTTTCTAACCTACGCCTTGGGATCCTTACTCGGCTACGAGACTCTCTCTCTTGAGGCCTATAATTCCGATCGTCGCGTCACCTCGTGCTTCGATGGAGTTCTCTCTCCATCCTTTCCAGGTGCCTCTTGAGGTGAGCATTTTAATCTTGTTTTTGGGGAGTAGCCTCCTCCTGCTCATGGAGTCTGGACTCATAGGAATCTATCAATCTAGACATCTATGTGGACCTATATGGCCCTGGATTTCTTCAGAGACTTGCCTCTCCTGGTGAAGTCTTGGGTTTGAATGGAGAATTTTAGACCTTACCCTTGGAGGGTTAGGCTGCTGCTAAATGTCTCCTACTAGAGGGAAGTTACTGTTGTGATGGGACATTACTGCTTCTTGCTAGAGAAGGTTTTCGCTGGAAAGACAATCATTTCCCACAGGCTGTGCTAATTATGGTGATAAAAATCTCAACACAAATAATTAATGAAGGAAAACAATCACCAAGATAATAAGAACATCAATAGTCACAATCACACAACGCAAGAATATACGTGGTTCAAAAAATTGCCTATGTCCACAGAGAGGTCTATAGTTGTATTAACTCTCGAGAATGTTTTTCATATGCCCCTATGCCCTGGGCCAGGGGTACAATATAGAGAGTGGGTGTTGGTAACAAACACGTTAACCCAGTATCCCTTAAATATCTCATTCGAGATTTTTAGGGATGGACTTGGTCATATTCTTCTATCCTAACCGCCATTCATGACACATAAGTAGGGTGGGGTGCCTTTTATTATTCATTTGGGCTTGGCTGACTACTTTCTTGGGCCTCAGATTCAAGAAATTGGAATAAGGCTACCTTACGAATGCAAATTATGTTACAATGTAGTGGTTACAATTAGGCACATTTTAGAATGGAAATTGGAATAATAGTTATATGACTGTTATATAACTTAGTTATACCTGATTGGGCCAAATAGACAAAACTTGAATCAGCACCCAAATAAACAAAACATGAATTATAGCCTTGAAATAGTAGCAATAATCAAGAAACAAAGAGAAAAATAAACAAAATGTTTCATTCTTTTTAATGAATAATCTATGTTGTTGAATAAGAATCAACCTCTTAATCTCCTACTGCCGAATCACTGTCAAGCAACGTCTCAACCAGCACTAATTCCCCAAACAAAGCCACTTCCACCTTGCAACCACAACAACCCTAACAACCAATAATTCACAACCGTAAGACACCTCCACTCAACCCGCAAACCACCATTATTTGTCTAAAATCATGATAAGCAAAACCTATCACCACCACAGCCACAACCACATCACTTCTCAACCCTAGATTAGAAAAAAATCCATAATTTATATAAAGTAAAAAACAAACACAGAACCTTGTGGAGAGATAACGAATTACCACTAATCGTGGGAGAGGGAGGAGGGGATAACCATCCATATTTTCTCATATATATATATATATAGAGAGAGAGAGAGAGAGAGAGAGAATTTGGTTGAACCTAACCTTGTGGAGAAATAGACGAGAGAGAAGAGGAGATGATGAGTTGAGGCATGGAAGAATAGGTATAGAGAGAAGAGGGAGCATGAGATTGTAGAGGGAGCGGGAGATTGTAGAGGGATGGAGCGGGAGATTTAAAACCCCATATGAGAGAGAAGAGGAAAGTTAAAACTAGGGTAAATTTTTGGTGACCCTAATAGTAGTCACAAATTAGCCCTTACACCAAAATTTATGATGGCTACAAGCAGTCACAAATTTATGACCGCTCATAGCGGTCACAAATTAAGCCTTAAGCCAAAACTTGTGACAGCTACGAGGAGTCATAAATTTGTGACTGCTAATAGCGGTTACAAATCTAAATTTGTGGCTTCTCATAGCAGTTTCAATTTTATGACTGCTCATAAGAGTCATAACTTAAGCTTAGTGATAAATTTGTGACTCCTTGTGGTAGTTATAAACTTGTGACTCCTTATAGCAGTCACAAATTAATTATATGGTAAGATTTGTGATTGTCATTAGAAATGACAAACCAATTGACTCAAATTTTTCATTAACCAAATATTGTATCACTCCTAATAGCAGTTACAAATAATGTTATTACTCCTAATGGGAGTGATCAAGTTTGTCACCCCCAATAGCAGTTACGAGAAGGCTGTCACAAAAATTGTATTTTGGTGTAGTGGATGCAACACTTCAAGTAATATGCTACAAGCTTCAATTATAAGAAACGTCTTAGGGGATATTGTTATACCATATATATGAGATGACACATTAACCAGTCAGGAGAGGACACCTAGATACACCTATTAGTAGGGGATGGATCGACCTCAACAGCAGTGTGGTCGGGTTGGATAGAGGCCATCTCGGCTTCACCTGACAGGGAAACTTACTCTGTTCAAAACACCACCAGCTAACATTCTTAGTTGAGTCTGTTATAACAAGCATGTATTTCATGATCAGATGACATCAACAACCTTTTTATGCATGCGCACATCGAGAAGATATGCAAATATTCTACCCCTTGTGTTAACAACTAACTTTTAATTATTCTCTCACCATACATGTAGACGTGAACTCACCTAACCTATAAAGGTGAACCACGTGTCACTCTATTTTCTCTCTCCTCTAATAGCCTATAAATAGCACACACTACCCATATGTGAGAAACTTGTGAGATTATTTTAATTTTATGCTGCCAAACTATGGACGTAAGTGTTAAAGCTTCTTCAAACACATTCCTTAAAACTTCTCCTTCAAACATGTTCCCTAAAATATGACATACTTTATGGGAATTATTCATGTAAGTATTTTAATATCTTAGTCTTAATTATAGGCATAAATCATGTTTATATGTTCTAAGAATGTGGATTCTATGGATATATTCGTATCTTAGGTCAAACACACACAAATTTAATTTTTAACAAATTTTATCTTGATTTAATTAAGTGTGCATACAATTATGAAGTCCAAATTAAATAAGAACCAAATAAATAAACCAAGCAATCAAAGAAGTAATGAAAAATCCCTTTCGAGCAAAATCTTTATTTCAGCATTGTATCAGAATTAACAGACACTATACGATTACAGACTAAGCTCACTAAGTATAATACACACTTCTTCAAGTCTTCTACAGATATGGCACATTCCATTACCGTCCATAGGAAGAAGTCTTCCCTCGGTATCCATCATTCAGACTTCTTCTTCAGTAGTAGAGACCCATCTCAACAAATCAGTAGTAAAGAAAATATCTTCAAGAGTCTTTGAACACATAATTTTTTCTTCTTGATTTGGTAAAATGATCTCTAAAGTTCCAAAGGGTTTGGATGAAAATTTGATAAAGTTTTATCATAAGAAGATCTCTAAAATGGCTTGGAAAAAATCTAATCCTGTATCTCTATTTATAAGGAAGTTATTTCAAATATATAGGCATTACAGATTTGGATCAGATTTGTTCAACAAATAAAAAATTTCGCACCCGTTCAAATGGTGTACTCTTTTTCAGTCGAACGGGTTTCCAACAAAACTTAGAACAACATTCTAGAGTTGACCAAAAGTCGTTACTTTAGATATCGTTCAAACATAGGAAACTCGTTCCAATAACGTAACCAATCTTATTTGAACGACATTCAACGAAACTTTTAATGACATTTCAGAACTGACCAAAAGACATCGTCCCAGATTTCGTTCGAACGAGACTCCTTCGTTCGAACAATGCTGTGTAAACTCGTTTGAAGGACATGCCAATCTCTTTCTAATGATTTAGCGAGATTCCAAAATTTTCTTTAAAAAACATTTAAAAATATTTTGAAATGCAAACTCATTATAAATTACCCTTGAAAAATTAAAGGATTTACCAAACTATCTCATAATTCTTCTTGGGTAAAGTTGTGATGAATGATCTTCAATCTCGCAAATGTCATCAACTTCTTGTCTTCAAATATGTGGAAGTAATCATGAAGGTAAAAACTAAATTGATCAATCATGAAACTTGCTCTTATCTCCCCCTTTCGCTATTGTTTTACAAAACACAAACCGAAGCTAAATTGATCCCTAAGACTTATATACCTAATGCCCTCCCAAACCAAGGAACGAAAATGCATAAATGTATAAGTCTTCAATTGAAAAGTCTTTATCTTGTACAGTCCAAGAAATCATCATCAAAGAAAAAGAGACCGACACACATGAGACAAAAGAAATACTATCACTCGTATGAGTTTAAAAAAATAAATAAACTCCCCCTCAATTTGCTCTTCCCTTTTTGTCCGTAATAGACAAAGGAGTAGAATATCAACATGAATAATAAGAATCACATGAAGAAACATAGATATCATCACAAAGAAAATCAATAAATAACATGTAATAATAACCCAAAAGGCATTATGTGTTCTCCCCCTATCAATCAACTATTTTTGAAGATTTCCAAATTTTCAAGTATACATATAAAAATACATATAGGTACAAAAACACATAGTCACTATATAATAACATTAAAAATCCCTAATCGTGAAAATGAAATGTAATTGTGCTAACATTTTCCATAGAAAAATTAACATAAGCATTCATAACAGAGGTGCATAAAGTCATGAGATACTTCTAAAGAAAGAACTCAATTTCATCCTTAGGTGAAAAAGTTTTGAACTCAAATGAAATTGAATCGACTTATGAAATATGTCATGAATTTAAAGGATTCTCAAAATAATAATGCCAAACTATTTAATTAATAAGAGAACCCATTGTGCAAACTCGTGATCTTCTACTTTATAACGCCCTCAAAATTTTACATATATAAGAATTAGCTCTCAAATATTTTGAATATATCATAATTCTCATATATAGCAAAGCATCAATGAATATAAATTAAATGGCCTCGGCACTTCTATTTTTATGTGTCGTTAATATTTTTAGGCTCTTTTTGTAAATGATGGCCTTTAACGCAAAGAGTATGTTGTTGTTTCATAGCCTTTTCCATTGGTTAACATATATCAATATTTTAAGGAAAACGAAATCCGGGCAATGGTTCTTACAAGAACAATTTACCTCTTTTTGCATTTTGTTCATTATTAAGTAGGATTGAGATGAGAACATCGTATTCGACACATGACAAGTAAGTATAATGTTCTAGAAGTTCATGCATGTGTGAAATAAAGGTGACAAAGAGTCTAACATTTAGAAAGTAATCATCAATGATCAATGAAATATTATCCATGCATTATTAAGTACACTAACGAAACAAAGCCATGTCTCAAAACACTATGAAAAAGTCACGTGAATGGATGGAATGTAGGGGTGATCCAAATATTTTAAATGTTCATCCATATACGGTAAAAAAAACAAAAATACAAAAATCTTTTTTTCTTTATAAAAAACTCAAAATATAATCTTTTTTAATTTTTCAAACTTCTTCACTAAAAACTGAAAATCTTTTTGAATTTTTATAAGAATGTTAATAAGAAAAAAAAATATATGAATACAATAGGCATACAATATAGCAATAGGGATATAAGATATGAACATGATAAATATCCTATACTAGATAAATTACTCCAACTCAATCAACGGAGCAAATACCTAAAGACTTACTAAGATCCTCGAATCTAGGTGCATCTAAAGGTTTTGTAAAAATATGGGCTAATTGATGTTCGATGCTTACAAAGCTCAAGGACATGATCTTCTCCTCAACGAGATCATGAATAAAGATCTCACGTATCCTACTATGCTTTGTAGGAGAATATTGGACATAACTACGAAATATATGGATCGCACTCGTATTATCACAAGAAATAGTCATTGTGCCTTGGAAAATCCCATAATCTTCCGCATTTGCATCGTCTATAAGAGTTAAGAGCAACAACTCCTGATGGCTATATACTCATCCTCCACTGTAGACAAAGATATAAAGTTTTTCTTCTTACTCAACCAAGAGATAAGAACACTCCCAAAGTAAAAAAAAAAAAACACCTGAGGTCCTCCTACAACCATCAGCATTCCTGACTCAATTATCATCTGAATAAGCGAACAAACATTCATCGGTATCAAAGGAATACCAAATAATGTAGAAAAGATTTTCACTCACGTACTTGATGATACATTTAAGTGCATGCAAGTGTGACTATTTCGGGGACACTTGGTATCATGCATTAACTCCAACATTAAAGGCAATGTCGTGACGACTAGCGGTCAAGTAGAGTAGACTACCTATCATGCTACTATAAAGTGTTTGCTTTACGCCCTTACTACCTAAGCTTAGTCGATGTACTCATGGGGGTGCATTAGTGCTTAACGAAATCTAACCAAAACTTCTTTTCTAGGTCCCTAGCATATTTAAATTGAGATGTGAACATCCCATCCTCTAGCTGACACACCTAGAGACCTAGAAGAACGTAAGCTCACCAACCACGCTCATCTGAAACTCATTTTTTATCACCTCCTCAAAAGTGTGATCATATTGGGAGCATGTGGATCCAAATACTATATCGTTCACATAGACTCAGGCAACCAATATAGAACCACTCTCTCTCCTCACAAACAACGTTTCCCCCTCTCTTAAAGCCGGGTGCTAAGATATAGGAAGTGATAGTCTCGTATCAAGCATGGGGTTCTTGTTAAAAGATGTGTCCCAAGGGCTTTGGGTCTTTAAACCTCTTTGGTTGTTCAACGTACATTTCCTCTTGTAGAATGCTAATTAAGAAGGCACTCTTAACATCCATTTAATATAACTTGAAGCGTAGATGACCAACTATGGCGAGTATTAAGAGGACAATCTTAAGCCTAATAACAAGAGAAAATTTATTTTCAAAGTCTGCACCCTCAAATTGTGTGTAGCCTTGAGCAACCAACCTAGCCTTATTATCAACTGTGGTACCATTCTCATCCATTTTATTCTTGTAAATCCACTTGGTACCTATCATATTTGTCTTTCTAGGTCAGGGGACTAACTCCCAGACATCATTCTTGTGAAATTAAAGCAACTCATCTTGTATAATGAATATCTAATGCTCATCCTTAAGTGGTTTTTTCACATTCTTGGGCTCAACTATGGAGGTGTAGAAAAGGTAGATAACCATATTCTCAAGTTGAGTGTGAGTCTTGACGCTTATTGTAGGATCACCAAGTATAGCAGAAATTCATGACTCTTTCAAACCTAAGAGGGTGGATTCTCTAAATTAAGAGTGGGGTCGATTGAGGTACTATGAGGAAAGATGGGATCATCACCAGGGGGTGTATCATCCTCATACTTAGAGTTAGAGTTAATAGACTCAAATGGCTTGTCATCTCTAATCGTGACATTTATTAACTCCATAACATTATAGCTTGCAAGGTTAAACACCCTATAATCCCTACTCACTGATGAATAACCTACAAACATCCCCTCATCGCTCCAGGAGTTCAACTTTCCTAGGTGCTTTCTATCTCTCAAAAAGTAGCAAGTAATCCTAAAGACACTAAAATACAATAGGTTAGATTTCTTCCCTGTCTATAAATCATATGGCATGTGTAGCGTGTGTGGACAAAAATATACCCTCTTCACCATATAGCATGCATTACTTATCACCTCTGCCCAAAAATTCTAGGCACGTTTCTCCTAAGAAGCATGGATCTATCCATTTATTGTATCGTTTATTTCTTCCTCTTAACTATCCCTTTTTTAGAAGTATGAATGGTTGAAAACTCGTGTTTGACGCCCACTCCATCACAATATCTATCCACTACAGCTTTTTAAAATTCATTATCGTTGTAACTTCACATTCGATTAATAGTGACACCGTGTTGGTTCTATAGGGCACGGCACTTGATTATTAGGAACTCAACTGCATTGGATATTTCTCTAAGGAATCCCATGATAGAGTATCTAAAAAAGTCATCGACCATCATGAGAATGTATCTCTTACCACTTAAGCTTTTTGAGAGAGTAGGACCCATAAGATCCATATGAATCAACTCCAAAATATGTTTCGTCTTAATGGTATTCAACTTTTAATGGGGACTTTAATTTTTTTTCCTTGTTAGCAAGGTCTGTAAAGCGAGGAAGTTGATTTCCCAAGTGACGGTAAGCTATGAACTATGTCCTCTTTTACTAATATCTCAAGATCTCTAAAGTTAACATGACCTGGTCGTTCATGCCAAAGGTCTATAGAGAAGATTGTGGAATTGTTTCACATAAAGGATAACTTGGGAATGATCCCATAGTAATATTATCAATCATCACACCTTATTGTAAAGTTCACCGGCTTGATCATATATGTTACATTCAGACCGGTCAAACTTTTTTACAAAATTTTCATCGCATAATAGGCTTACGCTAATTAAGTTCTCTCTCAACCCTTTTGCATACAACATTTTTCTAGTTCAGTAAATTCAAGTATCTCAACACATCCACAACCTAAAATACTAGACATACTCCCATCTCCAAAGGGGACTTTACCTTGCCTTAGATCCTCAAGGTTGGTAAAAGATGATATGTCGTCGGTCATGTGCCTAGATCACCCACTATCAAAATACAATTGGAAAGTATTTTGAACCTTGAAAGCAACTTCAATAACAAAGGCTTTATTTTCTTTCTTAGGTACCCAAGTGGAGGTAACTTTGTATTTGACCTTATCGTTGTTGGCTCTATTCATAGCATTAGAAGCATTCTCAAACGACATAGACATCCATTGAAATTCTTCCATTAAGCTTTGTGAAGTCGAGACTAGGAAATCAAATTGCTCTCTAAGATTAGCAAAGTCATTATAGTGGTGCGCGGGAGTATGTGTATGTTGAGTTCTTCCTAATTTATAGCAAAACTCTCGAAGATAACCTCTCATTTTGCAAAAAGTGCAAACATAGATTTATTTGGGTCTACCTTAGTTCGCTTTCTTAGGTTGAACTCGCTTTTGTGTTTTAGGTCTAGGCCCATAAGGATCTAACATAAATTTAGGAAGTGGTTTCGGTACGACATGGGAAGTGGATGCATTGTCATAACTTATTCCTCGCCTCTCCCCAAAACCTAAAGCGGGACAAAGGAACATCTTTCCAACCTTCTTAGATGTGTCCTCTATAGTACCTTGACCTCCTGAGCACGTTCGAGATCTTTCTTGAGTTGGGACACAAGCGCTTCGAGATTATCATGAGTCTCCATGGATGCTTGAAGAACTCACGTAAGACTAGCCACTTTATTGGTCAAGTCGCCATTTTCCCTCTCTACTAACATGACTCTTTCTCCTAAAAAACTCTCACTCGGGAATATCTCTCTCACCTCTATCAACTCCTTCTCTAAAGATAAAACTTAAAGCATTAAACCTTTGTTTTGATATTTCGTTTTAAAGGACTCAGTGTAAAGTTCGATGGAAGCACCTTGATTTCTTTTTGGTAAAGTTCAGTGTCTAAACTATTGATTTCTTTTTGGTAGTTAGATAATCCAAAAGAACCATAGGTATCTTATCATCCTACGCTCCTGGAAAATCTTCCATCATCTTGGCTAAAATATTAACCATGTTCTTATTTGTGGCCTCAACTTGGCCATTGCCTTTGGGGTAAGCTACCGTCGAGGTGTGGTGAATAATTCAATACTTTACTATTAGCATTGTTAACTCTTTGTTGACAAATGGAGTTCCATTATTAGATAAAAATAACCTTGGTAATGCCAAATTTCAAATGATGTATTATCTAATGAAGTTCACCACCACACTTATTATTTCCTAATTCAAAGGTACTGCCTCTTCCCAATTTGTAAAGCACTCAGTTATCGCAATGATCCATATTTTTCCTTTAGAAAACGTTTTATGTTTAACACCCTAGTATGGAAAGTATGGGGAGTTGCCAATGAGTGAAGTTACACTAATAGATCGTGAATGAGGTTACCATAAAGTTATCAAACCTTGCACTTCCTAAAAAACTCAATTGAGTCTATATCTTTCATTGGACAATAATATCCAAGTGTCATCAGTTGATCATAAAATGAGGCTCCTCCAGTGTGATATGGATCGTATGATTTCTAATGGGCATCATTTACTTCCTCTCTCGTGATGCATTGCAATGGTCTGTTTAAATACCTTATTCGATACGACGTATCTTCCAATGGGTAAAGCCTTGGATCTATCTTTCTCATTACTATGGCATCATGTTTCTCTCTCAGAATAACTCCACCATTTATAAAATCAAAGTAAGGCTTCCTCCACTCCATTTGAGCTTCTGAAAAGTTGCACTCGAATGGTTGAAAGAAATATTGACACTTAGCACATTATCTTTGTATTGTTGTTGCATTTTGCTTCATCATTGGCCAAAAATACCCCCTCTATTTTAATTATTCTATATAGAGGAATATTAGTGGTTATAATCCTTATCATGCATTTTTTAACTATTTTTTAGCTTTCTCTAGACTAGTGCATCTAGATAACTATCCCTAAGATTTTGTAGTACAAACTTCCTTAAAAAAGGAAGAACTATGCTAACTCTATAAGCTTGATCATGCACTCTCTACTCTTCAACTGCCTTTTTATTCCACCTCATTAATCTTAATCATCATCACTAGGAAAATTTTGGATCACTGATAGTGGAGTTATTCTTTGAAGGATCACAATAGTTATGGATTTACCATCTATAATCACCTTTTATGCTATTGTGGCATAAGCGTCAGTATGACAATTCATCATTCTTGGGTGTCTTTCCATTTTAACTTTATGAAATTGATTTAACAACCTATGAATGGTCAATTTATAAGGTGCTAGACTGAGATTCTTCAATTTGTATTCCTCATTAACTTTCTTAACTACTAAGCTGGAGTCTTATTTGATGTAGAGTGAACGGATGCCTCTTCGTAATGCTTCGAACAACCACAAAGTTAATGTTTCATACTCAACCTCATTATTTGAATAATGGAAGTCCAACTTAAAAGGCAGAGTAATCTCTTCCTTCCTTTTGGACAAAATGACTCATGTTCCTCCCTTACCCCGAGCAAATAAACCATCAAACTCCATAGATCGTTCTTGTAAATCTGCCTCACAAAGACTGGCTTATAAATCATCACCTAGAATGTTTTTTGAGGTATCTCAAATAAACCTGATGGAAAATGACCAATATATTTTCATAATCTTAGCTATTGATCGCACGAGGGGCCACACACTTCAAATCATACTCAAATAGTATGACGAACCACCTTATTCCTCTCCCAATCAAACTTGCTTATCTGTAAAAATTTAATCGGGTCATATTTTTTCACTATGTGAATAATTAAAGATAACTTATAATGTTTAAGTTTTGGGGCAACAATAACCAAAGTTAAATAATGTCGGTCTATGCTAGTATATCTTGCCTCGGGACTATGGATCATTCTACTCAAATAGTAGGCAAGTCTCTCTTACCCATTAACCTCTTCTGCCAATAGTGCACCGATAGACCTCGTAGTTAATATAAGATAAAGCAGTAAAGGTACTCCAGACCTAGGTGGAATCATCGTTTAGGGAGAAGTAAGAAATATTTTAAGCTTTTCGAAATCTTCTTGGTGTATTTCCTCCCATTTGAACTTTGTGGTCTTTCGTAGGAGATCCATCATTGGGTGATTAATTTCAGATAAACGTGGGATAAATCTTCTCAAGTAACAAATTTTCCAGAGGAAACGCTTCAACTCTCTTTGAGTCTTTAGAAATGGAAGTTCAAGGGTGGCATTTTGATTATTTTGGTCCATTTAAAATCCTGACGATCAAACAAAAAAACCCAAGAATTTCCCACTCGTTACACAAAAGAACATTTGAGTGGATTCATCTTAAGTTTGTACTTTCTACACCTACTGAAGACTCTTCTCAAATCATCTAAGTGTGAATCTTCTTTTTTTGAGTTAATAACTAGATAACCGACATAAAACTCTAAAATATCATGAAATAAGTCGTGAAAATTGGTTGTTTTTATTCTTTAATAAGTTGCCCCCACAATTTTCAGACCAAAAGGCAAGACATTCATAAAATTTCCCAAAGACATTATAAAAGTTATTTTTTCCCCGTTAGTTGGATCCATCTTTATATGTTATAACCTAACAAGACATCCATAAATTTTCACATCGCATAACTAACTGTTGAATCGATCAGGTTGTAAATTGAAGGTAAAGGGAACTCATCTTTGGGGAAAGATATATTTATATCTCTAAAATCAACACTAATATGAATTTGTATTTTATCCTTCTTCCCTACGGGCTCAATGATGGAAAGCCAAATTGAATGTTGAATTGGATTGATAAATCTAGCTGCTAATAATCATTCCACCTCAGACTTTATTCTGAGATCCAACTCAGGTTTGTACATTATGGTGGCTTGCTTGACCTGAATAGCTGAAGGCATAAAATTTAGCTTGTGACAACTCACATAATCATCTGACCCATGCATCTCAGTATACGTTTATGCAAATAAATCTTTATACACTTGAATGACCTTGATTAACTCCATCTTCTTCGCAACCTATAGGTATTTTGATATGATGATTGACCTTGGTTCTTCCTCACCCACAACTAAATCAATATGTTCCAACTCTTATACTTTGGTCTGTGGTGATCATGCACACATCTGGGGTCATCTTTAATATCCTCAACACATTATTGAATGTTGAAATTATCAATGATAAGGCATTATCCTTCATTATCCACCAGAAAGCATTCATTTATCGAGTCGTCTTCCTCAACTTCATTGTTACCCGCTCACATATTCAAAGGCGATATACCGACCTTCTATCATCGAGAATAATTTCTTGCATTCTTGGTATGGTGATGTATGTTCCTTTATCTTTCTGGCATTCGTTACTTCCTCCAATCTAGGTATATAAAATCTACTCAATGCACTCTGGTTCCTTGTCTCATGCTTCATCGGGTCAAACTTTAGTTGCGTTATATCTCTTAGTTGTCTAGAGATACTTTGGTGTTTCAGAATAATGGTGTTTCAGAATAATGTTATTTACTTCCTCAACCGCCTGTACAGCTTCCTCCATTTTCTCATCTTAATCCACCACATGTCCCAATCTCTCCTTGATTGTGGAAACTCTTGCTCCTTCGATACGCCTTATCAAAATGTGTGTATCTTTATTAAGCTCTGTGTAGAAAATAACATCTACTGGGTGAGCTTATAATTTTGAAATTCTTGGTTGCTCGAATGACAATCTAAGTTCTTTTTATATTGGCTTAAGTACATTGATGGTATATTGAAGGAACCAAACTATATTTTTTCATCCACACTCGTCCTATTACAGATGGTAGGAAGTGGTGAACTCAATCACGTAGAACTTGGTGTATGAAGTAAGGTTTCTAATTATTATTCTGATGTTCACATAGCCAATGGACTTGGACGTATGATTATAATAGCCTGAAATTGATACTAGCATCATGATCAACCTTATCTCTGCAATATTAGTTGCGTAGAAGGAGTTTCTAGTCATAACGTTTACCGACGCACCTTTACCCATTAATGCTCAGTAAAAACTTGTTCCAATGATGATAATTGTAACGTAGAAGGGTTTGTTGTGTGCGAACCTCATTTAGCTATAAGCATCTCAAAATTTTAACTCGGATATAATTTTTTTCACTAACCTAGCCATAGACCCTCTCTATCTCAGTAAAGGAACAATGTTTTTCCTCGCTATGTTTTCATGTGGCATCCCAACCTGGTCGAAGAACTACGAAAACTTTGGTGACTTCTAAATATTTTGATACTCTAACCTTGGATCCACCACATATTCAAATGTTTTACAAACCTTCTCACTATCCCTGACGATAGTTTCATCGTAAAAAATGACCCCCTTAGTTATTCCTATCAAACGAAATTCATATAACTCTTGAAACTCTTCCTACTTCTTTCTCTCTATTCTCATTTAACCTTCAAATTATTCATCAAATGCAACCACCATATTTTCCACATGTGTTGATAATGGGTTCTTATCGACATTGGCTTGAGGAATCTATAAAGTCCCAGCTAACGTGTGTTTGTTGATGATTCTTCATAAGGTGAAGCATGATGTCGTTGGATGACAAACTCTCCAATGGAATTGGTTTTTTTTTGGTCAGCCTGAGCACATGTGCCATGAACATATTGGGTGAATTCTTAAAATGATATACCAAACCTCCCGCCACTATGGTGTTGCAACAATTGGCTGCCTCCTCAATAGTGAAAGGAAAAGCATGTGGATCCTCCCAATCAAACTTTCTCTTGTTATTTTTGTTCATTGCCTCCTCGCTACCTTGAGTTGCTTCACCCTTATATGTCTATTTGACTCAAGAGGTCTGACCCCCTCTTCTGTCTTGAGTTTTTGATTTCTTAAACAATATATTTTTCAAGATGGGTTTGGAACGAATCAACAGTGAGATGTTTTAAGAAACTTTGTGAAGTATTTTAATGTGACTTCATGAGTCTCATTAATGAGCTGTCAAATATACTCTGGGATCAACCCTTCCAAGCATATTTGAAGTAGTTTGGCCTCTAAGGCATCTTCTCTTACATTGAGAGACCTTTATTTAAATCTCTTGATGTAAGACATCACTTTCTCCCTAACCTTTTCCTTTCTAGAGCAAGATGGATAAGTGTAAATTCATCTTGTACCATAATAAATTTTGGTAGGAACTGGACGTGCATGCCCTACAACATTTCCACACTCCTTGGGACTAAATTAAAGTACCGGGTATAAGCTTTATTGATAAGGAATTTTGAAAACTCCCTTAAATGCAACTTCTTACTATTACAATTAGCACCAAGGTGCCCAACGTATCTCTTCATGTGCTTCTTCGAATTACCCCATTTCCTATTAAATTTCTAAAAAATTAGGGGAACATACTCCTTCAGGTAAGGTTCATCATATTACTCTTTTTGGTAAGGTTCATCATTGTACTCACCAAATTAAACATGAGTAGTGATTTAAACCAATTTTATCTTTTTACCTAAGCATGCGTTCTAGGTGAGTTTTGCAAAATAAAAAATAAACAAAGAAACCACTACGCCGCGATGTACGAGGAAAAACCCACAACGGGAAAAAACCTTGGACGGCCCTAGTCTTAATTCCACTATGTATGGTTTTACAATTACAAGACAGATGACTTACTTCCTCGACTCGACACCTTTCAAGCCTTGACGCGTCTTCTTATAAACACTTCCGCCTAGTCGACAACCATGGAGCTCCACCAGAATCTTGGACTTCACCAATGAGACAAAAGGTACACCATCAACGACACATGGTTCCTTTCACCATGTGAGAATGCCGCATCAAAACATGCTCTTCTTCTTTGAGGGATTTATAAGGAAACCCAAACAATCTCTTCAATGCGGTAGAGAAAACCTGGTGCCAAAACAAACTCTCCAAGAAAGATGTATATATATATAGATAGATAGATAGATAGATAGATAGATAGATAGATAGATAGATAGAAACTTGGATTAAACAATGTTTCTTGGGTGCAAACTTGGTTTTGTTCTTTGAATAAAACAATTTGAATAACAAACACCAAGGGAATTTTGTATGGAAGAATTAAGCTCTCAAACACTCTCTAGGAGTTGAAAAAAGTTCTTAGAAAATTTCTGTTCCCGAAGTCATTAAATTATGTGAAAGAATAGTGGGACAAAGTAATGGGAAAGTGCCAAAAAACTGCCAAAAACTATTCCCGCCGAAATCTCATTTGAACGACATTTTCGTTCGAACGAAATTTTGTTCGAACCAACTATCTAATGAGTTTCTAGGGGTAAGTCGTTGGCAAACCTCGTTCGAATGAAATTCTTGTTCGAACGAAAAACTCGTTCGAACGACAACTTCGAACAAAATGCCAGAAAGTTTAAAAATTCCATTTTTAGCCCACAAACTTATTTTAAAGTTTTAAAGTACCTTTCTTAAAACAAACCTTAGTTTAAAATAAAAGTACACCCAATATAAAAATATTCCAAGTCTCCCTATATTTATATAGAAATGCATTAATACCTTTGGAGACTATGGAATATGATGTTGATGACATAGAAACATAGCACTTAAACTCGACATTTTGATGAAGCTTTAAACTTGGCCTCTACGTCTACAACTTTAGTATGTCATAGGCTTGAACGATGGTCAATAACTCCATCCTATGACTCAAATGTTTTTGTCTGGAATTGAGCCAAAACTACAAAGGACTCAATTGGAAATTTGCGTCCTTACAGTGTCATCCCATTATACTCAACATGTCAAATGAATTAAATGTTGAGTGAAATCTTGAGTGACCAACCATTGTGTTAGGTGGTGTAAGCGTCAAATCAGTTAGATACTCACCAAATTATCACTATTGAGCTAAGTTTAATTTGAAATGTATTGGGTATGGTGTGACATAAATAAGATCTTTTAGAGAAGCATATCTAATTTTATAGCCAAAAATCTATGGTAGATTAAGCTTCTTATTGGTAGCTCATGGTTTCTCATGTGTTATCTCTCATGCAAAGATGGATGTTATACCTTGAGTATCTAAAATGGTTAAGTCATGCCTTAACGTCGACTAGATCCTCAATCCTCCAAACCAGTTCCCTCATTGGTTCTCAAGTGAGGTTGCTCGATAGACCATGAAAGCTCTCCAAGATCCTGCCAGACATGATCCTTCGTAGTTATCGAGTAACCTCACCAATATTACAACATAACTCATAATTACATAGTAAAATAAACATAAATACATGGTTCTTCAACATGCTTCATTTGGAAGTCTTCCTTAATCTTTGATTAATCTCCACTATGCCTTGATTTTAAATCAACTTTGTTGATTCCTCACACTCCCTCGTAATGTCACTAATCTTTAATGAATCCTTATATAATTTCTTATTGAGTTTGTTAATGAGAAGGTTTATCTTTACGTAAGGGGTATATCTATAAGCCTGTACTACAACATATATAAGGAAAGTTAATTTTGTTCTAATGAGAACCTTAATCTTGTTCTAACGAGGTCCAAATCTCCTTTGAACAAGATGAATGCAGATCATCTCCCCCAGCAACCCAATTCCACCATTTTTACCCTAAAAAACAAAATTTGTAGCCTCTAACAATCAACATACCCATATTCCTCTAGATATAAGTTGTCTAATAATAATCTTAACCTAAATTTAATAGTTTCACATAATTCTAACATGAATTTAAGGGTTTATTATAGATTCAATTCAAGAACCTTAGATTAATAATTTTATCCATTTAATCTAAGATTCATACCAATTCATGAAATTAACAAGGGGCTTTTATATGATTTAAAGTATATAACGTGATTATAAAAAAAAGCAGATCAATTATAATCCAGATTCATATGGATTTTTACTCAAATAAGTGTATATGATTAACATGGATATTAACTTAATGATTCTCATTAAGTTAATTGTAAATTTAGTTAATTTATTACTAAAATTAAATTATTACATAATTAGGTTTAGATTCAAGCTAATAGATATACTAGAACACAAAAATAATTAGATTCCCACATTAGGTAAACTTGCCTTAGTCCAAAGTAGGATGAATTCCAACCTTTAATCCTCCAATTCTCCTTCTCTATAGGATGCCACTTCTCTATAGCCTTGTGGTTCCTCTCCAAAGTGTTAATGGGAAATTTTTTTAACCTAATGACCTTTTAAGTGTTAATCCCAAAATTAGGCTTCCAATGAGTCCAAATACATCTCCAAATGGCCAAAAACACTATCCAAGACATATATCAACCCATAATACTTAAAACCCATTACTTTAAGTCATAAATGGGCATTCTATATGCCCCAAAAGTCAACCCAAAATATGATACCAAACTAATTAATATTTATCGGTACGAGTCCAAATATTAAATATTTATTATTTAAGCGTGGCACGACTGTGGCCATCCCGAGGAGGGCTGGGAGGGCTTCCTAGGATTTACCCGAGATGCCTAAGTAGCCCAAGGGGCATCAAAGTTCACATAATTCGAAGATAACATAGGGTGGGCTTTAACTCATAAATCCAAACGGGGACTTCTTTTATATGTGTGTGTAGGGATAAACGTGCGTAAAGTGTGAGAATGTGTAGTGAGAATCCCTTTTTTGGAATTTATAGATAAATCCTCTTTTTCTTATTTTTTTGGTTTTTTATGAAAATAAAGTATGTGAAAATGCAACTAATAAAGGTTTGAGATTATGGTATATAATGTAATAAAATGAAGCGTGAAAGTAGAGATAAAGCAACTAATGCTAAAATAAGAGAACTTAAACACATGGATGGAGAATTGGACCTCTTTATGAAGAGTTGAAGTGGATTTTAATTATAGATTCGTTGATCTCGTAATGAGGTGATGGTGGTATAAGGAGATGGGGGAATTTACTAAATGGAGTATGAAAAGGTAGTAAGAAATGTGAAAAATAGGCTTTTTAGGAAGGGAATAACTCTGAATTTGAGAGAATGTTCTCTGAATTGCTGCGAGGGATGTTCAAGGGTGCCTTTCAAAGTGAGGACATGGCCTTTATTTATAGGTTCAAAGGGGGTGTCGATAAGCAAGGTATTGGACCTACCTATTGGCATAGCCCTTCTGGTACACTTCCAATGGGCAGGGTCCTGAGGATGCCATTCGATCATCTGGGATAGGTTTTTCAGAAAAATGATAGTAAAATGCGAACCGTAAGTCAGAATCATGCACGTAGCATACCATTAGAAAGGTATTCAAATCCTATAAGATTCCATTGAGCCACTCTAGGGGTCGAGATTCGACTGAGGTCAAATGGGGGTCAAAAATTCCCATAGTAACTGGATAGGAATTATTCAAAGGAAAATGGATCATTCGTACGAATCATAAGGCCGACACGTGCACAGGACACACCATTGCAAAGGGTATTCAGTTCCCTTCGAGATTTTATTCAACTTCGTTCGGTTCAAAGAGTTGAGCAAGGTCAAACAGGGCTTGGAAGCGCTCAGTGATCCTTCGAAGTAAAATGGGTCATTCGTCCGTATCGTAAGGTTGATTTGCGGATTGGGCGGGCCTTTAGAAAGGGGATGCGGATCCTTTATAGGATTGATTTATCTTCGTTAAAGATAGAGAGTTGACCAAGGTCAAATGGGGCCCGAGAGCGCCCAATGGCCTCTAAATCAGCTTTCGGGGTAAAATAGATAGTTCGTCCGCACCATAAGGCCGATTTGTGCACAGGGTAGACTGTTGAAAAGGGGATTTAGATCCCTTTAAAGATTCATTGATATTTCGCTCAAGTGAGAAAGTTGATCAGAGTCAAATGGGGCTCGGGAGCGCCTGGTGGCCTTTAAATCAATTTTTAGGGTAAAATAAACCTTTCGTCTGCATCGTAAGGCTGATTCATGCTCGAATCCAACTATTAAAAATGGTATTCAGAGCCCTTTAAAGATTCATTAAGCTTTTCCTCAGGTGAAAAAGTTAATCGAAATCTCGGGAGCACCCAGTGGCCTCTAGACCAGTACTCGGAGTATGACCTATGGTTTATGGTGAACGAGTGAGTACTAAGGACCTAAGTAAGTGCTTGGTGGGGTCTTAAGATGGGATGTCTATAGAGATCCCCTCGATGGGTGAACTTAGAACTAGTGAAGGTCGTCGAATGATATACACCTCATCGACACTAGGAAAGAGGATTTTTGGTCAATTATGTGGTCCTAGAGTATGAGGTTGACCGATTCAGAGGTTCTAAGGATACAAGGATGACCTATTCAGTGGATTGAATATGTGTTAAGATTGGTTCTAAGGGTCTAAGGAGATAAATTCAACGGGTCGAGGTCAATTATGTGGACCTATAGTGATGCTTTGGATAATCGATTCAGTGGGTCAAGGTAAATTATGAGGAGCTAAGGAGATGAGGATGACTGATTCAGAGAGTCAAGTCAATTTTAAGGCACTAAGGATATGAGGATGATCAATTTGTCAGGTTGAGGTCCACTATGAGAACCTAAGGAGACAATGATGGCCGATTTAGCGGGTCGAGGTTAATTTTGAGGACTTAAGGAGACGAGGATGATCGATTCAGCGAGGTCGAAGTTAATTTTGAAGACCTAAAGAGACAAGGATGATAGATTCGGCAGTTCAAGGCCAATTTTGATGACCCAAAGTTGTGACGACCAATTATAAGGACCTTAAGTTATGATAACCAATTTTGAGAGTCGAGGTCAATTATAAGGACCTTGAGTTGTGATGACCAATTCGAAGGGTCGAGGTTAATTCTGAGGAACTAAAATTATAGTGACCAATTCTGAAGGGCTAGTTCAATTCTCAAGACCTAAAGTTGTAATGACCAATTTTGAGGGTCGAGCTTAATCCTGAGGAACTAAAGTTGTGATGGCCAATTCTACAGGTCGAGTTCAATTCTTAGGAATGTAACTAATGGCGATCAGGGCCGACATTAATTCTGAGGACCTAAATTTATAACGACCAAGTCGAAGGGCTGAGGTCAATTTTGAGGTATTAAAGTTATAACGACCAATTTTGAGGGTCGAGGTCAATTCTGAGGACCTAAAGTTATGACGGTTAATTTTGCGAGTCGAGGTCAATTCTGAGAACCTTAATTTGGGGCGACCAATTCTGAGGACCTAAATTTATCGTGACTAATTATGAGGGTCTAGATCAATTCTGAGGACCTTAAGTTGGGACGACCAATTCTATGGGTCGAGGTCAATCCTGAGGACCTTAAGTTAGGACGACCAATTCTATGGTTCAAGGTCAATCCCGAGGACCTTAAGTTAGGACGACCAATCTGAGGTCAATTCTGATGACCTTAAGTTAGGACGACCAACTTTACGAGCCGAGGTCAATCATGAAGAACTTAAGTTGGGACAACCAAATTTACGGGTCGATGTGAATTTTGATTACCTTGAGTTGTGATGACCAATTTTGAGGGTCGAGGTCAATTCTAAGGACCTAAAGTTATGACGACCAATTCTACGGGTCTAGTTCAATTCTGAGGACCTCAAGTTGTGATGGACAATTATGTGGGTCAAGGTCAATCTGAGGACCTAAAGTTGTAGCGCGGTAAATATCTCTCCTGTGAAAATTATCTTAGGGATCTAGGTGCACTTGTGGTTCCGTTGGGTATTGTGTTGTCTTAAGATTCTACTGGGGATGTTTAGTTTTAAGGTTCCAGCTGGGGAATTATAGTACACTTGGATGCGAGAGAATAATTGGTCTTCTTGTAGAGTATAATATTAATTCGGCTGGGGATTTTGAGGGTTTTTAAGGGGCCTAGTTCTCCAGATATGATTTTCTTAGGGAAAATGATGTTCCATATTTTTCAAGGATTTTGGGAATTTTTCGGGAAATTTCTGGAATTTTTTGGCATTTTTTTTACAAAATTTGAAAGGGACTATCTATAGGCAGGCTTAAGGGGGTGCCAATCGGCAATGGTATGGACTCCAAAGCTTCCTTAGGAAGAGGAAAAGCTTCCGATCGGTATTGACTGGGAGTTATCGATCGTTAGGTCCTTTAACCTTCTATAAAAAGGAGGCGATACCTCCCCATTTCCCAGACCTTCAAGTGTTTAAATCTTTTGCTTTCTCTCTCTAAACACCATTCTTAAGTCTTTTTTGCTTCAAATTGATGGTTTTTCAAACAAGGTTTACAACAATGAGTGTATGGCCATCCTCGATTTTCGAATATCTCCTATCCTCACTTCCTCGTGAGAGGTGGGGGGAAAAAGGAGGGGAGAAAGAAAAGGGTCTCATGCCCTCGTACTCTCTAGAAGCACTTCGACCATTATCGGTGTGTGGTGAATGTAAAGAGATGGAGTCTCCAACCTATTTTGCACAAAACAGGCAAAAAAACATGTTGTCGCCTCGAGAGAGCGGCATCAAAAACAAACTGATGCTTATGAAACCAATAGTTAAAAGGGTTTGGGGGCTAAGTTACGGAATGGGAAGGTGTTAGGCACCCATCCCACCCTTTCGGTCTCTCATGGTCTTATGTTATTATTTTTCTTTATTTCTCTGTGAAGTGTGTGTGCGTGTATATAGAATGGAGATAAAAATTGCCCAAGTCATACCATAGAAGAGATAGAGTGAGGTCATCCATAAGAATATTCCCAAAAATAATATTAAAAATATAATTTATGCATTTATCTTGATATTGATCGTTGTAATGAAACGATAATATGTGTCGGATGAAACGCTACTAAGGATCACAAATATAATATGTATTATAATAATGCAAGAATATGATATGGGGAATTTGGAAAATTAGAAAATTTAGAGAATTAGAAAATTGAGAAATTGGAAAATTTGACTTGAGTCTCGAGTTTTGATTCGAATTGCCTACATAGCCTATAAAAGAATCAAAGTCCACGTAGTTCGCATGCGGAATAAGGGTGGGTTTTATCCCATAGATTCGAACGGGATTTTATTACATGTGTGTGTGTAGAAAATGTGTTTTAGTTTTGGAAAAGTGTGATGGATAACCCCATTGGAATTTGTAGTTGTAACCCACTTTTTATTTGTTTTGTTTTTTTTATAGAATATAAAGTATGTGCAATGTAACTAGTAAAAATGCGAGTTGTTAATGTGTATGAGCTAAAGTAAGAACTAGATTATGAATCTAATGTAATTAATACAAAAATAAGAAATTTAAAGAGAGAGGGAGAGGGATTTGGACCTTCTTTGAAGCTCGGTCTTAATCTAGGAAGAACTCCATTGACTCTTGAGATGAATGTTGGATGAGGGAGGATGAGATTTTGCCAATTTGGGTATGAAAATGATGGGAATGTGAGATCGAATGGAATTTCACATGAGGAAACTTCGTTGATTACAAGAGAATGATTGATGCTGATGGATCTGAGGTGTGCCCTATGAGTAAGGTCATGCCCTCTATTTATAGGATCAGGGATGGTGTCGATCGTCATGGTTCCAGCCCTACTAATCAGCAGATAATCCTAGACACACTGTCGATTAGTAGGGAAATGGACCTGCCAATCGACAATACGTGCAGATTTTTTCGAAAAATGATCGTTGAACATAATTCGTTGATCCAAATCGCGTACGGGTCATACCGTTAGAAAGTTAATTAAGGGATCTTTAAGAATCCTTCGGACCACTCCCGGGTTCAGGAGTTGATTTTGGGTCAAATATGGTGCGGAAGCGCACATTTATCCTTAGAAGGGAGATCGTCGGAGTCCAAATGATAAGCCTGAATCGTCCACGAGGTGGACCATTGGAAAGGTTATGAGATGTACTTATACATTTCAAAGATATTTTCTCGGTTCGAAAAGCTGACCTTGGTCAACCGGGGGCTGAAAGTGACCGGTGACCTCTCGGAGTAAAGTGGGTCATTCGTCCGTACCGTAAGTCAGAATCGTGCACAGGAGCAGACCATTGGAAAGGTTATTCAATGACCTTCAAAGCTTCATTTAGTCTCATTCTATCTAAAGAGTTAACCTTGGTAAAACGAAGTCTAAGAGTGCCTATGGGCTCCAGATCGATTTTTAAAGGAAAAAGAATTGTTCGTCTAAAGGGTTATGCAGTTTTGCGCATGGGACGTACCACTGGAAAGGGCTTTCAGAGCCCTTCAAATATTCATTGAGCTTTTTCTCTAATTATGAAGAGATAGTTCCCGGTGGCTTTCGGATCAATTTTTTATAGTAAAATGATTCGTTCATTCGAACGGTTTTTCTCGATTCATGCACGGGGTAGACCGTTGGAAAGTGGATTCAGAGCCCTTCAATGATTAATTGAGATTTTTCTCTGTCAATAGATTTTATCTGAGTCAAACGAGGCTCAAGAGCATCCGATGGCCTCTAGATCGATACTCTAAGTATAACCATGAGTTTGTAATGAAATGAGGAGGTGTTAGGGACCTAAGGAGAGACTTAAGGGGCCCTAGAATGTGGTGTCTACAGATCCCCGCGATGGGTGAGCTTGGAAGAAGTGAAAGTCGTCGAATATACATCGTATGATGTTTTGGAAAGAGGTCAATTTTACGGATCTAAGGGACTAGGACGACTGATTCAGAGGGTCAAGGTAGATTATAAGGACCTAAGGAAATGCTGATGACCAATTCTATCGGTCGAGGTTGATTCTGAGGGCCTAAGGTAGGGAGTGGCCAATTCTGAGGGTCGAGGTCAATTCTGAGGAGCTAAGCTTTAATGACCAATTCTGAGGGTCAAATCCAATTCTTAGGGCTTAAGTAGAGATGACTAATTCTAAGGGTTGAAGCCAATTCTTAGGGCTTAAGTAGAAATTACCAATTCTAAGGGTCAAAGCCAATTCTAAGGATTTGAGTTGAGATGACCAATTCTGAAGGTCGAAGCCAATTCTGAGGGATTAAGTAGAGATGGCCAATTCTTAGGTCTTAAGTAGAGATGGACAATTCTTAGGGTTAAAGACAATTCTGAGGGATTTAGTTGTAGTTTTCTTGGGGAAATTTGGATATTCCAATTGGGAAATTATCTTGTGGTTTCGCTAGGGATTTTGAGGAAGCATTTGATTTTGAGTTCTTAGTTCTGCTAGGAAAGAGAAATTAATCCTAGGATTGTATGTTTCCTTATTGAGGAATTTAATAGTGTCCTTTGGAGACGTTGTTGTGGAGATATCCAATTAATTTTAAGAATTGTGCTGTGGAGTTAAGAGTTTCGCTGGGTAAGTAAGTGGTAAAAATTCTTTTCTTGGTGAAAACTTCATTTGGTAATTTTTGGAATTTTTTGGGGATTTTTCAATATTTTCTATCATTTTTTGGGAATTTCTGTACGAAATTTTAGTGAGAGTGCCTACCGGCATGGTGTGAGAGGTGCCAAAAGGCAGTGGCATGGTATTTTGGGGTACCTCGAGCAGGTGAAGGGACAGTGTTGATCGGTATATTATTGTGGGTTGTCGATCGGCATGCCCCTTAGACTCCTATAAAAAGGGGGTGGGTTCTCCTCATTTTTCACAGCTTCCAGACTTGTTCTCTTATGCTATTTCCTTTTGTAAATTGTTTTAATATTCCAAAACTAAGAAATGGTTGATGTATCAAGAAGCGAGACACACATGGAGTGGCTAAATGTCGACGACTGGGCGAACTTGGAATGGCGAGCTAGGGTGCCCCTTGCGCTGGGTAGTGAAAACACTTTCAACTCATTCGAGCCAGTTGCGGATGAGAGGACTCTTTTGCGCGAGCCTGTACATCATCGTTCTTCTAGGGTGGTTAACCTTGGAGACTATGTAAGTTTTGACGACCTTTGGTATTCTTTTCTTCTTTCTTAGTGATATTTCCTTTTTTTAATTCTGACATGGGTTTTTCCTTTTTATCTTTAACATTTTGATATCTCTATGTCGAGCCTGTGATCACGAAGGACGACGGGGCTTAAGGATGTTTCGGAGCACCTTTTACCTGTGGTGCGTTGGGTGGTGTCATCAGCTGGTTTTAGGAGACTGGTGTTTGCACTGGATGAGACTCCCCGTTCAATGGTTGTTCTTTGTGCTCTTGGGGATAGGTGCTGGGACACCACCCATACCATGCATTTTGGTTTCAGGGAGATGACGATGACTCCTATAGACATGCAGCAACTGTTGGGGCTAGACTGCGAGGGAGTGCAGATAGAGGTAGAGAGGACGTTACGAGTGACACCGACGGCAGTAACGGCGACGTTATGTGACGTGGGGAGGATAGTCTATGGGCACACTATTCGTTTGTCTCTTTTGATGGAGTTATTACTGAGTCAATAGATTGATGAGGAAGATGGGCGGTAGATGGCCTGTTCGATTATTCTACATTTTTTAGGAGGTCTCTTAGTGGAAATGAGTGGCGACGTCATCCACTTGTGGTTTTTATCATTTTTAGGGTGTTTTCGAACGTCCCTCTTTTTTATCTAGGCGAGTCTGACTTTGGCAACCCTTTATTTTTCTTTAGATTCATTCAATCGGTGCTGCCGATAAACTTTTATTGGAGCCACGTATCTTCTGGAGGTATCCTTTATGCATTCGCATTTTCCTTTATGCGTCTTATTCTGGATTTCTTTATTGTTAACCCTTGCCCCTTGAAAATGTGGTTCTATGAGGTGATTGGGCTTAATACCCAATTAATAGATTTGAAGGAAAAGTCTATTGGGGACTTCTTTCGAATGTAACGGTTGCAGAAGACCAAACGGCAGTCGAGGAAGTCCCTCTCCTTGGAGGCGGTACGTCAGGTCTTGAATGTCCTGACGAGTGATCGGGTATACCTTTCTTTCTTTTCTGACATCATTTTTCCTTAATGATTGTTGAAACAAAAATTAGTCAGACGACGTGGACCAAGTATATGACTACACGTGTCATCTTACGTGGCAAAAGCATATATTCATCGAATAACTTATGATGCCGAGCTACTCAGCGTACCGAGCTACTCAACGTGCAGAGCATCTAGTCAAGAAGATCAAGCGACGATAACAGATTCAATGAACATCGAATTCAATGAACATTCTCATTATGTACGGATGTATATGTCTATTAACGGCAAATTGTCTATTCACATTAACAGCCCTTGGGCTATAAATATACTGTAACCTCCTCCATAAGAGGGGATTGATACTTGATCATTTGACGATCATCTGCAAGATTAAAGAAAAGACCCAGATGTTGATACCAAATTTAATCTACTGACGTGGACCCATCATCTGAAGACACGTGTTAACCAACGTGGCAGTTACAAATACTTCTACCGATCAACTCACTGCCACCGAGTTATTCAAGTGCCACGAGTAACTCATACATTCCGAACAGCTCAAGTGTACAGATCAACTTAGGCTCATCAAGCAACTCATGGGCCCCAAGATACTTAGCAGTCCGAGCAACTCATGGGCCCCAAGCTACTTAGGCGTTCAGAGTAGCTTAAGCGGTCCGAGCTACTTAGCGTACAGAACATCCAAATCAAGAGAATCAAAGAGAGGACTGCGCATTAAATGCTCATTATTATCGTACAGATGTATATGTCTACTAGATAACAACGCATTGTCCTTTCACACGTACAACCTCAAGGCTATAAATACATTTTAACCTCCTTATTAGAAGGGGACTATGGATTTCTGGATAAAACTCATATCGAGAATTCCAGAAAAAAGTCAGCAATACAGCAATAGTGGATGTAGGCCATTCTTATAAGGCTGAACCACCTTAAAAATTTTATGTCTTATTTATTTTATCTGTGATTGATTAATTAGAGATAATCTAATTTTTTACATCAACAGATTGGCGCCGTCTGTGGGAATCGATTGTACTTATCGTTTTTCACCAAAGCAACTCATCATCTATGGCTGATAATCTTGAATCTAGTAATCGAAACACTCGGGCTCCTCCAAACTTTTTTGCTCCCCTAAATGTTCAAGATTTGGCTGGTATAATGGCTAATCTGGCTCAAGGCTAGACGACCATGCAAGAAACCATGCGTTAACTTATATAAACTGTTCAAGGAGGAGTGCCGGCTCAATCAGGACAACGAAGTGTCCAAAGAAATACCCGCCTACCCTCTTCACAAACTAGGCGAATGCTATTCCCAGAGGAACCTCGATCTAGACACACTGAATCATACCGTACTGAGAGATCTAATGATCCTTCTTATCAACCTGGTCGGACTTCATCGGTGCGAGCTACAGATTCTCAGCGAAACATCACTCTATCTCTGGAAAGGACCAGTTCTCTAGAAAGGTTGAGTAGATCTCTCCTTTTGATCATTTGGGCCCTAGGAGGAATAGAAGTCCTCCTAGGATTGCGTCGAGGAACTCTCCACGACCATCCGATCTAAGGGAAGGATCTGCCCAATCACGACCAATTGCTCATAATGAAAGATACCAAGAGGCAAATTCAACGCGATCAATTGCTCGAACCAATAGGCCCGAGAAGGAAACGATGCATGGAAGGGCTATATTCAGAGGTTGGAAGACAGATTAGGCGAAATGGCTAAGGCTAAGAACCCTCTACAAAGGAATTTTGTTCAAGGGACACCCTTTGTACAAATAATTGTGGATTTTCCCACACCATCAAAATTCAAAGCCCATGTGGTGACGCCTAAGTATGATGAAAAAACTGACCCTGTCCTTCATATAGAGCAATACCAAGTTGCTGTCGATATCTATGCAGTTCCAGATGAGATGAGATGCAGGGCATTTTCAGGAACTCTTACCGGATCAGCCCAAATCCGGTACAACAACCTTCCTCGAGGGAAGATCGCGACTTTCTTTCAACTGGCAGAGCTCTTTATTGGGAACTTCTTTTTTGGAGCAAAACCAGTCAAACAAGTAGCACACTTATTGAGTGTTAGACAAAAGACAGGTGAAAGCACCAGGTTATATTACTCGTTTTAATAATGAGAAGATAGAAGTAATTGATTACGAGGAGAAAACAGCAATTACTGCTCTGATGAGTGGACTGTTGCTAAATAAATTGTACTACACTTTAGCCAAAGATCCGCCTAGGACCATGGCTAAATTGATGGCAAAAGCAGCCAAAATCATGAATGTCGAGGAAGCTATGGGTGCGAAGAAGAATACAGACACTAAGGAGACCAAGGTCGAGGCTGATAGGAATAATGGTGGCAATAGGCAATCGAAAGAAAAGCAAGCATTGGAATAGTTGAAGAAATTTGGAATTATACTCCTTTGAAGGTAGATATAAATCATATTCTGGAAGAGATCAAGAAAAGCGAGGAGCTAAACTGGCCAGAAAAAATGAAGGCAGATCCTGACAAGAGGAATAAATCCAAATATTGCGAGTTCCACAAAGACCATGGTCACACGACCAAAAATTGCATAGCTCTCCAGAATGAAATTGAATCACTCATCAGACGAGGAAAGATGGCTAAATATGTTGATTGTCAAAATGGTGGAAAGAGCAATGACCGAACAAGGCAGAGGTCTAGATCTCCTCGTCGAGCAAAAGAAGACAAGAAGAGAAGTCATGAAGAAGGCCCAGAAGATGACCAAGATGACCCCGATCTCCCCAAAAGACCAAAGCAGCTAGAATGTGAGGTATTTTCAATCCATTTTGGATCATTTAAATGTAATGTTATTACAGGTGGAGATGCAGGAGGTGTAGATCTAACTGCGAAAAGAAAAGCTTACCTTAATGAGGCTCAAGCTTGCTCGTACATTCAGTGAATAAATCTGGCTGAAGCTGATATCCCGAGGAAGGTGAATAAAGACAAATTAGTCATTGGTTTCTCTACGAACGACCTGGCAGGAGTACTATATCCTCATGATGACCCATTGGTGATCAAGATGAGAATGAAGGAAGTGGTGATTTCACGAGTACTGGTGGATAATGGTAGCTCGATAGATATCATGTTCTATCCATGCTTTGATAGTTTGAATCTGAAGCTAGCCCAGTTGGAGCCTTATCATAGACCCCTCCTCAACTTTACTGGAGAGAAGGTTTTTCCACTTGGGATGATCAATTTGGATATGCTTATCGGTACATGGCCTACTTGCCGAACAGAAAGAGTAAATTTTTTTTGTAATGGATAAAAACGTCCAATCAGCTTACAATATCATCATGGGAAGAGTAGGCCTGAAGAAGTTCAAAGAAGTACCATCTACTGTACATCAATGTTTAAAATTCCCAACTAATTTTGGAGTGGGAGTTGTGAAAGGCGACCAGAAAGTAGCTCGATAATGCTACTATTCATCTGTCGAGCAAGAGGAACATGAAGAATCCAGGAAGAAGACTACTACCTATCAAGTAGATGAAATAGAAGATGCAGAGATTGAAACGCTCAACCCTAGAGACGAGTCTCATCTCGTAAAGGGATAGGTCATGGAGGCTACTAAAAATGTCATTCTAGACTATGAGCATCCAGAACAAACAACTCAAATTGGTGCATCACTGTAGGTATCAAAAAGCAGGAATTGATAGCATTTCTAAGTCGAAGAAAGCAGACCTTCACATGGAGTCATGAAGACATGCTAGGGATAGATCCGAATTTCTTGTGTCACGATCTCAATGTGAACAAGGAAAGTAAGCCAATAAAATAGCGAAGAAGTGTGTTCAGTCCTGAGAAGAACCAAGCTATACAGGAAGAAGTAGAGAAACTACAAAAAGCCTCTTTTATTGAAGATGTCAAATATCCTGATTGGCTAGCAAATGCGGTGATGGTGAAGAAGAAAAATAACAAGTGGAGGATGTGTGTAGACTTCATCGATCTCAATAAGGCATGCCCAAAGTATAATTTTCCTTTACCCCGAATCGATCAACTAGTAGATGCTACCTCGTGGCATGAATTGTTGAGTTTCATGGATGCTTATTCTGGATACAACCAGATTAAGATGAAGCCTGAAGACAGGGAGAGCACCTCTTTTATCACCCCAAGGGCAACTTATTGTTATAATGTGATGCCTTTTGGACTTAAAAATGCAGGTGCCACATATCAGCGGCTGATGAATAAGGTGTTTGCACAACAAATCAGCCATAACATGGAGGTTTATGTTGATGATATGTTGACAAAGAGCAAGAAAGCTGCCGATCATCTAATTGACCTAAGTCAAACCTTTGATCAACTAGAGAAATATCAAATGAAACTGAATCCCACCAAATGCATATTCGGAGTACGAGAAGGCATGTTTCTCGGATATATTGTTAACCAGCGAGGAATTGAGGCGAATCCTGAAAAGATCAAGGATCTATTGGAGCTACGATCTCCAATGACTAAGAAAGAAGTGCAAAGTCTCACAGGATGAGTTGCAGCACTTAATAGGTTCGTGTCACGAGCAACTGACAGGTGCCTACCATTCTTCAAAACACTCGAAAAAACTTTTGAATGGAATGATGAATGCGAGGAGGCCTTTCTAGAATTGAAGAAATATCTGGGGACACCTCAACTATTGTCAAGACCAGTGATGGGAGAAAGACTATACTTGTACCTGGCAGTTTTAGAAAACGCAGTGAGCTCAGCGTTGATAAGAGTGGAGGACGGAGTACAAAAACCAGTCTATTACACCAGCAAAGCTTTCCGAGGAGCAAAAATCAGATATCCAAGGTTGGGGAAGTTGGCACTAGCACTGATTGAAGCAAGCAGAAGGATGAGGCCATAATTCCAAGCTCATACTATAGTTGTGTATACAGATATGCCATTAAGGCAAGCTCTGCACAAACCAGAGAAATCAGGAAGGTTGATGTACAGGGCAGTAGAACTTGGAGAATATGATATAATTTATGAACCTAGATCGTCGCTCAAAGGGCAGGCAGTAGCGGATTTTATTACAGAATTCACTCAGGAGGATTCCTCCGATGAGCAGGAGTTGAATACAGACCAGCCTGTGGATGTTACAGGATCATCAAATTTAAACCCCGACCAACTTACGTCGAGGGACGAGTAGCGAAAAGTACTAGAGGAGGATAAAAGGAAATATTAAATACTGCATCGAGGAACTCTGTCTAACCAAGAGTTTGGTAATGGAGTACCTGTGTGGGATCTGTATGTAGATGGCTCTTTGTGCTCTACAGGTAGTGGAGCAGGGATTATTTTAAACATTCCATATGGGATTGATGTGGAATATGCTCTACGTTTTCAATTTAAGGCTTCTAATAATGAGGCCGAATATGAAGCAATGATCTTAGGTCTAAGCCTGGCCAAAACCATGAAAGCTGAGAAAGTCGTTGTGTTTAGTGACTCCCAGTTAATCGTAAATCAAATTCTGGGAGTGTATGCAGCAATAGGAAAATTAATGATCAAGTATCATGCAAAAGCAATGGAGGTTGTATCAAATTTTACTACAGTTCAGTTGATTTGAATACCAAGATTGGAGAATGCAAGAGCAGACGCATTAGCTCGATTGGCATCAGCCACACGCACCGAGCTACGAAGAATAATCCCAATAGAAATCCTAGTTGGTCAGAGCATAGACAAAGGTCTGATGATGAATTTTATTGCCCTCGACTTGGTACCATCTTGGATGGATCCCATCAGGGCCTATATTGAAGAGCCCATCAGGGCCTATATTGAAGAGGGGGCTTTGTCAACTGATAAACTCGCAGCCAAGAAATTGAAATTTAAAGTTGCTCGTTATGTATTAACCGATGGCATTTTATATAAATGAGGAATTATAGCAGGACTACAAAGATGTGTCCACCCCTCCAAAGTGAAAGATATGATCGAAGAGATCCAAGGGTCTTGTGGAGCCCATGTAGCAGGTCGAACGCTTTTGCAAAGAATAACAACGCAGGGGTATTACTGGCCGACCATGAGAGCTGATTGTGTTGCTTATGCAAAGAAGTGTGACAAATGTCAACGTTCTCCTCTATCCGAAGAACTCCCCAAGCATTGTTAACACCCATCACGTCTCCTTGGCCGTTCTCCATGTGGGGAATAGACTTGGTCGGGCCACTTCCAATGACTAGAGGAAGATTCAAATACCTTTTTATTGTTGTGGATTATATTACAAAATGGGTGGAAGCTGAGCCTCTTATTGATATGACATATGACAAAGTCTATCAATTCATTTCGAAGAATATTATTTGCAGATATGGTCTCCCACATGCATTCATTACTGAGCATAGAACCCGGTTTGACAATGAGGAGTTTGTTGCGTATTGTCATCAATCCAATGTACTAAAGATCCACTCTACACCAGGACATCCCCAAAGCAATGGGCAAACTGAGGTGACAAAGAAAACGATGTTGAATGGTTTGAAGAAACGACTAGATGATGCAAAAGGAAATTGGATTAACGAGCTACATTTTGTGTTGTGGGCTTATCGTACCACACCACGAGCAGCAACAGAAGAGTCTCCATACATGCTGGCGTTTGGAAGTGAAGCTGTCATACCTGCTGAATTGAGTCTACCCACACATAGGGTGCTTAATTTCAATTCTCATGTCAGTGATTTAATGAGAAGATTAGACCTGGATATGCTCGAAGAAGTTAGGGAAGAAGCAGCGATCATAAATGCAGCATATCAATAACGAACAGCTTTGCTCTATAACAAAAGAGTGAAGAAATGTGATTTGAAGGAAGGGGATTATGTGTTGAAGAAAGTAATACAAAATAATTACAAATTGGAAGCCAACTGGCATGGACCCTACAGAGTAACAGAAGTTGTTCGACCAGGGACATACAGGATTTAAACATTGGAAGGAGAAGAATTCAAGAATGCATGGAATGCAGAGCATCTGCGCAAGTATTATCAGTAATTGAAATTCCTATGTAATGCAATTTCTTCAGTATGAATAAAGTGTTGGATGTTTTACCCAGTTTCTCTCTTTGTTGAAATTTTTCGGAATATTAGTGCTACAAACTACACATCAAATTCAGACTAATTATCCACCAACTCCGGTTGGTTAGGAATCAATTACCACCAACTCCGGTTAGTCGGGAACAAATTACCACCAACTCCGGTTGGTCGGGAACAAATTACCACCATCTTCGATTGGTCGGGAACTAATTACCACCATCTCCGATTGGTCGGGAATCAATTACCACCAACTTCGATTGGTCGGGAACTAATTTCCACCAACTTCGGTTGGTCGGAATTCAATTACCACCAACTCCGGTGGTCGAGAATCAATTACCACCAACTCCGGTTGGTCAGGAATCAATTACCACTAATTTCGATTGGTCGGGAATCAATTACCACCAACTCCGGTTGGTCGGGAACTAATTTCCACCAACTCTGGTTGGTCGTGAATCAATTACCACCAACTCCGATTGGTCGGGAACTAATTGCCACCAACTCCGGTTGGTCGGCGAATCAATTACCACCAACTCCGGTTGGTCATAAAATTAAATACAATCAACTTCGGTTGGTTAAACTAAGCAGGAACATGGGATGCAAGTCATTTCATTGCTTAGGCCCAAAGAGGAACAAGTCATTATAATCAAACAACAAATGGGACAAGTTCCATTATCCAAAAACAAAATAACAAGCAGACAAGGATATTCTATAAACTATTTAGAAGAAAATAAAGTGGAAAAAGGAAGTTAAAAAATTATTTGGTGTTGGTTAGGATAAAGGCTGGAACAAGGGCCTGGCTGCCATGTCTTCTCAAATGGAGTATTCCAGCCTCAAATATTTTAGGGATGGATGGGTCGCAGCTTTGCAGGAGCTGAAAGTTGCTGAGAATTCTGAATTATTCTAGCAGCACACTCATGGACCTCCTCCCTCTCCTGGGGAAGAAGACGCGGATGAAGCTGCCTCAGATGAATCTTCGATAATGATTGGAGATTAGGCCCCTTCTGTCCAAATTGTTCAAACTTGCTCCGAGCAGCTCCAACCCACCGAAACTTCTGCCGTGCATCCACCTTTTTCCTCCGAGCAACCAGTCACTTCCTCCAATCCTTCTGAGGAAGTCGTAGGAAACAAGGAGAAGGTGTAAAATTATTTGGTCTTTTATTTTGTTGTTCTCTTGAATGTAACCTCGGGCTTTGTATTTTCCCTTATGATGAAATAAAATTCGAACTTTGGTTGTTCACCCTCAATTTCTCTTTTACTTTCTCTGTCTATGTCATTATTGATTCTTTTTATCTCTTCTCTTTGCTAGTTTATGGTCAGGATGGAGCTCTTATCAGCTCATGACACAGAATTAATGAGGAAATGCAACGACTATTTTAAAGTTGTTCATGCAGATCTTAATGAGGCTCAAATAATTGATATCCTTGGTCCAGATACTTTTGAACGAGCAGTCGAAGCTTACCAATACCTGAAATGCCTGCTCGATCATGCTGTCGCCAATAATATGGCTTACTATGAGATGATTTAAGATCTCCAAGGAACAATCGAGGAACTTCAGTAGCAGTACAAAGAGTCTTCTACCCTTTTTCACCAAGGATACGAGAAGAAATATCAACAACTGAGTGCTGATAAAGGGTATGACAAATTTATCTCTACTTATGAGAAGAAAGAAAGTGTTTTAAAGATTGAAGTTGAATAGCACAGGCATATCGCCAAGTTGTTGGAGCAAGAGAACATTGCCTTGCAAGAGGAGATAAAATAGCTCAAGTCTGTTGTATCTTCCCCGGGAGCCTTGGTCCCTGTTAATGATGAAGGTTTCTCTTTCTTAGAGGTAGAAAATGCCAATTTAAGAGATGAGTTGGAAACTTTAAAAAATGCTGGACCATCCACATCCACTCATGGACGAGAAAGATCTTCTTCTCGTGGACGAGCAAGGGCTGGTCGGGTCTCTATTGAAGAAGATAGAATGTAGGCGGCTTTAAAAAATCAAGCCTTTCAGTTGGTGGCGAAGAACCAAGCCTTAGCAGAAATGTCTAGGAAGATTCTGAACTTCAGCGAACAACTATCCACCCAGAGTTCTGCCTTGGAAAACAAAGAACTTCAGGTGAAGAATCTCCATGAGCAACTGGAGAGGTTAACTCATCAATTCCATAAACAACCCAAAGAGTTTTGGATGGCTGGTATAATAAAGCTCTGTACCATCTAGATGCTCGGATACAGCAGTCGAATAATGAAGGGTACAAGCAGGGATGGTTAAATGTTATGTGTGTGCTACAATTGGAGAAGGGACATTATTTATGGGATTATTATGAGCCTGGAGTGCTCGATTTACTCGTACCTCCTTTTAAACTTGTTTTTAGCTGGATTCCTGCTCGTGCAATTCCTCGATGTCTGATTTCCAAGTATCTTGGTGATTACAGTCTTCATGACAACTTCGAGATATCTCTCCCCGAACATTTACTTGATCGGCCATCTGTAATGAATGTTAGAATGCTGAGAGATGTAAATTTTATAACTTCTCCTTATGCCTTAGATGATCCTCCTACTGGAGTAGAACCTGTTTCAAAGGCAGAAGGGAAACAACCAATAGAATAGGATTTTTTATGTAATGAATTATATTTTTCATAGCATATGTAATTCTACTTGAATTGAATGAAGAAATTTTTAGCCTTTTGCCATTTTATTTTCTTCTAAATAGCTTATAGAATATCCTTGTTTGCTTGTTATTTTATTTTTGGATAATGGAACTTGTCCCATTTGTTGTTTGATTATAACGACTTGTTCCTCTTTGGGCCTAAGCAATGAAATGGCTTGCATCCCATTTTCCTGCTTAGTTTAACCAACCAGAGTTAATTGTATTTAATTTTCTGACCAACCGGAGTTGGTGGTAATTGATTCGCCGACCAACCGAATTTGGTGGCAATTAGTTCCCGACCAACCGAAGTTGGTGGTAATTTATTCCTGACCAATCGGAGTTGGTGGAAATTAGTTCCTGACCAACCGGAGTTGGTGGTAATTGATTCCCGACCAACTGGAGTTGGTGGTAATTAATTCCCGACCAATCGGAATTGGTGGTAATTGATTCTCGACCAACCGGAGTTGGTGGTAATTAGTTCCCGACCAACCGGAGTTGGTGGTAATTGATTCCCGACCAACCAGAGTTGGTGGTAATTAGTTCCCGACCAACCGGAGTTGGTGGTAATTGATTCCCGACCAACCGGAGTTGGTGGAAATTAGTTCCCGACCAACCAGAGTTGGTGGTAATTCGTTCTCGACCAACCGGAGTTGGTGGTAATTTATTCCCGAAGGGGCCTGATCTCCAATCATCATCGAAGATTCATCTGAGGCAGCTTCATCCTCTTCTTATTCCCCAAGAGATGGAGGAGGGCCATTAGTGTGCTGCTAGAATAATTCAGAATTCTCAGCAACTTTCAGCTCCTGCAAAGTTGCGATCCATCCATCCCTAAAATATTTGAGGTTGGCATACTCCATTTGAAAAGACATGGCAACCAGGCCCTTGTTCCAGCCTTTATCCCAACCAGCACTAAATGATTTTTTAACTGCATTTTTCCTTTTTACCTTCTCCGAGGAGGTCCTTTCCCTAAGGAGCTCCTCGGCAGCCTTCAACTTCTCCTCTACCTCCATTTTCTGACGACCAACATCTTGAAGTTTAACAACTTCCTCTTCAGCAGACTTGAGCTTAACTTCGAGCTCCTTGTTGCTTTGTTCAAAGACCTTGTTTCTCTGCTTAGACTCCGTCAATTTCTTCTCCAAATCCTTGGAGGCACTCACAGCTTGATTTCTTTCTAGATTAATGAACTTGAACTGCTTCTCCCAAGAAACTTTATCTTCCTCGTATTTTTTATGAGAATCTTTCAGAGATTCGGTCAGCCCAACAAAAGCTTCCTCTACTACTCTTGAGGAGCTTGAAGCCTTTATATCTTCATCCTTCTTCAGAATGCTGTTAAAACACGTCACCAGCTGGAAAAAGAAATAATTGATGTAAAAAATTAGATTATCTTTAATTAATCAATCGCAAATAAAATAAATAAGACAGAAAATTTTTAAGGTGGTTCAGCCTTATAAGAATGTCCTACATCCACTGTTATTGTATTACTGACTGTTTGTCTGGAATTCTCGATATGTGTTTTATCCAGAAATCCATAGTCCCCTTCTAATGAGGAGGTTACAATGTATTTATAGCCTTGAGGCTGTACATGTGAAAGGACAATGCACTGTTATCTAGTAGACATATACATCTGTAGGATAATAATGAGCATTTAATGCGCAGTCGTCTCTTTGATTCTCTTGATTTGTATGTTCTGTACGCTAAGTAGCTCGGACCGCTTAAGCTACTCAGAACGCCTAAGTAGCTCGGGGCCCATGAGTTGCTCGGACTGCTAAGTAGCTCGGGGCCCATGAGTTGCTCGAGGAGCCTAAGTTGATCGGTACAGTTGAGCTGTTCGAAATGTATGAGTTACTCGTGGCGCTTGAATAGCTCGGTGGCAGTGAGTTCATCGGTAGAAGTATTTGTAACTGCCACGTTGGTTGACACGTGTCTTCAGATGATGGGTCCACATCAGCAGATTAAATTTGGTATCAACACCAGCAATACAAAGTAGTGGACGTAGGCCATTTTCATAAGGCTGAACCACTTTAAAAACCCATTTGTCCTATTTCTTATTTTATATTTATCTGTGATTAATTAATTAATTAAATCGAGTCTAGTTTTTTACATCAAAAGATTGGCGCCGTCTGTGGGAAATCGACTATACGTAGCGTTTTTCACTAAAATATTCATCAAGCATGGTTGAGCTCCCAGAATCTAGCAATAGGAACAATGACGGAGTCCCTCCTAATTCGTTCATTCCTCCAACTGTCAATGAACTCACTGGAATAGTGGTAAGTTTAGCTAGGGAACAAACAGTTATATAAGATATCATGCGACAACTCATTCAAACTATCCAAAATGTAACGCCTGCCCAGTCGGGCCAGCGAAGTGTTTATAGAAACACTCACCTGCCGTCTTCGAGAACCAGACGTACTTTGTTACCCCAGGTGTCCTTGTCCAGGCACACCGAATCGCGCCACACTGAGAGCTCCAGCGACCCATCTTATCAACCTGGTCGGACATCTCCCATAAGGGTCATAGACTCTCAATAAAATGTCACTCTAACCCCAGAGCGAACCAGTGCCCTGAAGAGATTGAGTATAGTCTCCCCTCTGATCGTTTGGGCCCCAGGAGGAATAGAAACCCTCATCGGATTACGTCAGGAAATTCTCAATGACTAAATGATCTAAGGGGAGGTTATGCCCAATCACGCCCCGCCGTTCAAACAGAGAGATCCCAATGGATAAGGCCAGGAACCCTCTCCAAATAGATCAAAGGCTAGAAATAACGCTTGGAAAGGCTCCATCCAAAGGTTGGAGGATAGGTTAGGGGAAATGGATAAGGCCAGGAACCCTCTCCAAAGAACTTTTATCAAGGGATCACCCTTTGTACAGACAATTGTGGATTTTCCCACACCATCAAAGTTTAAAGCTCCTAAAGTTACGCCAAAGTATGACAAAAAAATTGATCCTGTCCTCCACATAGAGCAATACCAAGCTTCTGTCGATATCTATGCAGTTCCTGATGAGATGAGATGCAGGGCATTCTCAGGAACCATTACTAGGTCAGCTCAAATATGATATAACAATCTTCCTCGGGGGAAGATTGCTACTTTCCATCAATTGGCAGAGCTCTTTATAAGAAATTTTTATTTTGGCAGAAAATCGGTCAAGTGAGTAGCACCTTTGTTGAGTGTGAGGCAGAAAGCAGGAGAGAGCACCAGGAATTACATCACTCGTTTTAATAACGAGAAACTTGAGGTCATTGACTACGAAGAGAAGACGGTGATCATAGCTCTAATGAGTGGTCTTTTACCAAACAAGTTGTATTATACTTTAGCTAAAGATCCCCCCAAATCTATGGCATAATTAATGGTTAACGCAGCCAAAATTATGAACGCCGAAGAAGCTATGGCTGCAAAGAAGAATGGTGAGAGCAAAGCAGAGACTAAAGCTGAGGGCAGGGCAGAAAATGAAGATCAAAAGCATAATGGTAGCAATAAGCAATAGAAAGGAAAAGAGACGATAGAGAACTTGAGGAAGTATGGGAATTATACTCCCTTAAAGGTGGATATAAACTATATTCTGGATAAGAGAAAGAACAGCGAAGAACTGAATTGGTCGGAGAAATTGAGGACAACCCCTGAAAAGAGGGATAAGTTCAAGTATTACGAGTTCCACAAAGACCACTGACATACAACCAAGCGGTGCATAGCTCCCAGAATGAAATCGAGGCACTCATTCTACGAGGGAAATTGAGCAGGTTTTTTGATCACCAGAATGATGGGAAGAACAACGACAGAGCAAGGCAAAGGTCCAAATCTCCTCGACGGACAAGATACGACAAGAAGAGGGACCATGAAGATGATCCGGAGGATGACCTCGACCTCCCCAAAAAGCCAAGGCAGCCAGAATGCGAGGTATTTTCAATCCATTTTGGCTTATTCGAATGTAATGTGATTACAGGTGGAGATGCAGGAGGTGGGGATCATACTGCTAAAAGGAAAGCTTACCTCAACGAGGCCCAAGTTTGTTCCTATATACAGCGAATAAATTTGGCGAAAGAGGATCGCTCGAGGTAGGCCTGTCAATGGGTCGGAGACGGGTCGAGTTTAGGGAGATCCAGATCCGTGTAATCGGGTCTTCATCGAGTTCGGGTCTTCATCGGGTCTACAATATTGGATCCAGACCCGAATCCGTTCGGGTCTTCGGGTTTGGGTTCGGGTCTAGCCAAATATATACATTTCTTATATATTTTATTTTATCCCCCTTATTTATTTTTTAATCTTAAATTAATATATTTTGTAATATATTATAGAATATTATTAGTATAAATAAAACATATATTTATTATATATATATATATATATATTTTTATATATAATACTTACATGTTATATTGATATGTTATATTTATAAATATATATAAATTTATATTATACATATATATATTTAAAAAATAATAATATACAATTCGGGTCGGGTCTTTGGGTCCGGGTCTTGTATAAGATCCAGACCCTACCCGTTTAATAAACGGGTCTTCGGGTATTCGGGTCTTCGGGTCTCGGGTCCAAAAAAATATGCTCAGACCCTATTATATTAGTCAGTTCTGGGTCGGGTCTAGGTCCCGACCCATTGATAGGCCTAGCCCGAGGAAGGTGAACAAGGATAAACTAGTCATCTGTTTTTCCAAAAATGATCTGGAAGGTGTCTTATATCCTCACGACGACCCCTTGGTGATCAAGATGAGGATGAAGGATGTGGTGATCTCAAGAGTGTTAGTAGACAATGGTAGCTTTGTAGACTCGTGCTTTGACAGTTTAAATCTTAAGCTAGCCCAATTGGAGCCATATCACAGGCCCCTCCTAGGGTTCACTGGCGAGTAAGTCTTTCCACTTGGGACGATCAAGTTGGATATGCTTATTGGTACCTGGCCTACTTGCAGAATAGAAAAAGTATGCTTTTTTGTAATGGATAAAAATGTCCAATCAGCCTACAATATAATCATGGGGAGGGTAGGCCTGAAAAAGTTCGAGGCGGTGCCATCAACCGTACATTAATGCCGAAAGTTTTCGACCAATTTTAGAGTAGGAATTGTGAAGGGTGACCAGAAAGTGGCCCGAGAATGATATTATTCATCTATCGAATAGGAAGAGATGGAGGAAGCCAGGAAGAAGACCACCACCTACCAAGTGGATGAGTCTAAAGATGCAGAGATTGAGACATTGGACCCAAGAGATGAGTCAGATCTCGTGAAGGGTCAGGTCATGGAAGCCATGGAGAACGTTATTCTGGACGATGAACGACCAGAAAGAACAACTCAAATTGGCCCTTCACTGGATCCGTAAATAAAGTAGGAGTTAGTGGCATTTTTAAGGCACCAAAAATAAGCTTTCTCATGGAGTCATGAAGATATGTCGAGGATAGACCCAACCTTCTTGTGCCATGAACCTCAATGTTAATAAGGAGTTCAAGTCGGTGAAACAACGAAGAAGGGTATTCAGCCTAGAGAAGAACCAAGCTATTCAGGAGGAAGCCGAGAAACTGAAAAAGGCCTCTTTTATTGAGGATGTCAAATATCCTGATTGGTTAGCTAATCTGGTGATGGTAAAAAAAAAGAATAATAAATGGAAGATATGCGTAGATTTCACCGATCTCAACAAAGGCTGCCCCAAAAGATCACTTCCCATTGCCACGAATAGACCAGTTGGTAGATGCGACCTTGGGGCATGAGTTACTAAGCTTCATGGATGCTTATTCCGGATACAACCAGATTAAGATGAAACCAGAAGACCGGGAGAGTACTTATTTTACTAGACCAAGGGGTACATATTGCTACAATGTTATGCCATTTGATCTAAAAAAATACAGGTGCAACGTACCAGCGATTGATGAATAAGGTGTTCGCAGAATAAATTGGCAACAATATGGAGGTTTATGTCGATGATATGATGACCAAGAGCAAGAAAGCTGCAGACCACATAGCTGATCTGAGCTAAACTTTTGATCAGCTGGAGAAATATCAAATGAAGCTAAACCCGACTAAGTGTGTTTTTAGCATATGAGAAGGCATGTTCCTCGGGTATATTGTGAATCAGCGAGGCATTAAAGAAAATCCAGAAATGATTAAAGCTCTATTGGAACTACGATCTCCAACTACGAAGAATGAGGTGCAGAGCCTCACAGGGTGTGTCGTAGCTCTCAACAAGTTCGTCTCACGAGCAACGGACCGATGGCTTCTGTTCTTCAAAACACTCAGAAAAACTTTTGAATGGAATGATGAATGTGAGAATGCATTCCAAGAGTTGAAACGATATTTAGGGACACCCCCTTTGTTGTCGAGGTCGGTGATAGGAGAAAAGTTATATTTATACCTAGCTGTTTCAGAAAGTGCAGTCAGTTCAGCATTGATATGAGTAGAGGAAGGAGTGCAAAAACCAGTGTATTATACAAGCAAAGCTTTTCGAGGAGCAGAGATTAGATATCTAAGGTCGAAGAAGCTGGCATTAGCATTGATCGAGGCAAGAAGGAGGCTAAAACCATACTTCCAGGCCCATACCATAGTGGTATACACTGATATGCCACTCAGACAGGCTTTGCATAAGCCAGAAAAGTCGGGGAGACTGATGTATTGGGCGGTCGAACTGGGAGAGTATGATATTTTTTATGAGCCAAGGTCCTCACTCAAAGGGCAGACGGTAGCAGATTTCATTACAGAGTTCACTTATCCAGATGCTTCCGACTAATAAGGGTATAATGCAGAACAACCTGTGGATGTTAGGGGATCATCAGAGACTACCCCCGATCAACTTCTATCAACAGATATAATGAAGGGTACAAGCATTGAGCAACAAGAATCATCAGATAACAACCCAGTATTAGGAGATGAAATTAGGAAGTACTAAATATTCCATCAGGGAACTTTGTCAAACCAAGAGTTTGATAATTGTATCCCCATATGGAATTTGTATGTTGATGACTCTTCGTGTGCCACAGGCAGCGGAGCCGGTATAATCCTTCACAGCCCAGATGGATTGGATATAGAATATGCATTGCATTTCCAGTTCAAAGCTTCCAACAATGAAGCTAAATATGAAGCTATGATTTTCAGCCTCAATTTAGCCAAAACACTTAATGCAGAGAAAGTTATCGTGTTTAGTGATTCACAGTTAATTGTAAATCAGATTCTCGAGTTGCATACAGCGAAGGGAGACTTGATGTCAAGGTACCACGCCAAAGCTATGAAGATTGTGTCCACCTTTATAGTGGCCCAATTGATTAAAATATCAAGATTAAAGAATGTGAGAGCTGACGCATTAGCTCGGTTAGCCTCAGCTACTCGCACCGAGCTATGAAGAATGATTCCTATTAAGATTCTAGCATACCGGAGCATAGATGAATATTTGATGGTGAGATTCATCACCTTAAATATGGGACCATCCTGGATGGACCCCATCAGGGCGTATATCGAAGAAGGCGTGGTACCAACTGACCAACTTACATCCAAGAGACTAAAGTTTAAAGTTGCTCGGCATGTACTGAACAATGGTGTTTTGTATAGAAGGGGTATCATAGTAGGTCTACAGAGATATGTGCATCCTTCAGAAGTTAAATATTTGATATAAGAAATTCACGAAGGCTCTTACGGAGTGCACGTAGCAGGACGGACTCTTCTACAGAGAATAACGACGCAGGGATACTATTGGCCAACGATGAGAGCTGATTGTGCAGCTTATGCGAAGAAATACAATAAGTGCCAATGTTTCTCTTCCATTCGAATAACTCCCCGGGCATTGTTAACACCCATGTGGGGTATAGACTTAGTCGGGCCTCTATCGACAACTAAAGTGAGATTCAAATATTTAGTAGTCAATGTTGATTATTTCACTAAATGGGTGGAAGCTGAACCTCTCATTGATATGTCGTATGAAAGAGTTTATCAGTTTATTTGGAAGAATATTATTTGCAGATATGATCTGCCGCATGCTTTCATTACTGACCATGGTACCCAATTTGATAATGAGCAGTTCACCTCATATTCTCACTAATCCAACGTCTAGAAGATCCATTCTTCACCAGGCCATCCTCAGAGCAATGGGCAAACCAAAGTGACGAATAGGACTCTCCTGGACGGGATGAAGAAACAGTTGGATGATGCAAAGGGAAATTGGATTAACGAGCTACATTATGTATTATGGGCTTATCGCATAACACCCCGAACAGCAACGGGAGAGTCTCCTTACATGCTAGACTTTGGAAGTGAAGAAGTCATACCAGCTGAACTGGGCCTACCCACTCATAGGGTGCTCAATTACAATTCTCCTCATAGCGATTTGATGAGACGTTTGGATTTGGACATGCTAGAGGAAGTGAGAGAAGATGCGGAGAAAAGGAACGCAGCTTACCAGCAACGAACTGCCATGTTATACAACAAAAGAGTCAATAAATGTGATCTTAAGGAGGGAGACTATGTACTTAAAAAAGTGATTCAGAAGCATAATAAGTTAGAGGCCAACTGGCATGGGCCTTACCGGGTAACTAAAGTTGTTCGACCTAGGACCTACAGAATAGAGACCTTAAAGGGTGAAGAATTCCAAAATGCGTGGAATGCGGAACACCTGCGCAAATATTATCAGTAATACAGATTTATATGTACCCCATTTCTTTCAATATGAATAAAAATGATATTTTCCCAATATTCTTTTTTGTCCAATGTTTTTCGAAGTACTCGTGCTACACACTACACCACCAACTAAAGTTGGTCATCATATCAGCAACCACCAACTAAGGTTAGTCGGCATATCAGTAACCACCAACTAAGGTTAGTCGGCATCAATAAACTGAACCAACAATGTTGGCATAACAATTATACAAGGAAAGGCATGTTTGATTATGGGTGACCTCAAGGGGTATCTAAAACTAGGCAAGAAGATGGGTGACCACATGGGGCATCCACTGTCTAGGCATCAAGGTCATCTAGAAGATATTTCTACAACTAAGCAGGACCATGGGATGATTGGCACTTATGGGTGACAAGTCACTACAACTAGATAGCAAATAGGGCAAAATTCCATTGTCTAGGCAATTAAAACATAACAGGACAATTTGTCCCTTGATGCTCACTCATCAAAAACTCATATGATAAGCCAAACATCTTATAAATTATTTCTAAGGAAAAGAACACTGTATAAAGATGAATTTTTTTCATTCAATACAATTATTTTTAAGGAAAGAAAATTACAAAAGATGAAGTTTTCTTCATTCAATACAAATTTCCTATTCTATTGGCCTTTTTTCCCTCAGATTTTGGTATAGGTTCCATTCCAGCTGGAGGATCATCTAAAGCATAAGGATAATTGATGAAATTAATATCTCTTAGCATTATGATGTTGCTGGAACTCGATTTATCAAGTAGATGTTGAGGTCGTGATATCTCAAATTCTTCATAAAGCTGGTAATCACCAAGATACCTGAAAATCAAGCACCTAGGAATGGCACGGGCTGGAATCCAGCTGACATCCAATTTAAAGGGAGGATTAGGCAGATCAAGTACTCTAGGATCATACCAATCCCATAAGTAATTTCCTTCTCCAAGCTTCATCATAGTCAAGGCATTCAGTCATCCCTATTTGTATCCTTCATTGTTCACTTGTTTGAGCCAAGCATCGAAATGGCATAGAGCTTCATTGTATCCCCCCATCGAAAACTCTCTAGGCTGCTTGTGAAATTGATAAGTCAATCTCTCAAGCTGCTCATGAAGTTTCTTCACCAAGTTTTCTTTACTTTCCAGTGCAGAATTCTGGTTGGAAAGTTGGTCGGTAAGAGTTTGAATTTTCTAGGACATTTCAGACAAGGCTTGATTTTTTTCTTTCATCTGAGCAGCCTCATTTGCTAAGGCTTACTGAGTCCTAGTTTCTTCAACACTTCTTCGATCGGATCTAGCTCTAACCCGTGGGGAGAACGTAGGTTTGGTTTGTTTCAAAGTTTCCAGTTCCTCTCTCAAAGCAGCATTTTCAGTTTCTAAAAATAAAAAGCCCTCATCATTGAATGGGACCAGACCTCCCGTAAAGGAAGAGGCAGCAGCTTTAAGTTGTTTCACTTCTTCTCGCAGGGCAATATTCTCTTCCTCTAACAACTTGGCAATACTCCTATGTTCCTCAATTTCAAGTTTGAGAACACTTTGTCTTTTTATGGGCTGAAAGAAACTTGTCATAACCCCGATCAGCATTCAACTGTTGATACTTTTTCTCATACCCTTCACGCATAAGTGTAATAGTTTCTTTGTGTTAAAGATGAAGCTCCTCAATCGTCCTGTGAAGATCTTCAATCATCTCATAGTAAGCAGCATTATTGGCTACAACCCGATTAAGAAGACATTTTAAATATTGATAGGCCTCAATTGCTCGATCAGAGGCATTAGGTCCAAGGATATTAACAATTTCAGCTTCAGTAAAATCTGTATAAATAGCTTTGAAGTAATCGTTAAAATTGTTCATCAACTCCGTATCATGATCTGACAAGAGTTCCATCCTGGTAACAAACTAGCAACTCAAATAGGAATCAATCAACAACAGTGCCACTATATGTCGAGAAAGGAAAGTAAAAAAAATGAATAGAAAATAAAGTCTATTTTATTAATCATAGGAGGAGAAAGTACAACCGAGGTTACAATGAAAGGGAAAACAGAAGAACAACATATGTTTATTAATCATAGGAGGAGAAAGTAAAGTAAAAAAATGAATAAAAAATAAAGTCTATTTTATTAATCATAGGAGGAGAAAGTACAACCGAGGTTACAATGAAAGGGAAAACAAAAGAACAACATAATTAAAGAACCGAACAACTCTACACCTTCTATTTATTTCCTACAACATCTTCAGTCAGTTTGGAAGAAGGAGTTGGTTGCTCAGATAGCAGTTGAGGTTGCTTGGTAGAAGTTGTCGTCTGTTCAACTTTCTTGGACGATTGAGGAAGGGTAGCAGAAGTTGTTGGTTCAACTAATACCATAGAATATTCATCGGATGCAATTTCATCTTATTTTTCTTCTTCAACAACAGGAGGAGGGCCATGGGTGTATTCCTGAAATAGTTCATAATCCTCAGCAACGTTCAACCTCTTCAAGACCTCTACCCATCCATCTCTGAAGTATTTCACACTTTCATACTCCATATGGGAAATTATAGAAGTTAAGGCCCTGTTCCATCCTTTGTCCCAGCCAGATCTAAAGGACTTCTTCATATCAGCTTTTCTCTTCTCTTTCTCCGAGGAGGTTTTCTCCCTAAGAAGCTCTTCGACAGATTTCACCTTCTATTCAAAATCTTTCTTACGCCGTTCATCCTCTTCAAGCTTGGCGTTAGCTTCTTTAGAGGCACTCACAGCCTGCTTCCGAGCTGTATCAGCAAGTTTAAGAGCTGACTCAGCCGATTTAATTTTCGTCTCCTAAGCATCCTTGTCCTCTTTATACTTCTGTCGAGATTCTCCTAAAGACTTTGACAACCCAACAAGGGCTTCCTCAACTCCACTGGATGAGGTTGAAGCTTTGATGGCTTCATCCTTCTCTAAAATATTATCAAAGCACACTAAAAACGGTAAGAAGAAGAAAGATGCAAATTAGAGAATAAACACAACAATGAAAAATTAGAAGGATAAGTATAATGACCACTTACTAATGCAAGAAGTTGGGCTAACACATCGGCCACCTTATCTCGAGGAGTTGAAGTTTTAGCAGCTCGGTAGTCAGGCAAAGTCCCTGACTTGATAAATTTCTTGGCCAAGTCAGGGGTAAGGACAGCTGGAAAACTAGCCCTCGGAGAAGAAATCCTAACTTTAGAAGGTTGGGCAACAGTTTCAATAAGCCTTTCAGCACGACCCCTCTTCAACCTCCTCAAAGGAGCATCTTCAATCAAAGTTGTTACCTCTTTAGGGGCAACAAGGGGCTCCTTGCTGATATTTTTGGTAGGAGGAATAACATCCTTCTTCTTAGTTCCATCAGATGGAACATCATTTTTGCTCTTCTTCTCTCCATCAGTATTAGGAGCGGGCTTGGTAAAGAACTTGGGTGACCTCCTCTTCTTCATCATCAAATCAGCAATATATGTACCCAAATCAGAAGAAAATTCTCCTACAATTGATGGAGAAGCCGGTGCTTGATCAAGATCAATCACCACTTGAAATTTTTTTATCACAACTCCATGATCAAAATAGTCCTTATTAGCATCAAGAAGATTGACCACTAAAGCTCTATTGGAAAACCTAGTTTTTAAATAAAATGTGGTGTCACTGGTAACCCATTTATTCCCTAAGCGGGTTCCATGTACTTGATTCAACCTATATACGACATTAACTACACTCCATGTATTTGGAGCTACTCTTGCAGGAACAATATCAAAATATTGGCAAAACTCTAAACATAGGGGATTCAGCGGAAAAGAAAACCACACTTCGTAACAAAAAGGGAGGGAAACCAGTGCCCCTCAGCTAAAGAAAATAAATCAGAAGGGCAAGGAGGATCCTCTAGAATAACCCAAGAGGGAATTGCAAAATCAACCTGGAACTTATCTAATGACTCAATAAGATAAACCATGGTGGATAAAGCAAAGAAAGAAGAAGGAAGAAATTCTTACAGAAAAACTGGGAAATCTGTTAAGGCGGATGATAGAAAGAACGACAGTACAAGGATAGAGTGAGAAGACAAAGAGTTCAGAAATTTGGAAGTAAAAAGTAGAAGACGATCTGACTCTATCGTTTTTAAATGCCCTGCATCGAGAAAAAATAAAATAAATGATTACTAGAAAATACGATTGCGTTTCTGGCGGCAAAATGATGAAAAAGACGCAAATATCCAAGTGTCTGTAGAAGATTCAAAATATTTACAAGTTTGCCATTTCGCGCTCAAATGACTAGACTAAAGAAACAATTTCCTAAGTATTGGAGATTTATAATCTAACCAGACTGGGTAAAACACGTCCAAGCAACTTCTGGGTATAATGTCCCACACTCTCATATTCAACCTCAACTGTGAAACGTTGGGGGGCTTCTGTTAATACAAAAATTAGTCAGATGATGTGGACCAAGTATATGACTACATGTGTCGTCTTATATGGTAAAAGCATATATTCACCGAATAACTTATGATGTCGAGCTACTCAGCACCTTGAGCTACTCAGCACCCCGAGCTACTCAGCGTACCGAGCTACTCAACATGCAGAGCATCTAGTCAAGAAGATCAAGCGACGATAACAGATTCAATGAACATCGGATTCAATGAACATTCTCATTATGTACAGATGTATATGTATATTAACGGTGAATTGTCTATTCACATGAACAGCCCTTGGGCTATAAATACATTGTAACCTCCTTCATAAGAGGAGATTGATACTTGATCATTTGATGATCATCATCAAGATTAAAGAAAAGACCCAGCAATACAAAATAGTGGACGTAGACCATTTCCATAAGGCTGAACCACTTTAAAAACCCATTTGTCATATTTCTTATTTTATATTTATCTGTGATTAATTAATTAGATCAATTCTAGTTTTTTACATCAACAATGATCTTTTCAGATACTCATTCTCTGTTGGGCATTTTTTAGGTGACCTTCTATTCCTGGAGGACAGCCATCCAGCATACGGGGGTGACCGGGGGGAATGCACAGTTGCGGCGTCTACTGGCGCATGAGTTCGTCTACTCCTAGTATATCAGGGAGAGATTAGTCCGACAGGTGGTGGAGGACGAGGTGATCGTGCCACCTGTGAGGCCCCCGATATATATGAGGCGATAATGGGAGATGTTAGATGATACGAGGGTGGTGACGATTATGGGCGAGCCTTACTAGTCATATATTGACATGGTGGTGACATATGATTATTTAGATTTTGTGTCGATCTGGTTGATTCCGCCCAGCATATAGAACATGATGCCTCTCCTCCAGGCATCTTCGAGTCCCCAACTGTGTCTTCCCACAGCGCAGGTAGTGCATCGACATCGGCAGCGGTGACGACCTCGAAGGTTCCATTTATGCGGTAAGCTCCTCCTTCTTATAACATCCGGCGGGCTAACGGAGGGTCGATGCGTATGTTGCACCGTCCCAATGCGATGGATTCGGAGGAGCTGGGGCTGACAAAGGAGGTTCTCCAGCTAGCGGTATACTTTTTATCTCTTTGTCTTTTTATTTTTTGATTTCTTTATTTGTCTCAGACTGACTAATTTGTTCTTTTGTGTTTTTCTTGTAACATATCCGAGTGTCGACCAACTGGCTAAGGGACATTTAGGATTGCGTAGCTTCTACGACTGCTCATATTCGGGAGTCGATCATGGTTCCTTCTTGCTTAGTGTCATCTGCCTCGACTGGGTACGAGTTTGGTTTGGGGAGTGGAGGTACGCCATCTCGTCATCGGGGAAAGTGAGCACGCCGTAGGGATATATATATATATATATATATATATATATATAGAGAGAGAGAGAGAGAGAGAGAGAGAGTAGGTGAAGGTAGGTAAGAGAAAGAGAAATGAGTGAGAGAGAGAGAATGTAGGTGGGTTCGGGCTGAGTCCCGTTATAATTTCCTTTCCTGAAAGAAATGTAATAAAACAACATTTATGCAATGAAGTGAAGTTTTCATTAATTTTTGCTTTAGTGACTTAATGCATATGCTCTTTTTACTTTGCTGTCGAGACCGTAAAAAGAATTAAAAATGATTTACAAGAGAATTTATTTTAAAACAGGATAGTAAAAACATAGGGAGAAGGAAATTCAGAACTCTTTTAAGAATAAAAATTATTTTTATTGAGCTTTTTAATTTTGACAAAAAAGGAAAATGGGAGTTTTTAAAAAATAGGGGGTTGTCGATCGGCATGCCCCTTGTCCTGCCTATCGGCATATCAGTCCAGTCTAATCAACCCAAGGTTTTGATTGCACTTTCTTCAATTGCTTGGTACTTAGTGGGGAAGTTTTTCTCCGAAATTTGCAAGGTTTTTTGTCTTTGGTTGGTGTTTTCCAAGTATAAATGGGGGAATGGGTGGAGTATTTTCTTCACACCACCACATTCCTTCTCTTTTGCATTATTCTTACTTACTTTACGATATGGCTCTCCCCGAAAGTGTTGCATATACTACTTACCTCAAAACTTTGGAGGCGATGTGCTCATACAATGTTGACTATAATTCTTTCAGCATGCATTGAGTTTCTTTATGGCATAATCGTCCTATAAAGTGGAACATGCTGATGACAGCAGTAGAATTTTGGTGCCCTAAAGACCATGTTTTTCTCTTTGGGTTGGACGAAGTATGTCCGACCTATGAAGAGTTCTCTGTCATGTTAGTAATAAATCTTAGTGTTGCGGAAGCTATGCCTTCCTGGTATCCTCGGGATATGTTAGCGAGACTGCTCCATATCTCGCCTTCGGTGGCTAGGTCACATGTTACAAGAGGAATGATTTTTATTCATGTTTTGTTATATTCTATGCATTTGTAGGTTTTTGGTGATGTTGGCTATGCTGGAGACGTCATTCTGGGCTTAATTTCAAAATTATTGTTGGTGACTGGGGAACTGCTGGTGGACCCCCAACTCACAGCCACTGCTTCATGGATATCGTATCATCGTAATCCTGCGGTGATGATACTGGTGGAGACTCTGAACGGTCTAGATGCCTGGCGGGAGTTTTGACTTCCTGAGGGGTAGCCCCCTAATGTTGTTCATGCGGCTGTTGGAGAGATTTCGTATGGCGATCCCTCCTGAGTATCCCTTGGCGACCATGCCAAACTTCTTTTCTAGCTACTTTATAAGCGTGGACTTGGACATTGAGAGTTGGAAGAACTGGTTTATGGATCACGGGGCTCGAGGCTTGCGTTGATCAATGCCTTAGTGAGGGGAGTTATTACCCATTCTGGAACTGGGGGAATACCAATATCTTAGGTTGGTTAGCCTTCAGTAGACTTCCTTCTACTTTCCCTAGCGTCTCTTGCGCCAATTTGGTTGGGAACAGATTGTGCCACCTCGGGCACTGGACTTTTTCCTGTGCATGATTTGACAGAGCGCATGCGGCTGGGATCTCTATGGGTGAATCGTCGATCGTCGTCCCATCCTTCCCAGTCTGTGGGCAGGGTCTGGCATATTTTTGGGGATTATATGAAGTGGTTGTGGAGAAGATTAGTTTCCAAAATGTGGGTTGTAAATACCGGGCAAAGGTGGTTTTCCATATCTGACACCATGGAAGGAGGTGTTATTGTTTTCCCTAGGTTGGACTGGACTTACCGCTCCATGGAGTTTCTGTGGCATTCTATTCAAGAAGGGGAGGTTTGGGGACCCCAGGATGTAGATGATGATGGGGCCAGTTCCTCTGGCTGCTGTGGGTAGTGTGACACACCGACTAATTAAATACTAGGTAGCTACTCCTTTATTTAAATTAATGCAAAATGTCAAGTTGATTCAGTTCATAGCATCACTATCGAAAATATTTAATTAATTACTGACCACTTAATATTTAAAATGGTGAAGTGTCAAACTTTAATGTTTAAACTAACCATCAACAAAATAATTTAAATCATCATCCAACCATCAATGAAAAATCTCATAAGGTAATCAACAGAATGAAATAACTGATGTTCGGAGTAAGCACTCCACTAATAGTGGCAGTGTAAATAAACCAAGTACTATAGTCTGAATAAATAAAATCCCAAGACTAAAATAAAATGAAAGTCTAAAACTCTTGTCACTGAATATAATAGGCAACGGGCCATAACTGGAACAAATTACTCCCAAAAGAAACAAGGATGTATATGGAGGCGTCTAGTAACGAGATCCTGTAACTTCCATAGCAGCTACAGCACGTCAATGGAATGAAACTCCTAAGCTTGGCGTCCGTGTGGCTAGGCACCTAAAAGATTTTTTTCCAAAAAGAAATAGATTTAAAAGCGAACGGGTCAGAGCCCGAGGTGAAAATATTTTATCAACATCAAGTGTTTAAATTACCATATTAAACAATACATATATTAAACATGTTAGTCACGTTCCCTCACTTGAGATCCTCACCCCTCAATTATTGTGCATGCCTAACGCATCTTCTAAATTCCACCTAGTTATACCACTGCTTGACTTGTCTATTCTACCCCCATCCACACGGTTCTTACATTAGATGTCACTCGTATTATTCAAATAAATGATATTCATAACTCGCACATTCATTAATCAAATTACTTAGCTCAAGTATTAGTTAAGTTCACATTATTCTTAACCCATTTAAATCTCTTAGTCATTCGCATCTATTAAGTAACAATGAATCAGTCACAAGTACATATATAAGTCACTCTCATTACATATATATATATATATATATATATATATATATATATATATATATGGCACCCCTAGGCTAAGCTGCGGTACACGCATACTCTACTATCGAATCCCGATACATCATGTACATAAGGATCACGTGTTTCGAATCGCTCGGGAACCGTCTCAACACAAATCACACATATTGGAGGCGAACATAGTTCACATACCCATGGATCACGCACATACCTACGCTCCCATGGTCAGCTGACTTATTAGCTCACAAATAAGTCATTCACATTCCTATGTCCTTAAGGTACCAATTTGAATCCCCCCGAAGGCACACAAAGATAAGATGGTCCTTTTTCAAAAATCAACCTCCTGTGATAGCAAGTATGGTAGGTATATCATATACATAATCATCCATATACTAAGTATTCACACAACTTAGGTAATCATCATATTAGTATAGGTATATTCCAGACCTATATCGTAAGTCTCACATATATAATAATATCATCCCATTTATTCTACGCAATAGGTTTAGTGCGATAATTCTCATCGTATAGTTCTGAGTACATACCCTATTCCAAAAAGGTTACTAAGTCTCCCGCTAGTCTTTAAGGTTATCTCAATAATTAAAGTTCCCCTTTTCAGTCTTTAACCTTAAGTTATAGTTGGGGCAAAATATATTTAGGTTCTCATAACTTCCAATCGAATCTCACTAGTTGGATATTCGTAAGTTTGCCACTTAACCTCAATTAAATCTAATAATTTTTCGGGCTTCAAATACAACCCTAATGGTCTTCCCTAAGTGCCAATATGTTCAATCTATCATCACTAAAGAGTTCTAAAGGTTGGAAGTTACTCAATTATTTAAAGGGAAATATTTCACTTTTTTCAGGGGGTCGATCGATTGAAGAAATGGGTCGATCAATCGATCAAGTAGTTATCTTCCCAGAATTCCTTTAACAGTTACGGTTTCTACCATTTTTACACCTCCAATTCTCCATTACAACGTCCCAAACTCCTAAATAAGTATACTAAACATTAAATGAACCTAACTACACTAGTTTTAACGTTCAAGATTCATCAAAACGTCACAGAATATCGATTTCTTGGATTAAAAGTCATGAATATTACTACAACCCTAATTCTTCCATATCTCTTCTAAAATCATCATAAATCTCAATTTAATTTCGTAATTTCCTAACTCTTAATTCGTAAATTCGTTCACGTAATAATTCCAGAAGATCCACTACATGAAAACTTATCCAAGTTCAATAATTTAGTCTCCAATTTCACATTATTATAAATTTATTCATAATATGTCTTAAAATCTAAACTATCATGTAAAATATATGCCTTAAATCATTGAAATATAAATCACTTGCCTTGAATTGGAGATTCTGATCCTTTGAAGCAGACGGTATGGGAGTGATCATCTCTTTTCGATCTATCCGGTGGTGGTGACGGTGGTGCAAAAGCCTCTAAGTGGTGGTTCTCCTTTGGAAAATTTCCTTCTCTTCTTCTCTAATGGCCGTTTATGATTTTAGGCTGTGAAAACCTAAGGGACTCAAGTGTTGGTTGATATAATCAGTCTAAAATTCGTCGGTTACTATTCTTCAATAAGTCAAAATGACTAAAATACCCTCCCGGGTTGCCGGTTAGGCCTAAAATGCCCCGGGACTCAAACTAAATCCCTGGCTAATGTTTTCTGACTATCTCGACCCTTCTGGACACGTTGACGCACTCAAAATGACCATACGCGTGATATAGAAATATTTTACTTTTAAATTCATTAAATTGGTTCCTGACACGACTGACACGCGCGTCCCAACTTTATTTCTGAAATTGTCGTATTTATAACTCGCGACAATATTAATAAATTCATTAATCATATATTACCATATTCACTCAGTAATATTCAACATCATTAACATAATCAAATACTAAATCTCGTCTCGCTAGTATTTAAATCCGAATTAATTTCTAATTATTTATCCCATTTAATTCAATTAATCCCAAAAATAAGATCAATAAAAATACGGGGTATTACATACTTCCCCCCTAATAATAGAATTTAGTCCCAAAATTCGGAAATAAAAATATACCTGGTAAGAATAACTCTAGATAACGCTCGTGCATCTTATCCTCATGCTCCTAAGTAGATTCCTCGACATTATGATGCCGCCACTGAACACGCACTAGCGGTACTATCTTCGACCTCAATTTCCTCTCGCTACGGTCTAGGATAGCAACCGGCCCCTCCTCATAGAAACTCTCAGGCTGTAGATCAATCTCCTCTAAAGAAATGTGAGTATGGGCTAAATCATCTTGAAGGTATCTCCTCAGTGAGGAGATGTGGAACACGTCATAGATCCTATACAAGTGTTTCAGTAGCCCAAGTCTATACGCTACTGGCCCATCCGCTAGATAATAGGGAATGGCCCCACATATCTAGGCGCCAACTTCCCTTCTTCCCAAAATGCATAATACCCTTCATAGGAGACACTTGGAGCAACACTTAGTCCCCCACATTGAACTCTCGAAAGAACCTCTTGGCATCGGCATAACTCTTATGTCGATCCTGAGCAACCCGAATATGACTCCGTATAATCTCTATCCTTGCCGAAGTATCCTGAATCACTTCCGGCCCAAGTAGCTTATTGTCCCCCACCTCTAACCAATATGTTGGGGAATGACAAGGCCTACTGTACAACGCCTCTAATGGAGCCATACCGATAGTAAACGGGTAGGAGTTATTATAAGAAAACTCCACCAGTTGGAGATACTGCTCCCAGCCTCCGCTAAAATAGAGGATTCACATACGCAATATGTCCTCTAACATCTGATTCGTCCGCTTGGTCTGCCCATCTGTCTGCGGGTGATAGGTTATACTCAACTACAACTCCGTACTCATAGATTCCTGGAAACTCTCCAAAAATCATGACACGAATATCTTGTCCTTGTCAAATATGATATTGAGAGGCACCCCGTAGAGTCTCACTATCTCAGCTATGAAGATATGGGTGTTCTATCCCGCAGTGTAGTCTGTCCGGGCTGGTAGAAAGTGAGAAACCTTGGTTAACCGATCCACATCACCCATATGGAATCGTGATCCCTCTGCGATGTAGATAATCCCGTGATGAAGTCCATGGAAATGTTCTCCCATTTCCACATAAGAAACTCTAATGGCTATAGAACTCCTGTCGGTCTCTAATGGTCCACCTTTATTAGCTAATAAGTGGCACATTTCAAAACAAACTCGGCAATATCCCTCTTCATCCCGCTCCACCAGTATTATCGCCTCATATCTTGGTACATCTTATCCCCACTAGGATGTACCGCGAATCGCGAACCATGTGACTCTATCATTACCTCGTGTCGTAAGCCTTCTCCTTCAGGAACAACCAATCTTCCATTGAAGTGTAAACCCCCGTCTAAACCAACAGTATAAGACCCGGTCCCCTCTGGTAGTAATCGTACTATCTTCTCTTGACAGAACGGGTGTAAATGTCGCAACGATCTGGGGCGTAACTGTCATCATAGTCGTGAATGATCGGGCCACTACATCCTAGTGTCCCAACTCCTTCCACTTATCTTTCCACACCTAGTCCACCTCACCAACTGGCATATGGCTCAACGCGTATGCTACCACATTAGCCTTCCCTGGGTGGTATTGGATATCGAACTGATAATCCTTCACAAACTCGAGCCACCGATGTTGACGCATATTCAACTCCTTCTGCTTGAAGAGGTACTGTAGGGATTTGCGGTCTGTCAATAAGCGAAATTTCTCCCCCAGGAGATTGTGTCTCTAAATCTGAAGTTCAAATACGACTGTCGCTAACTCCAAGTTATGGGTGGGGTAATTCCTCTCGTGAGGCTTATGCTTACGGGAAGCATAATCTATAGCCTGACTCTCCTGCTGCAATACACCCAGAAGTCCTAGTAAGGATGCATCAGTATAGACTAGATACTCCACTCTCGGCCTGGGCAATTCTAACACTGGTGATGAGGTCATCTTGTCCTTCAACTCATCAAAAGCCAACTGACATGCAACACTCCAGATAAATGGTACCCCTTTGCGAGTCAAATGTGTCAATGGACCCGCTATTTTCGAGAATCCCTGAATAAACCTCATATAGTATCCTGCTAGACCCAAGAAACTACGTATCTCCATCGGTGTCATGGGATGTTCCCACTCCCTCACTGATATGCCCCAAGTGTCACCTCACCTCAGGGACACCAACCTCGGCCGATATTATGGCCGACGCTGGAAAATCCTTGGGTCAGTAACCAGCACCCTCGGCCATATGAGGGTCGGCCCTAGCCGACATCACTACCAACCTCTTCAGGGGGAGACTGCATGAATCAGGGGGCCGACATTTCGAATGATCACCCGGGTGATAACAACCTCGGCCGAGGCTAGGCTGAGGTTACAAGGAACCACACTACTACCAAGGGCGACCTCACCAATAAATCAGCCGATGTTCCACGCACATGCCATCTTAACCTCGGCCCAGGCTGACCCTAACTCCTTACCTCGGCTTCACTCAAGTCGAGACCTTAGTGAATCATCTCGAATTATATGGTTGATTAGACCTTACTAGCCTCGGACTCTTCCAGGCCGAGGTCAGAACTAAGCATCGAGGCCGAGCTCTTATTGGCATATGTGTGGATAAGGATACGTGGACACAATTCAGTTATAACAAATCATTCCCCTCACGTGGGGGGAATATTTTATCATCATTATCTACCTGTGACAGTGACAGATGTCTTCATCTAATTGGTTAGGTCAACACACACATGTTCATTGCATGCATAGGGGGTACATTACACCCTCTAGGTACTATATATAGAGGTCATCCTCTACCTTGCAAAGGATCCGAAGTTAGCAACCCTAGCTGAAACTCTGTTCAAATACACAGTAGAGAGAGAAAGCTTGAGAGATTGTATCTATGGCCATTAGTGCCCTCATATATTGATACACATCATACACTTGCGCAGTGGACGTAGGCCTAATTGGCTGAACCACTTATATTCCGGTGTAAATCCGCTTCTCCTCATCTCCCTCTGCTATGTGTGTATATACCCTTATACTGCCATTGTTAACATTGAATTGAGCTTACAAACACCTTGAAAGGTGGTGCTATTTCCAGCATCATCATTTTGGCGCCGTTTGTGGGTTAGAGAAGTTGTCTCTTCCTCTTCTTCAGCTTAACCTCACCGGAGACTCTGGTGGTGAAACAGGCACCACCCCTTGCGTGGAGCTGCTTCACCATCGAAAGAGGTCCTTTAAGGTATTAAGTTCACCTGCTACTTAATCTCTTTATTGATTAACACATGGCACCAGAATTACCACCACCTCTTTCGCCGCTGGTGGGGGAGGGCCTAGCTCCATCCAGGCACTGCCTCAGTCTGAAATGGCGGAGGTAGCTGCAGCCTTGAGGTCTTTGGCTGCAACGCAACAAGCTATGCTGGAGAAGTTTGCACAGCTCAACCAAATTATGATGAGGCTACTTGGAGTCTCACCGGAGATGATCACTCCAGCGGCTGTCCAGCCTCATCCTGACGCTAGGGGACCACCCCAGGCACCAATGAAGGACCAGCCTACACCACAGCGGAGGAGAGACATTGCTGACCCTAGGCGCTTACGCTTGGGGAGGCAAGGAAACCCTTTCCCGGAGGACAGGTATGACGATATAGAGGCAAAAGAGGTTCCAGAAGATTGCTAGGAACCGTACGAGGTATCGAATAATACGGTACGTCCTCTTCAGCAGAGTTGAGGATGTATCGGTCAAAGAGGTGAAAAGGCCCAACAACGAGGATCGGCTTTTGATCGATTGAGCAGAGGGTCAGCCTTTGAGAGGTTGGTCTTAGTGAATGACCTAAGACAGAGGTTATCTAGGTCGAGAAGTGTTGTCGACTTGCAAAGAGGAGACAGACCAGGTCGGCCTGACCAAGGCCGACCCCGTGAAAGAAGGGGCAGAGACCAGGAAGAGGTCAACAGCCGACGTTGTGCTGCGACAGGGGAACCCTCAATCCATCCCTTGGAGGTGGATGGGGACAACCTCGGCCAGGCCAATGGCAGGAGACCGTGGAATGACTCTATCCAACTTCTTGAGGAGAAGATAGGAGACCTCATCAAAAGTAGGGACCCATTGCAAAGGGGTTACTCAGAAGGCTCTCCATTTGTGGCTAAGATAGTGAGCTTCCCGACTCCTGCTAAGTTCAAACCTCCCGTGGTGTCTCCCAAGTATGATGGTAGCATCAACCCTGTACACTACATTGAGAAGTATCAATCAGCGGCGAACATCTACTCGATACCGGATGAGATGAAGTGTAGGGCCTTCTCTGGGACCTTGACAGGAGCAGCGCACAACTGGTTCACCTCTCTTCCGAAGAATTCAATTGAGAAATTCAAGGGCTTAGCCGAATGATTCATTCACAACTTCTGCTTTGGGGTAAGACCTCAAAAGAAGACCACTCATCTACTGTATGTCAAGCAAGGCAAGGACGAGAGCCTAAGGGACTACATCGCCAGGTTCAATAAAGAGAAACTTGAGGTTGAAGATTACGAAGAGAATATAGCCATGACCGCCCTCATAAGAGGTCTTCAGAAAGGGAAGTTGTTGTGGAAACTCGCGAAAGACCCTCCCAGGTCCATGGCAGAGCTACTGTCAACTACAGGAAAAGTCATAAATGTCAAAGAGGCAATGGCCACCAAGTATGAGGATGAGAACCGCGGTAGTAACGGGAAGTCCCAATGAAAGAAAGATGGAAAGAAGAGGTCACCCGATGATAAGTTCGCTCACTATACTCCTCTAACCGTGAGCTGCGAGCATATCCTCAACAAGATCAAGAATGATAGGACTCTAATATGGCCAGAGAAACTGAAGGCCCCTCTGCATAAGAGGAACAAAAACTTGTGGTGTGAGTTCCACCAGGACCATGGCCATGTTACAGACAGATGCTTCGCCTTGAAGGATGAGATTGAGAAGATGTTAAAATCCGAAAAGCTGAGGAAGTATGTTGATGGAAAAGCTCCTAAGGGGGGAAAAGATGACCCTAAGAAAAGGAGAAACGACAGATGTCGTGACGATGCCCCAGCTAGAAGAGGCAATGACTCGAAAGATGATGATAAAGACGATTCGAACCTTCCACCGAAAGATGATAACACCCCAGTGAAGAGGGTTATAATGATCTCCTTTGGTGTAGACACCATATGCGGAGGACTTGCGGGAGGTGGTTCTGAAGTGGCTGACAGGAAAGCTCATGTGGCAGAGGCCAAGTCGGCGGCCAAACTTGAGGTTGTAAATCTAACGTCTTTCGATACAGCACAGAAGAGAAAGAAGGTGGATATGGACACCCTTATAGTTGGGTTATCCCGACTCGACTTCAAAGGTATCTTAGCCCCGCATGATGACCCTTTGGTAATAACAACAAGAGTGCATGGGTGCAAGGTGCAGAGGATCCTCATGGACGGAGGGAGTTCAGCAGACATAATGTTTTGGCCTTGCTTCAAGAGCCTAGGTCTTAGCAGAGCTAGGTTGGTACCCTACCATCACCCTTTAATGGGCTTCAGCGGTGAAAAGGTCCACCCATTGGGCATATATGAGATGGACGTACGGATGGGTGACGAGTGGCCTAAGAGGTTACCCCGGAAGATAATTTTTTTTGTAATGGACGAAAACGTCTTCTCGGCCTATAACCTCATCATAGGAAGAGTGGCCCTTAAGGAGTTTGAAGCTGTGCCATCGACGGTCCACCATATGCTAAAATTTATGACCCCCTATAGGGTAGGGGAGGTGCAGGGTGACCAGACCATAGCACGAGAATGTTACTTCAACTCGGCCGAAGAGAGGGAGGACCATAAGAGGGCAACCACCACCTATAGCATTGATACATTAGACCCAAGAGATGAAACAAAGTTGAAGAAGGGAGAGGCCGTGGAAGAGGTATAATCCATCATCCTCAATGAGGACGAACCGAAAAAAACCATCCAGGCTGGCAAAGCCCTAAAGACAGAAATCAAGGAAAAACTGATAAACTTCCTCAGGAAGAGGCAGAGTGTCTTCGCTTGGAGTCATGCGGACATGCCCAGCATCAACCCTGAGGTTATGAGTCACAAGCTCAACGTGACCAATGAGGCCAAGCCTATCAAACAAAGACAAAGAGTTTATTCCAGAGAGAAGTACGACGTCATCCGGGAAGAGGTTTAAAAATTGGAAAAGGCTGAGTTTATAAGAGAAGTCATATACCCGGAGTGGTTGTCAAATGCAGTCATCGTGCCCAAAGCCAATGGGAAGTGGAGAATGTGCATTGACTTGACTGACCTAAACAGGTCTTGCCTAAAAGACAGCTATCCCTTACCTCGGATAGATTAGATGGTAGATGCTACTGCAGGGCATGAGATCATGAGCTTCATGGACGCGTATTCAGGCTACAATCAGATCTTCATGGATACAGAAGACTCAGAGAAGACAGCCTTCATTACCGACAAAGGGATGTATTGCTACAAGGTGATGCCCTTCGGTCTAAAAAATGCAGAGGCGACGTACCAACGTCTTGTAAATAAGATGTTCGAAGACCAAATAGGCAAAACCATGGAAGTGTATGTAGATGATATGCTGACAAAGAGCTTAAAGGCTTGCACTCATGTGGCAGACCTTGAAAAGACCTTTGATACTATGGACATGTATAGAATGAAACTCAACCCCGCGAAGTGTGTCTTCGGGGTAGGAGCTGGGAAGTTTCTTGGATTCATCGGCAATCAAAGAGGAATCGAAGCAAACCCAGAAAATATCAAGGCTTTGCTTGACATGAAGACACCAAGAAGCATCAAGGACGTCCAAAGACTCATGGGGAGAGTGGCCGCACTCAACAGGTTTGTTTCCAGAGCAACAAATAAGTGTCTTCCATTCTTTAAAGTGGTTAGAAAGGCCTTCCAGTGGGACGAAGAGTGCGAAGAAGCATTTAACCAACTTAAGTCATACCTTGGGTCTCCCTTGTTGTTATCTCGGCCCATATTAGGAGAGAAATTATATGTGTATCTAGCAGTTTCTGAATCGGCTATCAGTGCATCCATAGCACGGGAAGACGGTGGAATCCAAAGGCCTGTGTACTTCAATAGTAAATCCCTTCAAGGGTCTGAACAAAATTACCCTCGTATAGAAAAGTTAGCCTACGCCCTAATTAATACATGCTTCAAGGAAGATGAAGCCCTACTTCCAAGCCCATTCCATAGTAGTCCTCACCGACTCCCCACTAAGATAGGTCCTGCATAAACCTGAGAAATCTGTAAGGTTGATGACTTGGGCCATTGAGTTGGGGGAGTATGACCTTACCTACCAACCTAGGACAGCTATCAAAGGGCAGGCCCTCGCAGACTTTGTTACTGAGTTCACATAGGAAGAGGTCGAGACAGAGAATGACCTGATTGGTGCTGAAGGGTCAAACGGCATATAATCATCCATATAATAAGTATTCACACAACTTAGGTAATCATCATATTAGTATAGGTATATTCCAAACCTATATCGTAAGTCTCACATATAATAATATCATTCCATTTATTCTACACAATAGGTTTAGCGCAATAATTCTCGTCGTATAGTTCCGAGTACATACCCTATCCCAAAAAGGTTACGAAGTCTCCCACTAGTCTCTAAGGTTATCTCAGTAATTAAAATTCCCCTTTTTTAGTCTTTAACCTTAAGTTATAGTTGGGGAAAAATATATTCAGGTTCTCACAACTTCCAATCGTATCTTACTAGTCGGATATTCATAAGTTTATCACTTAACCTCAATTAAATCTAATAATTTATCGGGCTTTAAATACAACCCTACTGGTCTTCCCTAAGTACCAATATGTTCAATTAATCATAACTAAAGAGTTTTAAATGACATACCAAAATGCACCCTCGCCCTAGCCGAGGGTATCCTCATATAAGACTAGGGTCCAACTCTAATACACCGGGGGTCTTATTAGAGACTGGGAGACCCCAAAAATGGGCCGACCCTTAACCATAGGCCAGACGAACCTATAAGGGGCCGACCCTTCATCACAGGCCGGACGACCATATAAGGGCCAACCCTACACCATAGGTCAAACGACCCTATAAGGGGTCGACCCTTTAGCATAGTCCGAACGACCTGTAGAGGGGACGACAGTACGAGGCCCACATCCAACAGGACCCAGTGCCAGCATGAACTTTAGCCTCGGCCTGACATCATAGGTCGAGGGTGACATCACCGAGGCGCGTGGTTTGGGAGATGCGTGGAATATCGCGCGTGGGACTCATATAGCACGCGGACCTGGCCGTTATAACAATATCATTCCCTCACGTGAGGGAATATTATGTCATCATTAATCACAGCTGGCATAGCCAAGTGTCAAGAGGGAATTGTCTAGATCATCATTCACATGCTCAATGCATGCTTGGGGGTGATTGATATACCAAAATACACCTTCGGCCTAGCCGAGGGTATCCTCATATAAGACGAGGGTCCAACTCTATTATACCGAGGGTCTTATCAGAGATTGGGAGACCCTAAAAATGGTCTAACCCTTCACCATAGGCCAGAAGAGCCTATAAAGGGTCGACCCTTCATCACAGGCCAGACGACCATATAAGGGCCGACCCTACACTAATAGTCAGACGACCTTATAAGGGGCTAACCTTTTAACATAGTCCAGATGACCCGTCGAGGGGATGATAGTACGAGGCCCACATCCAACAGGACCCAGTGCTAGCATGAACTTTAGCATCGGCCTGACATCATAAGCTGAGGGTGACATCACCGAGGCACGTGGTCTGGGAGACGCGTGGCACAGCATGCGTGGGACTCATATAGCACGTGGACCTAGCCGTTATAACAATATCATTCCTTCATGTGAGGGAATATTATGTCATCATTAATTACAAGTGGCACAGCCAGGTGTTAAGAGGGAATTGGCTGGATCGTCATTCACATGCTCAATGCATGCTTGGGGGGGATGATATACCAAAATACACCCTCGGTCTAGCCAAAGGTATCCTCATATAAGACGAGGGTCCAACTCTATTACACCGGGGGTCTTATCAGAGAGCGGGAGACCCCAAAAATGGGTCGACCCTTCACCATAGGCCAGACGACCCTATAAGGGGCCGACCCTTCATCACAGGCCTGATGACCGTATAAGGGGATGACCCTACACTATAGGTCAGACGACCCTATAAGGGTCCGACCCTTCAGCATAGTTCAGATGACCCATCGAGGGGACGACAGTACAAGGCCCACATCCAATAAGACCTAGTGCCAGCATGAACTTTAGCCTCGGCCTGACATCATAGGCTGAGGATGACATCACCGAGGCACGTGGTTTGGGAGACGCGTGGCACAGCGCGCGTGGGACTCATATAACACGTGGACCTGGTCATTATAACAATATCATTCCCTCATGTAAGGTAATATTATGTCATCATTAATCACAAGTGGCACAGCCAGGTGTCTAGAGGGAATTGGCTAGATCATCATTCACATGCTCAATGCAAGCTTGGGGGGTACACTACACCCCCCAAGCCCTATATATACTTGCCATCTTCAACCTTGTAAAGGGATCGATAATTAAAACCCTAGCTAGAACTCTGCTTATGCACACATTAGAGAGAGAGTGAGCTTATGAGCATTGTATCCAAGGCTATTAGTACCCGTATTTAGTGGATCACACACTCACAGTGGATGTAGGCCTGATTGGCTGAACCACTATACATCATTGTCTTCATTCCTCTTATACTCATCCCCTTCTATACTTATACACATATATAACTCTATTGTTGCCATTGTTATTACTGTTTGAGCTCATCATCTCTTATTTGGTGGAGCTAAATCTTAGCATCATCAGTTTGGAACCGTCTATGGGAACGAGAAGCTATCTCTTCCTTTATATAGCTTGACCTCACTAGAAACTCTGGTGGTGAACCAGTTTTACCCCTTCGTATGGAGCTATTTCACCATTGAAAGAGATCCACTAAGGCTCTCCAGCTCATCAATCTTTCGATCATTCAGCTCTTCGCAGCTCAAACATATGGCACTGGAGTTACCCATCATCTTCCTCCACCAACTAGTGGAGTAGTACCTAGTTCCATCCAGGTACCACCCCGGTCTGAGGTGGCTGCCGCCTTGAAATCTTTAGTAGCAAGCCAACAGGTTATGAAAGAGAAATCTGCATCTCTTAGCCAAAACATACTGAGACCCCCCGGAGTCTCACCTAAGATGATTACTCCGACAGTTGCGCCAGGACAACATGATGCCAGGGGACCACCCTACGCACCATGCAAAGACTTGCCACCTCCACAATGGTGGAGGGATGTTGCTGACCCCCAGCGTCTACGCCTGGGGAGGTACGGGAACCCTTGCCCAGAGGATAGATACAACGATGTGGAAGAGGCCCTCATAGAATCCTGGGAGCCGTATGAGGGCTCCAACAATACAGTACGACCTATCTAGGAAAGCAGAGGGAAATGTGGAAGGCAAAATCTAGATGATCGCCTAAGAGGCTCTTCTTTTGATCGTCTGAGCAGGGGGCGGCCTTCGAGAGGCTGGACCCATTAAATAACCTGATGGAAAGATTATCCATATCGAGGAGTATTGCGAGGTCCAGAGAGAGGCAGTAAATGGTAGACCCCACGAGGGTCGACCCCACAGACAAGATAACGGTCGGTGGGAAGTGAACAGCCAATGCAGACCGATCACAGCAGAGGCCTCAGTTCACCCCAAAGAGGCGGATGGGGATAACATCGACCAAGCTGACCCTACGAGGCCCTGGAACGACTCAATCCAAAGGCTGGAGGATAAAATCGGTGATATCCTAAAAAGTAGGGACTCTCTTCAAAGAGGATACTCCATAGGCTCACCCTTTATGGCGAAGATAGTTAACTTCCCAACGCCATCCAAGTTCAAGCCACCTGTGGTCACCCTAAGGTATGACAGGAGTACCAACCCTATCCATCATATTGAGATGTACCAATCAGTGGCAGAGATATACTCTATCTTAGATGAGATGAGGTGTCGTGCCTTTTCCAACACTCTGATCAGGGATGTACATGTCTGGTATACCTCTCTTCCAAAGAACTCCATTGAAAGCTTTGTGCAGCTAGCAGACCGATTCATCCATAACTTTTGCTTTAGAGTGAGGCCACATAAAAATACCACACACCTTCTATATGTTAAAAAGGGGAAGAACGAGACCCTAAGAGACTACATAACCAGGTTTAACAAAGAAAAGCTAGAGGTCAAAGATTATGAGAAGAGTATATCCATGACAGCCCTCATTGGAGGACTCCAGAAGGGGAAGCTACTGTGGAAGCTTGCTGAAGACCCCCCGAAATCAATGGACGAGTTATTGGTCACAACGGGTAAGGTAATGAATGTCAAAGAGGCAATGGCCACCAAATATGAAGATGAAAAAGGAGGCACCAGTGGGGGAAAGTACTAGAAAAATAATAAGGAGTGGAATAAAAGGCTTCCAGATGGCAAATTCGCCGATTAAACCCCTCTAATGGTCAGCTGTGAACACATTTTGAATGACATAAAGAGCGACCAATCCTTAAAATGGCCCGAGAAGTTGAGGGTGCCTCCTCACAAGAGGAACAAAAATTTGTGGTGTGAATTTCACCAAGACCATGGCCATATGACCGATAAGTGTTTCGCCTTGAAAGATAAAATTGAAAAAATACTAAAAGAAGGGAAGTTAAGAAAATACGTCGATAAGGGGGCCCTCAAGAGGGGCCTAGGGGATGACCCCAGGAAGAAGAGAAGCGATACATGTAGAGAATATCCTCCAAAAAGAAGAGACGACCCTTCAGAGGATGAGAAAGACCCTGACCTCCCACCGAGAGACGACCATGGCCCTGTGAAAAGACTTAATATGATCTCGATCCGTGTTGGGATGATATCCGGAGGACTAGCAGGAGGAGGATCAGAGGTTGCCGATAGGAAGACACATGTAGCTAAAGCCAAGGCAGTCACAAAAGTTGTACACTCGAACTCTATTGAAGCAAAGACAGAAAAGAGGAAGAAAGTTGATATGGATACTCTGATAGTGGGTTTCTCAAGAATGGACTTCAAGGTCCTCTTAGCCCCGCATGACGACCCTCTTATCATCACCACCAGGGAGGACGGATGTAAGGTGCCGAGGATTTTGGTGGATGGGGGTAGTTCTGCAGATGTGATGTTCTGTCCATGCTTTAAGGCCTTAGGACTCAGCTGTGCTAGGCGCATACCATACCATCACCCCTTGATTGGTTTCAGTGCGGAAAAAGTTCATCCCCTAAGAGTGTATGAGGCTGATGTTACAATGGAGGACGAGTGGACGAGATGGCTTACCAAGAAGGTCAACTTTTTCGTGATGGATGAACGCATCTTCTCAGCCTACAACATTATACTGGGGCGAATGGCCCTCAAGGAGTTTGAGGTTGTGCCTTCTACGATTCATCAGATGATAAAATTCCCGACCCCTTACAGGGTATGGGAAGTTCAAGGAGACCAGACGACGGCACGAGAATGATACTTCAACTCCGTCGAAGAAAGAGAGGCGCACAAGAAAGGAATAACTACTTACAATATTGATACCCTCGACCCCAGGAAAGCTGAAGAAAGGAGAATCCGCAAAAGAGGTAGAATTCATCATCCTCAATGAGGATGAGCCAAAAAAAACCATCCAAGTTGGCAAAGCTCTAAAGATAGAAATAAAAGAAGATCTCATCAAGTTGATAAGGAGGAGACAGAGCGTCTTTGCATGGAGTCATGCAGACATGCTGGGGATTAACCCCGAAATCATGTGTCACAAGCTCAACATGGTAGTGGACGCAAAGCTAGTGAAGCAGAAGAGGAGGATTTATTCTCGAGAAAAGTATGAGGTCATTAGGGATGAGGTCAAGAAGCTGGAAGAGGCCAAGTTCATCAGGGAGGTCATCTATCCCGAATGGATATCTAACGCGGTCATAGTCCCCAAAGCCAACGAGAAATAGAGGATATGTGTAGACTTCATCGACCTCAATAAACATTATCCCAAAGATAATTTCCCTCTCCCCTGCATTGATCAGATGGTAGACGCTACCGCAGTCCATGAGCTAATGAGCTTCATGGATGCCTATTCAGGCTACAACTAGATCTTCATGAGCCCTGGGGACTCAGAAAAAACGCTTTCATTACCGACAAGGGGACATACTGTTATAAGGTCATGCCCTTTGGCCTAAAAAATATGGGGGGAATGTATCAGCGCCTTGTGAATAAAATATTCAAAGACCAAATCGAGAAGTCTATGGAGGTCTATTTAGATGACATGTTGACCAAGAGTTTGAAGGTCGAGGATCATGTGGCCGACCTCAAGAGGACCTTTAAAACGATGGACAAGTACCGGATGAAGCTCAACCCAACCAAATGTGTCTTTGGGGTCGAAGCAGGGAAGTTATTGGGGTTCATCATCAATCAAAAAGGCATTGAGGCCAATCCTAAGAAGATAAATTCCCTCCTAGAAATGAATACCCCAGGGACCATTAAAGACGTTCTGAGGCTCACAGGGCGAGTGGCTGCTTTAAATAGGTTCGTATCCAGAGCCACAGACAAGTGTGTACCATTATTTAAAATTCTTAGAAAGGCCCTCGAATGGAACGAAGAGTGTGACCAGGATTTCAAAGAACTAAAGTCATACCTAGGGTATCCCTTACTGTTGTCACAACCAGTGCAGGGTAAAAGATTATACATGAACCTAGCCATCTCAGAGTTAGCCATCAGCGCAGCCATTATGAGAGAAGAAGACGGGGTGCAGAAGCCTGTGTATTTCAACAATAAGTCACTCCAAGGGGCAGAGCAAAGATACCCTAGGATGGAGAAGTTAGCCTATGCCATGATCCATGCATTAAAAAAGATGAAGCCGTACTTCCAGTCCCATACAATGGTCATCCTCACTAACTCTCCTCTGAGGCATGTCATACACAAGCCAAAAAAATTGGAGAGGCTAATGGCCAGGGCTATAGACCTGGGAGGGTTTGACATTGTGTATCAACCTAGGGTTTCCATTAAGGGGCAAGCATTAGCAGATTTTGTGGATGAATTTACTTGGGAAGAGGATGAAGATGAAGATGAGAACCTCAAGAAAACAGATACCCAGAAAGGCAGAATTATTGACCCACCCATAGATAAGGCTGAGACAAGCGCCGCTAGAGAAAAAGTTATCAAAAATGAGGAGGGAAGATATCTCTTTAGATATGGATCCCTCATTGAGCGAGATTTTTTAGAGGAACACGCCATGTGGAATCTCTTCGTCGACGGGTCCTCTTGCGAGAGCGAAAGTGGAGTCAGATTAATAGTATCAGCGCCTGACGGCACGGACGTTGAGTACGCCCTGAGGTTCAACTTTAAAGCCTCCAATAACGAATATGAATATAAGGCCCTGATAGCTGGTCTCTCCTAGGCTAGGTCTCTTAGTGTTGGCCAGATCTTGGTCCATAGTGATTCAAGACTGGTGGTGAATTAGATATTAAGAGCGTACAAGGCTAAAGATGAGAGAATGGCAAAATATCTTTAAAGAGTAAAATCACTATTGAATGGCTTCAGAGAAGTAAAGTTAAAGAGGATACCTAGGCTGGATAATGATCAAGCCGATGCACTTACTAGGCCAGCCTCAGCAACTAGGACAAATATCAGGGGGACAGTCCCAGTGGAAATCTTGCTTCGACTAACGATTGAAGATGCAGACGGAACACTTATCACTTGCTTAAATATTAGCAGGGAAGATTCGTGGATGGACCCTCTGATCAGATACATTAAAGAGGAGGAGATGCCATAAGAAAATTAAGAAAGGAAGAAGTTGAGATACGGAGTAATGAAATTCACTGTCATCGGAGACACCTTGTATAAAAAGGGATGCTTGCTCCCCTTACTCAGATGTGTGCACCCGTCTGAAGTCCCATGCACCTTACAAGATGTGCATGAGGGGTCTTGTTAGATCCATATTGGGGGCAGGTCGTTAGCAAAAAGGATAGTTACCCAGTGATATTGGTGGCCGACCTTGGGGAAGGATGCTACGACATACGTTAAGAAGTGAGATAAATATCATAGGTTCGCTACCATCCCTTATCAGCCCTATCATCCTCTTACCTCCATCACGTCCCCATGACCATTCGCAGTATAGGGAATCGATTTGGTAGGACCCTTGCCCAGGGCCGTCAATAACTATCGATACTTGATCGTAGCAATTGACTATTTCTCAAAGTGGGTGGAAGCGGAGCCGATGGTCACGATCACGGAGCAGAAGAACTTCCAGTTTATCTTGAAAAACATTATATGCAGATATGGTCTCCCCAACACCCTCATCTCAGATAACGGGACTCAATTCAAGAATGTATCCCTGGACAAATACTGCGAAAGAGCGGGGGTCAAACAATTCTTCTCTACCCCAGGACAACTTCAGGCTAATGGGAAAACTGAAGTTACAAACAGAACAATCCTAGACGGGATCAAGAAAAAACTCGAGGAGGCAAAAGGAAGATGGGTTGAGGAGATATACGTTGTACTGTGGGCCTACAGGACAACGACAAAGACTCCTAGCAGGGAATTTCGTTCATGCTGGCGTATGGCTCAGAAGCCGTCATACCGATCAAAATTGTGTTTCCTACTAACAGAGTTCAAATATATGAACACCAGAGAAATATGGAAGAAAGGAGACTTGATCTATACTTTATCTAGGAGATAAGACAAGAAGCCTATCAGTAGAGGATTGCCAGGTTTTATAACCAGAGGGTGAAGCAAAGGCCAATCGTTATGGGGGATCTAGTCCTCAAAAAGACATGGCAGAAACCTAACAAGATCCACCCAAATTGGCATGGCCCATATAGGGTCATTGATGAAGTTGTCCCTGGAACCTACAGACTATAGAGAACCTTGAAGGGGAACCCTTTTCGAACCCTTGGAATGCAGATAATTTGAAGAAATACTATCAATAATTTTATAGTTAACCTATCGGATTATAGTTGTAATGAATGTGTTGCTTCATAGAACACTTGTTAATGAAAATATTGTTGGTACCTCATCTTTTGTTTGTCAGTTTAGATATATGCTTGGGTAATTCATATTAAGCCACAGAATAATCTATGGTAGATAACTACCATCGGCTAATATGAGGGTGAATGGTAGGGACGACCCTCTATTCACTCTCAAGAAAGACGAGGGTGGACTTATATTTTAAAACATCATTAGTTTGGTGATTGCCACCCTCGGCTATGATGAGGGTGAATGTTAGGGACGACCCTCCATTAACTCTCAAGAAAGACGAGGGAGGACTTAACATTGAAAACGTCATTAGTTTGGTGGATAACTACCCTCTGCTAAGATGAGGGTGAATGGTAGGGATGACCCTCCATTCACTCTTAAGAAAGACGAGGGAGGACTTAAAATTAAAAACATCATTAGGTTGGTGGATAGCCACCCTTGGATATGATAAGGGTGAAGGTTAGGGATGACCCTCCATTCACTCTCAAGAAAGACGAGGGAGGACTTAAAATTGAAAGCATCATTAGGTTGGTGGATAGCCACCCACGGCTGTGATGAGGGTGAATGGTAGGGAAGACCCTCCATTCACTCTCAAGAAAGATGAGGGAGGACTTAAAATTGAAAACATCATTAGTTCGGAGGATATCCCCTTCGGCTATGATGAGGGTGAATGGTAGGGACGAACCTCCATTCACTCTCAAGAAAGACGAGGGAGGACTTAACATTGAAAACATCATTAGTTTGGTGGATAACTACCCTCTGCTAAGATGAGGGTGAATGGTAGGGATGACCCTCCATTCACTCTTAAGAAAGACGAGGGAGGACTTAAAATTAAAAACATCATTAGGTTGGTGGATAGCCACCCTTGGCTATGATAAGGGTGAAGGTTAGGGATGACCCTCCATTCACTCTCAAGAAAGACGAGGGAGGACTTAAAATTGAAAGCATCATTAGGTTGGTGGATAGCCACCCACGGCTGTGATGAGGGTGAATGGTATGGAAGACCCTCCATTCACTCTCAAGAAAGACGAGGGAGGACTTAAAATTGAAAGCATCATTAGGTTGGTGGATAGCCACCCACGGCTATGATGAGGGTGAGTGGTAGAGACGACCCTTCATTCACTCTTAAGAAAGACGAGGGGGGACTTAAAACTGAAAACATCATTAGTTTGGTGGATAGCCACCCTCGGCTATGATGAGGGTGTCCATTCACTATCAAGAAAGACAAGGGGGGATTTAAAATTGAAAACATCATTAGTTTGGTGGATAGCCACCCTCGGCTATGATGAGGGTGAATGGTAGAGACGACCCTCCATTCACTCTCAAGAAAGACGAGGGAGGACTTTACAAACATATCATAGACAAGGCACATATCATAAAAGTGGCAAATATAGAAAAGACATGAGGAGAACAATTCCACTACAAAATTAAGTGTTATAATATTTGTCCAAAAGAAAGTGAAATACAAAAACTTTACAAACAGAGGGTATAGGCCACAGACGGCCACCCTATTGAACAATATCGGAAGGAAGAGAATCAACATCAATAAGAGGAACCCCTTCAATGACCATAACAGGAGGTCGATCCTCAGACGTGTCGGCGCCTTCGACGTGAACTTAAGACTCTACATGGGCTAGAGCCTCAGCTATCAGGGGGTCATCCAACTCCACTGATTCCAGAGAGGGGACAATAGATGACACGGCGTCAGTAAATTTCAAGAGGACCCACCGATAGGCCGTCTTAATTCCCCTCTCCAAGAACTTAAGATCGAAGTCCTGGAAGTCATCGGAGAGTTTATAAGCCTCCATAGCATAGATCTCGGCCCTCTTCACTGCTTCATCAAGTTCATTCTTGAACTGGACCCCCTGGTTGGTCAGAGCCTTATCTTTTGGTTGTATGAGGTTGTCCTTCAATTTCAGGTCGGCCTCATGCTTCTTCACAAGCCCGTCCAAAACCCTTGCATGCTCAGTCTTCACGTTCTCCAACTTAACCTTGACTGCCTCCAACTTAGTCTTCAAGTCGAACTCATTTTAAATAGCTCTCTCGGCCTCATGGAACTTCTATTGGTTTACATCCATCTACTTGGTGGCAGAAGTGAAGGCACAGATAGACTGTATAAGACAAGAGAGAGGTCACATTAAAGAGCCGAGGGAACAGTTAATAAAATATTGGTGAATGAAAAGCAAAGAGATGAATGAGATACATGGGCCAGAGTATGAAACCCATAGTCATAAACCTTGGTCGGGAGCATCTTAATTAAAAATTCATAGTCCGCGGCTGATGGTGATGAGAATATGGAGGCCTTGGTTTCCCTCAAGTTGGCTATCAGAGAGGAAGGTTCGACCCTCAAAAAGGCCAGATTTTAAGACCAGTAGGCGCCCATGAAGGAGGAGGAGTTAGTTCCCTCGGTGTGTGTCTGAGGGACCTCTACCCTTGCCCTCATACATGAGTCAGGCCGAAGCCAGCGGGGACTTCTTGCTCCTTATGTTTACCAGTGTCCACGGTCGATTCTACTTGGGTCTACCCCGTGGCCTTTGTTTTTTTAGAAGGCATCTGAGGCTCCTTGCCTTTCTTCTTGCCCAAGCCAGACATCAAGCTAGGGGCAGTCATCTCCCAAAGTTGATCAGACACATTTGCAGGCCGACCTGAAAAAGAGACGATACATCAGATATAAGAAGCAATAATGATGAAACACTTCGAAATAAATGAAACAAAAAATAACTCACATAATTATGTAAATGGGTCGACCCTTAGACCAGCTTCTTTGAGGAAACGAGGGGTCATCAAATATTTAAACTTGGCAAGTCCACCATCTTTCCCTTGTTCCCTCAGGTAATCAACTATATCCCTCTCATCCAAGCTAAGTCCAGGGTATGACCTTGCTTTCATAGAGGGGTTAAACCATTCCCTTGGTACCCTCGGGCTGTCTTCTAGAGGCTCAACCCCGATGGGGAATTCCCAATCCCTAGAGACGAAGAAGAACCTCTTCTTCCAATCATGATTGGAAGTTTGTGGTATATGGAGAAGTTTTTTGTCGGACTTCCTCACCCCTAGATGAAAATACCCAGGTTGCTTGGACGAGGAAGTTATGTTGTAGCGGGCAATGAACAAATCAGTTGAGGGCTCGTCAGTGAAAGTGTTCTTCCAGAGGGAGACATATCCGAGGATGGTCCTCCAAGAGTTAGGAGGAAGTTGAGAAGGAGCAACCCCATGGGCAGAAAGTATATTAACTATTGGAGGGTGTAGAGGAAACCTAACACCTACTCTGAGCATCTGATCATAAACAACAACTTCCCCTTCAGTCCCCTGGAAGACCCTCTCATCCTCATTTGGGACCCTCATACTTACATTTGGTTGTATACCAAAGAGGTGCCTCCACAGTAAGAGGTCACGATCCCTAAAAGATGAGACGTAAGCCGAGGCACTACAAGTGTAAACTTGATTAGTACCAAAATTCTCACTATCATCCTCAACCCTCTCGTCCGCGGATCTCTCAGCCTCATCGCCTGTCGGGAGGCCATCTGGAAAGGCCACTTGGAAGGCAATAGGGGATAGGTCTATCACAGGGATATCCTCAGAATGAACTGCCCCCACGTCCTATCAGTTTGGGCTAAGTGTTGATATCTCTCCTCTCTCAGAAGGCCCAACACCCGTCAGTGACGATGCTCATTCATTCATTTCTCCCTCTTGTGTTTGACACTCTACTGGACGATAGGAAGACCCAAAGGGATTAGAGCGTAAAATTATGGCTAATCGAATTGGGAAGACGGGTCGTACCCAAACAGGGTTGGCCCCTCGTCTACACTCGTCCTCTTCCTCTATTCATCTGATCTCCGTAAAACACCTCTCCCTTAAAGTTGGAAACTCCTCGACTAAATCATAAAGTCTATTGAGCATTAAGAGGGAGACCCTACACTTGGCAGAAATTTTCTCAAATGATCTACAAATAAATCACAGTTGACTAAGTTGACTTATGGATCAAACCTAAAAAAATGAAAGGTTTTTGTTAACGAGCACTCAAGAATGGGAAGAACAAAGCTCACCGGAGAAGGAAATCGAAGATTCCCCGGAGAACCTCAAAGAATGAAATCTCAAGGAAAAACCACCGTTAGGCGGTGGAAGGGGAATTTGGGAAAGCCTAATATAAAGCCATACAACCGCCATAGGAGAATGGGTTCTCACGTCAGAAAAGTATAAACAATCAAGAAAATAGAAAATAAACCAAAGCAAGAAACAGACGAGAATGGAAGATTAAAAAGGAATTTAGGGTAGAAAGATTACCTTAGGGTGAAGAGTGAGACTGAGCGAAGCTTGGAACACGGGAAAAATGGCAGAAATGTCAATTGGAGCTGCTACGAAGCTAGAGAGAGAGAGCATGCGTGTGAAGAAGAAGAAGAAGAAGAAGAAAAGAAACGATTGTTTAAAAATGGTTTAAATACTTTGTTATTAGTGGGCCCCTTAATCAAGGCAGTACACAGCCCACGAGGAGAAGCATCATTAGGGCACAAAGTCCTAAGCATAGTGTGAAGCCGTCACATTTGGGAAACACAAATGATGATTAATACCTGACAAATGTCACTCATCAACCTGACCACCATTTGGAATTTCAAGGCAACATTACCCCCCAGCCATCTCAATAGCATCGATGACCAAGGGCTAGGAGTGATTGATATACCAAAATACACCCTCGGCCTAGCCGAGGGTATCTTCATATAAGACGAGGGTCCAACTCTATTACACCGGGGGTCTTATCAGAGATCGGGAGACCCCAAAAATGAGTCGACCCTTCACCATAGGCCAAACAACCCTATAAGGGGCCGAACCTTCATCACAATCCGGATGATCGTATAAGGGGGCGACCCTACACCATAGGTCAGACGACCTTATAAGGGGTCGACCCTATAGCATAGTCCGAACGACCCATCGAGGGGACGACAGTATGAGGCCCATATCCAATAGGACCCAGTGTCACCATAAACTTTATCCTCGACCTGACATCATAGGTCCAGGGTGATATCACCGAGGCGCGTGGTTTGGGAGACGCATGGCAGAACGTGCATAGGACTCATATAGCATGTGGACCTGGCCGTTATAACAATATCATTCCCTTACATGAGGGAATATTATGTCAACATTACTCACAAGTGGCACAGCCAGGTGTCAAGAGGTAATGGGCTAGATCATCATTTACATGCTCAATGCATGCTTGGGGGCTAATTGATATACTAAAATACACCCTCAGCCTAGCTGAGGGTATCCTCATATAAGACAAGGGTTCAACTCTATTACATGGGGGGTCTTATCAGAGACTGGGAGACCCTAAAAATGGGTTGACCCTTCACCATAGGCCAGACGACCCTATAAGGGGACTGATGATACGGGAAATCGACCATAGGGCATCCTCATATCAACAGATCAAAAGCTATATGTGTGTGTTAAGCAAGTAAAGTAAGTAAATAGAGAGAAGACAAGATATAGAGTGGTTCAGCCCCTAAAATGGGCCTACGTCCACTGTGTTGCTCTGTTCTCATTATGTGCGTTGCATTGTATAATATAATCGTGCCAATGAAGGGGTACAAGTATGAGAATAAAGGAGAGTACATGACAGTATTGGAGATTCCGGTGAGCCCGTGAGGTGGCTGTGATGCAGATTCTAGACCTCCAAAGCTTATGTTGGGTTGGTGTAGAGAGAATATGTGTTGTGGTGCCTCCGGTGCGTGTGTCAAAAAATAACCCCCCACCTTCGAGGTGTGAACCTTAATTTATAGGAGGTATGTCGAGTTACGTACCATGATCACATGGCGTATACCAAGTCTGTAGTAGATGTGGATGAGGGCGTGCGGCCCACAGAGTAGCAGAGCTGAGCTGTTGGAGGGGGACCGCGGACCCTAAGCTGGGGTGCCGCGGCATCAGATGGAGAGGCCGCACCCTATAGGAGTTCTGGCCGTGACCTATAGGAGTTCTTGCCGCGCCCTGAGTGAGGTACCGGTCGCGGCCTATATTGCCTGCATGCGACTGTAGAAGAATACTGCCACGGCAGGGTGCTATACTTGTACTATCAATAAGACCCCAAGCCGTAGTGCCAAGGGAGATATATTGGGACTGCGTCAAAGTAGCCTAGGTGCCGCGGTACTTCCAAAGCGACGATTCGTCTTCCGCGCTCCCTTATATAAATTATTTCTGGCCGTGGACTTCATTACGTTTCTAAAACTTTTGAGAGCAAATCGAGAGCGAAACTCTTGTTCTTCCTTTCTCAAGCATTTTCCGGAAGCCTTCCAAGGTGGTTTGCGGCAGTTCAAGGTGGTCTGTAGCTGATCCTTACGGCTTTCTTCATTTTCAGGTGATTTTTTCAACTACCATTTATAGTTTTCTTTCCTTTTGATGCCTTTCCTGTTTCATTTGCTAGAAATCTAGGGTTTCATTTGTTCGTTTCTCTTTTCCCGCATATGCTGTTCTTGATGTTCATAATTGAACACTCCGTATTCTGTGGGTTTGATCCGAAAAATGATGAGATTTGGGTAACCACTTGTTTAGGATAGATGTCGCGGCATGTTAAGATTTAATAATCGTCTGAACTTACAATTCTACGTCGTTCCGTGCTAAATGGCCGCGGTCCCTCAAATTACCATTCATGGCATCAAATCACCCCCCTTGGTAGTCTAGGAATAGTCCATGAACCCAAGACATCCATGTTAAGTAACTATAGCTGCTGCTAGAGCAGAGTGTACTGAAAATTTAGGAATGGTCGTGTCCATGAATGCCCTAAAAGCAATTTTGTCTTAATACCGCGGCAGCCTATGCTCCTTTTGTTGGTATGGAGTTTACCGCGGCCTAACTAGGGCAATTCAATGGCATTTTTAATACTTAAAGATACCCTTCGGCGACTTCTTAGTCTTACAAACCATACTGGCTACGGCGCCTAACTGCGAACTCTGCTTTTCAGGTACTGCTGCAGCCATATGAGCTTTGACCCAGACGAGTTCCTGAGAGGCTTTTGGGCAAAGCATTTTGAGACCTCTCCCCCCGAGCTTACTTCCGTGCCTCCTCTAAGGTCAATAGGCCCTTGCATACTAAAAGATTGCCCAAACTGCATCATACTCGACTTAGACTCCGCGAACTCCTCATCTGGGAAGGTCTTCCATTCTCCGCTGATGGAAGAGGAAGCCAACTCAAGTACCCATCCCATGGGTGAAGGAGATATTCCCGCAGCTGCTAGAAATAAGCTTGGAGGTACATCAGGGAGGGCTGAGAGACCCTTGGCCGCGCTTGTTATCCGCAGCTTAATGACCCAAAATTGGGTTGATCAGGTGGCTGAGGCCTTCGAATTTCCAGAAAATTTGACGTGTTCCGCCCCTGCCGCGAACCAAAGACCGTGCACGGTTCTATCTGATGACGGAATTTATTTCCCCCTGCACGCGTTCATTTATGGGCTGCGGCTACCTATCCCAGTTCCTATCCGTCGTCTTTTCCAGACAATGAAACTGGCCCCAGCCCAGTTAGATCCCAACGGTTGGAGAGTTGTTCTTGCCGCGGTCGTGCTTTGGGAGAACTTGTTCAAAAAGGACATTACTCCCGCGGAGTTCTTTCATTTTTACCGCCCAAAAAAGAACTCCGTAAAGTTCGCAGGATACTACTACTTTTCACTCTGCGACAGGAATGAAACCCTTTACATTGGGAGGCCAACTAGTGTAAAAAATTGGAAAGGAAAGTACTTCTACATTTCTGGATAAGGGTGGGAGTTCCAGGCTGAAGAGAATGAGAGGGAAAAGTCGTTTTAAATGCCACGACAATGGGGAACTCCCTCCAAACTAGGTAATTTTTAAATGTCCGCGCCCCTTCTGCATATTTTGTTAAAAATCTGCTAACCTTTGGGTTTATTCTTCTTTAGTCCTTGATAACCTGACTTTAAACAAAAGGCAAGAGAAGAGGGTTGCTGAGGCATCGGCGGTACCTGCTGAACACAAGAAGTTCAGCACACTAGTTACATCAGCGAGCATATTCGAAGCAGGTTTCTTCCCCAATAAGTCAATTCCCCAGCAAATGGTCGCGGAAGGTAACACTAATATTCCGCGGAGTATAAAATGTTTCTGCAATTTTTGTTCAAATAATTGTGTTTACAGTTGTTTCTCTTTTTTAGGTGAGGAAGTTGATAGGGAGTTGCTGGCTGCGCAGCTGGCAGAGATGGATGAGGACGCGGTCGTCCTGAATAATACTGCGCGAAGCAGAAAGAGGAAGAGGTCCAAATCCAAGGGATCTGTCGCGACCCCCACTGGAGATAAGGCCACTGATCCTGCCGCAGATCAGGTGGTTAATGATGAAAACCCTGCGCAGCATGAACACTTTGATGATGAAATAGGGGAAAATTTGGCCGCGGCTGGCCTGATGTCAGCTGAAGTCCCCCTTCGATCGTCCTCTCCTCCACCGCCAACTGTAGTGGCGGTTAACGCGAACTTGCCACCTCCCCAATTCCGCGGAGAGTCCGGTCCAGACGGTAGGACAAGGCCTCAATTAAGGCAGCCTGACCCCAATTCTTCATGGGACACTGTTACGAAGGCTGCGCGAAGAATGAAGCGAGCCTTGGATGCCGCGGACCTTGACAGGCTGGTTGGAGAAGATCATGAGGATCTAGAGGACTGTGGCCTCCACAGCCTTCTGAGGGTACGTACTAGTCATTTAACTTTGCATCTCATATTTTTCTGTACTTTTGCTAACGCCTTTTATTTCATACAGGCCGCTGATGTGATTGTGGTCCAGAAGAGGAAGTATGAGGCTTTGTACAGGCTGAAAGAGGCCGAGAAGAGTGCTCATGCCGCGGACTTGCAGTCTGCACGGACCTCTTCTTTTGAGGCAGGTAAAGAGTCCGCTGCCGTGGCCCTCCAGGAAGCCCATATGGACTTGGAGAAGGCCAACAAGGCCAGAGAGGAAGCGAAGGAGAATTTTAATCAAGCTGCGGAATCTCTGAAATCCTCACAGGCCCAGACAGCCGAAGTCGCTCGTGTTGCAGAGATTACAAATACCAAGCTCGCCTCCTCCAGCAAAAATATCAAGAGTTAGAAGCCAAGTCTGCTGAGAAGGATGAAGCTCACGCCGCGGCAATACAAAAGTTGGAAGTTGATCATGGCGACGTCCTCCAGCTAGCCATAGATCATACCGTGGAGTCATTCAAAGGCTCCAAGGATTTCTTCCTCATTAACAACAGGGCATACCTCCGCGGCTACCAGGAGCTGCGACATAGAATTATTAAGAACTTCCCTGATGTCAAGGAGGCGGTCCTCGCTTGGAAATTAAGTGATGCAGAACATCAAGAGTGCATTGTTGAGCTGAAGGCCGCGGCTGAAGAAAGAGCAAGGCTGAGAGCCCAAGAAGAGGCAGAGGCAGCAGCTGAGGACGGAGAGACAGAGACTGCCGCGGGCGGAGAAGAGGCTGAGGATGATGATGACGCAGCCTCTTAAATTCTTACTATAGGGTTGCGTCCCTCCTTTTTGTAATCTTAAACTTTCGTTGTGGCTGCGGCCTGCATTCTGTAATCTATGGCTATTAATACAAAGGCTGTGGCCATATTCCTTGCTTTTTTATATTGCATGTTTTACATTGCCTGCTATAATGAATGGTTGCACGTTACTGCCTCATTTTTGCAAATTTCTTTCTATATTGAATGAACTTGTAGGACTTGTAGCTAGGTCCGCGGCAGCATAGTATAATTTGATGCAATCTTGTGCTCTTATTAATCATCCGCGGTGTCCTTGTCACTTTATTCTCTCTCTTTGTTCTGGCTGACTATACCACGAGCATTCGTACTGTATCTGACACATTGGAACAAGTTCCTTTCCGCGGACAATTAATTCTTTAGAATGTGGCCTTTTTTGTTTTTCCCTTGCACTTTTCACTGTAAGGCTGTGATCCCCCAAGCCGCGGTGCCAATGAAGTATGGTTTTGGGGCTGCGGCTTAATTTCTTCAATTTTTCGTAGAAGCCGCGGCTGCCTACAAGTATAGCACAAGTATAGCACCCCAAGCCGCGGTTGCCTTTTGTTATTTACTCGTTTGCCATGTATAAATAATGAATAGATTGATGCCGCGGTAATTTGAACGAGGGGAAATATTCTGAATTCAAGTCCACCTCAGCAACTCTCAGTCGCTTTTTCCATTCAGCTGTGGCAGGTTGCCATCCAGCGCTTAGGGCAGCGGTGGATGAGGATGCCGCGGCTTCTACTTGACTGCTGACAAGATAATGAGGCTGCAGAACCTTGCCCTTGGGAAATCGAGGCCATCCTTTTGTAGGTTTGACATGCTTCATGATCATAGTAACAGAGCCTCCTATAGCCGCTCCGATTGTCTTTCATGGATTTCCTTTAGTCGATCTTGGGACACTATGAAGCCTCCCCAGGCTTATCTTGGGGCATTATGAAGTCTCCCCAGGCTTATCTTGGGGAATTATGAAGCCTCCCCAGGCTGGGTTATGTTATTAAGCCACCCACAGCTAATATGCGAGATACTATCAAGCCTCTCCAGGCTGGGTTATGTTATTAAGCCACCCACAGCTAATATGCAAGACACTATCAAGCCTCTCCAGGCTGGGTTATGTTATTAAGCCACCCACAGCTAATCTGCGAGATACTATCAAGCCTCTCCAAGCTGGGTTATGTTATTAAGCCACCCACAGCTAATATGCGAGACACTATCAAGCCTCTCCAGGCTGGGTTATGTTATTAAGCCACCCACAGCTAATATGCGAGACACTATCAAGCCTCTCCAGGCTGGGTTATGTTATTAAGCCACCCACAGCTAATATGCGAGACACTATCAAGCCTCTCCAGGTTGGGTTATGTTATTAAGCCACCCACAGCTAATGATATATATAAAGCCATCCCTGGCTAGATATTGTAAGCCTCCCGGCTCGATGACGCGTCCCAAAAGCTAAGAACAGGCATTATAAGCCCCCGTGGCTAATGTCGCACTCCGAGAGCAAAAAAAAATGGCATTGTAAGCCCTTGTGGTTAATAAGAGCTCCTTGAATCCTTAAATGCTTTTACGGATATGGTCATCATATGATAAGATGTAGTTGCACATTGCGAGGGGAACTTCTGGGCTAATGAAGGTCGTAACCCATCCATAAGTGCATCCCGAAGTAGAATAATCCTTCGAGATAATTTTGTTATATTTCTTCTGGAATCTATTTAAGACAAAAAGTCTTTTTGTGAGATAACAGGTTATGAAACCAAGAGAAATATCAGATATAGCTAAACTTTCTGGTTCATATATTTATATATGTATGCTGCAGCTAATGACTTTGTTAACAAAGCATAAAGTCTTGAGTATTAAGGCTACAATGAGCTTCATAAAACATAAACATAAATAGTTGAATTTAGAGACTAAGGATGAGAAGCGTCATGCAGCCTCTGCCAGGTCTGGTTGAATCCCTTATGCATTCTTCAAGAATCGCTGCAGCATCCCATGCCCAATTAGCCTTTCAACTTCATCCTTCAGAGCATAGCATTGCTCTGTGTCATGGCCATGGTCCTGATGGAATTTGCACCAGGTAGCTTTGTTCCTCTTGTGGGGTGGAGCTCTCAATTTCTCTGGCCACCTCAAAATCTTGTCCTCTTTGATGAACTCCCAGATCTCTTCAACCGGGAGGCTCAACTGAGTATAGACACCCGACTTTTTCTGCCTTTTTTGACCTCTGACGGTTGATTCCGCGATTTCATTTACTGCCGTGGCAGGCATGGCTGGCTTTGCTATTTCCTCCACTTCCGCGCCTATGTGAGAAGTGGCCTCCAGCATTAGCACCCTCTGAGTGAGAAAATTAACCTGGGTCTGAAGTGAGGCGTGGATGTCATAGAGGTGATTAAGGTGATTGTATAGTTGCACAATCTCATCCTTGACTTCTGCACTCCGGCTGGATTCTCCTTCCATCTCTGCTTTTGTTAGCTCAGAGATACTGAAGTAATCAAGTATGAAATGGGGATGCAGCATTTTCACTGCTACAGGGCACCGCGGCCGCGGCCATAAGGCACGTAGTAAGATGCACTGTCGCGGCCTCATATGATACACCATGGCAGAGCTAGAGCCCAACTGATTACGCTCCTCAACGTTTGAAGCTTTTGTAACAGCTACCCTAGTGGAGGCCACGGCCATAAGACATATTTACGGTCTGGCCGCATCCCCTCCTAGGCAGCAAAGAGCAATCCCAAACCTGAAGCTCAGGAACTAAGTTTCTCTCCCGAAACTTATGGAGAGCACACCTACTAGGGTTTGTCCATGATTAAATAACCTCTCGATGCACAACACGACACAGTTTCAATGATAAACCCTAGATCATAGGCCAAGAACAGCAAAAAAGGAGTAGATACAATCCCCCCTAATCATTCATCTTTTTGAGGCAAAAGCCCATCATGCTTTCCAATACTAGCTAGATAGAATGATATCACAGGGGTATGCAAAATAGATCTAAAGCCATAAGATGGAGTATATCTGGATATAAGAAATACCCATTTAAAGGTGTGAATATGATGCGGAGTCCAATAACCAGTAACCGACCCGTGAGGAGATGATCCAAAGGACCCCCAGGGATCGAGTAAGGTGTTTGAAGAACTCATATATGCAGAGAAACAAGGTTGAAATATCTCGTTCCCATAGACGGCTCCAAACTGATGATACAGGAAATCGACCATAGGGCGTTCTCATATCAATAGATCAAAAGCTATATGTGTGTGTTAAGCAAGTAAAGTAAGTAAATAGAGAGAAGACAAGATATAGAGTGGTTCAGCCCCTAAAATGGGCCTACGTCCACTGTGTTGCTCCGTTCTCATTATGTGCGTTGCATTGTACAATATAATCGTGCTAATGAAGGCGTACAAGTATGATAATAAAGGAGAGTACATGACAGTATTGGAGATTCCGGTGAGCCCGTGAGGTGGCTGTGATGCAGATTCTAGACCTCCAAAGCTTATGTTGGGTTGGTGTAGAGAGAATCTGTGTTGTGGTGCCTCCGGTGCGTGTGTCAAAAAAGAACCCCCCCCACCTTCGAGGTGTGAACCTTAATTTATAGGAGGTATGTCGAGTCACGTGACCTGAGCACATGGCGTATACCAAGCCTGCAGTAGATGTGGATGAGGGCGTGCGGCCCACAGAGTAGCAGCGTTGAGCTATTGGAGGGGGACCGCGGACCCTAAGCTGGGGTGCCGCGGCATCTGAGGGAGAGGTCGCACCCTATAGGAGTTCTGGCCGTGACCTAAAAGAGTTCTGGCCGTGACCTATAGGAGGTACCGGCCGCGGCCTATATTGCCTGCATGCGACTGTAGAAGAATACTGCCACGGCAGGGTGCTATACTTGTACTATCAGGGACGACCCTTCATCACAAGCTAGACGACCGTTTTAGGGGACGACCCTACACCATAGGTCAGACGACCCTATAAGGGGCTGACCCTTCAGCATAGTCCTGACGAACCGTCGAGGGGACGACAGTACGAGGCCCACATCCAACAGGACCTAGTGACAGCATGAACTTTAGCCACGGCCTGACATCATAGGCCGAGGGTGACATCACCGAGGCACGTGGTTTGGGATACGCGTGGCACAACGTGCGTGGGACTCATATAGCACGTAGACCTGGCCATTATAAAAATATCATTCCCTCACATGAGGTAATATTGTCATCATTAATCATAAGTGGCATAGTCAGGTGTCAAGAGGGAATTGGCTAGATCATCATTCACATGCTCAATGCATGCTTGGGGGGTGATTGACATACCAAAATTCACATGCTCAATGCATGCGGTTTCTACCATTTTTACACCTCCAATTTTCCATTACAACGTCCCAAACTCCCAAATAAGTATATTAAACATTAAACCAACCTAACTACACTAGTTTTAACGTTCAAGAGTCATCAAAATGTCACAAAATATCGATTTCTTGGATCAAAAGTCATGAATATTACTACAACCCTAATTCTTCCATATCTCTTCAAAAATCATCATAAATCTCAATTTTGAAAAGGTTGTTTTATGAGTAGTTGGGATGGTTTTATTTTTATGAAAGTAGGGGTTGGTTGGATAGGGAAGTTGTTTGATTCCCTATGCTGATGTAATCGTACCTGGATTTTATTAAAATAAAGAAAATTTTAATTATATTGTTATCCTCTTGATGAGTTTTTTTTTTTTTGAATTATCTATACCAACCGCTAAGGCATACATAATCCTTTTGTTCATGTATATGATAAAATTAATTATCATTCTCGGGGATAAGAAAATAATAGTATTTTGGGAAAAAAGAAGGAGGTCTTGTTCATGTAAAGCGTATGAGATGCCTACGTACCTCTAGGGATTTTGAAAATTTTATGAGTTTCATTTTTTAAAGCAAAAGTATTTTTAGAGGATCAGGTCCCGCGTAGTTCTGAATAGAGGGAAATAAAGATTTTTTTAAGAATAGAAGGTAGATGAGAAGATTCGTAGAGCACCGAGATTAAGAGTAGAATTTCTTGAGACAGTCCAGGTTGAGTGGACGTACCATCTCTTCTCCATCGAGGTAGGTGAGCATAGCGGCGCCGCTAGATATGATTTTCATTACAATGTAGGTCCTCTCCAATTGGGCTTGAATTTTCCTCTAGGGTCCCAAATTGGCTATATTATCTCTTTAAGGGCTAAGTCCCCTTCTCGGACACCACGGTCCTTAACTCTCTTATTGAATGATTCGGTGAAAATATCCTCGTATGTGATATAGAGCTTTTAGTCTCCTTTTGTCCAAGAGTGACAACTCGTTAAGACGGCTCTGATGCCAGTCTTCTGAAAACCTGTTACTAAAGCCGTTTAATATAAAATTAAACTATTTAAGTAACTCCGAACTATTTTTTGAGGAAACTCTTTTCTTAAAATCAAAACAAATTAATCACAAGAAGTGTTTATCAAAATATGTACGAGATATGTTCAAGATTTGTTAACGGGTTTGATAAATCAGTTTAAAAACTTTAAACATAGCACAACCAAGAATTAGATGAGGAGATGTAGAAAGATTAAGAACAAAGATTTTTAACGTGGTAAAACCTCACACAACTGAGGAAACATCCACGACTCCCTCTACGAAGTAAACCAAAAATTACACTAAAACAAATTATAACAGTTAAAAACTATATAACACACATTCACACAAATCAGACCTATACAAGTTTAGGAATGTACCAACTGGTGTCCTTATAACTTCTCTGCAGTTCTGTTTGTTGATGTTGTTCTCCCAGTTTGCTAACTTCCAATTTGTTCAAGTTCTTTACGTCGACTCTTGTTCTTGAGATCTTATTACCAACACTTTTAGTGTGGTAGGGTGATAGTGTTTGTGGAGGTGTTTTCTAACACATGCATGCACACACACACACTTTTTTTATACAAACAGTCCTATCAAATAACATATAAGATCTATATGCTGTGATTTTCTATTTCTCTCTTCTTAGAAAATTTAACCTTATTTGACCTTTATTATGATCCCAGAATCCACGACTATCCTGCTCAGAAGACGTATCAAGATCTTAATCAATCTCAGGTTTTGAAAATATTTTTGAGATTGAAAATCACCAAGTGCGATTCCAACTAGGTCGAAGGTCTTGTTTCAAAAGAACTAGAAACAGAAAATGTTTTTGTTGATTTTGTAGATAAAAACATTTACAGAAACAAATCAACAAATATTTTCTCAAGATGAGAAACTAAATATGCAGATCTATGTGAAATATAACATGCAGTGACTTAGATCTAAGATTTCTATAGAAGTAGAAACACATATCTAAACAGAAGTTTAAGTTGATAAAAAGATCTGAGAACGAAGAGGTTACAGTAACAAAACTAACAAACCGATCACTCAAAATCTCTCAAACACTCTAGGTTGTGTTTGGTATATACTGGTTTTGAAAGAGGTTATGGTTTGAATATAGTTTTGGACGATTTAGGGTTAAGGTTTCCTAACTCTGGTTTCTCTCTCTCTTTTATCTCTTATCTCTTTCTCACTCGAATGAACAAAGTGGAAAAAGTCTCATATGGATGAGGGAAGGGCTCCTTTTATAGGAGGCTGATAAGATTTGAGATAACAGTTCAAAATCAAGGGCTACGATCTGGTCTTGGAGGATTGACTTTGATCTAATGGTTTAAACAGAGGCGGTGATTAAAACGCTTCTGATTGGCTCAAATTGGTTTCACCCGGATTGTATAATAACGTATGCAGATCATTGGTTAAACTTAATCCAAGGGTTGAAACAATGCACAGCAATCGTCTCACAGAGAAAACACAAATTAGGTCGTTTATAGCTTGACAGGTGTAGACAATTGATTGGTTGTTAGACGCGCATCTAAACTAATTACTCAGTATGCCTTATAGTCTTTGCAGCTTTCGAATCCTACCCAAGTGAGCTTTTAGCCAATAAACCATAATATCAGATTGACCCCAAAACTTTTAAAACCAAATTTTGATTAATAAAATCCTTATTTTAAAAGTTAATAAAATTCTCAAAAAAATATTAAAAATCAATTTTAGGGATTTAAACACACTCAACATATACACACACACTTGTATGCAATATAAAATGTATGAATGCAATTCTAATGTGTGTGAGTGTTGGTAATTATACCTAGATCAATCAATCAAGAGGAATAATTTGGAAATCAATCTCTGAGGTTCTTTGGTTTCTAGGAAAGACATAATTTGGTCACTTATTTCCAAACTAAATGAACACTTATACAATATAGACTCAAGTGAGTCAAGGGTATAAGGTGCTTCAATCTCCCCCTTCATAAATATGAGACAAAATCTCCTTTGAGTCATCTAAGACTCGTAGGGCAACAAAAATAAGAACAACTTATTCCTATGAAAATTTTATCTACCCATTTCCTAGAAAACAAAAGTACATAACTCAACTAATTACAACTGAATACCTTATTACAACTGTTGAGAATAACTGTGTACAGAATCCTGCAATGAACCACTAAGATCAAGATGTTTAGAATATGTGAAAAGAATCATAGGACTCAAATTTCTCCCCCATTTTGTCTCTAATAGACAAAGGAAAAAATTGTATAGAGACCAAAGAGATTAATCAGTACACACCATACCTATTGATTTACGCAAAGAAATAAATCTATTGAAATCTAAAGGTTTGGAAAACATATCTGCGAGCTGCGAATCAGTGGAAAGATAATTGATTTCTAATTCCTTAGTTTTAATCAATTCACGTATAAAGTGATGTCTTATTTTTATGTGTTTTGTTCGCGAGTGTTGAACAGAATTTTTAGAGATATTGATCGCGCTTTGATTATCACAATAGAGATGCAATTTGTTTTCTTGAATACCATAATCACTTAGCATTTGCTTAAGCCAAAGTAATTGAGCACAGCAGCTTCCAGCGGCTATGTATTCAGATTCAGCTGTTGAGAGAGACGTGCAATTTTGTTTCTTACTACTTCATCCTACCAAATTATTACCTATATAATAACATGCTCTTGATGTGCTTTTACTATCATCACTACAACCAGCCTAGTCAGCATCAGTGTACCCAATTATAGTGCTAGGTGTATCACTAGTGTACCAAAGTACTAGGTTCAGAGTGCCTTTAATATATTTAATAATTCTTTTAACAGAAAAAAGATGGCTCTCTTTAGGGTTGTTTTGATAACGAGCACATACACAAATAGCATACATTATGTCAGGACGCGAGGCAATAAGTTATAACAAGGTTCCTATCATACTACGATATAGAGTTGGATCTATATATTTTCCTGTTTCATCTTTAGATAGTTTGACCGTAGTACTCATTGGAGTTTTAGCATCTTTAGCACTCTCAAGGCCGAATTTTTTGACAATATCTAATGCGTATTTAGATTGCGAAACAAATAATCCTTCTGAATTTTGTTTGACTTGAAGACCTAAGAAAAATTGCAACTCCCCCATAAGAGAAATTCGAAACTCTTTATGCATAATTTCAGAAAAGGATTTTACTTCTGAGGGAGAAGTTGATCCAAAGATGATATCGTCAACATATACTTGAGCTATAATGATGTGTTTGTCAAAATGTTTGACAAATAGGGTTTGATCATTTCCACCTCTCTTAAAACCTTTATCTAAGAGAAAGTTGGAAAGACGTTCATACCAGGATCTAGGTGCTTGTTTTAGGCCATACAAAGCCTTTTTAAGACGAAATACACGATTTGGATATTGAGGGTCAATGAACCCTTTTGGTTGTTCTACATAGGTTTCTTCAGTCAATATTCCATTAAGGAATGCATATTTGACATCCATTTGGTAAAGTGTAAAATGCGAGTGGCAAGCTATGGCAAAGAGAAGACGAACAGATTCTAAACGAGTAACAGGAGCAAAAGTTTCGTTAAAATCTATTCCTTCAATTTGATAATATCCTTGAGCAACTAATCTAGCTTTGTTTCTAATGATTATTGATGATGCTGGAAATAGCACCACCCTTCAAGGTGTTTATAAGCTCAATTCAGTGTTAACAAATGCAGTATAAAGGTATATAGTAGAAGGAGGTGAGGAGAAGAGGATTCACAAGGGAATATAAGTGGTTCAGCCAATTAGGCCTACGTCCACTGTGCAGGTGTATGATACATATCACTGTATAAGGGCACTAATGGCCATAGATACATTCTCTCAAGCTTTCTCTCTCTACTGTGTATTTAGACAGAGTTTCAGCTAGGGTTGCTAATTTCCGTCCCCCTCCAGGAAGGAGAAGACATGTATATATAGTGCCTGGGGGTGTAATGTACCCCCCATGCATGAAATAAGCATGTTTGTGTTGATCTAGCCAATATGATGAAGACATATGTCACTGTCACATGTAAAGAATGATGATGAAATATTCCCCCCACGCGAGGGGAATGATTTGTTATAACTGATTTGTGTACACATGTTCCCATCCACACATATGCGCATAAGAGCTCGGTCATCTGTCTCGTCACGACCTCGGCCTGGAATAGTACGAGGTTAGTAAAGTCTAACTGTCATCAAATCCGAGATTAATCATGATGACCTCGGCTTATGTGGAGCCAAGATTAGGTAAGTGATACCATAAGGTCGGCCTGGGCCGAGGTTAAGCTGCAACATGTTAGGAATATTGGTTGATTCCTTACTGAAGCTAGCCTTAACCTCGGCCTAATCCCAGTCGAGGTTGTCATCCCTTGGATGGCCTGATGAATAACTATTCCCATGGATCATGAGGGCCTCTCTTGACGAGGTTGGTAGTAACGTCAACCATGGCCGACCTTGCTTGGGATGAGACCGTTGGTCATTGTTCTAAGACCCTTCCAACATCGGCCATACCAATGGCCGAGGTTGATGCCTCTGAGTCGAGGTGGTACATTTAGGGCATATCAATCACCCCCTAGCCCTTAGTTGCCTGTGTGATCAGGTGTCTAAGGGGTGTATTTATCAGAGGTTGAATTTCTTCAATTGTCAATAGTCTCTTAACAAGTGTCAGCTACTGGAGTAGATAGCGTGCGTGACAGGTTTGATGATGTTGGCTGTATTTTGGGCTCCCAAGGCAATGATGGTCCTTGGGACGCATGCACTCATACTTAAGGGTTTAAACCCCATTTTCTTCTCTTTCTTCCTCATTTCTCTCCTTCTCCGAATTTGGTCATTTCTGTAACTTTCTCTCTCTAGAAGAGCTCTGATTTGAAGTGCTTTTGGGTGGTCATTCCTTGGGTTTCCTTCCTTGCTTCTCATCACCTTTCTTCAGGTACCCCTTGCCATCCCTTCTTCTTCATTTTTCTGCCTTTGTTCTTGCTTTTGCATTTTCTGGTGAGCTTCAAGAGGTTTTCGATGAAACTATTGGTTTTTTTGACGAACTGTTCTTAATTATTCTTCATCGTTTTTATTCAAAGTTTAATAGCTTGATATTTAATTCCATTTGCCAATCTTGTTTGTAATTTAGGAGAGTCAATAAGTCTAGCGTCTGCCTCATATGCTCAGACCCCTTTACCAACTTTTAGAGGAGTTCCCCTATCTTAGGGAAAAGACCTTAGATAAAATTAGACAAATAGAAAAGGCCCAAGAGGAAGCTCGTAGGGCAGAGGCGTTCCCCCTCGAGCTTGTTTTTCCACCACCTCTGAAGGTCATATACCCTGAACTAACCGAACCAGTTAACCAGGCAGAGGTCCCAGCTGAACCCTCTCCAATGTCGGGGTCTGAGTTATCCACCTCAGACCCTATGTCTATGGACTCTTTTCAAGAGGCCATGGATTTTTCAATTCGACAAGATCAGGTCCCTAATCAGGCAGAGGTTTCCAGTCGGGCCTCATCTCACCAAAGTTCGAGCACATCAACCTCTTCCTCAGAGGTTAAAATTATTGGACCGAGTGTGGCAGTTCCACCAATTCTTGAAGCCATTCCTCTGTCGGCAGTCACAGGCGCTGAGTTTACTCAGAGGTTTCCAGGTGGTGCCCCATCGTCTGCTCGAGCCGATGTGGATCTAGATGATGATGATGATGCTGGGAGTGATGTTGATATCTCTGAGGCGGCTGAGATTGAGAGTACAGTCAGCGAGGTCGACCTCTTGTCCTTCAGATACCTATATTACATAAGCCCCTCTATAAAACTCAGGAGACCTCTACGGGAAGAGAGGGCTTATGACGGCCGAGATGGTGAAAGTTGCCTATACGAGTAGATGTTCAAGTTGGGATTTCATCTACCCATCCATCCCATCATCAGGTCTATATTGGCCTATATCAACTTGGCCCCTTCCCAGTTGTCACCCAATGCTTGGAGGGTGATAATTGGAGCCATTATCTTATGGAGGATTGTTCATCACGTAGACCTTCCTGTCCAAGTCTTTGCAAGGCGCTATGTCCCTTCATCTGCCAGAAACCATCTGAGCTATTATCATTTTTTGGCTCAGAAGTCAAATAAGAAGATGCTTTAGATTACCCAAACCTCAAACCATAACTGGAAGCCACGTTACTTCTTTGCATCAGGGCCATGGGAATTTGGTCCATGAGCCCCATCTTCCTCATTAGAGCCTAGGATACCTATAAGATGGGGAAAGGTTACAATGGCTGTTAGGGCTGACCCTGGGCTAAGACAATAAAATCTTCAGAAGGTCAAAGACCTTCAGGATCAGGGGGAGCATGGTCTGCTTATAAAATTCGAACACCTGATGACCCCCTATTACCTCTCTGAGACTGGTCTAGGGGGAAGTCCTCTGACAGATTTTGGTAAGTGCTTTTTATTTCAACAAGTTATACCTCTGAATTTATGTATATCTGATTCTCTAACTCAAACCTTTCCATCTTGCAGAGCGCCCAAAAGGAATATCTGACGAGTTGTGGGAGATGGACGCCCCCAGTCTGACAAAGCTCGTAAAAAAAGATGGACTGAATGCTCCTCCTCCCCCTCCATCTACCTCAAGGGCTGAGGCTAAAAAAAAGAGGAAGGTTACCGACCCTGCGCCTGAGGATCAGAGGCAGAAGAAGAAAGGGGGAGATCGTGCCATCCCCATTTCTTCTGAGGATGCCTTGATTGCTCGTCTGGAGAAATTAAAGATTGGAGATAGTGTCATTGGCCAAAGTATAAAGTCCTTGGATGCTATCGGCGGTGTCATGACCGAGTCTGACAAGCGCTTTTATCGGTCCCTGGATAAGCCTCTGCTGGTTGAATTCTCCCTTTTATCGTACCATCCAAGTAAGACCTTTAACTATAGCTTCTGAATGTGTAACATTGGCATTTGAACTATTTCAGACCTTAATCTGACATATTTGCACATGTTCTGCAGGGTCTTCTCACCATGCATCACTATGTCAACTGGACCTTGGGGAAACTTCCTCTGATTGAGAAGAGAAAAGAGGCGGAGAAGACTGAAGCCACCTTGAACGCCGAAGTGGAACGTCTGAAGGCTTCTCTGAAGAAGGCTGAGACTAGCATGAAGGGGATGCATAAGGACTTAGATAAGCAGAGGGAAGACCATAACGTTGCCCTGAAGGATCAGGCTGACTCTCTCCAGCACAAAGTCGATGTTGCGGTCAAGGCTACCTTGGAAGATGCCTCCAAGAAGATCTTAGAGGAGTACAAGGTCTCTGACGAGTTTGTCATCTTCGGCTTTGAATATCTGGAGAGGGGGGTCAAGGTAACTGGCAAATGGGTTGCCATGAAGGAGAAGGAATCAGGAAGCCTTGAAGCTGCTGACTTCATCGGCCTAGGTTATGCCGACCCTAAGTTTGCTCAGGCCTTGTAGGAGGTTGAAGAAGAAGGAGAGGTTGCACCCACCGAGACTACACCACAAGGAGACACCATGACTGAAAATGTCGGTGTTCAAGACGATAGGGTAGAGGTGGCCACCCTCGGCCAAGAAAATTCATACATAACCATCAACCCTGAGGCTGCGAACATTTGAATTCTTGTGAAGCTTTAAGCAGTCCTATAGCTCTTGATTAGTTGTAACCTCTGATTAAACATTGTTACTTTCTATCTCTACATTTTGTAACTTAATGTTAACCTCTAAGGAGGGTTTTATTTCTTCTCTCGCTGATTTGTTTGTTGAATGCTTTTCTTTGCCATGCAATGTGTCCAAATCTGAAGTCTCAATATAACTTTTCACCAGATTAATGATGTTAAGGGTCTGAGGTCATCTAGGTATGATATCTGATCTCGGACCTTATCACCAAATCATGATGTTATAAGGTCTGAGGTCCTCAACTAAGATGTTATCCCCATAAATAATTTCACTAAATTAATGATGTTAAGGGTCTGAGGTCATCTAAGCATGATGTCTGACCTCAGACCTTGTCACCAAATCATGATGTTATAAGGTCTGAGGTCATCACCTAAAATGTTATCCTCATAAATAATTTTCACCAAATAAATGATGTTAAAGGTCTGAGGTCATCCAAGTAAGATGTCTTACCTCAGACCTTGTCACCAAATCATGATGTTATAAGGTCTGAGGTCTTCACCTAAGGTGTTATCCTCATAAACAATTTTCACCAAATAAATGATGTTAAGGGTCTGAGGTCATTCGAGTATGATGTCTGACCTCAGACCTTGTCACCAAATCATGATGTTGTAAGGTCTGAGGGCATCACCTAAGATGTTACCCTTAACATAATTTTCACCAAATAAATGATGTTAAGGGTCTGAGGTCATCCGAGTATGATGTCTGACCTCAGACCTTATCACCAAATCATGATGTTGTAAGGTCTGAGGTCATCACCTAAGATGTTATCCTCATAAATAATTTTCACCAAATAAATGATGTTAAGGGTCTGAGGTCATCCAAGTAAGATGTATGATCTCAAACCTTGTCACCAAATCATGATGTTATAAGGTCTGAGGTCATCACCTAGGATGTTATCCCCATAAAATTTACCAATAGAGCACAATGAACTAATAATTGACATGGAAACTGATCTTCTCATTAATAATCTCTTCCTAAGATGATACATTTACACACTCTCTTGCAACATCATATGTAATACTTCATCAGATGATCAGCATTCTAGGGATTGTAAAAAGGTTCCCCCTCGAGGTTTTCTTGCATGTAGGTTCCGGGTACAATCTCCTCAATTACTCTGTAAGGACCATGGCAATTTGGGTGAAGCTTGTTCGCCTTCTGTAACGTCTTTTTCAGCACCAGGTCCCCTACAGCTATGGGCCTTAATTTTACCCTTTGATTGTAGAACTTTGATGTTCTGTGCTGGTAAGGTGCTTGCCTAACTTCTGCGCCTTCCTTTTTCTCTTCAATCAAGTCTAAGTCGAGTCTTCTTTCCTATCCATTCTTCTCGGGGTCGTAGGTCTGAACCCTATGAGTAGGGAGTCCTACCTCTGTGGGTATGACGGCCTCTGAGCCATGTGATAACATAAATGGGGTCTCCCCCGTAAGTGTCCTAGCCGTCGTTCTATAGGCCCACAGAATAGCATAAACCTCTTCAGTCCATCTTCCCTTAGCCTCTTCCAACCTCTTCTTAATCCCGTCAAGGATTGTTCTGTTAGTGACTTCGGTCTGACCGTTTGCTTGAGGTCGTCCAGGAGAAGAGAAAAATTACTTTATCCTAACTCTTTCGCAGTATTTTTCTAGGGAAGAATTCTTGAACTGGGTTTCGTTGTCCGAAATGAGGGTATTTAGGAGGCCATGTTTGCATATGATGTTCTTCCAAATAAATTGGAAGGCCTTCTGCTCTGTAATCATGATCATCAGCTCTGCCTTTACCCACTTGGAGAAGTAATCAATGGCAACTATCAAAAATCGGTAATTATTTGCGGCCCTTGGCAGGGGACCTACTAAGTCAATCTCCCGTTCTGCGAATGGCAAGGGGAACTGATAGACGTCATAGGCTGATGAAGTTGATGGGGTATTGTGGATAATCTTTGACATTTGTCGCATCTCTTCACGTAAACTGTAACATCTTTTGCCAAGGTCGGCCACCAATATCCTTGCGTGAGAATCCTCTTGGCCAAAGGTCTCCCTCAGATTTGACTGGAGTAAGAACCCTCATGTACCTCCCGTAGGATGTGGGGAACTTCGGTAGGATGAACGCATTTGAGAAAAGGTAATAGGAATCCCTTCCTATACAAGACATCTCCTACTATTAAAAACCTTGCACCTCTGTACCTCAATTTCCTCCTCTCTAACTTTGACTCTGGTAGAACCCCCTCTCTAATGAATCTGATAAGGGGGTCCATCCATGAGTCCCCTAGGTTCAAATTGAGGCAAGGGTTACTGACCTCTTCTTCTTCGATGGTTGCTCTGGACAAGATCTCAACAGGGATTGTCCTTCTGATATCTGTCTTCATTGTCGAAGCTAACCTTGCTAATGCGTCTGCATGACTGTTATTTTGCCTAGGTATTCTCTTCATCTTTACCTCTTCAAAGCCTTGCAGCATCGTTCTCACCCTCTTCAGGTATTTGGCCATCCTTTCGTCCTTGGCCTCATAAACTCCCAATACTTTATTAACAACCAACCTTGAGTCACCGTGAATGAGGAGTCATCTTATACCAATGGTCCTTGCCAAAGACAGGTCTGCTATCATGGCCTCGTATTCTGATTCGTTGTTTAACACCTTGAAGTTAAACCTTAGGGCATATTTGATGTTAGTACCATTCGGGGCTGAGAGTATTAACCCCGCACCGCTCCCATTTTCGTAAGAGGACCCGTCGATAAAGAGGTTCCAGATGTCTCTATCTCATGAGAAGCCACCTTCTAACATTATTCCTTATCTGAAGAGGTACCGATCTTCCTCATTCTCGGTTATTCTGTTCCTGGTCCCCCAGGATACAACCTCTTTCGGATCTCGAAAGACATTCACGTTTGACCCTTTTGTAGTTTCTTGATTATTCTCAACTTCGACCTCTTCCCATGTGAACTCTACGACGAAATCTGCAACGCCTACCCTTTGATGGTCGTTCTAGGCTGATAGGTAAGGTCATACTCCCCTAGTTCAATGGCCCATGCCATCAATCTTCCCGACTTCTCAGGTTTATGGAGGACCTGTCTTAGTGGGGAGTCCGTGAGGACAACCATAGAATGGTCTTGAAAGTAAGGCTTCATCTTCCTAGAGGCATGTATCAAAGCGTAGGCTAACTTTTCTATGCGAGGGTAATTCTGTTCAGATCCCTAAAGGGCCTTACTGTTGAAGTATACGAGCCTTTGAACCCCAACGTCCTCTCGTACAATATCCGCACTTATAGCCGATTCAGAGACCGCTAGATAGACAAACAGCCTTTTTCCCGCTATTGTCCGAGATAAGAGCAAGGGAGACCCAAGGTATAACTTGAGCTGATCAAAAGCCTCGCCACACTCTTTGTCCCGCTCGAAGGCCTTTCTAAGCACCTTGAAGAACGGAAGACACTTTTCGGTCGCCCTGGAAATAAATCTATTGAGCGCAACCACTCTTTCAGTGAGCCTCTGAACGTCCTTGATACTCCTAGGTGTATTCATGTCGAGCAAAGCCTTGATTTTCTCAGGGTTCGCCTCTATTCCTCTTTGATTGACGATGAATCCAAGAAACTTCCCAGCTCCTACCCCGAAGACACACTTTTTCGGGTTGAGTTTCATCTTGTACAGGTTCATGATTGATTAGGCACATATTCTTCACATTCATCCCCTTAATTTCGGTATTTTTATGATCCAGTGCAGTGTATTTAGCTTGGATTTATCTCTTATTTATGCTACTAACCTTTTTTGGCAAGTATTTCGTGTTTTGTGTATTTCTCATGTGTTTTACAGGTAATTCACGCAAGTTAGTGCGAAGGAGAACTCAAAACAGTGAAAGAAACCAAGAAATGGAGAGTTCAAGGGCATTTTCATAATTTTACAGCCTTAGTCCGAAGGTGGGGCCAACTATAAAGTTGAAGAGCTCTAAATTACAAGAATACTGGAAAAAACGGCACCTCAATCCGAGCTACGGTGAAGAAGTTACGATGTTTTGAAGTTGCGCGATAATGAAGAGTCTGGATGTGCGGATTTCTGTAATTAATTATGCATTTAATGCAGTGCAACTCTTGGAAAACGTGTGCCACAAGCGAAATTTGATGCCAAATTCGTGCAACTTGGTGCTATAAAAGACCAAGCCCTACCTCATTTTCAAGGGGAGAGTTGCTAGAGAGAGGCTAGGTTAGGAGTAGGTTAGAAGTGCTAGATTAAATTTTAGGGTTAGATTTTGAGAGCAAATTTTCTATTCCTTCAAGAGTTTTCATGAACCCTAGTTTGTAAGAAATTCTGGATTCCAATTCCATTTTTGTTGCTGAATTCAAGTAATATCTTTCCATTCTCTATTTTTATTATTTGCAAATTATTTCCCATGTCTTGTAGATCCTTAATTTTGTGTGTGAATTTATTCTTGAACCAAATCATGAGTAGCTAAATTCCCAAGGGTTGGGGTACATGAACTCAATCCAAGGCAAATTATTTATGTAGAAAATAGAGGTTAAATTAAAATATTGATTGAATCGTGAAAGCACCGCTTTATATTTATCTTTGATTTCTTATGGTGCGGGCTTGAACCTCATATACGTAATGCTTAGAATATATAAAGACTGGATTCATTCACCGCTTTATATCTATCTTTGATTTCATATGATGCGGGCTAGATCCCTCATATATGTAATGCTTAGAATGTATAAAGACCGGATCTAGTCAATAATTTTAATTTACAATTCTAGTATTCTATACGGTAATTTGTTAAGGATTGAGGGATTGTACCCTACCCTATTTTCTCCCATTTGTCAGATCTAATTTCTTTTGCACTTTTCAATGTGTTTTTCTTAAGTAATTTTTTAATAGAAATTTTCCCAATTATTAATCATCTTTTCGTTTCTTTTACGAAATCATTTCAAGATTTAATAATTTTTCTTATTACTATTTGGCAATCTCGATCCCTGTGGATACGATCCCGACCTACCGGGTTTATTACTTGAGCGACAGTCTTGCACTTGAGCCTAGATTGTACGCACTTTTGAGACAAATATTAAGTCGCGTCAAAAGAATTGGATGAATGTCTTAAGGATGTTGATCCATCACAAGAATTGGATGAATGTCTTAAGGATGTTGATCCGCTTCTTGTATGGGAATGTTATTTTGAGATGCTTCATCTTACGGGCCACACACTTAGACGTGTCACTCCACCAGATCCAATTGAAAATTTTGAGGGAAAAAATTTTGAGGACACCAAGCAAGAGAGAGAGCTAGAGGAGTTGAGACTAGCAGAGTTTGAGCGCGAGTTTGGACCGGTGGATGCGAGCCTAAATGATGAAGTCCAATCTTTCTGTGGCCTCATTTCGTCATTTAGACGAAAGCGAGTGGGACAATAGAATTGATGAATTTCTCCTTCCTAAACCTCCACCCATACCATTTGAGTCTTCGGAGGTACTTGAAGATACGACTCAAATATCGTCCGACTTACAGACCAACACACGTGCTACGCAACAAGAGGATCATTTTCCGGTTTATGAGGACAAGCACTCTATGCTTAAATTGTTTTCTAATATGGAATGTTCCTTTTTGTGTGCCCCTCTTCCCATTCTACTTGAACAATCTTTTGGAGGTGATTCTATTTTTCTTGGATCCCAATGGGACTTGTCCTCTTATGCACCAAAATCCTTCATTACCCCCCTACAAATTTTAATTGGTGATGGTTCATTTTTTAAACTTTTCACATGCCTTCCGTTTTTCAAACGGAATTCTTACTTTTCGGGAGGCATGCATCCTAATGAGGGTACACCATTAATCCCTCAAAGTCAAATTGTATTTTGGGTGGACCCTCAAATTTTTCGACTTTTAGTGTATGATTTATTAGCTGTTCAAATGTTAGGTTGTAAATAGTTAATTTTTTTTTCTTTTTCTTTTTCTCTTTTATTATAGTCTAGTTTTGAGAGTTAGAGTTTTTGATATTCTTTTTGCTATGCTTGGTTCTAACATGTTTTGTAGATTCAATGGACTCGCACTCATCGGGGATCGCTCCATTTGGGTAATATCTTTCTTTTCCTCTCTTTATGTTGTGTTCTTGATTTGCATTGAGGACAATTCAACATTTAAGTTAGGGGGTGTGGGATATTCTTCCCATTTATTGTTTAGATTCATTGATTCGATCACATGTTTTTTCCAAGTGTGTTTTTTTTTTTAGAAAATAAAAAAAAAATTGAAAAATTTAGAAAAAGCCAAAAATATTTTTGTTCAAAATAAATAAAAATTGGAATTTAAATTTTTCAAAAATATCACCTTTATTCTATTTAAAGTCTCAAATTGTTAACAATCAAAATGCACTAAGCCAAAATTGACCGAAGATGGAAATTGAAAGAAAATTGACGACTTTACGAATAAGTGTGGAGATTAATGAAACCCGGTGAGATTTCGAGCCTTTCAATTTTTTATGAGTTTTTAAATCAATCTGAGTTTATGATAAACTCAAAGTTCTTTTCAGCGTGTTAATAAGTCGTTGATGATCTCAATCCTTTGTTTTGATCGGTTATTGGAAATGTGTGAAATGTTGTCTCGAAATTCGTGCTAAATATATCTCTAAACTTAATTAATCTCGAGATGCATATGGTAATGTGATTAGAAGTTTGGACAATGAAGTAGGCCCTCGTTTGTTTAACCCAAAAATATTAGCCATAAAAAGTTGTGAAAAACAAAATTATCCTTTTGCAACCCAATTTGAGCCTAATAAAATTTATCTTTTCGTTTGATAACCCCAAAAACCCAAAATAGCCCGGAATTGTGAAAATTGAGAAAATTTATCAAGTAAGTCTAAATTGTGCAATAAAAAGGGGCAAGAGAAAAAAGAAGAAAAAAAAAAGAAGAGAAGAAAAAAAAAAAGAAAAAAATAAGCAAATGCCCGAAAAAAAAAGCACTAATGGACATCATAAGGAAATTTTCCAATTCCGAACATTCCATCCATTCCCATTTTTACCCTTTACACTTTTTAACCCAAAAAGTCCTAACCGAGTCCGAATGGCGAAATTGGTTACCGCGTGGAGAGCTAAAACATGAAAAGATAAAATGAGATATTAAATGGTGTGAATTAGAGGTGATGTTCCCATTTTTTAATAACCGTACTCCGATGATGAGATCTTTTCACCATATATTTCCTTCTTTTCAATTTTGTATGCATGAATTTGTGTCCATTATATTTACTCTTTATATCATGCATACCGAGAGAAAATAGCCACAATCCGAGTGATTCGTTTGTGAGTGCATCCGTAAGAATTTGAATCAAAACGAATTTTCGAAAAGTAACGTAATGCTCAATCGGTGGAAATTTGAGGTTTAATTTTTGGCTTTGCACACACACACTATGGTTTGAGACAGTTGAATATGAATTTATGGTGATTATTTTTCGAAAATTTTAAATTGTACAATTTTTAAATATTTTGATCTTTATTTGAGCCAATAAAGAATTTTGTGGGTGTATTCACTGCAAACCCTCACGAGACAAAACTCGTCCTACTAGGGTAACCTAGGGGTTTAAAGGCTTGTTGCATACGCTAAATGCAATCGCTTGCCTGCGAAAATGTAATTTTATTTTAATAAAAGAATTTTCAAGAGTAGAATTTTGGCTAATTTCATTTACATTGCTCGGGACGCGCAAAGTTCTAAGTTAGGGGGTGTGATTAGGCACATATTCTTCACATTTATCCCCTTAATTTCAGTATTTTTATGATCCCGTGCAGTGTAAGTAGCTTGGATTTGTCTCAAATGTATTCTACTAACCCCTTTTGGCAAGTATTTCTTGTTTTGTGTATTTCTCATGTGTTTTACAGGTATTTCATGTAAGTTAGTGCGAAGGAGAACTCAAAACAGTGAAAGAAACCAAGAAATGGAGAGTTGAAGGGCATTTTCATAATTTTACAGCCTTATTCTGGAGGTGGGGCCAACTAGAAAGTTGAATATCTCTAAATTACAAGAATACTGGTAAAAAACGGCACCTCAATCCGAGCTACGGTGAAGAAGTTACGATGTTTTGAAGTTGCGCGATAATGAAGAGTCTGGATGTGCGGATTTCTGTAATTAATTATGCATTTAATGCAGTGCAACTCTTGGAAAACTTGTGCCACAAGCGAAATTTGATGCCAAATTCGTGCAACTTGGTGCTATAAAAGACCAAGCCCTACCTCATTTTCAAATAGGAGTTGCTAGAGAGAGGCTAGGTTAGGAGTAGGTTAGAAGTGCTAGATTGAATTTTAGGGTTAGATTTTGAGAGCAAATTTTCTATTCCTTCAAGAGTTTTCATGAACCCTAGTTTGTAAGAAATTCTGGATTCCAATTCCATTTTTGTTGCTGAATTCAAGTAATATCTTTCCATTCTCTATTTTTATTATTTGCAAATTATTTCCCATGTCTTGTAGATCCATAATTTTGTGTGTGAATTTATTCTTGAACCAAATCATGAGTAGCTAAATTCCCAAGGGTTGGGGTACATGAACTCAATCCAAGGCAAATTATTTATGTAGAAAATAGAGGTTAAATTAAAATATTGATTGAATCGTGAAAGCACCGCTTTATATTTACCTTTGATTTCGTATGGTGCGGGCTTGAACCTCATATACGTAATGCTTTAAAAAAATATAAAGACTGGATTCATTCACCGCTTTATATTTATCTTTGATTTCATATGATGCGGGCTAGATCCCTCATATATGTAATGCTTAGAATGTATAAAGACCGGATCTAGTCAATAATTTTAATTTACAATTCTAGTATTCTATACGGTAATTTGTTAAGGATTGAGGGATTGTACCCTACCCTATTTTCTCCCATTTGTCAGATCTAATTTCTTTTGCACTTTTCAGTTTGTTTTTCTTAAGTAATTTTTTAATAGAAATTTTCCCAATTTTTAATCATCTTTTCGTTTCTTTTACGAAATCATTTCAAGATTTAATAATTTTTCTTATTACTATTTGGCAATCTCGATCCCTGTGGATACGATCCCGACTTACCGGGTTTATTACTTGAGCGACAGTCTTGCACTTGAGCCTAGATTGTACGCACTTTTGAGACAAATATTAAGTCGCGTCAAAAGAATTGGATGAATGTCTTAAGGATGTTGATCCATCACAAGAATTGGATGAATGTCTTAAGGATGTTGATCCGCTTCTTGTATGGGAATGTTATTTTGAGATGCTTCGTCTTACGGGCCACACACTTAGACGTGTCACTCCACCAGATCCAATTGAAAATTTTGAGGGAAAAAATTTTGAGGACACCAAGCAAGAGAGAGAGCTAGAGGAGTTGAGACTAGCAGAGTTTGAGCGCGAGTTTGGACCGGTGGATGCGAGCCTAAATGATGAAGTCCAATCTTTCTGGGCCTCATTTCTTCATTTAGACGAAAGCGAGTGGGACAATAGAATTGATGAATTTCTCCTTCCTAAACCTCCACCCATACCATTTGAGTCTTCGGAGGTACTTGAAGATACGACTCAAATATCGTCCGACTTAGAGACCAACACACGTGCTACGCAACAAGAGGATCATTTTCCTGTTTATGAGGACAAGCACTCTATGCTTAAATTGTTTTCTAATATGGAATGTTCCTTTTTGTCTGCCCCTCTTCCCATTCTACTTGAACAATCTTTTAGAGGTGATTCTATTTTTCTTGGATCCCAATGGGACTTGTCCTCTTATGCACCAAAATCCTTCATTACCCCCTACAAATTTTAATTGGTGATGGTTCATTTTTTAAACTTTTCACATGCCTTCCGTTTTTCAAACGGAATTCTTACTTTTCGGGAGGCATGCATCCTAATTAGGGTACACCATTAATCCCTCAAAGTCAAATTGTATTTTGGGTGGACCCTCAAATTTTTCGACTTTTAGTGTATGATTTATTAGCTGTTCAAATGTTAGGTTGTAAATAGTTAGTTTTTTTTCTTTTTCTTTTTCTCTTTTATTATAATCTAGTTTTGAGAGTTAGAGTTTTTGATATTCTTTTTGCTATGCTTGGTTCTAACATGTTTTGTAGATTCAATGGACTCGCACTCATCGGGGATCGCTCCATTTGGGTAATATCTTTCTTTTCCTCTCTTTATGTTGTGTTCTTGATTTGCATTGAGGACAATTCAACATTTAAGTTAGGGGGTGTGGGATATTCTTCCCATTTATTGTTTAGATTCATTGATTCGATCACATGTTCTTTCCAAGTGTGTTTTTTTTTTTTAGAAAATAAAAAAAAATTGAAAAATTTAGAAAAAGCCAAAAATATTTTTGTTCAAAATAAATAAAAATTGGAATTTAAATTTTTCAAAAATATCACCTTTATTCTATTTAAAGTCTCAAATTGTTAACAATCAAAATGCACTAAGCCAAAATTGACCGAAGATGGAAATTGAAAGAAAATTGACGACTTTACGAATAAGTGTGGAGATTAATGAAACCCGGTGAGATTTCGAGCCTTTCAATTTTTTATGAGTTTTTAAATCAATCCGAGTTTATGATAAACTCAAAGTTCTTTTCAGCGTGTTAATAAGTCGTTGATGATCTCAATCCTTTGTTTTGATCGGTTATGGGAAATGTGTGAAATGTTGTCTCGAAATTCGTGCTAAATATATCTCTAAACTTAATTAATCTCGAGATGCATATGGTAATGTGATTAGCAGTTTGGACAATGAAGTATGCCCTCGTTTGTTTAACCCAAAAATATTAGCCATAAAAAGTTGTGAAAAACAAAATTATCCTTTTGCAACCCAATTTGAGCCTAATAAAATTTATCTTTTCGTTTGATAACCCCAAAAACCCAAAATAGCCCGGAATTGTGAAAATTGAGAAAATTTATCAAGTAAGTCTAAATTGTGCAATAAAAAGGGGCAAGAGAAAAAAGAAGAAAAAAAAAAGAAGAGAAGAAAAAGAAAAGAAAAAAAAAAAGAGAAAAATAAGCAAATGCCCGAAAAAAAAAGCACTAATGGACATCATAAGGAAATTTTCCAATTCCGAACATTCCATCCATTCCCATTTTTACCCTTTACACTTTTTAACCCAAAAAGTCCTAACCGAGTCCGAATGGCGAAATTGGTTACCGCGTGGAGAGCTAAAACATGAAAAGATAAAATGAGATATTAAATGGTGTGAATTAGAGGTGATGTTCCCATTTTTTAATAACCGTACTCCGATGATGAGATCTTTTCACCATATATTTCCTTCTTTTCAATTTTGTATGCATGAATTTGTGTCCATTATATTTACTCTTTATATCATGCATACCGAGAGAAAATAGCCACAATCCGAGTGATTCGTTTGTGAGTGCATCCGTAAGAATTTGAATCAAAACGAATTTTCGGAAAGTAACGTAATGCTCAATCGGTGGAAGTTTGAGGTTTAATTTTTGGCTTTGCACACACACACTATGGTTTGAGACAGTTGAATATGAATTTATGGTGATTATTTTTCGAAAATTTTAAATTGTACAATTTTTAAATATTTTGATCTTTATTTGAGCCAATAAAGAATTTTGTGGGTGTATTCACTGCAAACCCTCACGAGACAAAACTCGTCCTACTAGGGTAACCTAGGGGTTTAAAGGCTTGTTGCATACGCTAAATGCAATCGCTTGCCTGCGAAAATGTAATTTTATTTTAATAAAAGAATTTTCAAGAGTAGAATTTTGGCTAATTTCATTTACATTGCTCGGGACGCGCAAAGTTCTAAGTTAGGGGGTGTGATTAGGCACATATTCTTCACATTTATCCCCTTAATTTCAGTATTTTTATGATCCCGTGCAGTGTAAGTAGCTTGGATTTGTCTCAAATGTATTCTACTAACCCCTTTTGGCAAGTATTTCTTGTTTTGTGTATTTCTCATGTGTTTTACAGGTATTTCATGTAAGTTAGTGCGAAGGAGAACTCAAAACAGTGAAAGAAACCAAGAAATGGAGAGTTGAAGGGCATTTTCATAATTTTACAGCCTTATTCTGGAAGTGGGGCCAACTAGAAAGTTGAATATCTCTAAATTACAAGAATACTGGAAAAAACGGCACCTCAATCCGAGCTACGGTGAAGAAGTTACGATGTTTTGAAGTTGCGCGATAATGAAGAGTCTGGATGTGCGGATTTCTGTAATTAATTATGCATTTAATGCAGTGCAACTCTTGGAAAACTTGTGCCACAAGCGAAATTTGATGCCAAATTCGTGCAACTTGGTGCTATAAAAGACCAAGCCCTACCTCATTTTCAAATAGGAGTTGCTAGAGAGAGGCTAGGTTAGGAGTAGGTTAGAAGTGCTAGATTGAATTTTAGGGTTAGATTTTGAGAGCAAATTTTCTATTCCTTCAAGAGTTTTCATGAACCCTAGTTTGTAAGAAATTCTGGATTCCAATTCCATTTTTGTTGCTGAATTCAAGTAATATCTTTCCATTCTCTATTTTTATTATTTGCAAATTATTTCCCATGTCTTGTAGATCCATAATTTTGTGTGTGAATTTATTCTTGAACCAAATCATGAGTAGCTAAATTCCCAAGGGTTGGGGTACATGAACTCAATCCAAGGCAAATTATTTATGTAGAAAATAGAGGTTAAATTAAAATATTGATTGAATCGTGAAATCACCGCTTTATATTTACCTTTGATTTCGTATGGTGCGGGCTTGAACCTCATATACGTAATGCTTTAAAAAAATATAAAGACTGGATTCATTCACCGCTTTATATCTATATTTGATTTCATATGATGCGGGCTAGATCCCTCATATATGTAATGCTTAGAATGTATAAAGACCGGATCTAGTCAATAATTTTAATTTACAATTCTAGTATTCTATACGGTAATTTGTTAAGGATTGAGGGATTGTACCCTACCCTATTTTCTCCCATTTGTCAGATCTAATTTCTTTTGCACTTTTCAGTTTGTTTTTCTTAAGTAATTTTTTAATAGAAATTTTCCCAATTTTTAATCATCTTTTCGTTTCTTTTACGAAATCATTTCAAGATTTAATAATTTTTCTTATTACTATTTGGCAATCTCGATCCCTGTGGATACGATCCCGACTTACCGGGTTTATTACTTGAGCGACAGGCTTGCACTTGAGCCTAGATTGTACGCACTTTTGAGACAAATATTAAGTCGCGTCAAGTTTTTGGCGCCGTTGCCGGGGATCGAACCCGGGTCACCCGCGTGACAGGCGGGAATACTTACCACTATACTACAAGAATTGGATGAATAGTAATAAGAAAAATAGTAATAAGAATGTCTTAAGGATTGGATGAATGTCTTAAGAATTGGATGAATGTCTTAAGGATGTTGGTCCGCTTCTTGTATGGGAATGTTATTTTGAGATGCTTCATCTTACGGGCCACACACTTAGACGTGTCACTCCACCAGATCCAATTGAAAATTTTGACGATGAATCCAAGAAACTTCCAAATAAATGATGTTAAGGGTCTGAGGTCATCCAAGTAAGATGTCTGATCTCAGACCTTGTCACCAAATCATGATGTTATAAGGTCTGAGGTCATCACCTAGGATGTTATCCCCATAAAATTTACCAATAGAGCACAATGAACTAATAATTGACATGGAAACTGATCTTCTCATTAATAATCTCTTCCTAAGATGATACATTTACACACTCTCTTGCAACATCATATGTAATACTTCATCAGATGATCAGCATTCTAGGGATTGTAAAAAGGTTCCCCCTCGAGGTTTTCTTGCATGTAGGTTCCGGGTACAATCTCCTCAATTACTCTGTAAGGACCATGGCAATTTGGGTGAAGCTTGTTCGCCTTCTGTAACGTCTTTTTCAGCACCAGGTCCCCTACAGCTATGGGCCTTAATTTTACCCTTTGATTGTAGAACTTTGATGTTCTGTGCTGGTAAGGTGCTTGCCTAACTTCTGCGCCTTCCTTTTTCTCTTCAATCAAGTCTAAGTCGAGTCTTCTTTCCTATCCATTCTTCTCGGGGTCGTAGGTCTGAACCCTATGAGTAGGGAGTCCTACCTCTGTGGGTATGACGGCCTCTGAGCCATGTGATAACATAAATGGGGTCTCCCCCGTAAGTGTCCTAGCCATCGTTCTATAGGCCCACAGAATAGCATAAACCTCTTCAGTCCATCTTCCCTTAGCCTCTTCCAACCTCTTCTTAATCCCGTCAAGGATTGTTCTGTTAGTGACTTCGGTCTGACCGTTTGCTTGAGGTCGTCCAGGAGAAGAGAAAAATTACTTTATCCTAACTCTTTCGCAGTATTTTTCTAGGGAAGAATTCTTGAACTGGGTTTCGTTGTCCGAAATGAGGGTATTTAGGAGGCCATGTTTGCATATGATGTTCTTTCAAATAAATTGGAAGGCCTTCTGCTCTGTAATCATGATCATCAGCTCTGCCTTTACCCACTTGGAGAAGTAATCAATGGCAACTATCAAAAATCGGTAATTATTTGCGGCCCTTGGCAGGGGACCTACTAAGTCAATCTCCCGTTCTGCGAATGGCAAGGGGAACTGATAGACGTCATAGGCTGATGAAGTTGATGGGGTATTATGGATAATCTTTGACATTTGTCGCATCTCTTCACGTAAACTGCAACATCTTTTGCCAAGGTCGGCCACCAATATCCTTGCGTGAGAATCCTCTTGGCCAAAGGTCTCCCTCAGATTTGACTGGAGTAAGAACCCTCATGTACCTCCCGTAGGATGTGGGGAACTTCGGTAGGATGAACGCATTTGAGAAAAGGTAATAGGAATCCCTTCCTATACAAGACATCTCCTACTATTAAAAACCTTGCAACTCTGTACCTCAATTTCCTCCTCTCTAACTTTGACTCTGGTAGAACCCCCTCTCTAATGAATCTGATAAGGGGGTCCATCCATGAGTCCCCTAGGTTCAAATTGAGGCAAGGGTTACTGACCTCTTCTTCTTCGATGGTTGCTCTGGACAAGATCTCAACAGGGATTGTCCTTCTGATATCTGTCTTCATTGTCGAAGCTAGCCTTGCTAATGCGTCTGCATGACTGTTATTTTGCCTAGGTATTCTCTTCATCTTTACCTCTTCAAAGCCTTGCAGCATCGTTCTCACCCTCTTCAGGTATTTGGCCATCCTTTCGTCCTTGGCCTCATAAACTCCCAATACTTTATTAACAACCAACCTTGAGTCACCGTGAATGAGGAGTCATCTTATACCAATGGTCCTTGCCAAAGACAGGTCTGCTATCATGGCCTCGTATTCGGATTCGTTGTTTAACACCTTGAAGTTAAACCTTAGGGCATATTTGATGTTAGTACCATTCGGGGCTGAGAGTATCAACCCCGCACCGCTCCCATTTTCGTAAGAGGACCCGTCGATAAAGAGGTTCCAGATGTCTCTATCTGATGAGAAGCCACCTTCTAACATTATTCCTTATCTGAAGAGGTACCGATCTTCCTCATTCTCGGTTATTCTGTTCCTGGTCCCCCAGGATAATACCTCTTTCGGATATCGAAAGACATTCACGTTTGACCCTTTTGTAGTTTCTTGATTATTCTCAACTTCGACCTCTTCCCATGTGAACTCTACGACGAAATCTGCAACGCCTACCCTTTGATGGTCGTTCTAGGCTGATAAGTAAGGTCATACTCCCCTACTTCAATGGCCCATGCCATCAATCTTCCCGACTTCTCAGGTTTATGGAGGACCTGTCTTAGTGGGGAGTCCGTGAGGACAACCATAGAATGGTCTTGAAAGTAGGGCTTCATCTTCCTAGAGGCATGTATCAAAGCGTAGGCTAACTTTTCTATGCGAGGGTAATTCTGTTCAGATCCCTAAAGGGCCTTACTGTTGAAGTATATGAGCCTTTGAACCCCAACGTCCTCTCGTACAATATCCGCACTTATAGCCGATTCAGAGACCGCTAGATAGACAAACAGCCTTTTTCCCGTTATTGTCCGAGATAAGAGCAAGGGAGACCCAAGGTATAACTTGAGCTGATCAAAAGCCTCGTCACACTCTTTGTCCCACTCGAAGGCCTTTCTAAGCACCTTGAAGAATGGAAGACACTTGTCGGTCGCCCTGGAAATAAATCTATTGAGCGCAACCACTCTTTCAGTGAGCCTCTGAACGTCCTTGATACTCCTAGGTGTCTTCATGTCGAGCAAAGCCTTGATTTTCTCAGGGTTCGCCTCTATTCCTCTTTGATTGACGATGAATCCAAGAAACTTCCCAGCTCCTACCCCGAAGACACACTTTTTCGGGTTGAGTTTCATCTTGTACAGGTTCATAGTATCGAAGGTCTTTTTCAAGTCTGCCACGTGAGTGCAGGCCTTTAAGCTCTTTGTCAACATATCGTCTACATACACCTCCATGGTATTGTCTATTTGGTCTTCAAACATCGTATTCACCATACGTTGATATGTTGCCCCTGCATTTTTCAATCCGAATGGCATCACCTTGTAGCAATACGTCCCTTTGTCAGTAATGAAGGCTGTCTTTTCTGAGTCTTCAGCATCCATGAAGATCTGATTGTAGCCTAAATATGCATCCATGAAGCTCATGAGCTCATGTCCGGTAGTTGTATCTACCATCTGGTTAATCCGAGGTAGGGGAAAACTTTCTTTTGGGCAAGACTTGTTTAGGTCAGTAAAATCTACGCAAATTCTCCACTTTCCATAGGCCTTGGGCACAATGACTGCATTTGATAGCCACATCGGATATATCACTTCCCTGATGAATTCAGCCTCTTTCAACTTTCGGACCTCTTCCCGGATGACGTCATACTTCTCCCTGGAGTATACTCTTCGTCTCTGTTTGATTGGCTTAGCATCCTTAGTCACATTCAGCTTGTGGCACATAACTTCAGGGTTGATGCCTGGCATGTCCGCGTGACTCCATGCGAAGACACTCTGTCTCTTCCTCAGGAAGTCTACTAGCTCTTCCTTAATTTTTGCCTTTAAGGCTTTGCCGACCTGGACGGTTTTTTCCGGCTCGTCCTCATTGAGGAGGATGGATTCTACCTCTTCCGCGGCCTCTCCCTTCTTCAACTTTGTTTCATCTCTTGGGTCAAATGTGTCAATGTTATAAGTTATGGTTTCCCTTTTATGGGCCTCTCTCTCTTCAGCCGAGTTGAAGTAGCATTCTCGTGCTATGGTCTGGTCACCTTGCACTTCCCCTACCCCATAGGGGGTCGGGAATTTTAGCATCTGATGGACCATTGACGGCACGACCTCAAACTCCTTAGGGCTACTCTTCCTACGATGAGGTTATAGGCCAAGAAGACGTTTTTGTCCATAATAAAAAAAATGATCTTTCGGGTTAACCTCTTAGGCCACTCATCACCCATCCGCACGTCCATCTCATACATTCCCAATGGATGGACCTTTTCACCGCTGAAGCCCATTAACGGATGATGATAGGGTACCAGCCTAGCTCTGCTAAAACTAAGACTCTTGAAGAAAGGCCAAAACATCACATCTGTTGAGCTTCCTTCGTCTACAAGAATTCTCTGCACCTCACATCCATGAACTCTTATTGTGATCACCAAAGGGTCATCATGTGGAGTTAGGATGCATTTGAAGTCGAGTCGGGAGAACCCAACTACGAGAGTATCCATGTCTACCTTCTTTCTCTTCTGTGTGGTATCGGAAGACGCCAGGTTTACCACTTCAAGTTTGGCCACTGATTTGGCCTCGGCCACATGAGCTTTTCTGTCAGCCACCTCCCGCGAGTCCTCCGCATATGGTGTTAACACCAAAGGAGATCATACCAACTCTCTTTACCGGTATGTTATCGTCTTTTGGTGGGAGGTCCGGATCGTCCTCATCGTCGTCATCCGTGCCATTCTCTTTTCTTGCTGTGATGTCCTCACGACATTTATCGTGTCTCTTCTTTTGGGGGTCTTCCCTTCCCCTTTTAGGAGCTTTACCAGCAATATATTTCCTCAACTTTCCTGACTTCAACATCTTCTCGATCTCATCCTTCAAGGCGAAGCACTTGTCTCTCATATGGCCATGGTCTTGGTGGAATTAACACCATAAGTTTTGGTTCCTCTTATGTGGAGGAGCCTTCAACTTCTCTGGCCATCTTAGGTATCGGTCATTCTTAATCTCATTGAGGATGTGTTTGCAACTAACCGGAAGAGGGGTATAACGCGCAAACTTACATCAGCTGACCTCTTCTTTCCATCCTTCTTTCTTTGGAACTTTCCACTGCCACCGCCGTTCTCATCCTCATACTTGGCGGCCATGGCCTCTTCAGCGTTCATGACCTTCCCCGCAGTTGCCAATAGCTCCATCATGGACTTCGGAGGGTCTTTTTCAAGTTTCCACAATAACTTTCCCTTCTGAAAACCTCATATGAAGGCGGTCATGGTAATATTCTCTTCGTAGTCTTCAACCTCAAGTTTTTCTTTGTTGAACCTGGAAATGTAGTCTCTCAGGCTCTCATGATTGCCTTGTTTGATGTACAATAGGTGGTCTTCTTTTAAGCTCTTACACCAAAGTAAAAATTATGAATGAACCGTTTAGTCAAGCCCTTAAAGTTCTCAATTGAATTCTTCAGAAGAGAAGTAAACCAGATGTGCGCTGCTCCTGTCAAAGTCCCGAAGAAGGCACGACACCTCATCTCATCTGGTATCGAATAGATATCAGTCCCCGACTGATACATCTCAATATGATGTATAGGGTTGGTGCTACCATCATACTTGGGAGTTACTGTAGGTGGCTTGAACTTAGCTGGTGTAGGGAAGCTTACTATCTTAGCCACGAACGAGGAGCCCTCTGAGAAACCTCTTTGTAATGGGTCTCGGCTTTTGATGAGGTCTCATATCTTGTCCTCAAGACGTTGGATGGAGTCATTACATGGTCTTACAACGTCGTCTTGGCCTAGGTTATCCCCTACCACCTCCAAGGGGTGGACCGAGGGTTCCCCAGCCACGGCACAACACCTGTTGTTGACCTCTTCTTGGTCTCTTCCTTGTCCCGGTTGGGACCGACGTTGCCTCTCTTCCCTTGTGAGCCTGCTGCACTTCTCGACCTTGACAACCTTTGTCTTAGGTCATTTACTGGGCCCATCCTTTCAAAGGCTGACCCTCTTCTCAGTCGATCAAAAGCTCATCCTCGTTGTTGGGCTTCGTTACCCCTTCGGCCTCCACAACCTTGGCTCCGATTGGCAGGACAAACTGTGCTGTTCGAAAGTTCATATGGTTCCTAACAGTCTTCTAGGACGTCTTCCGCCTCCAGATCATCATACCTATCCACAGGGAAAGGGTTTCCTTGCCTCCCCAGGTGCAAGCGCCTAGGGTCAGCAATGTCCCTCCTCCGTTGGGGTATAGGTTGGTCTTTCCGTAGTGCCGGGGGTGGTCCCCTGGCATCCGGATGGGGCTAAGCAGCCGCCGGGGTGATCATCTCCGGTGAGACTCCAGGTGACCTCATCATATTTTGGCTAAGATGTTCAAATTGCTCCTGCATTGCTTGTTGCATCGCATCCAAAGACCTCAAGGTTGCAGCCACCTCCGTCATTTCGGATTGGGGCGGTGTTTGACTGGAGCTGGGTCCTCCCGCTCCAGGCTGCGAAAGAGGTGGTGATAATTCCGGTGCCTTGTGTTAACACAAAAGAGTTGGTGTAGTAAATGAGCTTAATACCTTACAGGACCTCTTTCAATGGTGAAACAGCTCCGCGCAAGGGGGGAGGCCAGGTTCACCACCAGAGTCTCTAGTGAGGTTAAGCGAATAAAGAGGAAGAGACAGATTCTCGTTCCCACAGACCGCGCCAAAATGATGATGCTGGAAACAGCACCACCATTCAAGGTGTTTGTAAGCTCAATTCAGTGTTAATAATGGCAGTATAAAGGTATATAGTAGAAGGAGGTGAGGAGAAGAGGATTCACACCAGAATATAAGTGGTTCAGCCAATTAGGCCTACGTCCACTGTGCAGGTGTATGATATATATCACTGTATAAGGGCACTAATGGCCATAGATACAATCTCTCAAGCTTTCTCTCTCTACTGTGTATTTAGACAGAGTTTCAGCTAGGGTTGCTAATTTTCGTCCCCCTCCAGGAAGGAGAAGACATGTATATATAGTACCTGGGGGGTGTAATGTACCCCCCATGCATGCAATGAGCATGTGTGTGTTGATCTAGCCAATATGATGAAGACATTTGTCACTGTCACATGTAGAGAATGATGATGAAATATTCCCCCCACGTGAGGGGAATGATTTGTTATAACTAATTTGTGTACACGTGTTCCCAGCCACACATACGCGCATAAGGGCTCGACCATCTGTTTTTCCACGACCTCGGCCTGGAATAGTACGAGGTTGGTAAAGTCTAACTGTCATCAAATTCGAGATTAATCATGATGACCTCGGCTTATGTGGAGCCGAGGTTAGGTAGGTGATACCATAAGGTCGGCATGGGCCTAGGTTAAAATCGAACATGTTAGGAACATTGGTTGATTCCTTGTCGAAGCTGGCCTTAACCTCGGCCTACTCCCAACCGAGGTTGTCATCCCTTGGATGGCCTGATGAATAACTATTCCCATGGATCATGAGGGCCTCTCTTGACAAGGTTGGTAATAACGTCGGCCATGGCCGACCTTGCTTAGGACGAGACCGCTGGTCATTGTTCTAAGACCCTTCCAACATCGGCCATACCAATGGCCGAGGTTGATGCCTCTGAGCCAAGGTGGTACATTTAGGGCATATCAATTATCTCACTTTCATGAGATTTATTTTTAAATATCCAACGTGTGCCAATAACCTTTTTGTGATTAGGCCTAGGTACAAGATTCCAAACATCATGAATGATAAATTGAAGAAGTTCTTCCTGCATAGCAGAAATCCATTGAGAGTCATTCAATGCCTCATTTACATTCGTTGGTTCCACAAGGGAAAAATATCATGCATAGTGAGCATAATTTCTTAATTGAGATCTTGTACGCACAGGCGCACTGGGATTACCAACAACGTTATCTATGGGAGGGTCTTTAGAAACCCAGTTAGGTACTTCAGTTGTCTCAATTGGTAATGAATCATCTATTTCTGGAGAGTTATTTTCTAAAACATTTAGAGGCTCTTCCATAATAGTTGATTCACCAGTCTTACTCTCTTCAGTAGTGTCACTTACAATTACATTTATGGATTCCATCACGGTCTTAGTGCAAAGATTATAAACACGGTAGGCTCTACTATTAGGCGAGTATTGATAATGTGACACGCAGTACGAATAGATTCTACCCAAAAATATTAAGGTAAACTCTTAGCATGTAACATAACACGTGCCATCTCTTGAAGAGTACGATTCTTTCTCTAGGCGATACCATTTTGTTGAGGAGTCTTAGGAGCACTAAACTCATGTTTGTAACCATTATAGTCACAATACTCTATTACACCAGTGTCTTTGAATTCTCCAACTCTATCACTACGAATTCTATTTACTTGAGTGTCCTTCTCATTTTCAATTCGAAGAAGTATTTTTAAGAAGGTTTGAAAAGTTTCAGACTTCTATTTTAAGAAGGCTACCCACGTAAATCTAGTGATGTCATCAATCATAATAAGAATGTAACTGTGTCCATAGAGACTAACAGTTTGGGAGGGACCCATTAGGTCCATATGGATGAGCTCCAAGGGGTTAGAGGTAAGGATATCTTTGACTTTCTTATGAGATGCCTTAACAATTTTCCCTTCCTGACAGGAACCACAGACAATATTAGAGATGGGTTTCAATTTTGGAACTCCTCTAACTATTTCTTGAGAGGTCAATCTACTAAGATTATCGTAATTTATGTGACCCATCCTGTTATGCCATATCTCATTGTCATCCATTCTGGCAACATTACAGATTTCAGAATTATTCATGACAGTATAACAATTGTCAGGAGTCCTGAATCCTGTAATTATGCATTCACCCTTTTCATTTAAAATTTTATAATTGTTCTTTGAAAATGTAACAGTATGATTTGAGTCACAAAATTACGAGATACTAAGTAGATTGGCCTTAAGACCTTTGACTAGAAGAACATTTTCAAGAACAGGAAGTCCTTTCTCTTGGAGTGTTCCTTTACCTATGATCTGAGATAATACTCCATCACCAAAAATAACTTTTCCTCCCGCAAAGCTGGTTTTGTTTAAGAGTTTTGTATCATCACCAGTCATGTGTTTGGAACATCCAGAATCTAAGTACCAACCAGAAGATGTGTGTTCAACTTTTAAAGCAGTAATAACAATGTTACACTTCATATGGGGTAATAGATCCTCTTTTCTAACCCATATTTCTCTTGTTTTCATTTTGCGCTTATTTGCTCTCAATTGATAAAATTTGCGAGCATTCGATTTTTGTTGAAAAATGTTTTGCGCATGATTTGAATTTTATGAAACACGTGAGCATTTGTTTTAGGAAAGTGTTTAGGAATCCTTCTAGGGAATGTTCTTTTAGGTTTGGTCTTTCTTTTCCTATAGTTAGAGTTTTTGTCTGGTTCTCTAGGCAGAACCTAATTGTTACGACTTCTTCTAGAATAGTTAAAGTTTTGATAGATAGGAGGATTACAGACAGGTTTAACTAGTCTTCTGGCATAGCAGCTATCAAAAGAATGACCGTATATATCGCAGTAGGAGCAATAAAGATTGCTCAAAGTTGGTGTCTCCTTAGGAAAGTCTCTAAACATAGGCTTTAAGGAGTTTTGAGGTTGAACCCTATTCCTCGATAGAACAGTTTTGAATGTAGATTCACTATTCCTAATTGAGGGGCAGACATATTTAGCCTTAAGTGAACTTTCATGTTTATAGTAACTTGGTTCCCCAATATCAAATTTTTGATGTTTTGAATCAAACTTAGTTTTTAGAGAATGAAGGTCTGGGCAGGTTTCAATAAGTCTTTTGCCTCCTGACACAAACTTGATAGGTTCAAACGGTTTAGTTTGTGTCTTTAAATTGGGGCAAAACCCTATTCCAGTTCGATCATCAGAATTGGTTTTTGATTCAGCAACAAATCCATCAAAACAGTTTGAGTTATTTTCAAATTTTGTAAATTTTTTGAAAACATTTGCTGTCTTTTCTTTTGTTTGTTCCAATTCTAATAATGTCCCTTTGTATTTTTTCTCCAGAGTTTCATTTATTTCAGTCAAATTTTTCAGTTTTTGATCAAACATTTTGATTTCACTTTCATGAGTAAGACATTGGGTAGTATACTCTTCAGCATTAAGTTTGACCATCAGACTTAAATCTTCTAGTTTCTTAGTGAGATCTTTCACTATCTTCTCTAGTCTAGTGCTTTTCTTGAGAGTTTTCACATAAAGTATATGAATATCAGGGAGGTCTTCAGTGTTCGAGTCACTAAGTGTAGTGTGTGAAGTGACCCCTAAGGCTTCAATTCTTGAACTCACACACTCATTGACATCGTCATTATCGCTTTCCCTTTGACTCACACCCCCCGTGGTAGAAATAGAAATGTTCTCAGAAATTAAAGCATCTAATCCAGTAACAGCATGATTCACAATAACAGAAGTAGAATTATTAAATTCATCCTCACTAACAAGCACAGGCATATCATCATTATAGATAATCTTGGCAAAGAAATACATGCAAGGATCAAAAACATCAGATGACTCAGGTTCCTCATTTTCAGAGTCGCTTGAATCATCCCACGTCTTGCAAATATTGGCCCTAGTATGCTTATTGTGAGTGTTCAAGTTAACTCTACAGTCTTGTGCAATGTGTCCTAGTTTTCCACATTTAAAGCGTTCAATCTTCTTAAGGTATTTTTTAGGTCTAGTGTGAATGTCCTTGTGATGTTTGTCTTGACCTTTCTCATGTGGTTTGTGATTAGAGTGAGGTGGATAATTTGACTTGCCTTGTTTGCTTGCCATGTTATTTCTAAACTTTATAATTTTTTTAAACTGTTTTGACATTAAGGAAATCTGATTGTCCAAACTCTCTATGTCACATTCCTCATCAAAGTCATAATTAGGGATGTTAAGATCAGGCTTAATCAGCTTAGAAAAAAAAACTCATATTGGAACTAGTCTGTTTCCTATGGAACTGGGTCAATTGTTTCTTAAATTTTAATTCCATTTCCACAGTTTTTAGTTTACTACTGAGTAATTCACGAGTGAGATTTTGGTCACTCATTTCCTCAATAGCATATCTTTTATTGTCAAATTTCTGTGGTAATGATCTTAGAATTTTAGATACAATTTCATGTCTGTCATATGTTATCCCATTGGCATGCAGTTTGGCCACACTATCAGTTAAATTCATATAAAAGTCATTAAATGACTCAGATTCAAACATAATTAAAGAGTTATACTATTGAATGAGAATTTGTGTTTTAGCAGCCTTAACTCTAGTGTCACCTTCATGAGCAGTAATCAAAGTGTCCCAAGCTTCCTTAGAAGTGGTACAGGATGAGATTATTTTGAACTCATATTCATTTATGGACATAAATATGGCATTCTATCCTTTGTTATTGTTATGAGAAACTTGCTTCTCTTCTTGTGTGAACTCACTTAACACTTTCTTAACCCTCTCATTACTTCCTTCAGTGGCTGGTTTAATAGGATAAACATAACGATATTCAACAATGTCCCAGACATCATCTCCCAAAGTTCCTTGAATGAAAGCAATCATCCTTACTTTCCAGTAAGTAAAATTAGTTCCATCAAAGATAGGAGGTCTGGTCAAGTTATCAAATCTTTCATTTTTGTCGTCTATGTTTGATTTTCAGAAAACAATTTCAGAAACACGGGATCTTTTAAAAGAAGTTTACAAAGCTCTGATACCAATTGAAAATCTGTTACTAAAGCCGTTTAATATAAAATTAAACTATTTAAGTAACTCCGAACTGTTTTTTGAGGAAACTCTTTTCTTAAAATCAAAACAAATTTATCACAATAAGTGTTTATCAAAATATGTACGAGATTTGTTCAAGATTTGTTAACAGGTTTGATAAATCAGTTTAAAAACTTTAAACACAACACAACCAAGAATTAGATGAGGAGATGTAGAAAGATTAAGAACAAATATTTTTAACGTGGTAAAACCTCACCCAACTGAGGAAACATCCACGACTCCCTCTACGGAGTAAACCAAAAATTCCACTAAAACAAATTATAACAGTTACAAACTATATAACACACATGCACACAAATCAGACCTATACAAGTTTAGGAATGTACCCACTGGTGTTCTTATAACTTATCTGTAGTTCTGTTTGTTGATGTTGTTCTCCCAGTTTGCTAACTTCCAATTTGTTTAAGTTCTTTACGTCGACTCTTGCTCTTGAGATCTTATTACCAACACTTTTTGTGTGGTAGGGTGATAGTATTTGTGGAGGTACTTTCTAACACATGCATGCACACACACACACTTATTTTATACAAATAGTCCTATCAAATTACATATAAGATCTATATGCTGTGATTTTCTATTTCTCTCTTCTTAGAAAACTTAACATTATTTGACCTTTATTATGATCCCTGTATCTTGCTCAGACGACGTATCAAGATCTTAATCAATCTTAGGTTTTGAAAATATTTTTGAGATTGAAAATCACCAAGTGCGATTCCAACTAGGTCGAAGGTCTTGTTTCAAAAGAACTAGAAATAGAAAATGTTTTTGTTGATTTTGTAGATAAAAACATTTACAGAAACAAGTCAACAAATATTTTCTCAAGATGAGAAACTAAATATGCAGATATATGTGAAATATAACATGCAGTGACTTAGATCTAAGATTTCTATAAAAGTAGAAACATAGATCTAAACAGATGTTTAAGTTGATAACAAGATCTGAGAATGTAGAGGTTACAACAACAAAACTAACAAACCAATCACTCAAAATCTCTCAAACACTCTAGGTTGTGTTTGGTATATACTGGTTTTGAAAGAGGTAATGGTTTGAATATAGTTTTGGACGATTTAGGGTTAGGGTTTCCTAACTCTGGTTTCTCTCTCTCTATTTTCGCTTCTCTCTTTCTCACTCGAATGAACAAAGTGGCAAAAGTCTCATATGGCTGAGGGAAGGGATCCTTTAATAGGAGGATGAGAAAATTCGAGACAACAGTTCAAATTTGTAAGGACATTTTTCTCATGTCCGAAATGTTTCATTTATTTATGTCGTACGCCGCTACATTTGGCACGTCACCTGACGATCTCACATGACGGGCTCTATCCGAATTCCGGGAATCAAGCATGCATTATCTCCACTAATATGTCCCTCATCTGCATTAACGACTTCACGTTCCTTGATTGTAGGCTCGTAATGCAAGTGGAACGCAAGAGAAGTCAAATCAGTGAAACAAGGCATGATAGGGATGTTCAAGGGAAAATTGGTAATTTTACAGCCACCGTCTGGAAGACCGGTCAACTGGAAAGTTGAAGAGCTTGCCGCAACAAAGATACTGGAAGAAACGACACCTCAATCCGAGCTACGGTGAACAAGTTATGGCCTGGGAATTTTTCTAAGTGTTTAAGCACCTGTTCCCAGCACACTTTCCCGAACCCAGCCCGAAATCGGTTCGGGGGGGCGAACCGGTTCGCAGGGGTACCCGAACCGATTCGGGGTACCTGTACGCTGGATAGAATTTCAGCAGTTTAAAATCGTGGGTCTCTTCATGTATTTCCCTATAAATACCAACTTCGGGAGAGTTGTTTAGCAAGACTTTAGAAGACGTTTTTGAGAGTCCAAATACATCTAGTCTTCATATTTTTGAGTCCCAAGACTCATGTTTTGATTCACACATCCTTGCCAAATATTTGTGAATCCTTTTGCAACCCAAGAACACAACTTTGGTTTGTTCAACCCTTGTGGAGAAGCCGTTCTCTTCTTCATTGTTGCCCTCCTGGAAAGGGAAAATTCCAGCCGACAAACTTGTGGAGAAGCCGTTTCTCTTCTCCATTGCAGCCCTACTGGAAAGGGATAGTTCCAACCGCGACTACAGAATTCGATATCCGAAGGTAATTCTTAGTCATCTTGTATTTTCATTGTAATCCGATTGTAAGCCGTTTTCTTACAAATTATAGTGAAAATAAATGGTTTTGCCCCTGTGGGGGATTTTTCCTGAAATTTATTTATTTTATCCTGCATGCTATATTTTATATGATAAATCATATAGATGCATGTCTTAGGGTTTAACTAAAATTTGGTTTTAATTAAAATTGGTTTTTATTTGAGAAGTCGCAATATTTCCGTTGTAGCTGCACTCTCAAAAATCAAGGGCTACGATCTGGTCTTGGAGGATTGACTTTGATCCAATGGTTTAAACAGAGGCAGTGATTAAAACGCTTCTGATTAGCTCAAATTGGTTTCACCAGGATTGTATAAGAACGCATGCAGATCATTGATTAAACTTAATCCAAGGGTTGAAACAGCGCACAGCAATCGTCTCACAGAGAAAACACAATTTAGGTCGTTTGTAGCTTGACAGGTGTAGACAATTGATTGGTTGTTACACGCGCATCTAAACTAATTACTCAGTATACCTTATAGTCTCTGCCACTTTCGGATCCTACCCAAGTGATCTTTTAGAAAATAAAACTATTAAACCATAATATCAGATTGACCCCAAAACTTTTAAAACCAAATTTTTATTAATAAAATCCTTATTTTAAAAGTTAATAAAATTCCCAAAAAAATATTAAAAAACAATTTTGGGGATTTAAACACACTCAACATATACACACACACTTATATGCAATATGAAATGTATGAATGCAATTCTAATGTGTGTGAGTGTTGGTAATTATACCTAGATCAATCAATCAAGAGGAATAATTTGGAAATCAATCTCTGAGGTTCTTTGGTTTCTAGGAAAGAGATAATTTTGTCACTTATTTCCAAACTAGATGAACACTTATACAATATAGACTCAAGTGAGTCAAGGGTATAAGGTGCTTCATCTTCCTCACTGACTTTACTTTCAAGCATGACACATAGTGAAGGAATTTTAAACTCTACGGGTAAGACTGCTTCCATGACGTATACTAGAGAATAAGGGGTAGCCCCAGTAATGGTTCGAACTGAAGTATGGTATACCCAGAGGGAGTAGGGGATTCGGTCGGCCCAATCTCGATATCTTTTGATCATCTTGCTGATGATGGCTTTGAGGTTTTTATTAGCGGCTTTAACTGCTCCATTAGTTTGAGGTCGGTAGGGAAAAGATTTGTCTTTAGATCCCAAACTCATCGACCACCTATGTGACTTCTGCCTTGAAATGCAACCCGTTGTCTTACACTAGCTCTTACGAAACCCCATATCGACAGATGATATTTTTTGGATGAACTTGGCCACCTTCTTGGCATTTAAGAAGGCGTATAACTCGGCTTCCACCCATTTAGTGTAGTAATTAATGGCAACCAGGATGAACTTGTGCCCATTGGAGGATTTGGGTGTAACCTTCCTTATGATGTTGATAACCGATGTGGAGAACGGCCAAGGAGAAGTCGTGTTGTATAATTCTTGTGGAGGCAAGTGTTAGAGGTTGAAGAATTACTGGCATTTGAGACATCTCCAAATATAGGCGGTGAAATCCTGAACCATGGTAGTCCAGTAGTAACCCTATCAAATGATATTCTTGGCGAGCATATGGCCATTAATTTGGGGTTCGCACTCCCCGTTATGGATTTTTTGCATCATCTCTTCAATGTCAGCCCCTGCGATGTAGTGTAAATGGGTTCCATCAAAGTTTCTCTTGAACAATGCTTTATCACAAACGATATAATGGGCAGCCAGTCTGTGAAAATTTTCTCGATCTTTCTTGTTAGAACTTTAGGGATACCTACCATGCTTGAGGAGACGCCAAATATCATAGTACCGACAGTTGGCTATATCAGGATCATCTTCTGTGATGAGCTCAATGTGATAAAAATGGGTTGGTTTATCTAGCGTTTGGACTAGTAAAGGGGCCATTGTTATTCCTACATGCATATCGACTATGGAGGCTAAGGTAGCAAGGGCATCGGCTAGGTTATTCTTTGCTCGGGCAGGTAATGGAATGTGATATTTGGGAATTGGGAGGCTAGCTCTTCTAGGTGGGTATGGAAGGGTAAGAGTTTCTCGTCCTTGACTTTCCATCTTCTGAGTATTGACCGATGATGAGGGATGAATTCCCATAGACATCTAGGTATCGAATTCCTTTCTTGAGAGCAACTTTGAGGCCTACTGTGCACGTCTCGTATTCAGTCATGTTGTTGGTGCAGGGAAAATCCAGCCTGATGGCAATGGGGGTGTGAGAGTCATTAGTGAAAATTATGAGTATCACAATGCCATACCCTTTCTTTTTGGCGGCGCCGTCAAAGAACATTTGCCATTGGAGGTCTTTTGGGAGGTACAAAGGATATTCTCATCCGAGAATTCAAAAATTCAAACATGGTTTTCTTCTATAGGGTAGTCAGAGAGGTATTTAGAGATGGATCTTCCTTTCATGGCTTTCTGCGTGATATACACGATATTAAATTTGGCTAGGAGCATTAACCATCGGGCCATTCTGCTAGACAAGGTAGGTTTCTCTAGAAGGTACTTGATAGGATCCATTCGAGATACAAGTCTGATGGGAAAAGAGAGTATATAGCCTCAATTTTTGGGTGACACGTATTTTTTCCAAGCCAGTGTAGTTAACTTTATACCCAACTAATTTGCGAGTTGCAAGTTGCGACTGGCATAGTAGATGGCTTTCTCTTTGCGGGATTATTCAAGGTATTAGGCTAGCAAAGCCCTAATTGCAATATCTGTTACGATTAGGTATAGGAGTAGGGGAAGACCAGGCTGTGGTGGCATGAGTACCGGAGGTCGAGTTAGGTATTTCTTTATTAGATTAAAGGCTTCCTGAAAACCTTCATTCCAAACCTTGGTGGAATCCTTTCGAAGGAGTTTAAAGATGGGTTCACAGATAGAAGTCAACTGGTTGATGAATCGGCTGATATACTATAATTTTTCAAGGAATTCCCAAACTTCCATCTTCGTTCGATGTGGTGGCATTTTGATTATGGCTTTCAGTTCCTATCCATTTCTCACTAACCATGAATCCTAAGATCTTTCCTTTGGTAACGCAAAAGACACATTTATCTGGGTTAAGTTTCATATGATATTATCGTAGTCTCTCGAAGAACTTCCAAAGAGTGGGAACATGACCTTCCCCAGTCTTAGACTTGATAACCATATCATCCACGTAGACCTCGACTTTTTTGTGCATCAGATCTTGCAAGATGGTCATGGAAGCCCTCTGGTAGCTAGCCCCTGTGTTTTTTAGGCCAAACGGCATAACGGTGTAACAGAATATTCCCCAAGGGGCGATGAATGCAGTTTTATCTTGATGATTCAGGTGAATCTTGATCTGATTATATCTGACAAACCCATCAACGAATTACTTAAGAGCGTGATTGGTTATGTTGTCCACAATCATGTCAGTATTGGGTAACGGGTAAGCATCTTTCGGAGAGGCCTTATTCAAATCTCAATAATCAATGCACATCTGAACCTTCGCTCCTGATTTTGGCATGGGTAAGATATTGTCTAGCCATGTGGGGTATTCGATCACACGAATGAAGCCCAAGTTCAACTATTTGAACACTTATTCCTTAACATTGAGCAACCATTCGGTGCGGAGCTTTCACAGTTTCTGTTTGACTGGTTTAGATTTTAGGAGCGTTAGAATCTCGTGTTGAGCGATCTCGGGATCAATATCGGGCATGTCATCGTAGGACCACATGAATATATATATAAATTCCTTTAGTAATTCCTCGTATTGTGCACGCTCATGCTCGTCATGGGTGGATCCTATCCTAATCTCATGCATTTGGCTACTAGAATCGAGATTAATAACAACAGTTTCATCTTCATTAACTTGAACGCGATTATGTTATATGTTACTAACCTTATTAAGATTAGTTAAGAATTATTCATTTGTAAAATCATCATCATCAAGAGTTTGATTAGAATCAAGATAATAAGGCAGAACAAGATACTCAAAATCTTGGTATATTTCATTGTTAGGAAAAACAGCATTGAGAATGTCATCAAAGGAGGTCTCGATTACATATGAACAAGGAGGAACAACAAAAGAAGAGGAAATGGGATAAACATCAGAGTTGGGTTAAAGTTTTAGTAGGTGGAACTGGCACAGCATGCCAATTGAGGAGAGGAGCATCAACAACTTTAATCTAACGGGATGGATCTGATGGCATAGAGCTTGAGTGGATTATACAGAGTGTTAGACCCAATGTGCAAGTTGAATGAATCCTCAGAATCACTTCCATCGGAATATCCGGTATCAGCTATGGTCTTCTCAATGAGTGGTTGCATATAATGCTAGGAACTTTCGGCCCATGAGTAGCTGTCTTGGAAAAAGATCTTCATTCCATATTTCATCTTCTTGTCCACATAATCATACCACGACTCAAAAAAGCTGCAAAAGGGGAAATCTTTATCCTCTCTGATGAATCTTCCATTCAAGGAATCTCTTGAGGCAGTCATGAAGCTTTCTAACCTTCTCTTTAGCCGAGCCTGGAGGATTATTCTGAGTTCTTCTACTGATGATTGATAACCCAAATCGTAAGGAGGAAAGGCTTTCTTCAACACAATGAGTTTAAGTATCCCCTGTTGTCTTCATCCCAGCCCCAGTTCAGGCATGAAGTGCATGTCTTTGAACATCTTGATCATAATGGCGTTGCTATGAGGGTTACACTCTGGACAAACCCTAACCTTGAAATCGTTCCCTCATGGGAGTAGAATTGGTTCAACTCGAAAACTTAACAAAAGTATATCATTTACCCCATGTTCTATCTCAAGTACTGGATTATTGGTGCCTGTATTCTCAGCATTATCATTATTGCCCAAGATGGTGATGACCTGCCCATTGGCGAAGAACTTCAGTTTTCAATGAAGGGAAGATGACACACCCTTGATGTTATAGAGCCACGGTCATCCAAGAAACAAATTGAAATAAGTCGGGATGTCGATGACTTGGAATTCAATAACAGGATTTATAGGGCTAGCTCCTATTATAAGCTTTATGAATCCCATTAGTTCTCTACTAGTATTATCCTAAGCGCCTACCGTGGCAGAGGTTGGAGAAAGGTTGCTCACTTTCAGTCCCAATCAATTGAGGGTCCTCAACAGGAAAACATTAATAGTTGATCCATTATCGATAAGAGAGAGTGGGACGGTCTTCCCCGTGACTTCGACAGAGATATTGAGAGCACAGTTATGATTTGGCCTAATCTTAGGGATTTTTTCTTCGAAAAAGGAGAGTATTCTAATAGAGGCTAGAGATCCGACCAGATTCACTGCTTCTTCGGACGTGGTGGTGAGTAGTTTGATCAGGGCATTTCGGTGTAGTTGGGATTTTCTTCAACTGATCGAGTATCTTGCTCTCCTCTATGGTCATTTCTGGCATAGGAAGATTCTCAACACCTTTTCCTTCATCGATCGATAATGGTTGCATGTTTGGAACTTGGTAATGCCACCCTCACTTGGTGATATGGTTCACAGAAGAGTGAAAAACAGAAAGCCCATTTTTTCATCAATCTCAGGTTATTCAGCCTCCTTGTTTATTTCTCCCAATAACTCATCAAACGATATTATTCCACATATGCTGACTATCGGGCTAGTCTTTTTAGAAATTTTCTCTTCATCTGAATCATCGAATTCATCCCCTCATCCGGTGGCAATGACATCATCCTTCCACGAAAAGTTAATGCACTCCACAACCTCAATGGCTTATTAACATAGATCCTTCCATTCGATGGGGAGATGTAAAAGCAAAGGGACCAGTCACCCTTGTAGTTTCAAAACATCGAGTAGCTCAAACATATTATAAATATCGCCGGTCTGTCGGAATATGTAAAACCTATGTGTGATAAAGATCGAATAGATGCGCAAATTCCAATAACAAACTTATTTAATTAGAGTCAATTTGTGAATCAAATTAATTCAGCCCTCAAAATCAACTAGCTATGTGCGTGCATGTGTCAAATGAACATAAATAAAATATAAGACACAAAGTTCAGGAAAAATCGCTTCAGGGCAAAATCGTTTTATTTCACTATAATTGTAAATCGTAACTTACACGGATTACAATGAAATACAGTTGTTTGACACACAAATACCCACAGCCATCGATCGGTGTCATCAATAATGATATACGTACCAAAATCCACAAGAACCGCAGTCCTATTTTCAGTAAAGATCCACACACAGCGAACTTCAATGACACGCAGCCATACGATGTTGAAATCCTCTCCACAAAGGTTTGAAAACTAGCAAAGTGTGTTCTCGAACTCCAAAATAATTTGAAAACTAGAAAAGTGTGTTCTCAACTCCAAAAAAAATCACATGAACAATTGGGACTTTTATGAATTGAAAAATAAGAGATTAAACTCTAAGAAGCCAAAAGTGTTCTGCCAATATAGCATTATTTTGCAGAATGAAAAACATACAGTCTTCTTGTGGAAAATGGAGTTGAAAAGATCCTTTTACAGAAAACTTAAGGCGGAAGGTCGTTCGAGCAAGACACGCTGTCGTTCGAGCAAGACACGATGTCGTTTAAAGTATCGTGCGACAAGCAATGTCGTTTGAACGATATACGGTGTCGTTCGAACGAGATGATTAAAATAATAATTTTTTTCTCATTTTTCCTTTCAGTAAATACACAGCCTCAAACACTTCGAAAACTATTTTTTTACGAAAAACATTTAAAGCTCCGCACCAACAATTAGAAAATATTTTGTGAATAATATCCCAATATCCTAAGTGAATTATTAAGGAATTAAAAACACAACTTCACCAAATTCATTTGGCGGAGGCTTGATTATTGATCAAGCTTGATATTCGGACCGTCTCGTTGCGTATTTGATCTTAAACATCTTCGACGGTTGTAGCGGTATACGACATACTTAATTGTGACGGACTATGTCCTTACAAAATAAGTCTGCCACGATCTGGACGACAACATATAGACTGACTTCATCTGTTAGTATTTCCTAATTGTCTGACTCTCGGGCCCATTTTCGAGCTTCTAAGAACAGTGCACTGAATCTCTGACAGTCAATGGTCATTTCTGAGGACAATTTCAGTAAAAACTCTAGAAGCTAGTTTAATACGGCTGACAATTCCATATCTTTCCCTCTAGAATGAGTACGAATAGATATGCATGCTCTAGCAAGAAGTGATGGAGCCTGATCGACAAAATAGGTAGGATGCAGGCAGTGTTCTAAAAAATGTGCCTAGGCATGAGACTTTTTAGATTCGCCAAGTTTTGGCCCTTGGCGTGGACTAAGGCATGGTCAACTGTGGTCAACGTTTTGGGAGTAAGTCGAGTTTTTTTTTTCTGATGTTTACCCAAATGACGTTGTTTTGATATCTTTTAAATAAAAACAAAAAAATAACCCACGCTCAACTAAAGCTAATATCTCATGGTCAAAAAAACAAAAACAAAATTCATTTCTTCTCAGTTCTCTCACGATCGTCGTCCTCCCCTTTTCTTCTTTGTTCATCCCCTTTTCTTCTCAGTTCAGCCACTTATCATGTTCGCCCCTTGTCTTTTGTTGACTGAACTCGTTCGTCGAAACTCAGGTAAGGGTTTAAAGAATTTATTTACAGTTTTAAAGCATTTATTTGGGTCCTAATTTATTCAGCCCTAATTTGTTTAGCCCTAATTAATTTATTCAGGTAAGGGCATTTGCCCTGCTAACGACCCTGTTTTATTTGAGTTTATTTTATGGAAACATAATTAGTTTGTTTATGGGTTTATTTTATGGAAACGTAACGCCCCTGTTTCAATTTTATTTATGAGCTTGAAAATTTCTGAAAGCACCTTTTATTTATGAGCTTGCAAATTTTGTTTATTAGCTTGCAAATTTTGCAATATGTTTTTGTAATCTATAATGCATTAACTTTACAAACTTTGTTTTCGCAAACTGTACAAATTTTGTAATCTGTTTTCGCAAAATTTTTGCTTGTAATCTTCATGCTAATTGTTATAGACCTGTTTTCATGCTAGACCTATTTGTAATCTGTTTTTAATTTGTAATATCCTTTCTTGATGTTATTGTTTCAATTTTATGTTAATAATTTTTTTTTTTTTTTTAAATATAGGTTAATGGATCCAAATGAATCTTCGTCGATGGCATCCAATGAGGCGTCATCAAAGAAAGATCTTAGTGATGTTGGATGGAAAATCGTGGTTCGTGTGAATCCAAAAAATAATAATGTTATCAAGTGTACATTCTGTGGAAATATTACTAAAGCGGGATCTATAGACACAAAATTAATGTATCCAAAATCAAGGGGTTAGGTGTTGCACCGTGTAGTAAGGCTAATGAAGAGCAAAAGGACAAATGTATTGAGGCGCTTGAAGAGGAGAAACACAAGAAAGTCCAAAATTTGGTGAGTGATAAAAGTAGGAGGAGTGAGTTAAGTTTAACGAATGAGGAGGAGGATGAAGAAGAAATTGAAAGCCTTAAAGGTGGGAGTCGTAAAAGGGCTTTTCGTGGTCCCATAGATCAATTTACGAGGGAAATTAGGTTGGATGACTCATATTTATCCACTTGCATGGAGAAGAAGCAACAAAATATTAACGATGATGTTGATAAGAGAAGGACGTTAGTAGTTCATCAATATTTAGCGAAGTGGAAATATGAAGCAGGGGTACCTTTCAATGCAATTGACAATGATAGCTTCAAGAATTTTTTTAATGCGGTTGGGTTATATGGCCCGGGTTACCAACCCCCACGCAATACCAACTGAGGGAGCCTCTTTTGAAAGGGGACATAGAAAAAGGCTCCCAATGCGTATATTGGTATTCAATTTTCAAGGTATGTATCATTTTTTTTATAAGTGGTTATTTTGATTTCATTCATATTGATTAATATTATTTATTTAAATTATTTTATTGGCTACTTTGAATTTTAATTGCATGTAATTGGGTGATAATATGATGAGGATTTATGGAGCATGCATATGGAAAAGGCGCTGCAATTGCAAATATACGGACATATTTTTAAAGTAGGTACCATTTTAGTATTTTTATTAGCCTTGTTATAATTAAAAAAATATTTAAATATATTAAAAAAGACCTAAACGCCTAAGGCGTCTAAGGCTTGGCCTTCAAGCCTCGGTCGCGCCCCGCATTTTTTAAAACCTTGGATACACGAGAAACTATGGTTAAACTTGGAAAGGTTTAGGAGATTATATGGGGATGATGGGTGATTTGTTGTGTCCAATCTGGATTGATAAATCAAATTCTAGGTCTTCCTCGAGGAAGACGACATTTGCATGATTTGGTAGTGGATTGTGGGTAGCGTTTGGTTTAGGACTGGTTGGTGGGGCGATGATAACCCGGTCAATTAGACCTTGGATTATATTTCAGAGGTGGAAATACTGATCAGTGGTATGGCCAGCACTTTGGTGAAAATCGCAATGGGCGTCTGGTTTGAAATTTTTGGGAAGTGGGTTTGGTAATGGACGAGGGTCCAATGGCTTGATAAGATTTCGTCTTAAAAGGGCTTGGTAAACTTTGGAGAGGATATCATGAAGCTTGGTGTATTCCTTCTTAATTGGGTTAGGGTAGCTTTCTAGTTCCCATGATGTAACAGGCTGAGAAATATTATTGATGGTTGAAACTGTGGTACTAGCAAGCTTTTCATACTTTTTGGGAGTGAATTGTTCAGATACTTTCTTTAGTTCAACTTCTGTTCTGGCAAAACCTTCTTCGATTTCTAATCTTGCTTCTCGGAGGGATCGAAAATGAGCGTAGTACTATCCTCCCATCATCTCTAGAATATAGGGTAAGAAGTTATTCTTCACGATACTGACTTGCTCCTCTTCAGAACACCGGTTGGTCATGGTGGTTGCTTTATCTCTCCACCTTAATATAAAGTTACCGAGCAGTTCTAAATCACGGTGGGTGACTTCCAATTCTTTGTTGTACTTATACTATGACATGATTTCACGGGCAACATCCTCCCAACTGTGGATTCTGGACTCCTCGAGAGATAAGAACTAGCAAAGAGCGTTATTCTTCAAAGTCTGTTGGAACATTTGGGCCATTACTTACTCAGAGGTACCTAGGAAATTCATGGTTCGATGGTAACTGCGGAGATGAACAACTAGGGGTCCACTACCCCCAAACTTCTCGATGTTGGGTATCTTGAATTTTTTTGGCAGCCTTGCTTTAGGATAGGAGACATGTGAGTGTAGTCCATGTAGTTCCTAAAGATTCTGACTTGGTTGAATTTCTTGGTCAACATCTTGAGGTCTTCTTTGACCTTATTCAACTCTTCCTCTTTTGGATCAATAGTAATGGGTAAGTTAGCCCCTAGCTGGGCAAAATTTGGCATAGGGAGATGGGCTGGCGATGGACCATTAGTAGGAGGGGCACGTGCAGCGTGCTGATATTCCTCGGGGACCCATATAGGTTGGGGTTTGGGTGGTCCCATAGCGCGAGGGAAGAGGACCTCAGGCTCTTCGAGAATAGGGATATGGTTTCGTTGCATCTCGTGAACCTTGGTTTGAAGGTTATCAATCTTAGCAGTGAGTTGGGTTAGGACCGTCATCAAATTTGATTGTACATTAGGTATTTGGTCTGTGTTCTCCATGGAAAGCAGATGAATTTCGGACCTGAAGGAAGCAGGGAGGGAACTGACGAAGCCTCGGGGTGGTTCGACAGAAGGCCAACGCCAATAGGGAGCCAGGCCAAGGGTCGAGTATGCGATCGACCTGAGAAGGAGAAAAATTCAAATTTATTTTTGAAAAAGAAGGGTGAGAAACTATTATTTTTGAAAAGGAAGGAAAATATTTTTGACCTTTTTTTAAGAAAAGATGAGCACAAAATGTTTTGGGGTAAAAAGGAAGGAAAAATATTTTTGGTATAAGGAAAGGAAAATGCTTTTGGTATTTTTGATAAAAGAGGGAAAAATATTTTTGACACTTTTGGTAAAGAGAGAGGAAAAACAAGAAAAGGGGTCTCGGCATGATTATTATTATGTTTATTATGTTCTCACTTGTATTAGGTTTACCTAAATGCAAAAGGAAATATTGCACGGGACCCGAACCTGGCAAAATTGGGTTTGAAAAATATGTATTAGACTTTTTACCAGGCTTATGGGCAGGGTCTCGTTCTAAAAAAGACAAATCACGCAAAACTTTGGGCGGCATGTCGACCTGTCATTTTGGCAGAGTTTCGGGTAGAAATTGACAAACTAAATATGAGTGCCTACGGTTTAACACCTATATAAGGGTATGCAGTTGTTGGGTTAATTGGAAGGGTTTCCCTCTTTGGCATGACTTCCACAATATACGTCTTGATTTTGACGGCAATCGATACGTGTGGACAAGTCATTTGATATACCCGAGTGTACGTGAATTGCCTCACTATATACTCGTGGGGATAGTACGTGTTATATTCGATGTATGTGAACGAGTTCCCTGCGATATACCTCTCGTTATGAGTTCAGTCAAGCGGTAAGATGCGGGGGAACCGCTCAATATACGTCTAAGGAACTTGGCCAATGAAATGTGAGAGTCATATCGCTTAGGCAAATTGTGACCTACCGGACCAACACCCATCACGAAGTGACCCCCAGTTACGAGATAAAATTTCGTCAATAACCATAATCTTTGGTGATGTAGTGTGCAAAAATGTATGATTCTTGATTAGTATATTATGGAGATAGTATCTTTATTTTGCATGATGAGCGTTATACTAAGCACGGGATAATGTACAAGTATAAAAAGTAAATCTAACATGGAGCATAAAGATTATACTAAGCATGGATATGTGAATGATGTGTGACTATCTATAAGTGAGTATGTGGTAGTGAACCTAAGCATGGATCAACTACAAGTGGTGTGTGAAAAGTGTGAGTGAGCATAGATGTAAGTGTGATAAGTGGAGGTGTCTGTTAGGTGACACTTAAGCATGGATATTTAAGTGGTGTGTACAACATGTAGATATAAGTGATCCTAAGTACATGTAGTGTGAAGTGTACATAGAGAGTATCTACAAGTGTGTGAGTGAATAGTGATATAAACATGAAATATATATGTGCAATAAATAATAGAGGAGAAAAGAGGGAACATACAGGTAGGTGCATATGCACACAAGAAAAAAAAACACCCATGCAAACAGAGTTTATCCCACTTATGAAGATTTTCCCCATCGGAGTTTCCACTGTTTCCATCTCCTATTTTTGGATATCTTCTATCCTCACTCCCTCCCGCGGGGTGGGGGCAAGGAAGGGAGAAAGAAAAGGGTCTCGCACCCTCTTACTCTCTAGGAGCGTGTTGGCCATCGTCGGTGTGGGGTGAATGTAAAGAGATGGATTCACGAACCTATTTTGTACAAAACAGGTAAAAGAAGTCTCTGACTCGAGAGAGTGGCATCAAAGACAAACTGATGCTTACGAAACCAATAGTTCGAAGGGTTTGGGGGCAAAGTTACGGAATGGGAAGGTGTTAGGCACCCATCCCGCCCTTTTGGTCTCTTATAGGCTTGTGTTATTGTTTTCCTTTACTTCTTCATGAAATGTGTGTGCGTGTATATATATGGAGATCGGAATTACCCAACTCATACCATGGAAGAGTTAGAGTGAGGTGATCCATAGGAATGTTTTTAAAAATGATATTTAAAATATAATTTATGCATTTATCGTGACATTGATCTTTATAATGAAACGATAATACGTGTTGGATGAAACGCTACTAAGGATCACATATATAATATGTATTACAATAATGCAAGAATATAATAAATGCGAAAATGGGGAATTTGGAAAATTTAGAGAATTAGAAAATTGAAAAATTGACAAATTGGACTTCTCAAGTCTCGGATTTTAATCTGAAATGCCTATGTAGCCTATAAAGGAATCAAAGTCCACGTAGTTCGCATGTGCCATAAGGGTTGGGTTTATCCCATATATTCGAACGGGATTTTATTACATGTGTGCGTGTAGAAAATGTTTTTTAGTTTGGAAAAGTGTGATGGATAACCCCGTTGGAATTTATAGGTATAACCCTTTTTTGTTTGTTTTGGATTTTTTACAGAAAATAAAGTATGTGCAATATAACTAATAAAAATGTGAGATGTTAATGTGTATGAACTAAAGTAAGAACTATATTATGAATCTAATGTAATAAGAAATTTAAAGAGAGAGAGGGACTTGGACCTTATTTGAAGCTTGATCTTGATCTTAGAGGAAATCCCTTGAATGTTGGATGCGAGAGGATAATACGTTGCCAAATTGGGTATGAAAAGGATGGAAATGTGAGATTGAATGGAATTTTACATGAGGAAACTTCGTTGATTGCAAGAGAATGTTGTTGAGATCACTGATGCCGATGGATCTGAGGTGTGCCTTAGGAGTGAGGTCATGCCCTCTATTTATAGGGTCAGGGTTGGTGCCGATCGGCATGGTCCCAGTCCTGTCAATCGGCAGGTAACCCTTGACACACTACAGATTGGCAGTGAAATGGACCTGCCAATCGCCAGTCTCGTGCAGATTTTTTCAAAAAAATGGTTATAGAACGCAATTTGTTAATCCAAATCGTGCATACCATTAAAAAGGTAATTCAGATAAGTTTAAGAGTCCTTTGCACCGCTCCCAGGTCTGGGAGTTTACTTTGAGTTAAATGTGGCTCGGAAGCACACGTCGGTCTTTTGTACGGGAGATCGTCGGATGGAAATGGATCATTCGTCGGAATGGCAAGTCAAAATACTGCACGAGGCAGACCGTTGGAATGCTTATGCAATGTACTTTGGCATTCCAAAGTGATTTTATTTGTCCGAAGAGTTGACCTTAGTCAACTGGGGCCCGAAAGCGCCCGATGACCTCTCGGAGTAAAACGGATCATTCGTCCGTACTGCAAGTTAGAATCACGTACAGGGCGGACATTTGGAAATGGCATTTAGTGACCTTCTAATATTCATTCAGTATCATTTGAGTTGAAGAGTTGACCTTGGTCAAACGAATCCAGGGAGTGCCTGGTGGCCTCTAGATCAATTTTTGGGAGAAAATAGATCATTCGTCTGAATGGTTATGCCATTTTGCACAAGGGGTGGACCATTGGAAAGGGTTTTCAAATCCTTTCGAAATTTCATTGAGATTTTGCTCTGGCGATTAATTTGATTGGAGTTAAATCGGGTCCCGAGAGCGCCGGTGGCCTCCAAATCGATTTTTTGTAGTAAAATGGTCCGTTTGTCTAAATCGTTATACCGATTCACACATGGGACGAACCATTGGAAAGGGGATTTAGAGCCCTTCGAAGCTTCATTGAGATTTTGCTCTGTCAATAGAGTTCGTCAAAGTCAAATGGAGCTTGGGAGCACCCAATGGCCTCAAAATCGGTACTCATAATATGACCTAGAATTTGTTGTGAAATGGGGAGGCGCTAGGTACCTAAGGAGATACTTAGCGGGTCCTAGAATGCGGTGTCTATAGAGTGGCTGGCTGTTGATGACTATACCGGCCTGGAGTGGCAATCTATGGTTCCCCTTGCATTGGGCAATGAGAATACCTTTGATTTATTGAGCGTGTAGCTGATGAACATATCATGTTATGCGAGCCTGCATACCATCGCTCGTTTATGGTGTAGAACCCTAGTGGATATGTAAGCATTGTGACTTTTGGTATTCCAATTTATTTTTCTCTTTGTTCTTTGTGCTAATGAAGGGTTTTTCTTCTTTTTTTTCTTACAGACTGACATATCTCCCTCGAGCATTCGATCTTAGGGAATGACCGGTCTGAAAGAGGTTTAGGATAAACTCCCTTCTATTGTACGATGGATGGTTTTATACACTGGTTTTGGCCATTTGGGGCAGGCTTTGGATAAGACAACGCGTTCTACTGTGGTGTTGTGTGCTCTGGCGACGAGGTGGTGGGACACTACCCACACATTTCATCTTGGTTAAGGGAGATGATCGTTACTCCCATAGATGTCCAGCATCTTACGAGGGTGGATTACGAGGATTTTAGATAGTGGTTGATTGTATTTTGAGGGTGATACTAGAGGCGGTGCATGCAGTTTAGGGGGACGTGGGTAGAATCGTGTCGTGAGATTCTATCCGCATTTCTGTTTTGAGGAAGATGCTTTTGAGGAGGAGGGTGTACATAACTGACAGGCGATGGGTGAGATAGACTACCCATCTATTTATTTTCCTTCTGCTTGGTGGATTTTTGGTGGCGACGAGTGGCGACATCATCAATCTTTAGTCCTTACCATTTTTTAGGACGATTTCTGACGACCAGCTATATGATTGAGGAAGCCTGAATTTGGCATCCCTTTATTATTCTTTGGATTCTTTTAGCCGGTGCAACCGACAGACTTTTATGGGAGCCACGTAACTTATGGAGGTAATTTTGGATTCATTTCTTTTTTTATGCATTTCCTTGCATTCTCCCTTAATTACTTTTTTTTCTGATTCCTTATCTTTTGCAGACATGGTTCTATGAGGTGATTGGGCACGATGCAGGGTTGATGTCCCAAAAGGATGAGGATTTAGAGGACTTCGTCGGATGTTTCGATGGCGAAAGTCCAACCGGCTATCGAACCAGTCTTTATCCTTAGTGAATGTGCGGCTGGTTCTAAATGCCCTTATAAGCGACCAGATTATCTTTCGTCTCTTCTGAGTTCTTTCTTGGCATCCTCATTTCTTGAGTAGATACTAATTGCATGTGTCTTTCTACCCCTGGGGGGTGACTCCACAGGATATGGGTGATGGGACTACATACGTAGATGCGACGGTTGATTGTGCAAGAGTTTTGATACATCTAGTACCTAGGAGAGAGGATGGTGAGGCAGATTCTGAGGAGGAGGTAGTGGTCCCACTGTTGGTTCCCCCTATGCATATGAGGCGGGTGAGGGGTATATCAGATGATTCTCCGGCAGCAGCAATGATCACCGAGCACTATACGCACTATATAGATACAGTGGCGAGCTATGACTTTCTGGATTTATGACGAGATGGTTGATGCCCCCTTATATTAATGACATGGAAAATATGCCTCCACCCGCAAAAGATTCGAGTAGGGGTACTAGAACGCCGGTGGGATCGGCCCACAGCACGAGTGGTGGCACATCGGTAGTGGCGATAAAGGAGGCCCGGATCATTCAGGTTACATCCCCTTCCAATAATTTTCAATTTAGTAGCAGGGAGTGACTGAGAGTGCCACACCGTACTTAGGCATTAGTGTCTACGTTGATGAGGCTTACGGATAAGGACCCCTAGGGTGAGGTATACCCTTTCTCTTTCTCGTTTCTATTGATTTTTCTTTGCTCCTTTACTGATTGATGTTTCTTTTGTCATTGCTTCTTTGCTTGTAGTATGTTCGTGTGCTGACCAACTGGATGAGTGATATCAAGGAATGTATGGACACCATGTCTAATTATATCAATAATTTTGCTCCGTCCTGCTTTGTGTCGTCGGCCACTTCAGATGAGGGTTGTGGTTCTGGGAGTGGAGGATACACCATTCATCGCTGAGGAAAGCTCGTTCACCACGGAGGTTAAGGGCTTGAGAGGGAAGGTTGAGGGTTTGGGTGGAGTCTCATTTGTATTTTTTTTCTTTTCTATCTACAAAATGTAATCAAGGGAAGTAAGATGATATAAGAAAAATATGCATTTTCTTTTTGGTATTCTTCTTGATTTAGTGACTTATTCTATATGAACTTTTTGATTTTCTATTGAGATTGTTTCTTTATGCAAAGATAGAGCTAAGCATGAAAGGGAAAATGTTTATTGTCTTAGAAAATAGGAGTAACAGTAATTAAAAAAGATTTTGAGTAAGAATTTATTTTGACAATGAAAATGGTTTTTCGAGGAAAATATTTATTAAATAAAATAGATAAATGGAATAATTTTAAAAGGAATGACCCGGGGGTAGTTTTTTAAATAAGGATTTTTTAAAAATGATTTTGGTAATAAAGGAAAGATGAAATTTTCTAAAATACGGGGGTTGTCAATTGGCATACCCTTTACCTGCCTATTGGCATGGGGGTCAAGTCAAATCACCCCTAGGCTTTGATTGCACTTTTGCGGTACTCCTATAGGGCTGAGAATTAATCAAGTTTCCATAGTCTTTATTTTTTGCCAAGGATGGTATGCGATGTGATTTCTCCACCAATACCCACATTTCTCTTCTTGCTTCTTATTTCCTATTACCAAATGTCTTTTCTCATGTATAAAGAATTATTCTCTTACCTTGATGGTCTCGACGCCATATGCCTATACAATGTGGATTAAGATTCATTCAACGTGCACAGGGTTTCTCTGTGGCATAATCAAGCCATCGAATGGAATTTTCTAAAAATGACAATACAATTTTTTGTATCCCAAGGACCATGTCTTCCGTTTTGGCCTAGATGAGGTATGTCCTACCTACGAGCAATTCTAAGCACTATTAGGGATCAACCCCAGTATGGCAATGGCTATGCCCGATTTTTTCCATTCTCCCAAACATTTTTGGCAGAGTTGTTTCATATTTCTCCTTCAAGGTCTCGACCATTTGTTATTAGATGGATTATTTCTCTTCAGGAGGTTCTGTATTTCGTACGCTTGAGGGGTTTTGAGGATGCTGGCTTTACCAAAGTTATTGACTTGGGACTTGCTACGAGGCTTTTACTGGTGACAGGGGACTTGAAGACTAATCCCCAAGTGTCTGCGATAACGTCCTGGATGTCTTACCGCCATAATCCTGCGGTGATGGTGCTAGTTGAGACCTGTAACAGTTTGGATGCTTGTAAGGAGGGCCATTTCGACTTCGTGAGAGGAAGCCTGGTAACATTGTTCATGTGGCTTGCACTGAGATCTCGTCTGGTTACCCCTCCTGAGTATCCTTTAGTGGGTGTGCCTAATTTTTTTGTCCGACCTTTCATTAGTTTTGGCCCTTTTATAGAGAACTAGGTCAACTAGTTTGTGGAATATGGAGCTCGATGTCTTCGTTGGTCAATATCATGGGGGAGAATTACAGCCTGTTTTGCATCTTGGTGAGTATCGGTATGTATGGTTAGTTAACTTTTTCTACACTTTCTTTTACTTTCCCGAGAGGCTTCTGCGCCAACTCGAATGGGAATAAATTTTGCCCCTCACATAACGAACTTCTTCCCTATGGAAGACCTGACTGAATCATTAAAGATGATGTTGGATTCCTTGTGGCTGCGCCGCCAACCGTCTCCCCGTCCATTATAGTTTATAGAAGGGACCTAGCATGTATCCAGGGACTAGTTGAAGTGGTTATGGAAGCAAGTAGTGGAAAAAATCATAGAGGAAGAGACTGGTCAAAGGTGGTTTTTCGCTATTGACACCATTGTCCATGATTATCAGCGCGTACCGCTCTTTGGAGCGCATATGGAGTGCTAATCAGGAGTGGGAGACTTTAGGAGCTCCAGGAACTAGGAATGATGACGAAGTAGGGCTGTCAGGCAGTTAAAGGCAGTGTCTTGTGAAGCTTGGGCCATTTTTGTGAAGCTAAGGCTACTTCGATGTTTTGGTGTTTTTTATGGGTTTAGGAATATTTTTTGTGAATCTAGGTAAGGGCTAGGTTTAAAGATGTTTTAGTTAATGGAACGGGTTGGATTGTTTAACTCCCTTCACAGATACTTTATGTAACAGCGTTGTATTCCTTAATTAGAAATAAAAATGATTTTGATCCTATTTTATTATGCCTCTTGATGAGTTTTGCATTTGAATTATCTATACCAATCGCTAAGACATACATAATCCTTTTGCTCGTGTAAATGATGGAATGAACTGTCATTTTTAGAGGTTAGAAAAGAATAGCATTTTGTGAAAAATAAAGGGGATTGTGCCCATGTATGGCGTATGGGTTGCTTACGTACCTCTGGGGTTTTTGAAAATTTTCATAAATCTCATTTTAAAAAGAAAATATTGTTAAGAGGATCAAGTCCCACGTAGTTTTGGTTAGGAGAAATAAATATTATTTTTTTTAGAATAGAAAGGGGATGAGAAGAGTCGTAGTGCGCCGAGATTTCGGGCTAAGGGTAAAATTTCTTGAGATGGTCCAATTTGAGTAGATGTGCCATCTCTTCTCCAGATCTGTGAGCATAACACCGCCGCCTAAAAGAGTTTTTTTCCCAGCGAAGGGCCACTCTAATTTTGTTTGAATTTCCCTTTGGGGTCCCAGACAGGTTCTGTGATCTCCTTGAGGGCAAGGTTTCCTTCCTGGATACTGCTGTCCTTAACTTTTCAGTTGAATGAACGCATTATCCGGCGATTATACCCTTGTATATGGTACAAATCCTTAAGCCTTTTTTCATCCAAGAGTGATAGTTCCTCAAAGTGCCACTGATTCTAATCTCCCTCACTAACTTTGCTTTTGAGTATGACAAGCAGGGAAAGTATTTCTAGCTCAACGGGTAGGACTGCTTCAATGTCGTACACTAGATAATAAGGGGTAGACCCAGTAAGCATTCTAATTGAGGTGCAGTAGCCCCAAAGGGCATAAGTTATCCGATCGGCCCAATCTCTGTAACTCTGAGTTACCTTGTTGATTATGGTTTTGAGGCTTTTAATGGCGGCTTAAACTGCACTACTAGTTTGGGGTCGGCATGGAAAATATTTGTATCTCTGAATCCCATACTCGTCGACTACTTATATAACCTCAACTTTGAAGTGGAGTCCATTATCTAATACTAACTCATCAGGAACTCCGTATCTATTAATGATGTTTTTTTCTGATAAACTTGGCCACTTTCTTGGCATTTAGCACTGCGTATGACTTGGCTTTGACCCGTTTAGCGAAGTAATCGATGGCGATCAGGATGAATTCATGACCATTTGAATCTTTAGGCATAACTTTTCCTATGATGTTAATTCCCCGGGTGGAGAAAGTCTAGGGAGAGGTCATATTGTATAGTTCTCGAAGAGGTAAGTGTCGGAGATTGGCAAAGTGATAGAATTTTAGGCATCTTCGAACATAAGCAGTGTAATATTGAACCATGGTGGTCTAATAATACCCTTTACGGATGATCTTCTTGGAAAGCATATGACCGTTTATATGGTGGTTGTATTCCCCACTGTGGATCTTTTGCATCATTTCTTCAACATCAGCCCATGCTATGCAATGCAAATGGGTTCCATTGAAGTTTCTCTTGAAAAGCGCTTTATCGCAGATGATATACGGGTAGCCAATCTGGGAAAGGTCGTACGGTCTTTCTAATCTGCATCTCAGGGATACCTACCTGTTTGAGGAGGCGTCAAATGTCATAGTACCATAACCTGACCATATCATAATCTTCCTCAGTGACGAGCTCAATGTGGCAGCAGTGAGTGGGCATAGCTTGCTTCAGAACCAGGAAAGGGGCCATTATTATTCCCCCATACATAAAGACTATGGAGGTCAGGGTGGCATTAGCTAGGATGTTCTTTGCATGAGACAGGTAGTGAAATGTGACATCTTTAAATTGAGAGACCAACTTTTCTAGGTAGGTGTGGAAGGGTAGGAGATTCTTGTTTTTAACTTTCCACCTTCTGAGGATTTTTCTGACGATGAGGGAAAAGTCTCCGTAGATGTCTAGGTATTTGATACCTTTTTTTAGGGCGATCTTGAGGCCTATAGTGCATGCCTCATACTCAGTCATGTTGTTAGTGCAATGGAAGTCTTATTTGATGGCAATGGGGATGTGAGAGTCATCATGGGAAATCAAGAGTATCCCAATGTCATATCAACTTGTTGGTCACTCCATCAAAGAATATATGCCATCTAAGGTCCTCCTGATAGGTAGAGAGAATATCTTCATTCGAGAATTCAGAATCCCAAACATCAATTTCATCCATGGGGTAATCAGTAAGGTAGTCGGAGATGGCTTTTATTTTTAAAGCTTTTTGCGTGACGTACAAAATATCAAACTCGACTAGCAACATCAACCAATGGGCCATTTGGCTGGACAAAGCTGACTTTTCTAGAAAGTATTTAATAGGATCCATACGGGATATTAGTCAGATGAGGAAGAAAAGAATGTAATGTTGTAACTTCTGCATGACCCAGACCAGGGCAACACATGTTTTCTCCAAAGTAGTTCAGCTGACTTCATATCCGGCCATTTTCTAACTAGAGAAATAAGTCGCTCTTTACTTATGGGACTCTTTAATGTAATGGGCTAGCAAAGCCCCTATTATTATCGCATTCGCTTGAAGAACTTTCAAAGGGCAGCAATATGACCTTCCTACGTCTTAGACTTGATGATCATATCGTCTACATAGACTTCGGCTTCCCTGTGAATAAGGTCGTGCAGGATGATTGTGGCAGCCCTTTGGTAGGTAGCCCTGGAATTCTTAAATCTAAATGGCATAATATTATAGTAGAAGGTTCCCCATGGGGGGATGAAGGTGGTTTTCTCCTCATGGTCAGGGTGCATTTTGATCTGGTTACACACAACGAATATATCGACAAACGATTTTAGGGCATGGCTAGCCATGTTATTTATGATCATGTCGATATTAGGTAACAGGTAATTGTCCTTTCGGGATGATTTATTCAAATCCTTGTAGTCAATGAACATGCGGAATTTTCCTCCTAATTTTAGTATGGGGATAATGTTGGCGAGCCATGTTAGGTATTCGACCAAGCGAATGAAATCCACTTTCAACTACTTGCCTACTTCTTCTTCGACTTTGAGCAACAATTCGATGCAGAGTTTCCTTAACTTCTATTTGACGGACTTGCATTCTGGGAATATCGAGATCTCATGCTGAGCTATTTATGGGTCAATGTCAGGCATGTCATCGTAGGACCATGCGAAGACGTCCACGAATTCCTTTATTAGTTCTTCAAATTGCGCACGCTCGTACTCGTTAAAGGTGGACCCTATCCTAATTTTGCGCTGATGGCTACTAGTACCGAGATCAGTAACATTAGTCTCATCATCATTAATTGAATGCAATTATGTTATTTTTTATTCTCCTTATTAAGAGTAGTTAAGAATTATTCATTTGTAAAATTATCATCATTAAAGGTTTGATTAGTTACAAGACAGTTAATGTAAGGTACATCAAGATACTCAAAATCCTCGTTTATTTCATTTTCCTGAAAAATAACATTGAGAATCTCCTCAAAAGAGGTCTTTGTTACATTGATATAGGGAAAAGGAAAAACAAAATCAGGTGAAGAGACTTGGATAGGGTAAACAACAAGGTCAGGTTGAATCTGAGCAAGTTAGACTGGTATAACATTTCAGTTGAGGAGAGGCATGTCGGTAACTTTGATTTGAGCGGCGGGTCCGACCGCACGGCATCTAAGCGGATCATGCAGAGACTCAGCTCTAGTGTTTTCAGGTCGAATGAGTCTTCAAAATCACTTTCCTCAGAGTCCTTGATACCTGTTATGACTTTCTCGGTGAGAGGCTGCACTTCATGTTTATAGTCTTCAGCCCAAGAGTTACTGTCTTGAAAGAAGATTTCTAGCCCAGGCTTCATCTTGTCAACATTGTCGTACCACGATTCAGGGAATCCACAAAAGGGGAAGTCTTCACCCTCCTTGATAAATCTTCCATTCAAAGAGTCTCTTGGAATAGTCTTTTCATTCTCCAAGCATCTTTTAGATCTCGATCGACAGATTTCTTTAAGTTCATCTGGTGAGGGTTGGTAACCCAGGCCATATGAGGGAAAGTCATCTTTCAGTACTATGGGTACAAGGATCCCTTACTAGCATCGTCCTAGTCCCATTTTGGGTATGAAGTGCATGTTCTTAAACATTTGAATTACATTAACATTTCCATGAGGTTTATGTTCTTAGCTAACTCGATCATCTAAAATGTCTCCTGCTGGAAGGGACAGTGGATCAACTCTGAAACCGGAGAGGAACGTGTCATTCATCCTATGCTGGATTTCCAATAGTAGATTTCTAGTGATGGCATTGTATTTACTATCATCATCCCCTAAAATAGTGATAACCTAACCTGTGGCGAATAACTTAAATTTTTGATGAAGGGAAGAGGATACCCCTCGGATGCTACGGAGACATGAACGGCCAAGGAGTAGATTAAAGCATGCGAGTATGTCAATGACATGAAACTCGATGGTGGGATTGATAGGGTCAGTCCTAGTGTGAGTTTTATGGACCCCATTACTTCTCGATGAGTATTATCATGAGCACACATGGTGGCAAAAGTTGGAGTGAGATCACTAACTTTTAGTCCCAAACATTTGAAGGTTCTGAGAGGATAAACATTGAGGGTAGATCCATTGTCAACAAGTGAAAGTGAGACTGACTTTCCTAAAATTTCAATGGAGATGTTGAGGGCATAATTATGATCAGGACCAAACTTTGGTATCTCTTCTTCGAAAAAGGAGAGGATTTTAGAAGAGATTAGGGACCCAACCATATTTACAACTTCTACGGGAGCAGTGTAAGGAGGGACTGTAAGTCCGGTGAGGAGCATTATCAAGGCATTCCGATGTAATTGAGAGACATAAAAAGACCCCTATATGGTTATATTGGCTTTGGTCATCTTGAGTTGATCAAGGACTTTTCTCTCTTTAATGATCATTTCTGGCATGGGGAGTTCTTCGAAAACTCCATTTCATTTATCTTCTTTGGTTGCATGGGGAATCAAACCTTTGTAGTGTCTCCCAGACCTGGTCATGTGGTTCACTGAGGCGGTAAAGAACAAGAATCTTGTGGCTTTATCTACCTCGGGACTGAATGGCCACCTTATTGATTTCTCCAAATTGATCTTCAAAGGATATCATTCCACACAAATAGGCTATTGGACTAACTTCATCCTGACTTGGTTCATCATCTGAGCTGCTAAAATCACCCCCCCCCCCCATTCTGATGGCAACTATGTCCTCTTTCCAAGAGTGATAAATGCATTCAACAACCTCAACGGCTTCATCATACAAATCTTCCCACTCGACGAGGAGGTGTAGGAGTGAAGGGACCAACCACCCCTGAAGCTTTAAAGTGGTGAGTAGCTCAAAAATGCTGCAGATTTCACTTGTCTATTGAAACGTATTGGCCTTGATTTGTACCACATCATCTAAACTGACTTCTTCAACAGGTACCACCCACTCATCTGATTCCCAAGCCTACTTTCGAGCTTTCATGAATAAGAAACTGAATTCTCAATAATCAATGGTCATATCGGCGGGCAATTTCATCCCAAACACTAATAATTAGTTCAACATAGCTAGTAACTCCATGTCTCCCCCTTCAGACTTGGTGCGAACGAAGATGCAGGTCCTTATAAGTAGTGACAAAGCATGATCGTTAAAGCAGGTAGGGTGTAGGAGAAAATATGGCCAAACCTTGAACGATTTGGGTGAGATTATAGGGATGATAGGTGCCTTGTTGGACACAATCTGGGTAGATAGGTCAAATTCTGGGTCACTTTCAAGAAATATGGAATTTGTACGTGCTAGAAGCGGGTTATAGATGGTATTGGGTTTAGGATTAACCGATGTGGCGATAATAACATGGTAAATTAGGTCGTGGATTATATTCCTAAGGTGGAATCATTGGTCGGTGGTATGATCTGCGGATTGGTGGAAATCACAATGGGCATCTGGTTTGAAGTTTTTAGGGAGTGGATTTGGTAATGGATGGGGGTACATGGGTTTGATAAGGTTTTGGCTTAGCAGGGCCCGATAGACTTTGTACAGAGGAGCATGGAGCTCGGTGTATTCTTTCTTAGTAGGATTAGGGCAACTCTTCGATGCCTAAGAGGTTACGAGTTATGAAATGTTGTTGATGGTTGAGACTGTCGCACTGACGAGCTTCTCATACTTTTGGGGAGTAAACTATCCGGGCACTTTCTTTGGCACAGATTCGACTTTAGTAATGCCTTCCTTAATTTCTACTTCAGCTTCTCGAAGGGCTCAAAAGTGAGGATACTACTACCCTCCCATGGATGCTCGTATATGAGGCAAGAGTTATTCGTTAAAATACTGACTTGTTCCTCCTTAGAGGTCCAGTTGGTATTATAGCAGCTTTCTCTCTCAACCTTCCTATGAAGCTACTGACTATTTTTCCAGGGTTTTGCTTGAGAAGCTCTAGATCTCATCGCGTAACCTCAAGCTCCACATTATACTTGGATTGAGACATGAATTCTTGAGCGATAGCCTCTTAAATACAAATCCTGGGTTCTTCGAGAGACAGAATCTACTGGAGGACACTTTATTTTAAGGTCTATTAAAACATCTAGGCCATTATCTCTTTGAAGGCACCAAGGAGGGTCATAGTTTGATGATAGCTTCGAAGGTGAACAATTGGGGGTCCAACTCCCCCAAACTTCTCGATGTCTAGCATCTTGAACTTCTTTAGTAGTCTGGCTTTGGGATAGGGAGACATGTGGGTGTAGTCTATGTAGTTCCCGAATATCTTGACTTGGTCGAACTTCATTGACAATAGTTTGAGGTTTTCCTTGACCTTGTTCAGTTTCTCCTCTTTGGGATCCATGGGTACTGCCAAGTTAGCCCCTGGTTGGGCAAGGTTCGAAATAAAGAGTTGAGTTGGTGGCAGCCCATTGGCAGGTAGGGCATGCGAAACATATTGGTACTCTTCTGGGACCAGACAGGCTCGGGAACGAGTGGACCCATGGCATGAGGAAAGAGAGCCTCAAATTCTTTAGGAATCAGGGCCTGGTGTCGCTGCATTTCATGGACCTCAGTTTAAATGTTCAATCTTGGCATTGATTTGGGCTAAGATGGTCATCAGATCGAGATGCACATTCGGGGATTGGTCGATGTTCTCTATGAAGAGCTAGTGAAGGTAGGTCCCAAACTCGGATGAAGTAGAAGAAGAACCGGCGGAGCTTCGAATTTGAGGAGTCATGCCATATGGAGTCAGGCCAAAATTGGATATGCGTTCGACCTGAGAGGGAAAATGGTTCAAATTTTATTTTCGAAAGAAGGAGGGAGAATTTTTTTAGTATCTTTGGTTTTCAAAAAAGGAGGAAAAAGGGAGAGTAATCTAAGTATGACTATTATTAATGTTATTATTAGGTTGTCACTTATATTAGGTTTCCCTGAATTCATAAAAAATATCAGACATGACCAGAGCCTGGGAAAATAGGGTTTGAGATTATGTAAGACACGGTTTAACTTATTTTAGGCTCACGGACGGGGTCCTGTTTCGAAAAAAGGTGAAATAGCACAAAAATTCGGGCGGTATGCCATCCCGAAACTGCGGCAGAGTTTCGCATGGTAATCGGCAAACTAAATATGAGTGTCCTAGGTCTGACACCTATATAAGGTTTATGCAATTGTTGGGTTAGTGGAAGGGTTCCCCCCTTTTGAATGACTTCCACGATATACCTCTTGCCTATAAGGGCAATCATTCATCGGTACGTGTGGATAAGCCATTTGATATAATTGAGTGTACGTAAATTTCCTCACTATATACCTTGTAGGGATAGTATATGTGAGAGAGAATTCGATATACTCGACGTATGTGAACGAGTTCCCTGTTATATACCTCCCATTATGAGTTTGGTCAAGCTGATGGGAGGGAACCGCTCGATATACGTCAAATATATGAGGCAATGGAAGGTGAGAGTCATATCGCTTAGGCTAATTGTGCCACGCATGATTAATTCCCATTACAAAGTGATCCCCCAGTATGGGATAAAATTTTGGTCAATATTGTCATGTCCTTGGTGATGTAGTGTGAAAAAATGCATGAGTCTTAATTAGCATATTATGTAAAGAGAGTAATTTTATTATTTTATTTGTATGACGAGTAAAGGGAATATTACACTAATGAGGGAGTGCATACAAGTATAAAAATTAAATCTAGCATGAAGCATGAAGACTATACTACGCATGGATATAAGTGAACGAGTGAAATATGAATATTTATAAGTGAGTGTGGGTGATAGTAAGCCGATACATGGATCAACTACAAGTGGTGTGTGATATGTTTAAGTGATCATGGAGATATATACAAGTGTGTGAAGTGTGGGTGGGTGTTAGTGAAGCCTGTGTAGGGATATTCTAAGTGGTGTGTGAAGCGTGTGAGTGGAAAGTGAAGCTAACTGTAAGTGTGTGAAGTGTACACGGAGAGTATATATAAGTGTGTGAAGTGTATAAGTGAGCGAAAAATGATATACATGAGATAGATATATAAAAAGTATATAGATGAGAAAAGGGAACATACACGTAGGTGCATATGCACACATGCAGAAAAGAATAGCACCCATGTAGAAATAGAGTCTAGTCCTCTTAAAAAATCCGCAGCAGAGTCGCTATTGTAACCATCTCGAGCGGGGATAGGAGGGCTTCCCCCCTTTCTTTCATGCATGCGTGCGGGATTACCCCTTTCTCAGGGCGTTCGACTGTCATCAATGTGGGGTAATATGTAGAGATAAAGTCGCCAACCTATTTTGCACAAAACAGGCAAAAGAAATGTCATCGTCTCAAGAGAAAGGCATCTAGGACAATATTGATGCTTGCGAAACCAAGTTGTTCAAAGGTCCAGGGACTAAGTTACGAAATGGGAAGGTTTAGACACCCATCCCACCCGTTTGGTCTCTCATGGGCATGGGTTAATCTTCTCCTGTCAGACTCCGTGAAGTGTGTGCTTATGTGCATAACATAGAAAGAGAATGGAATCGTTCAAATCGCATCATGAACAAGGATGGAGTAAATTCGTCTTTATAGGTGTTCCCAAAAATAAAAATTCAAAATATAATATAAGTGTTAGTCGAATCACAAGTCATTATGGAGGAACAAATGTATACATCGAACAATGCACAAGCACGTAAGAATATGACATTCATTAAGAATATATATATTAAAAACAATATGATAAATGAGCATGAGTGAGGACTCGAATCTCATGATTTATCCAAGACGCCTAAATAGATCAATGGGCATCAAAGTTCACTTAGTTCGAAGATAACATAGGGTGGGTTTTAACCCATAAATCCAAACGGGGGACTTCTTTTATATGCGTGTGTAGGGATAAACGTGCTTAAAGTGTGAGAATATGTAGTGAGAATCCCTCTTTTCGAATTTATTGATACACCCTCTTTTCTTGTTTTTTTGTTTTTTATGAAAACAAAGTATGTGCAAATACTACTAATAAAGGTTTGAGATTGAGGTATGTGATGTAATAAAATGAAGCACTAAAGTATAAATAAAACAAATAATGATAAAACAATAGAATTTAAAGAAATGGATGGAGAATAACACCTCCTTATGAAGACTTGAAGTGGATGTTGATTATAAATGTGCTGATCTCGCAACGAGGTGATAGTGGTAGGAGGAGATGGGGGGAGGGGGATTTACAAAATGGAGTATAAAAAGGATGGAAGAAATGTGGTAAATTGTCTTTTTAGGAAGGAAACAACTCTGAATTAGAGAGGATGTTATTTGAATTATTGAGAGGGATGTTCAGCGGTGCCTTTCAAAGTGAAGCCATGGCCTCTATTTATAGGGCCAAGGGGGTTCCGATCTTCAGGGGCCGGGACTTGCCTACCGACATAGTCCCTTGGGCACACTACCGATAAGCGGGGTCCTGAGGGTGCCATTCGACAGTCTGGGACAGGTTTTTTTAAAAAAGGTCATGAAATGCGAATCATAAGTCAGAATTGTTCGTAAGACAGACCATTGAAAAGGTTATTCATATCCCTTTAAGAATCTATTGAGCCACTCCTTGATTTGGGAGTTGACCAAGGTCAAACGGGGCCCGGAAGCGCTAGTTGGTCACTAAACAATAAATTTTTGGAGGAAAATGGATTGTCCATCCGAACCATAAGGATGATTCGTGCATGGGATGGACTGCTGGAGAAGGTATTCAGTGCCCTTTGAGATTTCATTCAGCTTCGTTTGGTTCAGAGAGTTGACCAATGTCAAACGGGGCTTGGAATTTTCCGATACCCTTCAGAGTAAAATGGATCGTTCGTCCGTACCGTAAGGTTGATTTGTGCATGGGGGAGACATTTGGAAAGGTTATTCAGAGCCCTTTTTAGGATCCATTTAGCTTTGTTCAAGCTGGAGAGTTGACCAAGGTCAAACGGGGCTCGAGAATAACCGGTGGCCTTTAAATCACTTTTTGGGGTAAAACGGACAATTCGTCTGCCGCGTAAAGTAGATTCACGCATGGGGTAGACCTTTGAAAAAGTTATTAAGAGACCTTAGAAGATTTATTGAGTTTTTCTTAGGTGAGAAAGTTGATCGATGTCAAACGGGGCCTAGGAGCGCCCAGTGGCCTCCAGATCAGTTTTGGTGTAAAACAGATTGTTCGTCCGCATTATAAGGCCGATTCGAGCATTGTGCAGATCGTTAAAAAGGTTATTTAAAGTCCTTTAAAGATTCATTAAGCTTTCACTCAGGTGAGAAATTTGACCAGAGTCCCAAAAGCGCCTGGTGGCTTCTAAATCAATACTCGGAGTATGACCTAGGGTTTGTGATGAACGATTGAGTGCTAGGGACCTAAGGAGGTGCTTGGTGAGGCTCCTAGGATGGGGTGTCTACAACGAAATTATAAGAAACTACTTCACAATCGACGGGAGTCGATACTGAGGGAATAATCCAAATAAGGAAACACATAGCACCTAGTCTTTCACCATTCCATAGTCACCCGTAATACACAGTCACTTCCAAATATTTAATTAATAAAAAATATATAAAGGATAAACATTGACATTAAATGTCATAACAAGCACATAAGGTAAATTTCACCATTTATATAATTTAAATAATGTAATGAAAATACTGGGTATTACATTGACTACTTTAGTAATTGGATAAATGTGGAACTCTTGACCCATGTCAGAGATGTTGCTGCATAACTATTCTTATTGAAAAAAAATCATCACGCATTTTGAAATTCCATAAATGCTGGCATTAGAAATAAAAGTATGTTCAATAATGGCACTTCAAATACTTTTATATCGAACTTGGGTCAATAACCATTATTCATCCTTTATGTTCCCCCCGAACCAAAAAACATGTTAGAATCTCAAAGAAGATTGTCAAGTATATTTGGGAACACCAATTCCATGGTTTGGAATTTGAACAATCCAATTTGGATTCCAAACTATAGAATTAGGGTTCCCAAACGCGCCCTATTAGGAAGACAATTAAAATGACACATGGCTTATTTGAATTATAGCTATAAAAAATAAATTAACACGCACATATAATTTTATATTCAGATCTTAAATTAAACTGATTTAATCACAGTTAAAAGATTATACCAAAATTCGATATAAAATAGTGAACCGATCTTTTCGAGGGCGGCCTAGCTACCTATAGACCATCTCCAACTATAATGTTCCAATGCTATTTTTCTCATCCAAAAAAACTGGTTTGCTTCATGACATTGGACATGTTCAACCTTTTTGCGATAATTCATTTGCTACACATTTCTCAGTCTCGCGGCTATTGGGATGTCATTATGAGGTGAGTATACACACACACGCGCGCGCGCACACATAATACATACATATATATACATACATATATATACATACATACATATATAATAATATGTTTAGTTATAATATTTGTAAAAAACTGAACCATAGTTTTTTTTTATAAAAATGTGTAAAAATATGAAAAAATAGGCGTAATAATCGCATGGATGGAGGGGTTAGATGATTGTATCGTGATACCGTGACATTCAAATATCCATTTGTGACCCTTTTGTAGTAGTTGGTTTATAGGTCAAGTGAAATATTTATTTATATTCTCTATCATATTACTAACCTTATAAGCAGATGTTCAAACTTATTGCAACTTTCCCTCTCTTGACACGTATCCTTCAACTTAGTGTGTTAAACGAAGTTTCACGTGTCATCAAAAATTAATATCAAACTCCATTCTCCCCCTCCAAATACTGTATTCATGCCCATCTATTCCCTCTCCATTTAGTCTTTTAAATTCATTCGACACTTTTTGATTTCTCTTAAAATAGTTGATATATTTCTCTCTATGTACATATCTCTGTGAACTTAACCCTCCATGCACCTAACCTCATTTCATTTCATTGTTTTTAATGTTTCATCCCATTTACAGTTTTATTTTGAACCTATTGACTTCTCTATCTCATCTTTTTAACTCGTTCAGCATTTCTCCAAATCCAAGCAAAATTTCCATCCCATCGTCTTTTTTGAGTTCCCCTTCTCTCTCTCTCTCTCTCTCTCTATTAGAGAGAGAGAGAGAGAGAGAGAGAGAGAACCGGCCTATTTTAATATCGGGTGGCCAATCCTTAATAAAAATAAAATAGGAATCTCAGTACGGTTTCATTCTCAACATTACTGTCGCAACAAGTAATAATAATATAATGAATAAAAATCATATACTAACTGAACCAAAAAAAATCATCATGCATAAATAAATAAATATAATGAACCAAGTAAACCATCAGCCACCAAATAGTAACATCCCATAGGAACAAACTGATAAATGAAATACTAAAACAATATTCTGACATAAATAAATTCCTATCGAACTACGGCAACACTCCCAAAATGAAATATCGGAATATAAAGATCTTATCTAGATAGAATGAGCCGAGGCGTCTAATTCAAATCATGTAGCATCCACAACTAATGCAACAGTAAGAACGGATCTATCCCTGCGGTCCCGACTACTACTGCTGCCCACTTGGGATTTTTAAAAGAAAAAATGAGAAAAAAAATTGCCCACGGGGCAAAGCCCGAAAAGTTTGAAAATATTTTGCAAGTAATTAATTCTTTTAAATCGATAACACTTATAGTGTATTACTTTCATAATTAATTTACCGATCGCACTCACATGAGACAGAACCTCACCTCTGATTTATAGTGCGCACCTAATGTGTTCATTTTAGATCCTAATTAAACTACCCAGTCTAATTAGGACATATAACTGCTATCCAAGCCCAAACCACGTAATAGTCTCTATTAGCTAAGTACAACTAGCTTCACTACGTATACATTCATAAATAATATTGCAGCGACACACGTGCTATAGATAAATATTCACACAATAAATATAACATAACTACGCCCGTACTATAATTGGATGTATACACTATATCCTATAAACATACATATATATCACTCGATATATACTTATAAACATATCCCCAGAGCGTGGACCTCACTGATACATCCCTCATGTGATATCAGGCTCCTGGCATCACACATCACACTAATACATCGAGTCGAAATCTCACCACCGATCCTAAACGTAAACACATACAACGAAGGCGATCATAAACATACGTCTGGGGTCTCGACCATATAACATTTAATGCAATCAGTCTCCAAGCCATCTCTATCTTCTCACGTGAATAATGGTCACAATAATACTATGACTTGGGGAATTAATCCCACACCTGTTGGTCAACACCAGGGTAGATTGCCAACTACACGCAACCTTTTAACGATAGCACTACCTAGCAGGTATGTTCAATATAAACAAGTAGCATACACAAATATATATATATATATATATATATATAAAGTACCGAGCTCGTATGCATATCCCACAACGCATTAGTCTCCCATCTCGAAGTTCAAACCAACTCTTCGATAAAATATCTAATTATTCACTCACTTTAATTCTCGATTCTCCTTGCCCGAACCCATCATTCGTTGGCCTAACACACTTACCAAGCCCCGTAAATATTCCCTAGTAGTTTCAATCTCCCCCAAAGCCCTATGGTCATTTTCCAAGCTCTAACGGGTCAAAAAAACGTACGAACAAAAAAATTGGGTTGGCCAGTAAATTAAACCGGTTCGCTCCCCCAGCGAAACAGTTCAATTCACTAGGCTACCTATCATCTTCTTCTTCTTCAAGTTTTTCTACTCCAAACCCTCCATAAAGGTCCGAGACCACCCAAACATAAAATTAACCTCCTACAACATTATACTAATATTCCAAAAGTATTTTAACGTATAATTAATCCAAATCCATCATCGAAACCTTAGGATTCTAAATCAAACATTTAAGTAGACAAACCCAGCATTTTTCCAATTTGAGTTTTCGTCAATTCAAACATCCTATCATTATTCTACATGTTCATCATGGTATAACCAGATTTAAATTTCAATTATTTTACAGAATTATCATCAACTAATTATCAATTCTAATATGATATTAATAATTACCTACAACTCTTAATCAATTGAACAAAGTTTCAACCTTTAATCTTTAAATCCCAGATTTTTATACCACTTAAGTATGAAAGTGATTAACTACATAAACGTGAAATTTAAAGCAAGTAACTACTTGCCTTAGAGGATTTAATCTAAAGTTATCTAAATTTGTCATGGGTTAAATCCGGAGATGATTTCCTTTCTTCTCTTCTCCAAGTTTTTCTCTGATTTTTTTCCTTTTTTCCCTTCTCTTGAACTATCTCTCTAACTCAATTATGCCGAATCTTAAAGGTGGGCTGCTATCCACATTCCCTACCCTTAAATACTTTCCAAATACACCTTAATCCTATTTTTTCTTAATCCTAGGTGTAAAAAGACCACCATACCCTTATATGGATCCTCCTATGTCTAAAAAGTTTTTAGAACTCAATCGTAACCCTCAGGTACCTATTATGGATTATTTCGATCCTTCTCGAATTACCGATGCACTCGAAAAGGTCATATGAGTCACCTAACTATAAATTCACCCACATCTCATCAACCGGGCCCGACATGTGCGTACAATACGCATCACTCATAAAATATGTTGATCTGTCGATGTAACACTCTATCGACATAGTAAAAATAAATCGTCGCTTTCACTCATACACGGTGTATATTAAATTACATATCTATTTGCTTATTGCATGCAAGTAAATAATAATAAATATTAATCATTTATCTCGCTAATCAATATTTATCGAAACTCAACTTAATTTCTCCCAGTTAAATTAATAATTATAAGCACACGGAAATTAGCGTGAATTAATAATCATAAAGTACGGACTATTATATATATATATACGCGTGTGTATGTGTGTGTGTGTTTGTGTGTGCGCATGTGGTGTTAAACCCAAAGAGGTAACTGAAGAAATTAAGTGCATTTGTTAGTGGTGATGAGGGAACACGCTCAAATGAATGAGATTGTTGATTTGGAAAGGGTCATGTTCCATATGTATTTTAGTAAGATAGGGCAAGTTGCCTTTCCTATACCAAAAATATCATTATTTATGTTTCAGTATTCAAACGGAGGAATCAGAACAAAGAAATACCTTTGTTATATTTTTATTTACAAATATGAAAGTGAAAACATAATGATATGTGGGGTTGCAAGAGCAAAAAGTTTGTGTGGTAAAATATTAGCAATCACTCATGAATCATTCTTTCAATTCAGGGTTTGCTAACTTTTATTTACCTTTTAACTATATATGTTAACAATTTAACATTTATAAATCTTATGTACCGTTTGATTCATAAGAATTTAAGTGTAAACTTATTAGATAGATCAATCCAGATATCAATTTTTCACTTTATTTACCTTTGACAATTATGTTTTTGGTCTCCCCTCTTCCTTATGGGTTTTTTCTTAGTTATTTATAAAATTATTAATATTCAACATTTTAAGCTATCTTTCCCACTAAAATGAAATTTTACTTTAAAATTTAGCACATGAACACTAATAATTTGATACAATTTTGTTTTATTTAACCTTACAACAAATCTCATAATAAGAGTAATAATTTATTAACAAATTGTGTTAAAGATGATATAGACCAAGTGTGTGATTAACATTAAATTTTGTGATACGAATCATGAAATTAAATTTGATGTTATTGTGAAAAATTAAGATGTATGTGGAGCTTTTTATTTACTGGCCTATATTTTGCCAAAGTTATAAGGGACTTCTTCATTTTCTTACATTTTTTGAGGGGAGATAAAGACAAGGCAAACATAAAACTACAAACTTATCGACTATTTTTCATATTTTTTTTCCTCTAATCATTTTATTGATCCATACAAACTGATCTGGCTTTCTTAATTATGGGTTAATGGGTGTAAGTTTCATAATTTGAAACAGTTTGATGTATTTATAAATGTTGAAATAGTAATCCGGGCCAAAATTATTTCATGTATTATTATGGGTTGAAATGGGTCAAAATAAATGAGAAGTATATATTTATGGTTGTTCCTTTATGGGATGAAATGATTTTTAGCATTTGTGTCTTTTATAAATTGTAAGTTTATATTTATAAATCAGTAGTGTATATCTTTTAAGATGTTCATTTACTTCCCATAAAGGAACAACCATAAATTGGAGTTAATTATTTTTTGTGATATTTTTTTTTTGTGACACGCATTTTGTTCTTCTTTTACAGGAACCCTGTTCTCCGAGTTATTCGGTTGATTTAGTTTCTTCCAGTTCATTTTTTTATAGTTTTTCATTGTTGTCATTTTATTATCTATTTATTTCTTAACGATTACGAAAATATTATTTTTTGGTCATTATTTACAATATATATATATAACAAATAATGAGTTTTGTGAATCAATCAGGTGTAGGAAAAAATGCATAATTATAAAATCAAAATAGAACGTAAACAATTTGGTGTTGCTTAGTCGATGGTGATACGCGCGATAGTTATCTATCAACACATAAGGTCATTATTGGACATTCGTAGGGAACCCCATTATAATTGGTATGAGCATCGTAAGCTATCCTGTAAGGACATAAATTTCCAATTGAGTCCCTGTATTGTTTTGACTTAATTTCGTGAACAAAACTGTGTTTGTAATATGTCATAGGGAGATTTTATTTTGTCACGATCCCACTTAGTCTATTACGTATTGAAGAAATTGAAGACGTTGCGGCAAAGCTTCAAAGAATTAATCATGCCAAAGTTTAATGGGTGCAAGTTTATTCATCTTCAAGTTAATTGCATTTCGAGATCACACGGGTATGAATGCGTATAATTAATGATGCTCGGAATTATTTTCATAAAAGATAAGGATGTAATTTTATAAGGAAAAATATTTTAAAATGTTTTAAAAGTGTTTTAATTGTTTTACACTACGTTTTATTCTAATAAGCTCGAAATAGAGTTTGACTTAATTGGATCTCTTTTTGAAGAGACGTTTTAAAGAAAAAGTCAAAATGACACGCACGTCGTTTAAACGACAAGCTGGCTCGTTCGAGCGAGATGGCTATGTCGCGAGAACGACTGGCCAATCTCGTTCGAGCGATACTGTTTTCGAGGCGGTCAAGTTTTCCTATTTAAAGCATGGTTTTGTCAGAATTTTTAAAAGGTGCAATCTGGAAAATAGTTTTCAATCCAGTACAAGTTTTGCACATGTTTTTCTAAGGTTTCAAAGCTTAAACACATCCTTAGAGTTTGCAAAGATCCGAGTTATCATTACTATATGTTTATGTGATCTTACTGCACCAAGAAGGTATGTTTAATACTTGAACATCTGGGTTTTACGGTGAAGAAAAGAGAAGGACTTCTTGTTCGACATCGTAGACACATCAAAGCCATTCGGTGGACACCGAGATATACGTGGACGCGTGTGTTGTGGACAGGTATCGTGGAAGAAGGACTTTCTGTGTGGGCACTGTGAGAGGAGTGGTTGAAGATCAGAAGAGCGTCAAGAGCCATGGGGATCGAGTCGCTGAGTGAGTCTTTTATCTGGTCGTTGTAATTCCACATTCATAGTGATTATCTGTCTTGGACCGTTTGAGGTCATTTTTCCACGTACATCTCGTGTTGTGAGTATTCTTTACTTTACTTGCTTTAATCACTAGATGCATGTTTAGGATTAATCAAGATAAAATTGGTTTAAAGTAATAAATGGTTTTTCACAACTTGGTTTGGTGATAATTAAAAGTTGGATAATTTTTTGTGAAAATTGGTTTGATTTGAAACACACGCATAAGGATCACTCTTTGAAATTGGTATCAGAGCTAGAAAACATAATTTATTTATTTTGTGATCCCGTGTGTTTTATTATCTCTCCTGTAATTATTTTCTCTCGATGGATTCTCTAAGCTTTGACGATTTACATCGTTTGAGTTTAAAGTTTGCAAAACGTATTGAAGTTTTGGAGAAAGAAAATTCCTGCTTTAAAAATATGATTAAATATTTGCAAATGTTTCAAATTCAAAGAGATATTTGTCATGAGAAGTTTGGTTCCTTGTTTAATGATTTTAATTTGTTAAAATTGGGCAAAAAGGAGAGTGATGATAGAGTCCTCATTTTAGAAAAAGAGTTAGAGGACCTGAGAAATTCTAGGGTTTGTGCCGTTGAGGAAAAAATAATTCGATTAATTATTTTGTGGCACGAGAAAAGGATATTAGGGATAAGTTTGATCAAATTGAGGGGGAGCAAGATAACCTTCTAGGGGTAATTAATAATTTAAAGAAGGATTCCCTAAAGTTTGAGGAGCTTAATATTTTGTTTGAGTCCAAAGTTATTAAGTTTAAAAGTGTTTCAAATGACACGAATAGTTTGTATAGTGATGGTAATGGATCGTTTTGTTCTAATGATTCTGTTGCTAATGCCAAAACCATTGCTTGTTTTAGAGAATCAATCACATCCGAGGGTGTTAGAAAAGGTCAACCTAAAGGTCCCATTTCTTATTGAGTTTACACATGTTCGCATTGTGGTAGGAAATGTCACCTTAGAAGTCTTTGCTATGATCTTAAAAAGGATCCAAGGAAGTTTAAACGTAGTGTCCCGATGATTCCCAAAACCCGTTTTGTTAGGTATACACCGATTTGGGTTAGGAAATCCATTTTGGAGATGCTAAATGCTAGGTTGGTTGACTCTCACATGCTTGCACATGATTCTCCACATGCTACTTCTTATGGATAGTTGCTTGCATTATATTGTTTGTCATACGCTAGTTTTGCTTCATGATATATTCTTCCTAGTGTTATGACATGTTTATCTCTTTGTATTATATTTTTCATTTGTTTGAGTCTTCTTTGAAAAATACAAAAGGATTTTATTTTTGATAAATTTTATGAAAAACCGAAAATAGTTTGTTTTCTTGTTTTTTTTTTAGTTTACATGTTTGATGTGGCATACTGGTATGCTTGAACCCCCCAAATCGTTTCATATTCATGTGGCTAGGACATTTGGTCATTATTATCGATGCTTAGAATGATCTTAACCAATGTTTATATGGGGTAGTTTCGAAGTTGATATGCATTTTTATTCGACTTTGTAAATATGCCATCATTGCACACATGCACGAGTTTATATGGATGTCTAATTTCTCTTTCATATTTGAATTTGATGAGGCATTTTTATCTCAATATTGTCATCTATGCGTAAGTAGACTTAAGTACAAGTGTGCATGCAAGAATCATTTACCGTGAGGATTTGAATTGGTACCTAATTAAAAAATGATGAGTGATTCACGGGAAAGGGCTGCGAGAGTTCAAAATTAACTCATCGTGAAAGCCACCGTTTAAAAGAGCCCAAAAGAAAAAGAAATATGCTAAGAAAAGGGCCAATAAGTTTTTCACTTAGTTGAGAATGCTAGAAACCTCAAAAGAACTTGGAAAAGTATGTTTATGAGGGAGTTTGGTTGGAGAAAATTTAAACGGATTTGCACAACAAATCCTAATGTTGAAACATTATAATTTGACGCTATTGTTTGTAGAATCGTCAAAATTATGTATTTGTGTGCATGTAGTATGTTTAGTTCATTAAGCTCACACTTTATTCATCATATGGCTATGATAAAGTTTGATGATTTATCGCTATCAATTAGAGCTTCTTGATCTTTTCTATGTGTTGGAATTGTGACTCATTTGTTGTAGTTTCACGCCCATAAATTCCATGTCCATGTTTGAGCACATCGGTACTATGTTTGCATGTAACTCTCATTGTTAGTTTTTATGCGTTTTTTCATTTTGGGTAAAAATCTTACTGTTTTAGCACTATTTTTCTTCTGTTAGTCCCTTCCAGTGTGATTTTTTGGAAATTTTTTCACTGGGCAAAAAGTTATGATATTTCTGGGAAACTGGGAAAATTTAGCCTGTCGCGAGAAGTCGTTTAAACGACATATCCATGTCGCGAGAAGTCTCGTTCGAGCGACGTCCTCATCTCGTTTGAGCGACGTCCCTGGCTTGTTAATTTTTGTTATTTTTGTTTGTAGCACCCTGGTTATTCTGGTATATTTTTTTGGTATTGCTGGAAGCTTTCTGGACTGACTGATTTATATACAGGTTTTATTATCTCATATTGATATTTTGCATATGATTTCGTTTATCACACCTGATTAGAGTGTTATATTCTTCGTGTGATTCATTGGTTTACTAGCTACTGATTTGTCATTACTTGATCATATGTAGCTGGTTGTTTCATGATTATCTAGCGATTTTTATTTGGTATATTTTCATGCTAGATACTTATTTGATTCGTTTATCTTTTCACCGTATTGTCTATTCGAGACAAAAAGGGGGAGAGATGTATGTGATGTAGGGGGTGATTTGAGATTTGTTGAGCATGTTTTTTATTACATATATTACAAATTGGTATTAGAAATTGGTATTACAAATTGGTATCATTTTGTTGCTCAATTGTTTAACAAATGATTTTTCAGAGTTTATTTATATTGGTATCTATTGAAAAATTGGTATCATTTGGATATATATATATTGGTTTCATTTGTTCTTCCATACTTCACTGGGTATTTGTTTGTCTATTTCATGTGTGTAGGTATGCTTCAAAGATTCGAGATTTCAAGTCTACATCACATTCAAACAGTTCATACTTGTCAGTGCTTCATATACTAGTCTGTGTCCTGTAATTTTTTACTTTGGGTTTATTGGATGCGATTTAGGCGTCATACGACTTGACGGCCCGGCTTAGGCATTTCACTGGTTTAGTTTTGTCCCGGAATAGTCAAAGGGGGAGATTTGTAAGGACATAAATTTTCAATTGAGTCCGTGTCTTGTTTTGACTTAATTCCATGAACAAAATTGTGTTTGTAATATGTCACAGGGAAATTTTATTTTGTCACGATCCCACTTGGTCTATGACGTATTGAAGAAATTGAAGACGTTGCGTAAAAGCTCCAAAGAATTTATCATGCTGAAGTTTAATTGGTGCAAGTTTATTCATCTTCATGTCAGTTGCATTCCGAGATCACACGAGTATGAATGTGTATAATTAATAGTGCTCGGAATTGTTTTTATAAAAGATAAGGATGTAATTTTATAAGGAAAAATACTTTAAAATGTTTTAAAAGTGTTTTACACTACGTTTTATTCTGATAAGCTCGAAATAGAGTTTGATTTAATTGGATCTCTTTTTGAAGAGACGTTTTACAGAAAAAGTCAAAATGACACGCGCGTCGTTCAAACGACAAGCTGGCTCGTTCGAACGAGATGGCTATGTCGTGAGAACGACTGGCCAATCTCATTCGAGCGACACTGTTTTTTAGGCGGTCAAGTTTTCCAATTTAAAGCGTGGTTTCGTCAGAATTTTAAAAAGGTGCAATTTGGAAAATAGTTTTCAATTCAGTACGAGTTTTGCACATGTTTTTATAAGGTTTCAAAGCTTAAACACATCCTTAGAGTTCGCAAAGATCCGAGTTATCATTACTATATGTTTATATGATCTTGCTACACCAAGAAGGTTTGTTCTATACTTGAACATCTGGGTTTTGCGGTGAAGAAAAGAGAAGGACTTCTTGTTTGACCTCGTAGACGTATCAAAGTCATTCGGTGGACACCGAGACATACGTTGACGCGTGTGTTCTGAACAGGTATCGTGGAAGTAGGACTTTCTGCGTGGGCACTGTGAGAGGAGTGGTTGAAGAGAGCATTAAGACCCATGAAGATCGAGTCATTGAGTGAGTCTTTTGTCTGTTCGTTGTAATTCCACATTCATAGTGATTGTCTGGCTTGGGCCGTCCGAGGTTATTTTCCCGTCTTGAGTTTTTTCCTCGTACATCCTGTGTTGTGAGTATTCTTTACTTTACTTTACTTTACTTTACTTTACTTGCTTTAATCACTAGATGCGTGTTTAGGATTAATCAAGATAAAATTGGTTTAAAGTAAAAATTGTTTTTTCACAACTTGGTTTGGTGCTAATTAAAAGTTGGAAATTTTTTGGTGAAAATTGGTTTGATTTGAAACACATGCATAAAGACCACTCTTTCATATCCTTATTCTCGAATATACGAGATGAGTGGTCAATTGTGCCATGATTCATTACATAAGAACATTGGTTCATTTCATAGGTTATGTACTCACCTACGTGCGTTTGGGCTCAACGATGATTGTTCAGTTTTTGTTGAGGAAAAAGTTACAATTTTTCTGAATATCATTGGTCATGTTGAGCATTGCCTAACTGAGAGTAACACTTTTGTAGATGAAGTCATACCATAAGTTTGTACTTTCATAAAGTGTATCGAGAGTAACAGTTTTTGTAGATCAATTCATACCATTAGTTTGTACTTTCATAAAGTTTTATGATCCTGTTTAATGTTGTATATGGAAATTATCACAAACGTAACGCCTTATAACTCCCCGGACGATAATCCTAGTATCAGAACTTGGTAAGAAAATTCACGCTCAATTGCACAAATAGTTAGTAAATTTTCAAATGGATTGTATGTGATGACACATGTAGTATTTTAACATAATGTCGTCAAAGCGATAGACGATACACACATATCTGCGAATGTCCCCCTTATCGATCCGCCTATGTATTGTAATCGAAAGCATGTCATCTCTCAAAATGTTCTAGTAGCATGCATGTTTGACATGAAATTTACACACGTGTTGGCTGGATAGTAGGGGTTAACGCATGATGGACGTGTACTTAAAGCGACTATACAACGTCCAGGCCATAAACTAATCGTTCCAGTCGGTAGGGGTGTTCGTGGTCCGGTCCGATTCGTTTTTAGTCATTTTAAGGACCGGACCGATTAAACCAGTCCTAAAAAAATGACCAAGACCGGGCCAATTAAACCAATTTATCGAGCTTCGTCGGTCCGGTTTTTTGTATGGTCGGTTCGGTCTAACTTGTCGGTCCTAATCTTATTGAAATAATATTTTTAAAAATAAAAACTACCCTTTAAAACTGTTCAAATTTTACCATCAAAATTGTCCAAATTTTATCATAAAAACTGCTCAAACTTGTCCAAAACAATACAATTGATATATATAACTGTTATATATATATATATAAAACAATAGTTTACAATATATATATAACTGCTATACATATAAAACAACAGTTTACAGTATATATACAACTGTTGTTTCTTCCTATTTGCTCTTAAATATAAATATACTGTTGTTATATATATATATATATATATATATATATATATATATATATATATATATTAGGGGGTATCCCACCATTAATTGTCTATTGTCATAAGCCAGGCCATAATTTAAAACGGAAAAAAAGGGGAAACAGAATGAAGAGATAGCCACTTACTTGGATCAACATCGGTGCTAACAAACTGTAGAAAAATACCCCTTCCATTGGAAGGGTCCAAAGCACCCAACAAATAATGTTGAAGCATCATGTCCTTTACTGTTGATGTTTTCTTACTCATCATCACACTTATGATAGATGTCACATTCAACAGCCCACCACTCTTCTCTTCTACCATAACTTGTTCCTCCACGTCCATGGGACCTCGTGCTCTCAACAGAAAATCGGAATCCAAATTGGAAAAATGCGATCGAAAGAAACAACAGTGTATTTATATACATACAGATCTGATGGATGCTAATGGGATGAACGCCAGCTGTGAGGGCTGAGAGGCGACGAGGAGCGACGAGGGGCGGGCTTAGAGATGAGTGAGAGAGAGAGAGAGAGAGAGAGAGAGAGGGTTTGAGAATTGAGTTGTGAACTTGTGAGAGAGAACGGCTGAGACAGACGAAAGAGTGAGTGAGTGTTAGGGTTAATTAATTTCTTTATTTCTCAAAATGACCAACTTATCCTTGTTTTTTTCTAGGTTCAAATAAAATAAAATATATATGTATTTATACGTAACCGGTCCGGACCGGTCAATATCAGTTATTTTTTGTGATGGACCAAGGACCGGATCGATTAGACCGGTTTGCCAAAAAAAATTTGGACCAAACCGATTAAAAAAAAGATCGAAAAAATTAAGGCGGTCCGGTTCGGTTCGCCGGTTCAATCGATTTTCTGAACACCCCTACCAATCGGTATGGTAGTTTATTTCCTCTATTTATTTTGAAAATCAGTTGCATACTCCTTCTCTAACCCAAATATATTTAGCAAAAACCACCCTATGTATTATCTTAGGAAAATATTATCTTGGGATGCAGGATTCCCCTTGGTTTCTGGTTTTATATCACCATTTCGCAATACACATTACCACCACAGAGTCGTGGAGGGTCAACGTCCTAAAACTAGTAGGGAATTATTCAATTTTCGCCATTATTCTCTATGCATGATCAGATTATTGAAAAAAAGATTTTCTTATCCCCTCCATCAACCATTTCACAACATTGATACATAAGCTAAGATTGTGTTAGCTTATTGTGCCCCGCATAATTTATTAATGTGCGATGATAGGGATTATTTGTGCAAAGAAGATAATGATAATGATGATGACATGAACCCCACGCCCCTTATTATACTTCATTACACCCCCATTAATGAGCATATTACCTTCGCAATACAAACATCTTAGGCAAAGAAGCGTAATGAAATGGTGACACAAATTTAGGAAGAAAGAGTAATAGCTCATAATGAGCCATTTCCTTTTGATGATTAATTTTTTTGGTTTTACCTTCTTATATTGTAATTATTTCATTACGCGTTTACTTTTTTTCGGTAATTTAGCTTAAAGACACTGTTTTGTGCTCATTATTAGGAATTTTCAAATTTCGTGCCTACAACTAATGTGAACTACATGACTATGGGTATCCAATTGAAAAAAATGAAAATATGGAGTCGTATCGAATATTAGATTTACTAAGTCAGATAAAAACAATAACCTCAGTAAAATTTACCATTCTTATGTAAATTACAAAATGTGGTTGGGTTGGGAAATACCTTGTCTGGATGCAATATCAACTACGATGTTGCATAATGAACCCAACTCAGATACCCTTAATGGGTTGTTCATCATCTTCTGCTATTCCTCTGAAGAAAATTGATTATGAAGTGGACAACAATTCAGTGATGAATTTATTTGATTAGTCAGACGGATGCTATATGTCATTATGCTTGTATGCAATTATTAAAATCATGTTATAACAGGGATAACTTAATATTAGCATTATTGTATTTGAACCGTGTTGGATTTTAACGTCTCGATGTTGCATGCATGTAGTGTATGAACTTGTTATTAACCTTGTTGTATAAAGTATGATGTATGATGTATGTTGTATCCTGAAATAACATACATGACCTGAAACAGAAACTACATACCTGAAACTACATTGGTGTATGAATTATGCTAAAATAGCATACCTGACTTGAAGCTGAAATAACATACATAAAACGACATTAGTGTATAAAGTATATTGTATTGATGATCACAGACTTGTTATACCTGAACTGCATAATTACTTCAGCTCTGTATAATTACTTCGGTGTATTTGTTATACGTGAACTAATAGTGTATTTTTTATGCCTGAACGGATGCATCTATTTTTAGTATGCGGTTATGTGATGGTTTATTTTGGAAATTCACTTCAAGTGCATATCAGTATACGAATGTTACTTCGGATGTATATCAATATGCAATCGCTACTTTAGATGTTGTTATATGATGATCCATTTTTTGGTAATACAAAGTCAGTACACAATTATTTGTGAGCATATAAACTGAATTAGGGAACCCAAAATAACATTTTACCTGAATTGCCACTTGGACATTTTCTTTATGGTTTTATAATTGAATTTTCTTTCTGGCTTATAACTAGGGCCTTTTAACTGAATTTGTTGATTATTAATATACTCAGTTCTTGGCTTAGTATTAACTTGTAAACACCACATTCTACGATCCCCTAAGTCTCTCCTTATACCCCTAGCACTTCCCCTTTCCACCGCAAACCTAGGTCGCACTCCGAGTACCGATCTAAAGACCATCAGGTGACCCCGGGCCTCATTTGACTTTGATAAACTCTGTATTCAGATCGAGATCTTTTTGAAAGGATCCGAATACCCTTTCCAAAGGTCTTCCCCGTGTTGGAATCCACATAATAGTTCAAACGAACGGACCATTTCACTATCGAAAACAGATTTAGAGACCATCGGGAGCTCTTGGGCCCCGAATTGACCCCAATTAACTCCAATATAAGAGTAAAAGCTCTTTGAATCTTTGAAGGTCACTAAAACCCCTTTCCAACGGTCCACCCCGTACGTAAAACAGCACAACCGTTCGGATGAACAGTCAGTTTTCCCCTGAAAATCGATCCGGAGGCCACTGGGCGCTCCCGGACTCCATTTGACCAAAGTCAACTCTTCAGATCGAACGAGGCTAAATGAATCTCTGAAGGACACTGAATACCCTTTCTAATGATCCACCCCTTGCGCGATTCTGACATACGGTACGAACGAATAATCCATTTCACTCCGAGAGGTCACCTGGCACTTTCGGGCCTCGTTTGACTAAGGTCAACTTTCCTAACTGAGCGAAACTCTTTGGAATGTCTAAGTATATCTCCTAACCTTTCCAATGATCCGCTTCGTGCATGATTCTGACTTACCATACTGACGAACGATCCGTTTGCGTCCAGCGATCTCCCGTCCAAAGGACCGACGTGCATTTCAGAGCCACATTTGACCTAAAATGAACTCCCGGACCCTGGAGCGGTCCAAAGGACTCTCAAAGGAATCTAAAATACCTTTCTAATCGTATGCCCCGTACATGATTAGGATCAACGATTTGTGCGCTACGGTCATTTTTCCATAAAAGTTCGCACAAGACTGCCAATTAGCAGGTCCTGAACCCTGCCTATCGGCATAGTGTCAAGGGTGACCTGCCGATAAGCACCCCCTGGGGTAGGCCTATTGGCACCCACCTTTTTCCCTATAAATAAGGTCCATGACCTCACTCCCAAAGGAGGCAAAAAATCCATCAGCATCAGTGATCGCAACAACATTCTCTCGAAATCAGTGAAGTTCCATATGAGAAATCCCATTCAAGACTAAATACCCACCCTTTTCACACCCAAATTGGAAAATATCCTTCTCTCTTATCAACATTCAAGGGAGTTCATCCAAGATCCAAGCTCAAGCTCCAAGGAAGGTCCAATTCCTTCTCCCTCTCTTTTAATTTCTTATTTTTTCATAAATTACTTTAGATTCATAATCTAGTTTCATTCATACACATTAACATCTATGCTTTCATTAGTATATTGCACATACTTTATTTTCCATAAAAAACCTAAAAACAAATAAAAGAGGGTTATACTCGTAAATTCCGAACGGAATCATCCATCACGCTTTTTTTTCAAAACCAAAAAATACATTTTCTACACGTACACACGTAATAAATTTTCGTTCGAACTACGTGGACTTTTATGCTTTTATAAGTTACGTAGGCGTCTCGGATTAAAATCCGAGACTCGAGTCCAACTTTCTAATTTTCCAATTTCTCTTATTTTCTGAATTTCTCAAAATCCCCCATTTTCATAATTATCATACATACATACATACATACGTACATATATATATATATATATAATATGTTTGTTCGCGTCTCATCCCACATATATTGTCATTCCCAATAACGATCAATATATCGATGAACGCTCATATTCTATCTTCTACATACACATTTTTATAATTATCACAGATACATACATACATACATACATACATACATACATACATATATATATATATATATATAATATGTTTGTTCGCGTCTCATCCCACATATATTGTCATTCCCAATAACGATCAATATATCGATGAACGCTCATATTCTATCTTCTACATACACATTTTTATAATTATCACAGATACATACATACATACATACATACATATATATATATATATATATATATATATATATATATATATATATATATGGTTGTTCGCGTCTCATCCCACATTTATTGTCGTTCCCAAATAACGATCAATATCTCGATGAACGCTCATATTCTATCTTTTATATTTATTATTCTTTTGGGAATATTCCTGTGGATGACCTCACCCTATCTTTTCCATGGTATGGGTCGAGCGATTCCAATCTCCATTAAATAAACTCATATACACAATTCACGGGGATAAAGGAAAATATTAACATTTACCCATGAGATACCGAAAGGGAGGTATGGGTGTCTAACACCTTCCCATTTCGTGACTTAGCCCTCGAACCTCCGATTTATTGGTTTCGTATGCATCAGTTTTGTCCTTGATGTCGCTCTCTCGAAATGGCAACATGTTCTTTTGCTTGTTTTCAGCAAAATAGGTTGGTGACTCCATCTTTTTACCTTCACCCCACACCAACGATGGCCGAAGCACCCTTTTCGAAGAGAAGGGTGCGAGACCGGGACACAGTTCTTCCTCGAGGGATCCTCCTACTTCCCCCCAGAATGAACGTCGCGCCGCTTGGGATGGCCACAGTGGCAACTCCGCTGGGGACTATTTTTAAGAGGGACCAACTCTGTTTACATAGGTGTTTTTTTTCCTGTATATCACCATATTTTCATGTTCCCCTTTATTATTCATATGTAACTCACGCTTATTCTACTATTCACACACTTATAGAATATTCTCCATGTACACTTCACACCACGTGCACCTAGGATCACGTATATCCACATGTTGCACACCTCACTTAGAAATCCACGCTTAGGTGTCACCAACACACCTCCACTTGTATATATCCATGCTCACTCATCACACACTCACTGGTAGATAGTTGCACATCACTCGCACATCATTTATCCATGCTTAGTGTTGATACCAAATATAGTCTGCTGACATGGCTCAATTGAGTGAAGACACGTGGCAATTTGCATGGCAACAACAAACACTTCCGAACAACACCTTGACTCCGAGGAACCATACTGCAACGAGGAACTCTGCTTCCCCGATCAACTCAGATGCTCCGACCTACAAAAACTCTTCGAGGAACTTTTGAGTACCGAGGAACGTTTGAGTACCGAGGAACTTAGGCGGTCCGAGCTGCACCTCGAACAAAGCATTAATAGCAAGATAACCAACAGATTGACTGCGCATTAAATGCTTATTATTATCATACAAATGTATACGCTTAAGAGGCATTGAATGTATTACCCTTTCACATTACAGCCTTAGGGCTATAAATACATTGTATTATCCTCATTGTAGGGGAACCGGAATTTCTTGAGAAAACTTGTAATCGAGAATTCCCAAACAGTCAGCAATAACAGAAACAGTGGACGTAGGCCATTCTTATAAGGCTGAACCACTTTAAAATTTATTTGTCTCATTTTATTTTATCTGTGATTAAATAATTAGATATAATCTAATTTTTTAAATCAACAAATTGGCGTCGTCTGTGGGAAACGACTGGTAATATCATTTTTCATCAAAAACAATTCATCACAAATGGCTGATATTCCAGAACCCAGCAATCGAAACGCTGGAAGCCCTCCAAATCCATCTGCTCCACCCAATATTCCAGATCTGGCTGGAATAATGACAAATCTGGCCCAGGGCCAGACAGTCATGCAAGAAACTATGCGACAACTCATACGTACCCTCCATGGCGGTGCACCAACCCATTCAGAATCGCGAAGTATTCAAAGAAATACCCGTTTACCTTCTTCGCGTACTAGGCGTACCGATTCATATTTTACCGAGGAGTGAAGATTTTTCTTATCAACCTGGACGAACTTCGTCGGTACGAGCCACAGATACTGAACAACGTATCCCTCTCTCTCCAGAAAGGACCAGTGCACTAGAAAGATTAAGCAGAGTATCTCCCTTTGATCGATTAGGTCCTAGGAGGAGCAAAAGTCCTCCTAGAGTCGCATCGAGGAGTTTTCGATGACCATCAGACTTAAGGGAAGGATCTGCCCAGTCGCGACCAGCTGCTCGTCAAGATAGATCCCAGGAAGCCACATCAGCGTGATCAGTTGCTCGAACTAATAGGCCCGAGGTAGGAAATGATGCGTGGAAAGGCTCTATTCAGAGGCTGGAGGATAGATTAGGGAAAATGGCTAAAGCCAAGAACCCTCTACAACGAACTTTTGTTCAAGGAACACCTTTTGTCCAGGCCATTGTAGATTTTCCAACACCATCAAAGTTCAAAGCACCTGTTGTGACCCCCAAATATGATGGAAAGACCGACCCTGTCTTTCATATAGAACAATACCAAGCTGCAGCCGACATCTATGCTGTTCCAGATGAGATGAGATGCAGAGCATTCTCGGGAACTCTTACCGAATTTGCTCAAATATGGTATAATAATCTTCCTCGGGGTAAGATCTTAACTTTTTTTCAACTGGCCGAGTTATTCATTGGGAATTTCTATTTTGGGGCAAAGCCAGTTAAATGAGTAGCGCATTTTTTAAGTGTTAGACAAAAAGCTGGTGAAAGTACCAGAGATTATATAACTCGTTTTAACAACGAGAAACTCGAAGTCATTGATTATGAGGAAAAGACAGCGATTACCACCTTGATAAGTGGACTACTTCCCAACAAGTTGTACTACACTTTGGCCAAAGATCCACCTAGAACCATGTCAGATCTGATGAGAAAAACGGCCAAGATTATGAATACCGAGGAGGCTATAGCTGCGAAGAAGAATATGGATGCCAAAGAAACCAAGGTGGAAGGTGATAAAGCTAAGAAGAAGGAGCACAAGAACGATGGTAGTGACAAACACTCAAAAATAAGGTCGTCATGGGAAGTATTGAAGAAATTTGATAATTATACTCCTTTGAAGAAAGACATCAACCATGTTCTAAAAGAAATCAAGAACAACGAGGAATTAAACTGGCCAGAGAAAATGAAGGCAGACCTTGACAGAAGAAATAAGGCAAAATATTGCGAGTTTCACAAAGATCATGGCCATATGACCAAAAATTGCATAGCTCTTCAGAATGAGATTGAAACACTCATCAGACGAGGAAAACTGGCAAAGTATGTTGATCGAAGGAATGAAAGAAGAAACAACGACCGAACAAGAGAGAGGTCTAGATCTCCTCGTCAAGCAGAAGAGAACAAGAAAAAAGACCATGAAGTTGATCCAGAAGACGACCCCGATCTTCCCAAGTGACCAAGGCATCCAACACGTGAGGTATTTTCAATATGCTTTGGGTCATTTGACTGTAATGTTATTACAGGTGGATCGCCCAAGAAAGGTGAACAAAGAGAAATTAGTCATTGGTTTCTCAAAGAATGACCTCGCAGGTGTTCTATATCCTCATGATGATCCATTGGTGATCAAAATGAGGATGAAGTAGGTAATGATTTCAAGAGTACTGGTAGACAATGGTAGCTCGGCAGACATCATGTTCTACTCGTGCTTCGACAGTTTAAATCTAAAGCTATCTCAACTGGAGCCTTATCATAGACCTCTCCTCGGTTTTGCTGGCGAGAAAGTATTTCCACTTGGGACGATCAAATTGGATATATTCATTGGTACGTGGCCTGCTTATCGAACAGAAAGAATACGCTTCTTCGTGATGGATAAGAATGTTCAATCATCATACAATATCATCATGGGAAGAGTAGGATTGAAGAAGTTCGAAGCTGTACCATCCATGGTACATCAATGCCTAAAATTTCCAATAAATTTTGGAGTAGGAGTTGTGAAAGGTGATCAGAAAGTAGCTTGGGAATGCTATTATTCATCCGCCGAGCAAGAGGAAATGGAGGAATCAAGGAAAAAGACCACCACCTATCAAGTGGATGAAGGTGCAGAAATTGAAACATTGGATCCTAGAGATGAGTCGCAACTCGTGAAGGGTGAAGTGGTGGAAGCTACTGAAAACATCATCCTGGATGACGAGCACCCTGAACGAACTACTCAAGTAGGTTCGTCGTTGGAAGCCTCACTAAAACAGGAATTAATAACTTTCCTAAGAAGCAGAAAGCAAAATTTTACGTGGAGTCATGAGGATATGCCTGGGATAGACCCAAATTTCTTATGTCAAGAACTCAATGTGAATAAGGAGATCAAGCCTGTGAAGCATAGAAGAAGAGTATTCAGTCCCGAGAAGAATCAAGCTATACAGGAGGAAGTCGAGAAGCTCCAGAAAGCTTGCTTTATTGAAGATGTTAAATATCCAGACTGGTTAGCAAATGTGGTGATGGTGAAAAAGAAGAACAACAAATGGAGGATGTGTGTAGACTTCACCGACCTCAACAAAGCATGACCAAAGGATCACTTTCCGCTGCCCAGATATGATCAACTAGTGGATGCTACCTCGGGACACGAGCTGCTGAGCTTCATGGATGCTTATTCTGGTTACAATCAGATTAAAATGAAACCTAAAGACAGGGAGAGTACTTCTTTCATTACCCCTAGGGGAACTTATTGTTATAATGTTATGCCTTTTGGTTTGAAAAATGCAGGTGCAACATATCAGCGGCTGATGAACAAATCAGTTGCAATATGGAAGTCTATGTTGACGATATGCTGACAAAGAGAAAGAAAGTTGCTGATCATCTAGTTGACTTAGGCCAGACCTTTGATCAACTAGATAAATATCAAATGAAGTTAAACCCGACGAAGTGCATATTTGGAGTACGAGAAGTCATGTTTCTTGGATACATTGTCAATCAGCGAGGCATTGAAGCTAACCCTGAAAAGATTAAATCTCTATTAGGGCTGCGATCCCCAACGACGAAGAAAGAGGTGCAAAGTCTTACAGGACGAGTATCAGCACTCAACAGATTTGTATCGCGAGCAACTGATCGATGTCTCCCATTCTTCAAGACGCTCCGAAAAACTTTTGAGTGGAATGATGAATGTGAGAAGGCTTTCCAAGTCTTGAAGAAATATTTGGGAGCACCTCCACTGTTATCCAGGCCAGTGATAGGAGAAAAATTATACTTGTATCTGGTAGTGTCTGAGAATGCAGTTAGTTCGGCATTGATAAGAATAGAGAATGGAGTACAAAAACCAATCTACTACACAAGTAAGGCCTTCCGAGGAGCAGAGATCAGATATCCAAGGCTGGAAAAATTGGCACTAGCATTGATCGAGGCAAGTAGAAGAATGAAGCCATATTTCCAGGCTCATACTATAGTAGTATATACTGATATGCCATTGAGGCAAGCCCTTCATAAACCAGAAAAATTAGGAAGATTGATGTGCTGGGAAATTGAACTTGGTGAATATGATATAATTTATGAACCCAGATCATCGCTAAAAGGGCAAGCAGTAGCAGATTTTATAGCAGAGTTCACCTATCCTGATACCCCCAAGGGACAAAAGTTGCTCACTGATCAACCTGTGGATGTTACAGGATTATCAAATACAAGCCCAAACCAACTTAGTTTGGTAAAAGGGCAAGTAGATGTTACAGAGTCATCAAATTCAAGCCCAGACCAGCTTAGGTTGGTAAAAGGGAAAGAAAATATGATCGACGAACAACAAGAAATATCAGGAGAAGGTGAAAAGAAGCAACAAATTTTCCATCGAGGAACTCTATCAGATCAGAAATTTGAAGACGAGTTACCTATATGGAGTCTGTATGTGGATGGTTCATCCTGCACTACAGGATGTGGCGCGGGGATAGTTTTGAATAGTCCGAACGAGGTCGACATGGAATACGCCCTACGTTTCCAATTCAAAGCATCGAATAATGAGGCTGAATATGAAGCCATGATTGCAGGTCTTAGTTTGGCAAAAAACATGGGGGCAGAACAAGTTATTATTTTCAGTGACTCATTTTGGTCATAAATTAAATGATGGGAGTATATGCAGCCAAAGGAGAATTAATGATCAGATATCATGCAAAGGCAAAGGAACTGGTGTCAGAATTTGCTGCTATTCAGTTGGTCAGAATACCAAGAATGGAGAATGCAAGAGCAGACGCCTTAGCTCGATTAGCATCAGCTACTCGTACCGAGCTACGAAGAACAATTCCAATTGAAGTTTTAGCTGCTCGGAGTATAGATGAAGATCTGACGATAAACTTTAATACCATCGATTTAGGGTCATCATGGATGGATCCCATCAGGACATATATTGATAAAGGGGAATTACCAACTGACAAACTTGCAGCCAAGAAACTGAAGTTTAAAGCTGCTCGTTATGTACTGACTAATGGTATTATATACAGACGAGGAATTATAACAGGTTTGCAAAGATGTGTGCATCCCACCGAGGTGAAAGATTTGATTGAAGAGGTCCATGAAGGGTCCTGTGGAGCCCATGTAGCAGGTCGGACTCTTTTGCAAAGGTCGATGATTCAAGGATACTACTGGCCGACGATGAGAGCTGATTGTATAGCCTATGCCAAAAAATGTGACAAGTGTCAGCGCTTCTCCTCCATCCGAAGAACTCTCCAAGCATTATTGACACCCATTACTTCCCCTTGGCTATGGATTATTTTACTAAATGGGTTGAGGCTGAGCCTCTCATTGATATGACGTATGACAAGGTGTACCAATTTATTTGGAAGAACATGATTTTTCGATATGGTCTTCCTCATGCCTTTATCACAGACCATGGAACACAATTTGACAATGAGGAGTTCGCTGCCTATTGTCATCAGTCAAATATCTTGAAGATCCACTCGACACCAGTTTACCCTCAAAGCAATGGACAAACTGAAGTGACAAACAGAACGCTGCTGAATGGTTTAAAAAAAGACTGAATGACGCGAAAGCAAACTCGATCAACGAGCTACAATCAGTGCTATGGGCTTATCGCACTACTCCCCGAGCAGCAACAGGGGAATCTCCATACATGCTAGCATTTGAAAGTGAAGCTGTTATACCCGCCGAATTGGGTCTCCCAACACACAGAATACTGAATTTCAATTCCCCTGTCAGCGATTTAATGAGAAAGTTAGACTTGGACATGCTCGAGGAGGTTAGGGAAGAAGCAGCCATTAGAAATGCTGCTTACCAGTAACGAACAGCTTTGTTCTACAACAAGAGAGTGAAGAAGTGCAACTTGAAAGAAGGAGAATATGTGCTAAAGAAGGTGATTCAAAAGCACAACAAACTGGAAGCAAACTGGCATGGACCCTACCGAGTTAAGGAAGTTGTTCGACCAGGGACATACAAAATAGAAACTTTAGAGGGGGAGGAGTTTAAGAATGCAGAACACATGCGCAAATATTATCAGTAATGTAAACTCTCATGTAATGCAGTTTCATTAGTATGAATAAAGTGACAATGTTCTGCCTAGTTCTTTCCTTTTATTGGATTTTTTTTGCGAAATACTAGTGCTACACACTACTCAGCAAAACTCGGACTACTCAAATCTATTCCTAAAAATGCCAACTTGGTTGGTTAGGAAGTAAATCTATTCCCGAAAACGCCGACTAAGGTTGGTCGGGAAGTAAATATATTCCCAAAAACGCAGACTAAGGTTGGTCGAGAAGTAAATATATTCCTAAAAATGCCAACTTGGTTGGTTAGGAAGTAAATCTATTCCTAAAAATGCCAACTTGGTTGGTTAGGAAGTAAATCTATTCTTAAAAATGCCAACTAAGGTTGGTTAGGAAGTAAATCTATTCCCAAAAACGCCAACTAAGGTTGGTCGGGAAGTAAATCTATTCCTAAAAATGCCAACTAAGGTTGGTTAGGAAGTAAATCTATTCCCGAAAATGCCAACTAAGGTTGGTCGGGAAGTAAATCTATTCCTAAAAATGCCAACTTGGTTGGTTAGGAAGTAAAACTATTCTAAAAAGTGTCGAAGATTGGTCGGTAAGAAAAACCCACTAACTGTAGTTGGTCGAGGAGAAAAATTTATCGACCTTGGTTGGTCGGAAACACTAACTGTAGTTGGTCGAGAAGAAAAATTTACCGACCTTTGTTGGTCGAAAACATTTTATGAGTACGAGAAAGTGATCGAGCAAAATTTTGATACTCATGACTTTTTAAATTACTACCAAGTTGGTCGAGAAACAAAATATCATCAATTTTGGTTAGTCATTATATAATTACCATAAATTCAAGATAGTCGATAATAAGTTTTAACAAACTCCAGTTGATCAACAAATAACACAATGTTGTTATCTTTTTAACAGATATACATGCACAGATGTAAAGTGTTTTATGATTACAAGACAATGGCAGTCAAGATTTGTAAATAAAATTATTTCATTAAATGTAGAACAAAATACATCAAGAATGAAATACAAATTTATTACATCAAGATTCCTATTTTATTGGTTTCTTCCCATCTGCTTTTGAAACAGGTTCCTCGCCAGCAGGTGGATCATTTAAAGCATGAGGGGAATTTATGAAGTTAAGATCTTTAAGCATCCTGATATTCATCACAGATGGTCGATCTAGTAGGTGCTCGGGACGAGATATCTCAACATTGGAATGGAGATTATAATCGCCGAGGTATTTGGAAATCAGATACCAAGGGATGGCCCGAGCAGGGATTCAACTCATATCAATCTTGAATGGTGGCACTAGTAGGTCGAGCAGCCCAGGATTATGGTAATCACATAGGTAATGACCCTATTCCAGTTGTAGCACACCTAAGGCATTCAACCATCCATGTTTGTAACCTTCATTATTTATATTTTGGATACAATCATCCAAACGGTAGAGAGCCTCGTTGTAGCCAGCCATCCAGAATTCTCTGGGCTGCTTGTGGAATTGATATGTCAATCTTTCCAGTTGCTCGTGGAGATTTTTTATAAAGAGTTCTTTATTCTCCAAGACAGACTTCTGCGCAGAAAGCTGCTCGTCCAGAGTCCTGATCTTCTTAGACATCTCAGCCAATGCCTGGTTCTTTGCCATCAGTTGGAAGGCCTGGTTCTCTAGAGCAGATTGAGTTCTCTGTTCCTTGACAGGAATCCGAGCAGCTCTTGCTCGTCCCCAAGGAGCTCTTGCTCGTCCTCGAGTAGATGTAAAAGGGCCAGACCTCTTCAAGGTTTCTAACTAATCCCTCAGGTTGGCGTTTTATACCTCCAAGAAAGAGAACCCCTCGTCGATCACTGGGATCAAAGCATTTGAGGTGGAAGCTGCAAACTTCAACTGAGACACCTCTCTTTGCAGGTTATTATTTTCTTTCTCTAATAACTCAGCTATCTGTCTGTGCTCTTCGACCTCAGCCTTCAAAGTTCTCTCCCTCACATCGTAAGCAGCAAACCGTTTATCGTATCCCTTATCGGCATAGATTTGCTGATTCTTCTTCTCATACCCCTCGTGCAAAAGGGCAGTCGATTCCTTATATTGTTGCTGAAGTTCTTCAAGAGTGCCTTGGAGATCCTTAATCATATCATAGTATGCTACGTTGTTAGCCACTGCACGGTCGAGTAGGCACTTCAAATACTGATAGGCTTCAATTGTTTGCTCTGAAACACCATAACCGAGGATGTCCGTGATTTGAGTTGCACTCATGTCTGTATGACCGGCTTTGAAATACTCATTGCATTGCCTTAACAGCTTTGTATCATGAGCAGACAATAATTCCATCCTGGCCAGAAACTAGTAAAGGAAGAAAAAGAAATAATTAATAAGAGTACAAACAGAACATGAAGAAGAGAATCAACAATATGCATAAGCAAAAGTTCAAATTTTATTACATCACAAAGTTCAGAAGTACAAAGTTCAGAGTTACATGTTCAGAAGTTACATTTGACAAAGAAAAATAAAATAGAGAGAAATCCGAACAACTCTACACCTTTTCCTTGTCTCCCAAAACTTTCTCGGGAGGCTGGGACGAGGAGGTAGGTTGCTCGAATGGAACAGAGGGTTGATTGGGAAGTGCTGGAGGTTGCTCGGATGAAGTAATGGATAGATGAAGTTCCTCGCCAGTGGGTTGGATAGTTGAGGGATGAGAAGTTTGATATCCCATCACCATGGAAGATTCCTCAGAGGCAGCTTCATCCTCTTCTTCTTCTTCAGGAGTTGGAGGGGGACCAGGGATGTGTCGCTGAAAGAGTTCAGAATTTTCATCAACTTTCATTTCTTGTAGAGCAGCGACCCATCCATCTCTAAAGTATTTGAGGCTGCCATATTCCACTTGCGATATCACGGCAGCCAAACCTTTATTCCACCCTTTATCCCAGCCGGCGCTAAAGGATTTTTTGATTGCCAATTTCCTTTTTGTCTTCTCCGAGGAAAGCTTCTTGGAAAGAAGATTGTCAGCAGCCTTCAGTTTATTCTCAACTTCCTCCTTCTGACGACTTACTTCCCGAAGTTGACCCAACTCCTCCTCAGCAGCCTTGAGCTTATTTTCAAGCTCCCCAGCATTTTTGAGCTTCCCTTCGAGCTCTTTATTCTTCTTCTCCAAATCATTCATTTTTTTCTCCAACCCCTTGGAGACCTCAATAACCTGAGCCTTCTCCTGCTCAGTCAAAGTAAGCTTTTTCTCCCAAATTGCCTTATCATCATCATATTTCTGACGAGAATCTTTCAGAGACTGCACTAGGCGTACCAAAGCTTCCTCTACACCAGATGAGGATCTTGAAGCTTTAATAGCTTCATCTTTCTTCAAAATTGTATTAAAACAGCTCACCAACTGTGAAAAGAAAACGAAAGCAAGTTAGTGCACAGATACAAAAAGGAAAGAATGAAAATTTAAGACTATAGGACTTACAGAGGCAATATGACGAGCTGCTAATGTGGTAACCGTGTCCCGAGAAAGGTTTTCTTCAATACCTTGGATCTCGAGAATGATCCAAGTCTTCACCGAGCTCATAGCAGAACTGGGGGGAACAAAAGTGGAAACACCACTAGTCGGGGGCTGAGAGATGGATTCAGCTAAATTGATAGAGGAGCTTTTCTTCATCCTCCTCAGAGGAGCATCAACTTTCTCGACTAACGATATAGTCTTAGTTGGAGAAATGACAATCACCTCGCTTGGAGCAGCAGCCTTGCTCGGGGCCACTGGGGGCTTCTCGACCACCTTCACAGGAGCAGCCGAAGGAGGTGCATCAATTTTCTTTGTCCCCTCTCCTGGTACATCAAGCTTACTTCTCTTTGCCTCTCCAGCATCAGAGGCAGATTTCTCAAAAAGGGTAGGAGGTCTTCTTTTCTTCATCCTTTCACTCAAAGGAATATGTGACTCAGGTGAAGAACTTGTAGAGGCTCGTATTGGTTCTGCGTCTCTTATCACCGGACGAGCAGTAAAAGAGGAGGTGTAACTCTTGTACTGCAGCAAATATGAAGTTGACCTAATATGCTCGTCGGCAGCAGTCTGATGCAAACTCCAGATAAGTTTTAAATGCCTTATGTTAACGTCTGCCTCTTTTGGAGATTTTCTTTTGCTGTCAACTGCAAATAAATCAAAATTAAAATATCAGTGGCATATTTTATCAAACATAAAGGAAGCATAATTTTGAAAATAAAATAAAATAAAAACAACCTATCCCATTGCCATAGGGAGGACATCTGGGACCCTGGTAAACATCATCTCCAGTTAATGGAGGGTGTTGCCAATTTTTCATAACAACCCCATGCTCAAAGTAGTCCCTATTGGCATCTGGGAGATTGACCACTAAAGCTCTATTTAAAAACCTAGTTTTTAAATAAAAAGTATTATCGCCCACAGCCCATCTATAACAAAACATAATTTCAGGAATTCCTATACGAGTTCCATGAATTTGATTTAATCTATAAACACCGTTAACTATTCTCCATGTATTGGGGGCTATTCTTGCAGGAACCACGTCAAAGTATTGACATAATTCCAGACATAGAGGGTTTGGGGGAAAAGAAAAGCCACACTCAGCGACAAAGAGACTGGGAACCAATGTCCCTCAGCCAAACGAAAATAGTCTGAAGGCTCAGAAAGCTCTTCCAAAATAACCCATGAGGGAATAGAGAAATCAGAGCGAAACTTATCAATAGATTCTACAGGATAAACCATGATGAAAGAAGGAAATCAAAGAGAAAGAAGAAAATCTTACAGGAAAGGGATGAGTCTGTTGACAACAAATGATGAAAGAGATGAACGTACAAGAGAGAGAGACAATGGAAAACTCAAAGAGACGAATTTGAAAAAGTAGAAGACGATGGGACTTTCTGCAATGTTTAAATACTTTGCCTTGGGAAAGGGTAAAAGTAATGATTACAAAAAGAGACGGTTACGTTACCGGCGGCTAAAAAGACAAAAGGGGCACGGGAATCGAAGCGGTTAGAAAAATTCAAAAAAGATCGACTCTACGAATTTGGAAGAAGAAATGAATACAAAAGAAAAAAACTCCTAAATTTCAAGATGACCATATAAAACCGCCATATTTAGAGAAATAATGTTCCACACTCCTCAAATTTCGAACTATGAAACATTGGGGGCTTCTGTTGATACCAAATATAGTCTGCTGACATGGCTCAATTGAGTGAAGACACGTGGAAATTTGCGTGGCAACAACAAACACTTTCGAACAACACCTTGACTTCGAGGAACCATACTGCAACGAGGAACTCTGCTTCCCCGATCAACTCAGACACTCCGACCTACAAGAACTCTCCGAGGAACTTTTGAGACAGAGGAACTTTTGAGTACCGAGGAACTTAGGTGGTCCGAGCAGCTTAGGCGGTCCGAGCTGCACCTCGAACAAAGCATTAATAGCAGGATAACCAACAGATTGACTGCGCATTAAATGCTTATTATTATCATACAGATGTATACGCTTAAGGGGCATTGAATGTATTACCCTTTCACATTACAGCCTTAGGGCTATAAATACATTGCATTATCCTCATTGTAGGGGGATCGGAATTTCTTGAGAAAACTTGTAATCGAGAATTCCCAAACAGTCAGCAATAATAGAAACAGTGGACGTAGGCCATTCTTATAAGACTGAACCACTTTAAAATTTCTTTATCTCATTTTATTTTATCTGTGATTGAATAATTAGATATAATCTAATTTTTTACATCAACACTTAGTATAGCTTTACTATTGGTACTTGTACCTTGCTCCTCGTTTGGCATGATCAAGAAAAAGATGCTCTCTCTATAAGATACTAATAAATGAGTCATAGCATAATTCATATGAGGTCACTTTCCCTCGTGCCATGGGTCCGCCTGCACCCGAGCCTATCTGAGTTCCTGAAGAATACCATCATGCTATACATGATCCTCATGCTAATGGGCCGCCACCAACCTATCTTCCTATGCCAAACCTTGATCAGGTCGGGGCTAATTTACCTGTAACTCTTGATCCGAAAGAAGAAGAACTGAATAAGCTCAAGGAAGACCTCCAGATGTTGACCAAGAAATTCAACCAGATCAGAATCTCTGGGAACTACATCGACTACACCCACATGTCTCCCTATCCTAAAGCCTAGTTACCAGAAAAATTCAAGATGCCTAATATCGAGAAGTTTGGAGGCAGTGGACCCCCGATCGTTCATCTCCGTAGCTATCACGGAGCCGTGACTCTACTAGGGGCTTCCGGAGAAATAATTGCTCAAATGTTTCAACAGACTCTGAAAGATAGCGCCCTCCGATGGTTCCTATCCCTCAAAGAATCTAGAATCCGCAGTTGGGTAGACATTGCCCGTGAGTTCATGTCATAGTACAAGCACAACTAGGAGATAGAGGTAACCCTTCGTGACTTAGAGTTACTTAAAAAGAACCCTAGGGAATCAGTAGGCAAATTTATAACAAGATGGAGAGAAAAAGCAACTACCATGACCAATCGGCCTTTTGAAGAAGAACAAGTCAGCATTGTGCAGCAGAACTTCCTACCTCATGTCTGAGCAACAATGGGAGGACAATACTACCCTCACTTTCGAGCCCTACGAGAAGTAGGGGTAGAAATCAAAGAAGGTCTTGTCAAGAGAGAAGTTGAACCGAAAAAAAACTCTGGACAATTTGCCCCTAGAAAGTTTGAAAATCATGTTAGTACCAAAGTTTTTACTATCAACAACATCTCTTAGCCTACCACTTCATGGGCACCAAAAAGTCACCCGAACCCAATCCGAAAGGAATATACCGAGCTTCACGCTCCCCTCTCTAAAGTCTACCAGGCTCTCTTGAACCGAAACCTGATCAAACCATTGGACCCTCGTCCGTTACCAAATCCACTTCTAAAAAACTTCAAACCTGATGCCAATTGTGACTTTCACCAAACTGCTGGCCATACCACCGACCAATGTTTCCATCTCTGAAACACAATCCAAAGCCTGATTGACTGGGGTATCATCACCCCACCAGTTAATCCTAAACCAAACACTACCCATATTCACTCCCGAATCATACAAATGCCATCCTCCTAGAAGAAGACTCAGAAGTCGACCCATCCACTAAAATCATGTCAAGTAAGTCACCAGTCATACCCATATACTCTCCTAAACCTCTCCAAACATGACCCTATTTTATCTTACACCCTACCAGCCTTGACGATCGAACCTTATCACTCCTCACGAGAGCCTGCATCGCTGTCCGTACACGTTATGGAGGTAAAAATATGGAATTATCAGAAGTGTTGAACCGACTCCTACAGTTTGGGATGAAATTACCCTCCCGGATGACCATTGACTGTCATAGATTCAGTGAGTTATTCTTAGAAGCTAGAAAATGGGCCCGTGAGTCTGATAACTAGGTAGTGCCAGCCGATGAAGTCAGTCTAGATGACCTGGTCCAGATCATGGCAGATTTATTTTGATAAATTGGGGACATTTATAGCACATCCGAGCTTCTCGGCGCTTTGAATTACAAGGGCACCTAGTCCCTTCAGTCCTGCATTTTCTTATCGAATGGGAAGAATTATACGAAGAGGCCATATAAGTTATAGATTGTATTGACTATGTGTAAAAGGAAAAGATTGTTGCCACCAAATGGGGGGACGATTATGAGGATTCAGATGAAGAGCCAGATTCAGGAAAGATTAGTTTGATAGCCAACCTATGCGGAATGATATCATTCGAGTAGCTGCTAGGAGAGATCAACTAGGTAGATAAGAAACTCGATATCGATAAAGAAACAAGGTATCTATTTTTTCCCTCTTTCGTGAACCACATGACCAATTCAGGGAGACATTACCAGAACTCGAACTTATAACCATCAACAAGCGATGCCAAAAATGACTCTTGAAGAAAGTAAGGTTCTTGATCAACTGAAGAAAACTCAAGCTAACATCACTCTTTGAGGACTTTTTATGTCTTCCCAACTGCACCGAAATTCCCTAATTAAGCTACTCACAGGACTCATAATTCTTCCCTCAACCATACCAGAAGAAGCAGTGAACCTAGTTAGATCCTCGTCCTCTACTCGAATGCTCTCCTTTTCTGAAGAAGAAATACCTAAAACTGGTCCTAACCACAATCATGCTCTTAATATCTCTATCGAAGTCATGGGAAAAACCGTTCCCCTCTCTCTCGTCAACAATGAATCAGCTCTGAATGCGTGCCCACTAAGAACTCTGAACTATTTGGGATTAAAAGTGAGCGACCTTGCGTCAACCTCTGATGCCGTACGTGCCTATGACAACACCCGCCGAGAAGTAATGGGATCTATCAAGCTTGAAATAGGGGTTGGCCCTATAAATCCTGTTTTTGAATTCTAAGTCATTGACATCCCAACCTGTTTCAATCTGTTGCTCGAACGACTATAGCTCCACAACATCAAAGAGGTGTCTTCTTCCCTTCATCAGAAATTGAAATTATTTGACAACGGACAAGTCATCACCATCTTGGGAGATAATGACAACACCGAGAATGCAAGCACCAGTAATACGGTACTTGAGTTACAATACGGGCTGAACGATATGCTACTATCAAGCTTCCAAGTCAAACCTCTCCTACTCTCAGCATGGGATGACTTCAAAGGCAGGGTTTATCCAGAATATGATCCCCATGGAAACGTCAATGTAATCTAAATGTTCAAGAGTATGCACTTCATGCCCAGACTGGGGCTAGGGCAAAGATAATAAGGGATAACTGAATCTATTGTGTTGAAGGAGGCCTTTCCTCCCTGTGGCTTGGGCTATAAACCATCAGAAGAAGAACTCAAATTGATCCATCAGCCTCGACTGAAGAGAAAGTTAGAATGCGCCAGAACTATCCCGGGAGATTACTTAAATGGAAGATTCATCAGAGAGGGTGAGGATCTCCCCTTCTGCGGTTTCCCTGAACCTTGGTATGACCCTATAGATAAGAAGATGAAATCAGGAATGGAGATATTTTTTCAAGACAACTACCCATTGGCTGAAAGTTCCCAGCACTGTGTATAACCACTCACTAAGGAAACCATAGCTGATATCAGGGACTCTAAGGATAGTAACTCTGAGGACTCTTTCAACTTACAGGTACTAGGGCTAGCACTCTGCATGATCCACTCAGGGACTACATCATCCGGTCCATCCTACCTCATCAAAGATGCTGATATACCTCTTCTCAACTGGCATGCTGCATCTGTGCCACTTGCTGATATTTAACCTAACCCGGATGTTTACTCCCTTTCCCCTTTAGTTGTTTCCTCTTACTATAATATAATCGAGACCTCATATGATGAGGTTCTCAATGATGTTTTTCCTATCAATGAAATAAATAAAGATTTTGAGTATCTTGTTGTGTCTTACATTAATTATCTTGATTATAATTAATCTATTGATGATGATGACTTTGCAAATGAACAATTCTTAACTCATATAAATAAGCTTAATAATAAATAACATAATCGCGTTCAAGTTAATAAAGCTGAAACTGTTGTTATTAATCTCGATTCTAGTAGCTAAATACGCGAGATTAGGATAGGGTCTACCCTTGATGAACATGAGCGTACCCAACTCAAAGACCTACTGAAGGAATTCGTGGATGTCTTCGCATGGTCCTACGATGATATGCCCGGTATTGACCCTGAGATAGCATAGCATGAGATCCCAACTCTCCCGAAATGTAAGCCAGCCAAACAGAAGCTACGAAAGCTCTGCACCGAATGGTCACTCAAAGTAAAAGAAGAAGTAGTCAAGCAACTAAACGTGGGCTTCATCCGAGTAATTGAGTATCCCACGTGGCTAGCCAATATCATGCCCGTGCCAAAATCAGGAGGGAAGGTCTGCATGTGTGTCGACTACTGATATTTGAATAAGGCCTCTCCGAAGGATGATTACCCGCTACCCAATATTGATATGATTATGTACAATATAGCTAGCCACGCTCTCAAGTCATTCATCGATGGGTTTGTCGGACATAACCAGATCAAGATGCACCCTAATCATCAAGAGAAAATCTCATTCATCACCCCTTGGGGAACCTTTTGCTACACTGTCATGCCATTTGGTCTAAAAAATATAGGGGCTACCTATCAAAGGGTTGCCACAACCATTCTGCATGATCTGATACACAAGAAAGTTGAGGTTTATGTAGATAACATGATTATCAAGTTCAATACTTGAGAAGGTCATGTTATCACTCTCCGAAAATTCTATGAACGGTTGTGGCAGTACCAAATACGGCTTAACCCACAGAAATATTTCTTCGATGTTACCAAAGGCAAATTCTTGGGATTCATAGTCATTGCGAAAGAGATGGAAGCATATCCTTCTAAGCTGAAATCTATACTTGAGATGCTACCTCCCCGAATGGATAAAGAAGTTCGAGGATTCCTTGAAAAATTATAGTATATCAGTCGATTTATCAGCCAATTGATTTTCGTATGTGAACCTATCTTCAAACTCCTTCGAAAAGATTCAACCAAAGTCTGGAATGAAGCTTGCCAATAAACCTTCGACCGAATTAAGCAATACCTAACCCAACCTCCAATACTTATGCCATCGCAACCTGGTCTTCCCTTACTCTTATACATAACCATGACCGATACTATAACCGGGGCTCTGCTAGCTCCATATCTTGAAGAAACCCACAAAGAGAAAGCCATCTACTATGCCAGTAAAAAATTAGTCGGTTACGAGGTTAACTACACCGCCTTAGAAAAATTTTATGTCTCTATTATCTGGGTTACCCAAAAGTTACGACATTACATGCTTGCCTTTCCCATCAAACTCGTATCCTGAATGGATCCCATCAAGTACCTACTTGAGAAGCTCGCCTTATCCAGCCGAACAGCCCGTTGATTGATGCTTCTAGTCGAGTTTGATATCACCTATGTCACATAGAAATCTATAAAAGGAAGAACCATCATCGATTACCTTGCTGACTACCCTATGGAAGAAGACGATGTCTGGATTTTTGAATTCCCAGACGACAATATCCTTTGCGCCTCCCAAGAAGATCTTTAATGGCAAATGTTCTTTGATAGCGCATAAAAAAAAGGGTATGGTGTTGGAATCCTCCTTATTTCCCCTGATGACTCCCACACTCCCATTCCCATAAAATTGGATTTCTCCTTCACTAATAACATGACTGAATACGAGGCGTGCACGGTAGACCTTAAAGTTGCCTTCAAGAAAAGAATCATATACCTAGATGTATACGGGTATTCATCCCTCATCCCCGGTTAAGTACTCAGGAAATGGAAAGTCAAGGACGAGAAACTCTTACCCTTCCATGCCCACCTTGAAGAACTGGCTTCCCAATTCCAATAAATCACCTTCCACTACCTGCCCTGAGCAAAAAATAACCTGGTTGACGCCCTTGCCACCTTATCTTTCATAATTGACATGCCCGAAGGAATAACCATGGCCCCTTTCCTTGTCCAGAAATAAGACAAACCAACCCATTGCTACCACATCGATCTCAGTACGGAGGAAGAACCTGAAATATCCGACTGCTGGCACTATGATATTGGGTGCCTCCTCAAACACAATAGGTATCCCCAAGGATATGAGAAGAAGGACCGAGCAACTCCCCACAGATTGGCCGCCCAGTACATTATCTGTGATAAAGCACTATTTAAGAGAAACTTCGATGGAACCTATTTACACGGCATCGCAGGGGCTGACATTAAAGAAATGATGCAAAAAATCCACAACGGGGAAAGTAAACCCCACATGAACGGCCACATGCTCGCTCAAAGGATCATTCGACAAGGGTACTACTGGACTACTTTGGTTCAGGACTGCACAACCTACGTTCGAGGATATCTCAAATTCTAACAGTTCTCCAACCTACATCATCTGCCTCTACAAGAATTGTATAACAAGACTTCTCCCTGGCCATTTTCTATATGGGGCATCGACATCATAGGGAAAGTTACACCGAAAGAATCCAATGGGCATGAGTTCATCCTAGTCTCTATTGACTACTTCACCAAGTGAGTCAAAACCGAGTCATACGCAGTTCTAAATGCCAAGAAAGTTCCAAAATTCATCAAAAAGAACATCATCTGCCAATATGGGGTCCCACACGAGCTGGTATCAGACAATGGGTATATTTTGAAGCAGAAGTTACGGAGGTGGTCGACGAATATGGAATTCAGAGGCATAAATCCTATCCATACCGACCTCAAACCAACGGAGCAGTCGAAGCAGCCAATAAGAATCTTAAAGCCATCATCAACAAGATGATCGAGAGTTGTCGAGATTGGGTCGATAGGATCCCATATGCCCTCTGGGGCTATCAAACTTCAGTTCGAACCTCTATTGTGGCTACCCCTTACTCTCTAATCTACGACATAAAAGCAGTCCTACCTGTGAAGCTATAAATATCCTCGTTACGCATCATGCTTGAAGTAAAAGTCAACGAGGAAGACTGGCACCAAAGTCGTCTTGACGAGTTGTCCCTCTTCGACGAGGGGAGATTGAAAGCTCTATATCATATACAAGGGTACCATTGCCGTATAGCGCAATCCTTTAATAAGAGAGTCAAGGATCACGGGGTCCGAGAAGGGGACTTAACCCTCAAAGAAATAGTAGATCCCATCTGGGACCCCATAAGGAAGTTCAAGCCTAATTGGAGCGACCCCTACATCGTGAAGAAGATCCCGTCGGGCGACGCCGCCGTGCTCACCGACCTCTATGGAGAAGAAATAGAGCGTCCAGTCATCCTGGACCATCTCAAGAAATTCTACCCCTAGTCCAAAATCTCGGTGCGTTACGACTCTTCTTATCTCCCTTCTATTCTAAAAAAATCTCTCTTCTTTTCCACTTACCAGAACAACGTGGGCCTAATCCTCTAAAAACATTTTTAAAAATTAATTTTAAAATCTTTCAAAGCCCTCAGAGGTACGTAGGCAGCTCATTTGCTTTACATGAGCGCGACCCCTCTTCTTTTTCATGAAATGCTATCCTTTTCTAATCCCCGAGAATAACAGTTCATTTTAACATATGCATGAACAAAATGATTATGTATGCCTTAGCGATTGATATGGATAATTCAAAATGCAAAAACTCATCAAGAGGCAAAATTAGATGATAAAAAGCTTATATATTTCATTTTTTGAAATTTCGTACGATTACATCGGCGTAAGGAGTCAAACGACTTCCCTTTCCAGCACTACACCTACTAAAAAACCCATATAATAAGTCCCACTACTCCTGAAAATCACCCTCCAATTATTCTCACAAAGTACAAAACCACAACTATTACAAAGAGATTCCCAAATCCCTACCCGCAGCTGTCAGAGGAACTAACACCATCATCACCTTCATCTTGGGCTCCCCAAACCTCCCCTGCCTGAATAGAGTATCGCGGACACTCTATAAAGCGATAAGCCCGAACTAGCTTGGGGTAGACTACAACACCTCCCTCTATGGTGTCATATATGGAAAAGACTAGTCTCCACAACCAGCATTATGCCCACTATCTTCTTCCACAACCACTTCATGTAGTCCCCGGAGATATGCCAGACTCGTCCAGTAGACTGAGAAGGATGGGTTGATGGACAATGATTCTCCCACAGAGAACCAAGCCGCATGCGCATACGCTTTATCAGGTCCTCCACAGGAAAGAAGTTCGATGTTCGTGGTGGCATGATTTGCTCCCAACCAAATTGGCGTAGCAGCCGCCAGGGAAAGTAGAAAGAGGTCTTCATGAGGCCTACTAACCTAACATATTGGTACTTACCGATTTCCAGAATAGGAAGAAGCTCCCCCCACCAAAGCACAAACCATCGTAAGCCTCAAGCCCCGTGCTCTATAAACCAGCTCCCCCGACTCTTAATATCCAAGCCTATGCTAATGAAGTAGCGCGAGAAGAAGTTTAGCACCACCGATAAAGGATACTCAGGTGGGACCGCCATATGAAACCTCTCTGATAGCCACATAAACAACATCACGGGGCTTCCTCTCAGAAAGTCAGAACGACCCTCCCTCCAGGCATCCAGGCCATTCAAGGTCTTAGCCAGTATCACTGTCGCAGGATTGCGACGGTATGACATCCAAGAAATGATAGCAGACAGTTGGGGGTCCACCAGTGTCTCCCCAGTCACCAACAAAACTTTTGAAATAATGCCTAGGATGACGACCCCGACAAATCCAGCATCATCCACATATTGCGAATGCACGGACTGCAACACCGCCAAAAGGGAAATCATTCCCCCCGTAAGAAATGGATTGGCCGCCGAAGGCAAAATATGAAGAAGCCCAGCCAACAATTCTCGAGAAGAACGGAAAAACTCAGGCAGAGTCGCAGTAACGCTGGGATTTACCCCCAGCATGGCAGAAAATTCCTCATAGGTAGGACAAATCTCATCCAACCCGAAGCGAAAGACATGATCCTCGAGAAACCAAAACTCGATCGCCTCCATCAGCATATTCCACTCAATGGGCCAAATGTGCCACAAAAGACTCACCGCATGTGAAAAGCGTCAAAATCGACATAATAAGAACATATTGCTTACAAGGCTTAGAGGTAGTTGGCGAACTCAATGCTACCAGGGAGACTCATCTTGCCAAGAAATAATAAGCACGCAATAATGTGAAAAAGAAAGAAGATGAAAGTGTGAGGAGGAAAGACCCATTCACACCCCCTTTTATACTTGGAAACTCTCAATCAAAGACACGGAAAACTGCAAAAATCTGAGTAAAACTTGCCCCACTAAGTACCAAGTAATTGAAGAAAGTGTTATCAAAGCCTCGGATTGATTGGGCTGGACTGATATGCCGATAGGCAGGACATGGGTTATGCCGATCGACAACCCCCTATTTTGGGAAAATTACCTTTTTCCTCTTTTGTCAAAATAAAAAAACCAACAAAAATAATTTTTATCTTAAGGAAATTCTAGGTTTTCTTTATACTCATGCATTTACTAATTCTCATTTTAAATAAAATCCTTCTCAAATCAATTTTTAAAATTCTTTTTACGGTCTCAGCAGCAAAGTAAAAAGAGCGTTTGCATTAATCAATAAATTAAAGAAAATCAACAAGAAACTTCATTTTTCATTTGTATATATTTTGCTATGTTACATTAACATTTTTCAGGGAAAGAAAAAGCAGAAAAACAATGGGACTCAGCCCAAACCCAATTTTCATTCTCTCTCTCTCTCTCTAGGATCCCCCATCCCTACGGCGTGCCCTCTTACCCCTGCGGCGAGACTATGTGCCCCCACTTCCAGAGCCAGACCGTTCCCTAGACGAGGTAGATGACACCAAGAAAGAAGGGACCAAAATCGCCTCATGAATATGGGCAGTCGTCGAAGATATCCAGTCCCTCATGTCCTTCATCCAGGTGGTCGAAACACTGATATGCTGCGAGGAATAATGGAAAAGATCAAATCAGTCAAGCATGAGGAAAAATAAAGAAATCCAGGAAATAAAAAAAGACATACCACGGGCCTGAGGACCTCTTCCGTTAAACCCAACTCCTTTAGGTCCATCGCATGAGGACGGTGTTGTAGACGCACAGATCCTCCATCAGCTCGCTGAAGGTTGTAACTAGGAGAATGCAACAGCACAAAAGAAGGCCCTAACATCGTTGCTACCGCCGCTGACGTAGCCGCACCACCTGCGCTATTAGAGGACCCCACCTTCTGACTTGAGTCGACCCTAGGGAGAGGCATCACATTATATATACTAGGAGGCATCAACCAACTCGAGATAAAGTCCAGATAATCGTACATCACCGCTATGTCAGTGTACAAGGAGTATGGCTCTCCCATCATCACAACCACCCAAGCATTATCAGACATCTCCGCACGCGCCTCATGAACATAGGGGGGCCCGTCAGCGCCACCGCAACCTTATCCTCCACAATATGCTGGACTATCCTCTCCCTAAGATACCAGGAGTAACCGAACTCATGCGCCAGCAGGCACCGCATTTGCGCATGTCCCTCAGTCACCCCGGTATTCTGAATTTCCATCCCTCAAGGATAAAAGGTCACTTGCAAATTCCCAGCAAACGATAAGGGTCAATATCAATAAAATATCATCAAAGGAATAAAATGGTCTCAAAGACAAAAGAATGCTTATCCGCTCGCTCATTAGGCCATTCAAGACCTGGCGTACTCTCTCCAGAGAAAGATTCTTCTTCGACTGACTGTTGGATCTCCGCCACCGGAATATCAAACAGAAGTCCCCAACGGAGTCATCGTTCAAAGAAATCAGTTGGGTGTTCAATCCAATCACCTCATAGAACCATGTCTGTAAAGAACAAGGATCAGCATTCAAGAAATAAAAAAGCAGTGCATGAATGGAAAAGGCAAATGCATAAAGGAAAATGCGCAAAATAAAGAATACCTCCAGAAGATACGTGGCCCCAATAAAAGTCAGCCAAAATCACCGACTGAATGCATCCAAAGAATAATAAAGGGTCGCCAAAGTCAGGCTCCCCCAATCATAGAAGCAGATGTCCGAAAACACCCTCAAAAATGGCAAAACCCACAAGTAGCGACGTCACCACTCGCCGCCGCCAGAAAACCTCCCAACACCAAAAAGATAAACAAGCGGGCCATTTGACGCACCTGTCGCATGTCATTCTCATCAACCCTCCTCCTCAGCAAAATCTCCCTAAAATAATACAAGCGGAGAGAATCTTCAGAAACCACCCTCTCCACGTCACCCAGAGTCGCCGTCGCCATCACCGCCTTCGGCATCACCCTCAACGTCCTGTTCACCTCAATCTGGGCACCCTCATAGTCCAGCCCCAGTAGCTGCTGAACATCAATGGGAGTCACCATTAGGGGTGGTAAACGGATGAATATGGATCGGATACCATGTTTTCCATATTCGTATCCGCTATATGTATGCATTATCCGTATCCGCTGGATAGTTAAAACAACTATCCATATCCGTGTCCACTCGGATACCTCAAATTCAGATAATATCCGTATCTGTTTACATTATTAAGCCATTGCAAAAAATAACTATTAAAATATCCAATCCAATGAAATCCAATCCAATCAAAAAAATATATAACAAAATTACTACCTCCTGACTTCCATAATAATAATAGCATTTCATAATGATAATATGGCTTAAAGCCATCCATACTTTACAAACATATAAGTTTCAAGCCATCCAAAAATAAATAAATAACAGCAGCATTCCATAACAGTAGAAATACATATGCACCTTTTAGATTAAATTAAATTTGATTGAAAATGATAACCTCATGGACATTTTAGTCTTCAAAACATACTCATATATTTATTTTAATAAGTATACATTTTTATTTTGTATATAATATACCTGTTGTTAACTTCAGTTCTCATCACAATTAAAACCATCACTTTACATTTTTGTTTCTCTCTTAAATTTATTTATAATTAAGGAAACTAATGAACAATCACATAAACAATGTATAAATATAATTATATATTTTTATTTTTATTTTTATTTTTATTTTTATTTTGTATGTACCTGCTGTTGCTAATTTTCTGTTACAGGAGGAGGGAATGTGGAGCGGCGGAACAACAAAGTTGATGCGCAGTTGAGGGGTTGATGAGAAGTGGTGGCGGGGTTGATGAACATCGACGGGCTGATACGGCGGAGGTGGAGGTGGAGGTGGATGATTGAGGGTTTTTTGTGGAGTGAAATGAGGGTTTCTTTTCTCTTGTTTCCTACGAAAGAGAAATGAAATGAAATTAGTTTTTTTTAGTGGAGTATATGTTCTTTAGTGGGTGTATGTTGTGTGTGAGAGGGTGTATTGTAACTTTAGTGTAACTCCATGATAATATACCCAATAAAATAATAATACGTGGAATTTTATAATATAACCAATAAAATAATAACTATAGGGTGTTTTTGTTTTGAGTGGAGTATTATGTTTGTTTTGTTTTAGGGACTAAACGATTAAGGTTTTTTAATATTATTTTATTAGTAATACTAATATTTATATTATTAGTAATATTTTAAACATATATTTGACGGTTACGGATATCTGGTAAAACGGATACTCCGCATCGGATACGGATTATTCGTGTCAAATACTAGTACAATCCGTATCCATTTTCTCGGATATTTTTATAGAGTATCCATATTCGTATTCGTTTCCATTTTTTCGGATAAATATTCGCAAATTTTTGGATTCGGATATCGAACGGATGCGGATTTTCGAATATCTATTTACATCCGTAGTCATCGTCATCTCTCCGAAGCCAAAATGGAAGGTGTGGGTAGTGTCTTACCACCTCTCTCCCAAAGCACATAGAACCACCGTGGAGTGGGGCGTCTCATCTAAAGCCGATGCTAGCCTCCCAAAACCAACAGAGGACACCATCTAGTGTACCACAGTAGGAAGGTCCTCCCAAACGTCCTTGAGCCCAGTCATATCGCGGGCACGAATAGTCGACATGGAGACGTCAGACTGTCAAAAAATGAGAAAAATCCTTATCAAATTCAAGAAATAAAGCAATCTCGTCAAGAAAAGAAGAAAGGAATACCAAGAGTCATGCAATAATTGCATATCCACCAGGGTTCACCACCATAGAAGAGTGATGACGCAAGGGCTCACGCAGAAGAGTCTGATCATCCACCACCGACTCAAATGAGTCAAAAGAGTTCTCGCTACCCAATGCGAGGGGCGCCCTAGCCCTCCACTCTAACCCTGCCCAGTCATCGGCATTAAGCCATACCATATGGGTTTCACTGCTTAAGAAGTCAGCCATTTCGGACGCTAGGACGATTTGTAGAGGATTATAGTAGAACAGAAGAAGTCAAAAAGCTGTGCAAAATGAGGAGAACCCGCCCCCTTTATATAGAGGCTAAGGGTCATGCCGATCGGGAGTCCCCTCCACCCACTGGTCAGCATCGGTCCTTTCACCTGCTCGAGGTAACTCAAAAAACCTAGCCAATGTCTATTGGCACACCTCCATCCATGCCAACCAGCACACCCTCTAAAATTTCATACAAAAGGTCCAAAAAATACCAGAAAATCCCGAACAATTCCCAAAATATTCCTAAAATTGCCAAATCCATTATAGCACCTTGTTCACCAAAGAAAACATTTTTTACACCCCCAACGGAATCCCAGAGAATCATTATCCCCAATAACATCTCCAAAGGACACTCCAAATTTTCCTCAACTATAAATCCTCGGATCATTCACTATTCCCCAGCGGAACCTAAAATCTAATCCTCATCCCCAGTGGAGTCCTCAAATTTCTCGAAGGAAATGTATACCTCTCTTAGGTCATAATTGACCTCGGTCTTGGATCGTCACCTCAGTTAGGTCATAATTGACCTCGGTCCTCGATCGTCACCTCTTTTGGGTCAGAATTGACCTCTGTCTTAGATTGCCACCTCTGTTAGGTCAGAATTGACCTCGATCCTCGGTTGTCACCTCTCTTAGGTCAAAATTGACCTCGTTCTTAGATCGTCACCTCAGTTAGGTCAAAATTGACCTTGGTCCTCGGTCATCACCTCTTTTAGGTCAGAATTGACCTCGGTCCTGGATCATCACCTCAGTTAGGTCAGAATTAACCTCGATCCTCGATCGTCACCTCTTTTAGGTCAGAATTGACCTCGCTATTTGATCATCACCTCAGTTCTAAGTTATAATTGACCTCGGTCCTCGATCATCACCTCTTTTAGGTCAGAATTGACCTCGATCTTTTATCTTCACCTTTATTAGGTCAAAATTGACCTTGATCCTCGGTCGTCACCTTTTTTAGGTCAGAATTGACCTCGGTCTTGGATCGTCACCTTAATCGGGTCAGAATTGACTTCGGTCCTCGGTCATCACCTCTTTTAGGCCAGAATTGACCTCGGTCTTGGATCGTCATATCAATTAGGTTAGAATTGACCTCGGTCCTCGATCGTCACCTCTTTTAGGTTAGAATTGACCTTGGTCCTGGATCGTCACCTTAGTTAGGTCACAATTGACCTCGGTCCTCAGTCATCACCTTTTTTAGGTCAAAATTGACCTCGATCTTGGATCGTCACCTCTGTTAGGTCAGAATTTACCTCGGTCCTCGATCGTCACCTCTCTTAGGTTATAATTGACCTCAGTCTTGGATCATCACCTTAGTTAGGTTAGAATTAACCTTAGTCCTCGGTCGTCACCTCTTTTAGGTCATAATTGACCTCGATTCTGGATCATCACCTCAGTTAGGTCAGAATTGACCTCGGTCCTTGGTCGCCACCTCTTTTAGGTCAGAATTGACCTCGGTCTTATATTGTCACCTTAGTTAGGTCAAAATTGACCTCAATCCTCGGTCATCACCTTAGTTAGGTCAGAATTGACCTCGGTCATCATTCGTCACCTCTTTTAAGTCAGAATTGACCTCGGTCCCCGATCATCACCTCTTTTAGGTCAGAATTGACCTCAGTCTTGGATCGTCATCTTAGTTAGGTCAAAGTTGAACTCGGTCCTCGGTTGTCACCTCTTTTAAGTTAGAATTGACCTCAGTCCTCGATCATCACCCCTTTTAGGTTAGAATTGACCTCAGTCCTCGATCGTCACCTCTTTTAGGTCAAAATTAACCTTGACCCTCTAAATTGGTCATCCATATCCTCCATCATGTGGTGTCTATTCGACGGCCATCACTTGTTCCAAGCTCACCCGTTGAGGGGCTCTATAGCCACCACATTCTAGGACACCCTAAGTCTCTCCTTATACCCCTAGCACTTCCCATTTCCATCACAAACCTAGGTCGCACTCCGAGTATCGATATAGATGTCATCGGGCGCTCTCGGGCCCCATTTAACTCCGATAAACTCTATATTCAGAGCGTGAGCTCTTTGAAGGGATCCTAATACACACCTCGTGCACGAATCAGCATAACGGCTCAGATGAACATACCATTTCACTACCGAAAATAGATTCAGAGGCCATCGAGCGCTCCTAGGCCCCGAATTGACCCCAATCAACTCCACTGTTAGAGCGAAAGTTCTTTGAATCTTTGAAGGGAACTGAAACCCCTTTCCAATGGTCCACTCCGTGCATGAAACAATATAACTGATTAGGCATAAATTCTTCCCAATTTATCCCTTTAATTTAGTTACTTTTAGCACGTTGAACAACGTAATCGATTTGACTTTATCTCATAATCTTGCTACTGACTTATCCTAACGAGTACACCGAGTTTCTGGTATTTTGTATTGATTTTACAGGTATTTGATGTCAATTAAAGAAAGAAAGAAACCGAGAGAATCAGAAAAAAAAAAAAGGAAAGTCAAAAGGGCAAAAATGTAATTTTTACCTGAAATTTGGATGAGGTACCTAAAGAGAAGTTGAAGAGATCAAGTTCATGAGAACACAGGAAGAAACGAAACCTCAATCGGAGTCTCGGTGTGAAAGATATGAGCAGTCAAAGTTTCAGAAAAAAAGTCAAAGGAAGCCTGGACCGATCCGGGCCGGACCGGTCCGCATTGCCGATTTCCAGAGACCCCGGACCGAAGACAAACCGAAGCTGGAAGAAAATAAAAAGAACCAATCCACCGCAGACTGATCCGCCTAAGAATAAAAAGAACCGGTTCTGATTCCAGGCAGACCGATCCGCAGGAGGGCCGGACCGGTCCGACTGTCAAGTTTTAATTTTTTTTATCTTTCTCTAATGAAAAGTCCTAGTGCAGCTAAAACTCCTGAAGTTTTGTAGGGTATAAAAAACCGTTTTATTATCATTCTTTGTATGGAGAATTAATATAATTTTCCATTCTTTCTGTAAAACCCTAGTTTTGAAGGTAGATTACAATTTTAATTCCAAGAGTGAAGATTATTAAGATTTATGTGATTAAAAGTGTTCTTAATTGTTGTTTTTACTGCTTTAGTAAGATTAGGAGTGAATTTTCTTCACTTTAATTTCCTTTCTGCATTATTCTACTATTCTTCCTTAGTTAAATCATGGTTTTCTGCAATTCCAAAATCGTTTTCATTGAATTCATCATGGTAGGATAGATTTTTAAAGGTCGGGATACATGAACCCAACCTGATGTGATGGTTGCATGTGTATAACATTAATCCTCTGAATTTAATGATTTATTACGACCGTATTACATAGAAACACCACAATTATCTTTAGATCTCTTTTGCTTTCGAGTAACCGGGGTGCTTTAGAATACAATTCGAGTGTAACTATTGAAATACCGATTTAATCATCCTCAGATTAAGTATGATGCAGGCTTGAACCTCATATATGTAATGCTTGGGAGTACTAAATTCTGGGTCTAATTAGTCATTTAAATTTACGATTAGTTTTATAACATCAATACACTAGGGGTGGGGGATGTATTCCCGTCCTGTTTTCTTCATCGTATAGTTTACAAGTTCAAGTTAAGTATCATCAGTAATTTAGAGTAGTTGCATGTTATTCATTCATTAGTTAATTAGTTAATTATTTCAAAATTGCATTTAGTTGTAGCCAATTCTCAAACCAAATCATCTTTTCCTTTCCTTTAGAGTCAGAGTTAGGATTTCCTTATCTATCTAACGTTGTCACAACTCTGTTGTCCTATTTCCCTGTGGATACGATCCCTACTTACCGCGTTTATTACTAATGCGACAGGCTTGCACTTGAGCCTAGAAGAGAACGCACTTCTGAGACACATTCTTAGTCGCATCAAGTTTTTGGCGCCGTTGCCGGGGACTTAGGTAGACTTAGGATTAGATCGAGTCAATTTAAAACTTTGACCAAAAATCTCCAAAAATCCAAAAACATATAAAAATTTCAAAAAGCACAAAAAGAGTCATCACCATCTCTCATAAGCTATTAATGTAAAATTCTGAACTCACTCCAACTCCCCATAATACTCCAACCCACATTCACGAAAACCCGATTATTGAGTACGATCCTGATAGCCCCCACACTCCTAACGTTCCACAATTCTGGGTTCCACCTCCCACACCGTCACACTCAATCTCAAATAACACGCCGTTTTCCTTCTTAGGTCACACTTCAGAGAGAACTCCTAGTATAACAAGTGAGGATACCGAATCCTTAAGAGAGAGAGAGAGATGTCACAACACGGTAGTGCAGCTACCGATGAGGGAGAGGCCCCGTATCGCCCTTTGAGAGACGTCTTATATCCCGAACGCACTGTCACTCCGGGATGCATTTTACTCCCCTACAAAATGCTGGGCAATTTCGCTTTAGGAAAGGGATGATCCAGATAATTCCCACTTACCATGGACTGAATTCAGAAAAGCCATATGCCCACATTATGGAATTTGAGGAGGCGTGCGAGACTCTTAGTGATCAAACTTTCACAAAAGATGTGCTCCGCCTCAAACTCTTCCCATTCTCGCTTAAGGATAAGGCTAAGACCTGGCTATGGTGTTTACCTCCAAACTCGATTTCATCATGGAATGAGATACAATCCAAATTTCTCAAGAAGTTCTTTCCTCCACATCGAACGAATTCCATCAAGGCTCAAATTCAAACATTTCGACAATTAGAAAATGAGTCATTCAAACGATGCTACGAGAGTTTCAATGAGTTAATTGCCTCGTGTCCCCATCATGGTTTTGACAAAATGCAAATCATTTCCTTTATCCATAATGGGCTAAACATTAACTCCAAGTAACTCGTTAAGACCATGGGTAGTGGTCCGTTTGTCGACTTAGACGCCCATGATGCTGAGCTTCACCTGAGGTATGTCGCCGAGACTACCCAATCTTGGGATACATCTGACCCTAATGCTCAGAATCGAAATCGTCAAGTGACCACAACTCCATCAGCGTCCGTTCTATTTCATGTAGAAAAGAATTCTATAGCGAACAGTCGACTCGATATGCTTGAGAAAGGACTGCGAGACTTACGTGAGGTATTGGGAAGAGGACCAATTGGATCCATACCAAACCCCGTCGAGAAGGTGTGTGTGATTTGTGAGGTGGGTCATTCAACTAAGGAATGCCCGATTATACCCGCCTACAAAGTGATGCTTCAAGAACAAGTGAGTGGTATAGGAGGATTCAAGGGTGATTTTGGTGCACCCCACGAGAATTCTTACAACCCTTCGTGGAAAAACCATCCTGGTTTTAGCCATGAGCAACAACATGCTGCGATGAATCCTAATTCACATGTTGGCCCTCCTCCACCACAACACTTTCAAAAAGCTCCACACATGCAAGGACATGTGCAAGCACCACCACCTCAAGGATCATATATCCCTCCACCGCGGAGAAGTCTCGAGGATATGATAAACCAATTTATCAACAACCAGACTGCAACTAATGCTAGGCATGAGCGCATGATCCACGACATGAATGCGAACATTTCACAGTTGCAATCATCATTGAGTATCCAAGAGAAGGGTAAGTTTCCTGCCCAGGGCCAAAGACCTCCCCAAGGTCAAACTAGTGTAAGCTCCACACCCCATGACCATCGGGAGCAATGTAGCGTAATTACCACTCTACGTAGTGGGAGAGCAGTTGACTTGTCACCTCCCCCACACAATCAACTAAAGACAAGGAGACTTTGCCCGACACGAAAGAGGCCGAAGATGTCCCCTTGAATGAGAGTGATAAAGAAGGCACTAGTGAGCTCGAGGTAGTAGTGAAACCCCCCACCGCTGCCCCATACCCTCAACGGTTGGTCCCGCACTCCAAAGGGACTTCTCGGGACGATGTTTTGGATGTCCTTAAACAAGTAAAGATTAATTTACCTTTTCTCGAGACCATACAGAAAATTCCCGCATACGCTAAGTTCATTAAGGATTTACTCACGGTGAAACGCAAGCTAAAGGTAAATAAGAATGTCTTTTTGGCCGCCCAGAATGTCAGTTCAGTTTTATCGAATGACCTTCCATTAAAGTATAAAGATCCGGGTGCACCCACCATTTCGTGCATCATGGGGAAGAACCGAATCAAAAGAGCACTAATAGATTTAAGATCGAGTGTTAACATTCTACCCTATTCCATCTATAAGAAACTTGATTTGGGAGCCCTCAAGCCCATAAATATGACTCTCCATCTCGCGGATCGTTCTATGAAGATGCCGCGGGGAATCATTGAGGATGTGATCGTCCAAATACACACTTTCTACTTCCCGATGGACTTTGTCATTTGGGACGAGGTTAAGAACGAGGGTGACGAAGGAGAACCGCGAGAGACGGATCTTTCAGGAGCAGCACACGAGCATGGGAGGATCCACACGCAAGAGCCGATAGGGGTATGCCTTGTTACATCAAGTGAAAGAGACAATTTAGAGGGCATAGGGAGAAGTTCGTATGAGTGCTTAGAGGAGAGCGAATGACAAGACACGATAGATATTTTTCTCATCGAGTACTACCCACCCACACCACCTAATAATTTTGAGATGGAGCGAGGAAGAAAGAATGTGGAAACAAAGCAAGAGAGAGAGAGCTAGAGGAGCCTAACAGGAGTTGAGAGAGAATTCGGGCAGGTGGATGAGAGCCTTCACAACAAAGTTCAACCTCTATTGGACTCATGTAGTCATTTAGGAGAGGGCGAGTGGAAAGATAAAACTGATGAGTTTCTTCGCAATGACCATCCACCCATACCATTGGATGGCCCGAAGGCAATAGAGGAGAAAAGTTGTGTCTCGTCCTACTTAGAGCCCGACCCATGCATTTTAAAAATTGAAATAAAATTAGGTGTTCCCTCTGAGTCGGTGTACGCAAGCTATGCTTTGAGTAAGCATCACAGGGATCCCTTTTCGAGTAGTCACGATGAGTCTCTCGGTCTTTCCTTTATTTATGGGCGAGGTCCCAACTTATTCAGGTTGTTGGTATATGACAGGAAGACGGGAGTGACAAGGAGAGCATCGAACCCCATGAGTGGGGTCGGGTGAGCTCGTGGAGAGATGAGAGGTCGTTGCACCCCGACGCGTATGGGGTGATTGTTGTTGTATTTTTGAGTCATGCATGAGTGTCATATAGTGTCTTGTTGCATTTTAATAATTTGTTTGTTTTATTTTCTCGCACTTTTTATTCGCTTTGAGTTAGATTTTAGTCCTTTTTGCTTGAGGACAATGCAAAAGTCTAAGTTGGGGGGGGGGGGGTCACAAGTGCGTATTTCTAAAACTTCACAAATTTTCAAAAATGCCCAAAAATCTAAAAAAAAATCATAAAATTTTGAAAAATCCAAAAATATTTTTGTTCAAAATAAATAAAAATTGGAATTCAAATTTTACAAAAATATCATTAAAAGTCGGTGTAAAGTCTCAAGTTGTAAAATTCAAATACACAAAGCCGAAATTGACCAAAGATGGAAATTGTGCGAAAATTGACAACTTAACGAATAAGTGTAGAGATTAACAAACCCGGTGAGATTCGAGCTTATCACTTTTTGCGAGTTTTTAAATCAATCTGAGTTAATTGTTAACTCAAAGTTCTTTTCAGCGCCCTAAAAAGTCGTCGAGGATCTCAATCCTTTCATTTTGATCGGTTATAGAAAACGTGTGTGGTATTGCCTTAAAAAGTGCGCCACAAATCCCTAAACTTAATTAATCTCGAGCCGCATATGGTAATGCAATTAGTATTTTGGACAATGAAGTAGGCCATCGTTTGTTACCCAAAAATATTAGCCATAAAAAGATGTGAAAAATTATCCCTTTGATAACCCAATTGAGCCGAATAACAGTTATCCTTTTCGTTTGGTACCCCGAAAAACCCAAGTAGCCTGGAATTGCGAAAAGGGAATATTCAATAAAGTTCGAAAAGTGCATAAGAAGGGGCAAGAAAAAAATAGATATGCTCAACAAAAATAGCAAGGAAAGAAAAGTGTGAAAAAAAATAGAAAAAAAATGAGAAAAAGAAGAAGAAAAAAAATTGAGCAATAGCCCGGAAAAAGCACAAATGGACATCATAAATGACTTTTTCAATTCCAACCTTCCCTACCATTTTCATTTTACCCAATATACCTTAAAACCCAAAAAAGTCCTAACCGAGTTCAAATTGCGAAATTGATTACCGCATGGAGAGCTAAGACACCAAAAGATAATAAAGTAAATTGAATGCGTGAATAAGAGGCAATGTTCCCGTTTTTAAAACCGTATCCCGTTGATGAGATCCTATCACTATAAAATTTTCGTCTTTCTACTTGTATGCGTGACTTTGAGTCCATTATATTTACTCTTTATATCACGCATACCGAGAGAATAGCCATAATCTGAGAGATGCATTTGTGAGAGCATTCCGAGAGAATTTGAAATCAAAACGAATTTTCGGGTAAGTAACGTAATGATCAATCGGTGAAAATTGACGATTAAATTTCCGGCTTCGCACACACGCACTATGATTTGAGACTATTGAGCATGACTTGATGATGACTATTTTCTGGGAAAGTTTGAATTATACAATTTTTGCATATTTTGATTTTTCCTTGAGTCGAATTTTGTGGGTATATTCTTTGCAAACCCTCACGAGACACAACTCGTCCTACTAGGGTAACCTAGGGATTTAAAGGCTTGTTGCATACGCTAAATGCAATCGCTTGTCCGCGAAAAAGGTATTCTATCCCAATAAAATGACTTTCAAGAGTTGAGCCTTGCTAGGATTCTTTTACATTTCTCAGGACGCACAAAGTTCTAAGTTAGGGGGGTTTGATTAGGCATAAATTCTTCCCAATTTATCCCTTTAATTTAGTTACTTTTAGCACCTCGAACAACGTAATCGATTTGACTTTATCTCATAATATTTCTACTGACTTATCCTAACGAGTACACCGAGTTTCTGGTATTTTATATTGATTTTACAGGTATTTGATGTCAATTAAAGAAAGAAAGAAATCGGGAGAATCAGAAAAGAAAAGAAGGAAAGTTAAAAAGAAAAACGTGTAATTTTTACCCGGAATTCGGATGAGGCACCTAAAGAGAAGTTGAAGAGATCAACTTCATGATCACATAGGAAGAAACGACACCTCAATCGGAGTCCCGGTGTGAAAGATATGAGCAGCCAAAGTTTGAGGAAAAAAGTCAAAGGAAGCCCGGATCGATCCGGGCCGGACCGGTCCGCATTGCCAATTTCCAGAGAACCCAGGATTGAAGACAAACCGAAGCTGGAAGAAAATAAAAAGAAATGATCCGCCATAGACCGATCCGCCCAAGAATAAAAAGAACCGGTCCGAATTCCAGGCAGACCGATCCGTAGGAGGGTCGGACTGGTCCGACTGTCGAGTTTTAATTTTTTTATCTTTCTCTAATGAAGAGTCCTAGTGCAACTAAAACTCCTGAAGTTTTGTAGGGTATAAAAATCCGTTTTATTATCATTGTTTTTACGAAGAATTAATATAATTTTCCATTCTTTCTGTAAAACCCTAGTTTTGAAGGTAGATTACAATTTTAATTCCAAGAGTGAAGATTATTCAGATTTCTGTGATTAAAAGTGTTCTTAATTGCTGTTTTTACTGCTTTGGTAAGATTCGGAGTTAATTTTCTTCAGTTTAATTTCCTTTCTGCATCATTCTACAATTTTTCCTTAGTTTAATCATGGTTTTCTGCAATTCCAAAATCGTTTTCATTAGTTTCATCATGGTAGGCTATACTTTTAAAGGTCGGGATACATGAACCCAACCTGATGTGATAGTTTCATATGTATAACATGAATCCTCTGAATTTAGTGATTTATTACGATCGTATTTCATAGAAACATGACAATTGTAGATCTTTAGATCTCGTTTGTTTCCGAGTAATCGGGATGCTTTAGAATACAATTCGAGTGTAACTATTGAAATACCGATTTACTCGTTCTCAGATTAAGTATGATGCGGGACTGAACCTTATATACGTAATGCTTGGGAGTACTAAATTCTGGGTCTAATTAATCATTTAAATTTACGATTAGTTTTATAACATCAATACACTAGGGTTGGGGGATTGTATTCCCGTCCTGTTTTCTTCATCATATAGTTTACAAGTTCAAGTCAAGTGTCATCAGTAATTTAGAGTAGTTGCATGCCATTCATTCATTATTTAATTATTTAATTATTTCAAAATTGCATTTAGTTGTAGCCAATTCCCAAACCAAATCATCTTTTCCTTTCCTTTAGAGTCAGAGTTATGATTTCCTTATCTATCCAACGTCGTCACAACTCCGTTGTCCTATTTCCTTGTGGATACGATCCCGACTTACCGAGTTTATTACTAATGCGATAGGATTTCACTTGAGCCTAGAAGAGAACGCACTTCTGAGACACATTATTAGTCGCGTCAATAACCGTTCAGACGAACGATTAGTTTTCCCTCGAAAATCGATCCAGAGGCCATCGGGCGTTCTCGGACTCCGTTTGACCAAAGTCACCTCTTCAACTCGAACGATGATGAATGAATTTTTGAAGGGCACTTAATACCCTTTCTAACAATCCATCTCGTGCGCGATTCTGACCTACGGTACGGACGAACGATCCGTTTTACTCCGAGAGGTCACCAGGCACTTCTGAGCCCCGTTTGACCAATGTCAACTTTTCGAACCGAGCAAAACTCTTTGGAATGTTGAAGTACATATCTTAACCTTTCCAATAGTCCACCCCGTGCACGATTCTGACTTACCATACGGACGAACGATCCGTTTGCGTCCGACGATCTCCCGTCTAAAGGACCAACGTGCGTTTTCGAGCCACATTTGACCCAAAGTGAACTCCCAGACCCGGGATCGGTCCAAATGACTGTCGAAGGATTCTAAAATACCTTTCTAACGGTATGCCTCGTGCACAATTCGGATCAATGATTTGTGCGCTACGATCATTTTTCCAGAAAAGTCCGCACGAGACTGCCAATTGGCAGGTGTTGAACCCTGCCTATCGACATAGTGTCAAGGGTGACCTGCCGATAAGCACCCCCTCGAGTAGGCCTATTGGCACCCACCTTTTCCCTATAAATAAGGGCCATGACCTCACTCCCAAAAGAGGCAAAAAAATCCATCAGCATCAGTGATTGCTGCAACATTTTCTCGAAATCAACGAAGTTCCATATGAGAAATCCCATCCAGGCCTAAATACCCATCCTTTTCACACCCAATTTGGAAAATATCCTTCTCTCTCATCAACATTCAAGGTGAGTTAATCCAAGATCCAAGTTCAATCTCCAAGGAAGGTCCAATTCCTTCTCCCTTTCTTTTAATTTCTTATTTTTTCATAAATTAATTTAGATTCGTAATCTAGTTTTATTCATACACATTAACATCTACGCTTTTATTAGTATATTGCACATACTTTATTTTCCACAAAAAATCCAAAAACAAATAAAATAGGGTTACACTCGTAAATTCTGAACGGAATCATCCATCACACTTTTTTTTCAAAACCAAAAAATACATTTTTACACGTACACACATAATAAAATTCCGTTCGAATCTATGGGAATAACCCCACCCCTATTCTACATTCGAACTAAGTGAACTTTGATGCCTTTATAGGCTACGCGGGAGTCTCGGATTAAAATTCGAGACTCGAGTCCAACTTTCTAATTTTTTAATTTTTCTTATTTTTTAAATTTCTCAAAATCCCTCATTTTCATAATTATCACACACACACACACACACACACACACACACACACACACACACACACACATATATATATAATATGGTTGTTCGCGTATCATCCCACATATATTTTCGTTCCCAACGATCAATATCTCGATGAATGCTCATATTCTATCTTCTACATTTATTATTATTTTGGGAATATTCTTGTGGATGACCTCACCCTATCTTTTACATGGTATGGGTCAAACGATTCCAATCTCCATTATATAAACACATATACATAATTCACGGGGATAAAGAAAAATATTAACATTTTCCCATGAGAGACCGAAAAGGAGGGATGTGTGCCTAACACCTTCCTATTCCGTGACTTAACCCCCGGATCTCCGATCTATTGGTTTCGTATGCATCATTTTTGTCGTTGATGCCGCTCTCTCGAAGTGGCAACGTGTTCTTTTTGCCTGTTTTGAGCAAAATAGGCTGGAAACTCCATCTCTTTACATTCACCCCACACTGACGACGGCCGAAGAACCCTTTTCAAAGAGAAGGGTACGAGACTGCGACACAGTTCTTCCTCGAGGGATCCTCCTCCTCCCCCCGAAACGAACGCCACGCCGCTCGGGATGGCCACATAACTAAACATGATTAATTTTGTCCATATATGAAATAATTTTTAGAGATGGTCCATAACAGAGTTAACATTCCATTTCACCCGCCTAAACCAAATGCTCTGATTGATATTGAGGCACCTTCCTCTCAAGTAGAAGTACCCATAAGGAAGCCATAAGTCCACTAGACATAAGCAACAGATGGATACTTAACTTTTGCTTTGATGGGTGAGGTTCCTACTAGGACCAAAAAAGATGATAATGGTTTCATAGCGGCCTATATGAAATCCGTGATCGATGCTATCAGAAACGGATGTCATGTTATCGTAGGAATTCCACATCTACGCTCACATTTGAAGACAAAAAGAGTATATAGATGTACATGAGCTAAATATAAGTTAGTAGATTTGTATACGACCCGACCACGGGCTCTATAACTACAGAACCAAATGTGTGGGTTGATTACATCAAGGTACGCTATTATGTGCATACGCATTGCAAACTAAAAAATACAACTGCTAAGTCTCAATTTTTAGTAGGATAAGACGGATCCTGCTAAGATGAAAGGAAAATGTTATTTATATTATGATGAGCTAGCCACCATATATGGAAATGGCATAAAAACGGGGTTAAGATCCCAATTTATTAGTGATTACTTCCCATTATTAAAAGGTAAATGTAGATGGCTAGCTGTACTAATTACATTTTCATAGAACTTAGCTAATGCAAATTGCTAAAATATTTATTTTACCATGAATAATCGAACCAAATTTGGAGGAAGAATTAGTTGACATAACTGAGAATGAGGTTTCTGAGATTGAATCCCATAACCCCTCACTTCAACTAGGGAAATGTAAAGCTGTGGGACAATTACCAAGACCCGTGGCTATGCAAAGGCCAAGACGTAAGCGCAACAATGTCTTAGAGGATAGTTCTCGTGCATTGGGGGTTATTGCTGAATCGTTGTGGGTTATAGCAGTTACTATGGATTTTGATGCCAACTTGAACCTTCGATTATGTAAAGTAGCAAGACTTACTTAATCATTTGAAAGCAATGGAATTGAATGAAACATATATGTTACGAATACTCTTTATGTTTGAATCAGGTCATTAACTCAGACGTATATTCATGGGGATCACGAAGGAGGCGTTTGCCAAGAGTTGGGCTATCAACAAGCATTATGGGAATTAAAGCCCTTTTATTGGTGCTCTATTTTGAATGTTGTTTTTTGTAATGCACAACTAAATCATCGTGAAACTTCGACTGTTTTTATTATCATCACTGATATTATGATGTGGGCTAATGTAGTAAATGTTAACCTTTTTGGAACACGTTTTTTGTCTTGGTATTCAAATGTTTCCTTCAATCATCTATAATTGGTTCATTACTTTATATTTGAAGATGAAATACTTAAACATAATTGCAAAATCAAATTAAAAACATTAAATAACATACAAGTCATACTTCATGATAATGGAATGCCCGAAACATAAACACGAAACTAGACGACATTGACTTGAACACGAAAATACATTAATAAATGACACGAGAAACACTTCACACATGATTTCATTGTAAGCGACAATACGACATTTTTCTTCCCATGAGGCGGGTCGGGAGATAGCTTACAAAAACACCATCTTGGTCATCGTTTGGGTGGTCTGACATATCAGGGTCTGATATATAAAATGGATAACTAATTTTTTTTCTTAAAATAGTTTTTCGCATAGGTACAATACAAATGACATTCTATTTGCTGAATTTCACTTTTCATAAGATAAATGACTTCATCATGCTTCGTCATGTCATTACAGTATATGGTCGACCTCACTTATGGGACTCGTAGTCCATGCCATCGATAATAAACTTCAAGATCACATCTTTTGTATTATAATTGGGGCCATATGGTGTAATCTTAAAAAATAGTCGGAAGTTTAAGCTGAACATCATATGGTGGGTAGAATATCACATGGCCAACACTATAAGAAAATGGACTGCTTGTGTTAATGGGCTTGTTCTCAAACTTCCTTTTCTCACCGTACCAAGTTATACCCGATTGGTCGACATACGTACCTAGATTTGTCATCTTCCTTTTTGGGTGGATACCTTCTAATGTCTCCACACCTATAAATGAACCACTAGTCAATTTTTTTCCTTTGTTACGTGAAGTCATTTTTTTCTAACTTAAAAAATTCTTGCCAACTACACGCTGTTATAGAAAGGATGAACCAATGATGGTTTGTTTTTAAAACTCACCAAATCTGACAAATTTCCAAACTTGAAATTTCAATTATTGAAAATTGAAATTTAAAATCTTGATTGTTCAAATTTCAAATTTCAAATTTCAAAATTCAAAATTCAAAATTCAAAATTCAAAATTCAAAATTCAAAATTCAAAATTCAAAATTCAAAATTCAAAATTCAAAATTCAAAATTCAAAATTCAAAATTCAAAATTCAAAATTCAAAATTCAAAATTCAAAATTCAAATTTTAAATTTTACCCCCGTTAAATTTCAAGTTTCATACTATTTACTTGACTGATTGTAATACACACTTCCAACAATATTATAATAGGTATAGGGTCTAACAATGAACCTTACACACAATATTTTTTCCACAATGGACATGTATTACTCTAGACCTTCATGGCTACGAGCTATCGATTACGGATACTTTAATTTGGGATGTCACGTAACATTACAAACAATCAATGAAACTCGTTCGATGGAGATAATATCACTGACAAATACAATAAACATGTTTTTCATATATTTCTTATAATATTGTTTAATGTGTCAAATTTCATCTGTTTTTAGGTTGTTTTACTAGTAACATAATTTCAACACTACGCGGATGGGGTAAAAGTGTTGTTGAAGGATCCTACTGGTACGTTTCGAGTATTGGTTAAGCCCAATTTTTTTATCGTGGACAACTAACTGTTGATCCGTGTCGCAACAGTTGTGATACTAACGGAATGCCGTTTGTTCAACCCAAATCCGAATCGACTATTGTTACCAATAAAGAATGAAAATTTGCAATTTGTGATTGTGGTTGACTAGGGATTAAGCACCAGTGCAATTTTTATGTTATAATGTTTGAGTGTTTGTCTGAATACCAAATTGAGATGTTTATTAAGTTATGAAACTATAAAAGTACATGCAAGTTAATTGTTTAAATTCAAATTCAAGTTATCCGACTTCAAGTAATTTTGTCCAAATTGTTTTGTTAGCATTCAAGTACATTCATCGAACTTCAAGTAATTTTGTCAAAATACAAGCACATTCATCCTAAATCAAGTACACTCATCAAACTTCAAGTTCATTCATCCAATTTCAAGTAATTTTATTAAAATACTTTCATCCAACACTAACTACAACAACAACTTCAAAAAGCGTCCAACCACACTTGCATCCAAAATTACAATGATAATCCCAAAAAGGAAGACAAAACAATGATAAATATGCAAAATATGGTATAATGTATAAATGGGCAAACTATAAAAGAGGTTAAATTATAGTGACAAATTTTTTATTTACCATAATAAATTTTAATTATAAAAGAACATAAATAGAAAAATAGATGTATTTCATTAGACAAAGTGCACCGATTAATAAACAGAAAAAATGATAAATACAAAATTTATCGAGATGCAAATAAAGGCTATCAACATGGCATATTTTGCCACATTACGACTAAAGGGTAGGGGTGGGCACGATCCGGTCCGGTCCAGTTTTTGCCTATTTTCTGGACCGGACCGAATATTCGGTCCTAAATTTTTTTGGACCGAGATCGGACCGATTAATTCGGTTAACCTATTAATTCGGTCCTGGCTTTTTTCGGTTCGGTCTGGGTTAAAATTCGGTCCTGACCCTATATATATATATATATATATATATATATATATATATATATATATATATATATATATATATATATATATATATATATATATTATGAATGTCTTTATTTATTGTTCTCAGAAATATATATACAAAATTTAAAAAAATAATAATACTCGAAACTCCAAGTGATATTTACATGGATTTTCTTAACCCAAATAAAAAAATGTCTATGCATATATAAAATGTTCTAAATTAAATTCATAAGTTATATACATTAATTCAAAAACTATATATAAGAAAAACAATAATATTATTTTTATTATATATATACGGAATCGGTTCGGTCCAATCCGATTCAAACCGGTCTTTTAATATAGTGAACCGCGAATCAGACCGATTTAATCGATTTTTAATTTGTGTGGACCGATTTCAAAATTGCCTTAATTTTTAGTTCGATTCAGTCCATCGGGTCCGTCTATTTTTGTCCACCCCTCCTAAGTCAACGGTAATCCTAACGAGGTCCCACGAGTTCCCTTACAATCCCATCGTTGGTTACCCCGACGCAGCTCTATATAACATCCTAAGCTGTACATGCGTGTCGAGAGTTCTCATCCGACATGGCATCTAACTGCCTTTAAAATCCGGTTTTAAAAGACAAACAAACTCAGAAAGCAACCCAAACCTGAGGGGGTGTGGAACGTTGAAACCAATTAGGAGTACAACTCAGTGAGCCCCTAATTGAGGCCACAAGCACAACAAATCTTTGTAAGTTTCAAATCTTCCTTCCTTCATCAACTCATAATTTCTTGTATCTGATATTTCGTTCTTTATTTTCTATGTCATGATATTGAAGTAACACTCATTTTACAGCTAAGGGTTACGTTTTTAAAAGTTGCGAATTTCCCTCATTCTTTACTCTGCTGTTTTATTTGGGAAATTGTTTTGTATGTTTTCCACTCCGTTTTCTGGGTCTGTTCTCGTGTCGTCACTCCAGATCTTGCTAGGGCTGTTGTAGATTTTAGTGTATCCGAATGCCCACATATTTTTATGCACAAACCCCTCTTTCTTTCTCTCTCTCTCTCTCTCTCTCTCACACACACACACACACACACACAGTAGTGCCAAAATTATGGGATGGGTCAAATATGAGTTGGGGCCAAATATAGGGAGACCAAATGTGGACTGGGTCGACCCATTCCTTTCTATCCAAGTAAGTGTTACAATTTCAAGTAAATGTAAGTATCGTAATTGTTATGTCTACCATTTAATTAAAACAATAATACAGAATTACAAATTACAGAAATAAAATGATATTACAGAAAATAAAACTTACTTAAATTTGCAGAGATAATAATAGAAACAAAAAAGAATCCGAGCCCTGTGAAGCACCACAGTGTCCTTAAGACAATTTATTCCCTCTAATGTGCTTTGAGGTTGATGAATATTGTCTCCCAAGATAGAACGGATTTTCCAAATTAATTATGTAGCACAATAATAAATAATTTCAACGAATACAATTTCTGTATTTTTACTTAACCAACAACGTAACAAATGAATGCAGTGATGTAGAAAATATATTTTGAAAGGTATAGCAGCATTTCGGTTTTGGAAGAAAATTTGGAGGAGGGAATTTTTCATTAGTCTAAAAAACGGAGGGGAACTAATGTATTTATAGCAAAGCAAATGACTGTTCAAATAAAACTGTCAAAACAGTTAAACGAATTTAACTGTTGACTGTTGGCAATAACTTTCAAATAGTTTATGAATTAATTTCGTAATTAATTAATAATTAAAGCCCAGAAAGTTAATTCAATTCGGACAAAAAATTTAAGAGATTTTTATAAGCCCAAGCCCAAACCGAGCTGAGCCGGACGTCGCGCGTGCGCGTGTGGGCTTTTGGCTCAAACCCAACACATGCATAGTGTAGGCCATCTCCCCTTCAAAGAGTTGGGATGCCCCGAGGCATCCAAGCCTCAGTCCATCATTTGGATTTTATTAACTAATCAATTTTCTACTACTCTTCTAATGTGGGACGAGTTAAAACATACCCAATTCATTAACTTTCATTGCTTTATGAGTCACTTTGGGGACATATTTATCATTCATAACTTAATGGAATTAAACACGTGAATATACTACGTTAATCTCCTTGCGAAGGAGAACGCGTTCGTTTATGGTCCCACAATTATTGTGGTGTGGGTCCCACCTAAATTTGAGCTCTAAGTTGCTCAAAATTCTGTTCAAAAAATTCTGGACAGTTAAAGTCCAATTTTTCCAACAATACCCCACATGAATGATATATCGCTATAAATAGAAACAAAACGGATGCTGATGCAGATGCAGATACAGGTTGAGTAAAACAGAAGATTTATTGCATCGGGAGAAGTAGCCTAGTGGCCTTGAACTTTCCTTAGTGATATACCATCTGATTTACTTGGTTAATCAATGGACTTCTTTGAACCGTCAACTGTTTTTGTGAACCTAGACAACAGTATTCACACAATGATTCTTCAACACAGTTGGTTCTCACGTTTGTGCTCATTTTAGCCATGAACACCACTTGGTTCTGTGAGTATTTTAGAGAATTTTCCTTTCATTATTCTCATAGAAGTGGCCCCCTTCTTACTCACGTAGGTGACTTCCATAAAGAGTATCCTGCAATACCCCACTTAGACATACTAAGATACGGATGTCATTAAAAGCATAACTTATCCTAATTTCGCGGCAGATGTGCTGTCTCATCTTTGGAATGGATAGGATTAAGTATCCTCCAGTGCGTACTGAATACAATGTAGTTCGGTTTGCCCATTGAACCTACATCTTGGGATCTTCAGTCTTGGGTTGCTACTATGTTGATTCTTATTTATTTATATGCTTTAGACCCATTCCTCTCGATAATCTTTCAACTTGCTCTCGGTTTAAACCTTTCGTTAGTGGATCCGCTATATTATCTTTTGACTTTACATAGTCAATTGAGATAATTCCATTTGAGAGAAGTTGTCTGACGGTATTATGTCTACGACGAATATGTCTAGACTTTCCTTTATACATGTGATTCTGTGCCCTTCCAATCGCCGATTGACTATCACAATGTATACATATTGCGGGCACAGGTTTGAACCAATTTGGAACATCCTCTAAGAAGTTTCGAAGCCATTCAGCTTGTTCTCCAGCTTTGTCTAGTGCAATGAATTCGGATTCCATTGTCGATCTAGCACTGCACGTTTGTTTTGAGGATTTCCAAAATACAGTTGCACCTCCAACGGTAAATACATACCCACCCGTAGACTTAATTTGAGTAGTGCAGTCCATAGTTTTGAGTATATTTTTAATTACCCAAAACTCTTAATATTGCCTTCAAGTGATCTCTCCCTGGATTACTCGTAAATTGACTTAGCTTACTTATCGAGTATGCTATGTCCGGTCGTGTACAGTTCATGATATACATTAAATTGTCGATAATACGAGAGTATTCTATTTGAAGTATGCTTTCATCATTATTTCTTGCTAGATGTAAATTTACATTTACAGGTGTCTTGGTGGGTCTAATATCATACTTCGTGAATTTTTCAAGTACTTTCTCTATGTAATGAGATTGAGATAATATAAGTCCATCCGACATTTTAGAAATTTTAATTCCTAATATAACAGTGGCGATACCCAAATCTTTCATGTCAAATCGACTACTCAACATTTGGTTTGTAGTTTTGACAATTTCCAGGTTACTACCCATGATAAGCATATCATTAACATGGGGCATACAATGACATATCCATTTTGAATGTATTTAAAGCAAACACATTTGTCACATTCATTAATTTTGAAACCATTTGATAACATTGCATTATCAAATTTTTCATGCCATTGCTTAGGTGCTTGTTATAGTCCGTAAATTGATTTAACAAGCTTACATACTTTTCCTTCTTGTCCGGGAGCCTTGAATCCTTCAGGTTGCTCCATATAAATTTCCTCGTCCAGTTCACCGTTTAAGAATGCGGTTTTTACATCCATTTGATGTATTTTAAGTCCATCAATAGCAGCTATTGCTATTAACATTCGAATGGACGTAATTCTTGTTACTAGTGAATATGTGTCGAAGTAATCCAACCCTTCCTTTTGCCTATGGCCTTTAGCTACAAGTCTAGCTTTATATTTATCAATTGATCCATCGGCCTTCAACTTCTTTTTGAAGATCCATTTGTAACCTGACGGTTTTGAACTTGGTGAAAGATCCACTAGTTCCCACGTGTGATTTTGCAAAATAGATTCAATAGGTTGATGAGTACCACTTGTAGTAGCTTCATTTATTCTTTTAGATGAACCAGATTCTCGGGTTATGTTATACGAAATTCATTTTAAAAAAATGAAGCGCCTCTCGATTCAATGACCGTATTTACATGAATATCCGAAATCTCAGATTTACAAACTAAGAAACGATATGCGCTGCTATTAATAGCATAACCGATGAACACAGTCAACGGTCTTTGGTCCTATTTTTACCTTTTTAGGTTTAGGAACCATCACTTTGGCGAAGCACCCACCCCCACACTCGTAAATATATGTAGCAAGGTCTTCGATCTTTCCATAACTCATAAGGCGTCTTATGAGTTTTCTTGTGTGGTACTTTGTTAAGAATATAATTAGCAGATAATAAGGCTTCCCCCCAAGTTCTGGGGAGCTCCTGAACTTATCAACATAGAGTTCATCATCTCCTTCAATGTACAGTTTTTGCATTCAGCAATACCATTCGATTGAGGAGAATATGGAGCGGTGGTTTGATGGATAATTCTACGTTCGGAACAAAATTCCTCAAAAGGAGATTCATATTCACCTCCTCTATCACTCCTAATAGCCTTTATCTTTTTGCTTAATTGATTCTCAACTTCATTTTTATATTGTTTAAATGCATCAATAGCCTCATCTTTACTCTGTAACAAATATACATAGCAATATTTTGTACAACCGTCAATAAAAGTAATAAAGTACTTTTTTCCACCTCTAGTTGGCAAAAATTTTAAATCACAAATATCTGTGTGAATTAAATCTAGTGGTTCGATGATCCTTTCAATAGAATGAAAATATATCACATTTATGATTTTTATCAATATTAAATTTTAGCAAAAAATCCAAGTTAATTAATCTATGCAAGGTATCAAAATTAACATGCCCTAATCTAGCATGCCAAATATTAGAAGACTCAGTCACGTAAGTAGAACTAGCAATTTCATTCATTGGAGATGCCTTAGGCATCAAAGTCATTGCATTCATTTTAAAGAACCCCTCAGACAGGTAGTCCTTTCCCACATACACATCATTTTTGGACAACACAAACTTATCAGAAACAAACACAAGCTTAAACCCATTCTCGCTTAAAAGCGATCCGGAAATAAGATTTTTACGAATGTCAGGCACGTGCAGCACATTGTTAAGAGTAAGCTCCTTTCCCGAAGTCATCTTCAAAATAATCTTTCCTTGTTCCACGACTTTAGAACTTGAAGAGTTCCCCATAAAGAGGATCTCCTCATTTTCCAAAGCCTTATAAGTAGTAAACATCCATTTGTTTGCACAAATGTGGCATGTAGCCGCAGTGCCCACCTACCATTCCTTGGTATTTCCTACCAAATTGCATTCAGAGACAACAGCAGAAAGGTTTATGTCTGTGATACCATCAGAAATGTTCTCACTCTCTGTCACATTTGTTTGAACATTGTTCTTTTTAGCATTCTTTGGTTTGTGAGACTCGCTTTAGCGGTATCCTGACTTGCTGCAATTGTAGCATTTGTCTTTGAACTTCTTTCTTTGTTTAGATGTGCCTTCCCCATAACGCTTACGTTTGTATTTAGGACCTTCAACCACATGAGCCTTGGACTCCATGATGTTCTTCCCACTTTTCTTTTGAGATTCACGATTGTCTTCTTCAATCCACATTCGCACTACCAATTCTTCAACATTCATCTCCTTGCGTTTATACTTGAGATAATTTTTGAACAAATTCCAAGATGGAGGCAATTTTTGAATTATCGCCGCCACTTGAAAAGTGTCACTAACTGACATTCCTTCAGTATGAATGTCATGAAGAATAACCTGAAGTTCTTGAACTTATGCAATAACCGGCTTGGAGTCAACCATTTTGAAGTCGAGAAAACGGCCTACGATGAATTCTTCATACCCGCATCTTCAGTTTTGTACTTCTTCTCCAAAGAATTCCATAATTCCTTAGCGGTTGTCAGTGGTACAACGTCTTGTCCAAGTATGTCAGGATGTAGTTTCGGCACAGAAAGTCAGAATGTTTCCAAGCTTCCACGTCAGCAACTTTTTCAGTTTCATCTCCTTTTTGCAAAGAGGGACCATCCTCATAAACGAACCTTACCAATTGGAAGGGTGTGAGATAAAAGTACATCTGTCTTTGTCATCGCTTGAAATCGGCCCCGAATTTTTTTTATAGTTTCTCCCCATGTGGCATGTTCACGGGGGCAGCAATAGTTGCATGTGTCACATTCACAGTTGGTGGGACTGTGTTCATACTTTGTGATTCCATTTCTGTTACAAAAACAGAATTTTTAATAATGATATTATTCATTTATAATGAACTTATCAAAACAGAATACAAAATTCTGTGCACCAATTTCCTCAAAATACAATTAAGACTAAATGAATTCTAACAAGAATTCTAAAATATTAAACAATATTTGAATTCTATATCACGGAATTAAACAAAAATATTAAACACTAGTTTTACTAATCTAAATTAAGAGAAATTATGTGTCGAATTGTTTTTAATATTAAAAAAATTTCCGTACAAAATAGAATTAAATTTTGAAGATTAAAATTCTTATACAAACTGATTTCAATTTTTTATTTTATTTTCTGAAACAGAATACGATAAACAGTGTAGAAAATTAATTTTCGGTAACACTAACAGTTTTATTAAATTTCTGTAATAAAACAATAATTTATTAAATTTTTTGTAAAACAGATTTACCTGACACTAATAAACTTTTGTAATTTAAAATTATTCTGTACTCATTATAATCAGTAGCAAAAAATAAATTGTCTTAAGATTGTTATGTCTACCATTTAATTAAAACATTAATATAGAAATAAAATGATATTACAGAAAATAAAACTTACTTGAATTTGCAGAAATAACAATAATAACAGAAAAGAATCCGAGCCCTGTGAAGCACCACTGTGTCCTTAAGACAATTTATTCTTTCCAATGTGCTTTGAGGTTGATGAATATTGTCTCCCAAGATAGAACGGATTTTCCAAATTAATTATGTAGCACAACAATAATTAATTTCAACGAACACAATTTCTATGTTTTTACTCAACCAACAACATAAAAAATGAACGCCGTGAGTAGAAAATATATTTTGAAAGGTATAGCAGCATTTCGGTTTTGGAAGAAAATTTGGAGGAGGGAATTTTTCATTAGTCTAAAAAACGGAGGGGAACTAATGTATTTATAGCAAAGCAAATGACTGTTCAAATAAAACTGTCAAAACAGTTAAACGAATTTAACTGTTGACTGTTGGCAATAACTGTCAAATAGTTTATTAATTAATTTCATAATTAATTAATAATGAAAGCCCAGAAAGTTAATTCAATTTGAACAAAAAATTTAAGAGATTTTTATAAGCCCAAGCCCGAACCGAGCTGAGCCGGGCCGGCCGACCGGAAGTTGCCTGCGCGCGCGTGTGGGCTTTTGGCCCAAACCCAACACATGCATAATGTAGGCCATCTCCCTTTCAAAGAGTTGGGATACCCCAAGGCATCCAAGTCTTAGTCCATCATTTGGGTTTTATTAACTCATCAATTTTCTACTACTCTTTCAATGTGGGACGAGTTAAAATATACCCAATTCATTAACTTTCATTGCTTTATGATTCACTTTGGGGATATATTTATCATTCATAACTTAATGGAATTGGACATGTGAATATACTATATTAATCTCCTTGCGAAGGGGAACGCGTTCGTATATGGTCCCACAATTATCGTGGTGTGGGTCCCACCTAAATTTGAGCTCTAAGTTGCTCAAAATTCTGTCCAAAAAATTCTAGACAGCTTTTAAGTCCAATTTTTCCAACAATAATTTCAAGTAAATGTAAAAAATACATATTTTACTCGTAACTTTTAAATATGGACTCTATATTTAATCCATATTTTTTAGTTAATGGGCCCCGTATTTGACTTATAGCTTTTGAATATGGGCCCCATATTCAAATGTATGGGCTAATATGGGTTGATTTATTATTTGGCGTCCATTTTGCCACTACTACTCACACACACGCACACATGGGCACGCTCCCATGTATGTAAGATTTTATTATTTCCGTTTGCTTTTATATGCTAACTTTTATGTTGAAAATTTAGTGTTTTTATTTTGGGTCTTATCGTGCATAGAAATTTTACACTAAGGGTATGTTTGATTGGCGTGGAAATTTTTTCCATGAAAAATAGTTGTTTGGACTCGTATTTTGCCCTTGTAATACCTTAATTGCAAACATTTTATATAAAAACGACACTCATTCACGTAATAAGTGTGCCATCTCAAACCTCATCTTTATTGGAAAATATTTCTAATCTACCCATCAAAGAATTGGTTTTCATGGAAAATAGAAAAAGTTAGACAAAAAAATTATATTTTTTTCTGCTAATTCTTCAACTTCTCACCCAAATGCATTATTTTCTACGCATTTTCCATGTTTGCAATCAAACACACCCTAAGGGTCTGTTTGATTGACATGGAATTTTTTTTCATAGAAAATAGTTATTTTGACTCACGTTTTGACTTTGTAGTACTTTTATTGCAAATACTGTACATAAGCACAATACTCATTCACATAAAAAATGCTCTATCTCAAACCTCATTTTTAGTGGAAAATATTTCTTATCCACCCACCAAAGAATTGGTTTCCATGAAAAATAGAAAAAGTAAGAGCAAAAACTCATATCTTTTTCCACTTATTTTCTAACTTTTAATCCAAATGAATTATTTTCCACGCATTTTCCATGTTTGCAATTAAACGCCGCCTAAGTTGAGTATATAACTAATTGACAAAATGGATTATGAGTACTTTCGAGAAGGAAACGCCATGCTCTCCATGTCACGAGATATGGAGTGTTCTCATCGTACTTAAAGAGGCCTCTTTTTCGGGAGTTCCTCAAGCAAAGGATCCTTTCCTCTCCCCACCCATTAATGGTGTTTTATATGACAATTCGGCGACTTAGGGTGCATTGATCACGTTGATTGGGAACTTATCAGTTTGCATGTACGCAGTGCCGTTCCAAGGATATTGGGGGCCCTAGGCGATTATTCATAATGGGGCCTTTTGTATACAAAAATATATATATGTTTTTTATTTTTCCTAAATTATTTTAATTTCAATTTATTTTTCTTGCTCCTTGAGAAGCAAAATCATGAATGATATTTATATATTCAGGTTCTCTAGAATATTTTTTTCAATGGATAATACCAAAACAACAAAATATGTTATATGACTTTCACACAATTATACAAAAAAAATAGAACAATAGAACTTGATAAGAATGAATATATATTTGAATTGAAGATGAGCTTCTCTTCAAGTGCAATTTAATTCCAAATATAACCTGTCAATAGACAATTGAAGAAAGTAGTTAATTAGTATGTATATGAATATACAACTTTTGATTATAAGTAATTAAAAAAATCAAAAAATAAAATTAATAAAAAATAATATATAATATATTAGTTATAAACATACCTTACGGAGACCGCTTGAATATTGAATGATAGAATATAGAAGATAAACAAAGACAAAAATGGTGAAAGAGAGAGAAAGCATGTGATGTGGGCGAGTGGGATGGTGGTGTAAGATTTAATAATATAATTGGGTGAGTGGGATGGGAAAGGTAAAAAAACCTAGCTGTTATATAATCTTGTATTTCCAAAAGTAAAAAATAGGAACTTCAACCTAACCTATTTATGAGTGCTGATGTAAAAAATTAAACTTGATCTAATTTTATAATCATAGATAAAATATGTAATGGTAAATAAAGAGAGTTTTTAAAGTGGTTCAGGTATGTAAGAAAGCCTACGTCCACTGTTGTTTTATTGATTTAAGAGGTTACAGAAAGCTAGGTACTCTTTTAGATAAGAATAACCAAAAATCCGTTCAACCTTCCCCTTCATGAAAGGGATACAATGTATTTATAATGATCCGGAAGTCAAGGGGCGGAATGTCAAGGGATGAAATGCTTTTATACAATTAAGCATTTACATCCTTACATAATGAATGTGACGATTGGTTGTATAAACCACTTGTAATATGACCCTTGATATGATGACGCTTCATTGGTCTTGTTAGTCGGCCTTCCTTGTGTTGGTCGGCATTCTTCATGTTGGTTGGCAGATTTATTATATGCTGACTAGGATTTTGGCCATGTAGGAGGACACGTGTTCACTTCTGATTGGTCCACGTAGGTGGATAATTTTTGGCATTAACAATGAGCTCTAGGAACTCAAACCTATTTAGTAAATATAATATTATATTATATGTGGAAGGCTCACCTACATCATGATGTATACATTACACCATACATCACACCTAGTTCTAGGGACAAAAAACTTTTTTTCCAAATTTTTTATTTTTCTCTTGAAATTAACCTTCCAACCAACCCATATTCAAAAAATTAGATCAAAATTCATTTTGTAGCTATTTTTACAAAATCAACAAAAAATTGTTGGCGCAGACCCTTATAAATAAGGTATTTTGAGCAGTTTTTTGTGAATTTTTTAAAAATAGCTACAAAATATATTTTGACCTAATAATTTGAACATTGGTTTATTGGAAGGTTAATTTCAAGGGAAAAATAAAAAATTTGAGAAAAAAGTTTTTTAGCGCCTATAACTAGGTGTGATATTTGGATGATGTATAGAGCATGATGTAGGTGAGAATTCTTCTATCTTATATATACGTAATACACTATATATATATTTGTGGGGTCCCCAAAATTTTGTGGCCCTAGACTTGTGCCTAGATTGCCTTATTGTTTAGCCGGCACTGCATGTACGCATAGTCTAATGACTGTAAGAGCGTTTAGTTTTGACACAGTTAACTAGATTGGATTGTCAAGATGATGTGATATAATCAAGATTGTCATAACCACGGTAGGACCATTTGATCAACTCATGACAATTGCGTTGTTATGATATTGCCTATCTCCTCCATTGGTATTATCAGCTAAGGGTGTGCAGAAAATCGTCCAAACCGAAAATCGACATGAATAAAGTCTTAACTGACATTTTTTTTGCTCGGTTCGGCCTACGGTTGAAAGGATTTGAAAACCGACCATGTCTGTTCAGTTGCCGGTTTACGCAATCAAAAAATCAATTTCTTCGAACCGAACCGACTTCAATTTCTATATATACAAATACCCTCTTTATTAGCTACCGACTTTGACAAAAAATAAAACGATGCCTCTCTCTCATTCATTCTAATGTATCCTCCCCTCTCTCTCTCTCTCTCTCTCTCTCTCTATATATATATATATATATATATATATATATATATATCTTTCTCAATTCCATCTCAGATTATCATCACCTTCGCTGATTCCCCGAAGCTATGGATGAAGAGAGTGAGAAAGTTGTGTACATATATGTTTACATACAAAAGTACGAAACATGAGAAAACCCAAACAGGAGAAAGGTGGTTATAGATTGAATGAAGATCCCACTGAAGATATTGAAAATGTGAAGAATAGGAGAAAACCCAAAATATATTCTCCCTGAAGCTATTTATTGATTAGTGTTCTCCTTATTATCATGGAAGTGTCCTAATTCCTAAATCCTTGCTTTGTTTCATTATTATGAGGAGAAGCCAGCCGAGGCCGGGCTGCTCCAACGCCGACCAGTAACAAGCCAGAATCCTCCACAAGGCAGGAAGAAAGAGCTCGAGATTTAAAGCAAATTAAGAGGCTGTTCAAGAATGGATCTGTGGTTGAAGGAAGTTTTGAGAAAGCCCTGTCTCGAAATTGTTCATCGACGGCTCCTCGTGCGCCAATGGCAGTGGAACAGGTCTGATCGTCACAACTCCAGAATGGATGGATGTGGAACACACTCTCCGTTTCAATTTTGAAGCCTCCAACAATGAGGCAGGATATGAGGCACTGATCGCAGGTTTGGGGCTAGCCTCGTCACTATGAGCCCAACAATTGTCAGCTCACAATGACTCTCAGTTGGTTGTAAATCAAGTGTTTGGTATCTACGGAGCGAGAGAAGAAACTATATCAAGATATTTGGCGAAAGTGAAGCTGTTTCTCCCAAAGTTTACTGCTATTCAGATGATAAGGATTCCAAGGATCGAGAACTCTCGAGTCGATGCATTGCTCGGTTAGCTTCGGCAATCAGGGCCGAGCTAAGGAGAATAGTGCTTGTGGAAATATTGATGCAGCGTAGCATTAAGGAAGAAAATGTCTAGGTAATGGAGTTGGATATGGGACCATCTTGGATGGATCCCATCAGATAATATTTACTAACCGACGCAATTTCGAAAGATCTTAAGGAAGAACGTTGACTCCGTTATAAAGCCACAATATACATGTTGGAAAACGAGGTCTTCTTCAAGAGAGGTTTTGTTTTGCCCCCTGTTGAGATGTGTTCATCCCAAAAGAGGTCCCTGACCTAATTAAAGAGGTTCATGAAGGGTCGTGCGGGGCACATGTGACAGGAATAGCGCTGGTCAAAAGAGTGTCAACCCAGGTTATTACTGGTCAACAATGAAGGAAGATTGTGCAGTCTATGTGCGAAAGTGCGAAAAATATGCAGTCATTCATCGAAGACTATCTACTGCCCTAGCACTGATCACATCTCCATGGCCTTTTGCCATGTGGGCAATAGATCTGGTTGATCCTCTGCCAAAGACCAAGGGGAGATTCAGATATTTGGTCGTCGCGGTGGATTACTTTACGAAGTGGGTTGAAGTCGAATCGTTGGTAGAGATGACTTACGCGAAGATTTTTCACTTCATATGGAAGAACATTACCTGTTGTTATGGGATGCCTTTCGCGTTCATTACATATCACAACACACAATTTGATAACGACCAGTTTGAAGATTACTACATCAGATCCAAGATAAGGAAGCTGTGTTCTGCTCCGGGTCATCCCCAATGCAATGGACAGACTGAGGTCACCAACAAGACCCAGCTAGATGGGATGATGAAGAGATTGGACAATGCCAAAGCCAATTGGATTAACGAACTAAAGAATGTTCTCTTGGCTTATGGAACAACTCCAAGGGTAGCCACGGGTGAAACTCCCTTTATGATGGCGTTTGGCACTGAAGTAGTAGTACTTGTAGAGATTGGCTTGCCAAGCCATAAGGTGCTGAACTTCAATTCGCCGATGAGTGATTTTATGCGCCAGCTTGATTTAGATTTGGCAGAAAAAGTCAGAGAACAGGCCGCCCTCAGAGTAACAACTTACTAACAGAGGACGACGAGATTTTATAATAAGAGAATTAAGCCGAGCATATCAAAGGAGGGTGACTTGATCCTAAAAAAGGCGATTCAAAAGGGAAACAAGCTTGAGTCGAACTGGCATGGCCCCTTACAGAGTCTCAGCGGTTGTGCGACTAGGAACATATATAATTGGTAACTTTAGAGAGTGACCATTCAAGGATCCATGGAATGCCGAACACCTCTGAAAATACTATCATTAATACAATCAGATACACTGGAGAGCATTTTTATGTAATGAAGCAATTTTTTGTCTACAGTTTCACAAGTTATCAATGAAAAGCAGTTTCCTCCCCATTGTGTTATTATTTCAAGTTCTTTCGTTATTTATTACAAAGTTCATCAGTGAAGAGATGTGCAAGAAGTTTAGATGGAAGACATCTCAGAGCTGAACAAATAAGATTGACTATGACCAGACCACACTTTATGAGGGGCCTCGTCCATTAGACAGGCCATTATCAAGAAGTTGGTCGATTTGGGAAACCAATGCTGTTACACGGTCAGGTCGGTTAAAGGCCAACCCAATTGACCAGTAAGTTGGCTAAAGCCTCGGTAAATCCCAGTGTAGACGAGCATATTACTGGCCACGACTAAAAGGCTGCATGCATGAAGCCGATAGGGGAACTTTAAGTATACACTAATAGAAACCCTGTCAGGACAGGACAACTGAGGTTTTTCCAACTGGTAGCTAGTAAGTCAGGCCAGGTCAGGTCGGTCAAATGCCGACCACAAGACCACACAGACTCAAATACTGGCAGACTTATTCTAACTTAAAGTTAGAAAACGATTGCTCACAACTAACTCAACTAAAGACATTTTGCATGCTGAGGTATACATTGAGGAACACGTCACATGTGGAAGCTAATATCTTAGTCGAGCAAAATGACTTGGCATAAATGTTAGGCATGCATCAAACAAGATATCACACGTGTATAAAAACAACAGAGAAGGATGAGATCAGAGAAGGATGAGATCATATAACAGGAGAAATATCCATTCAATCCAGTCATCAACAAGCAAATGCAAGTAAAAAAGTTACAAGTTATATTGTTCCATAAAATGATGAGCAAATTACAAAACAAAGCATCACAAAAAGAAAAAATGAGCTCAAGCAGTTGGAGGATCCTGAGTAATGTTGCCAGCAGTTGCCTCGGTCATTGGAGTGTCTTGAGGGTTCTCTTGAACCCCTCAGGAACCATAAGAAGGGTCAACTCATTGGTTGCTGCTTGCTCAGTCTCTACAGTAGTTTGAACCCCTAGTGCTGGATCGTCCACTTCTATATCAGCTTCAGCATTGGCCAAGGTAATGACCTCCTCGTCATCTTCTTCCCAGGCATTGACGACCTCAGGAATATCCGGGTAATGCTTCATCACCCTTTTTTTGAGCTCCTTATAATCGTTAGCAAAGAAGGACATGGTCTCTAAGAACTCGGAAGAGGCCTTGGCCTCAACATTTTCCTTGGCCTTAGCCAAGACTTCCTCCAGGCTTTGAACGTTGTCTGCGTCGACGCTGACCTGATCTTTGAGCTTCTTGACCTCCTCCTCGCTTTGCTAAGAGCTTCTATCTTCTCAACCAACTGGTTATCCTTCAGCTCCAGCTCCTCATCCTTCTGCTTCAGCTCGTCCTCTTTCTCCTTCAGTTTATCCTGGGTTTGAGTAAAATCCCTTTGCAAGCTGATCACCTGTTAACCTAAACTGTCGACCTGGGTATGGAGCTCTTGGTTCATTTTCTTTTCTTGCTCGAAAGTTTCAGCATGAGCTGCAGCTGTCAGAGCTTTCTCTTTGAGAATGTGGATGTCATGCCACTCTGAAAAAGTTTAATCGTTAAGTTTGTCTAAAAAAAGGAAAGTGGACTATAAATTTGGGACACTGTGATAGTAATATTAGAGTATTGATTTGGAATGGAGAAATATTAAAGTTTATAAAAAAAATGCTTTTTGAAACAGTGACACCGACAACCCTCACTGAAAATTGATCGAGGAGTTGATTGTTTTGGTACTAGGTTTTGGGTGGAAATTTGGGACCTTTAATGAAATCTAGCAAACAGAATAAAATTTCAAAACTTACCAAGAACATTTTGTGGTGGGCAAGAGTCCACAAGGCATCGGGAGTTAAGCCCCTGAGGTACTCGTGACTGTACCCGTGATAGTCGTGCACATCTAAAGCATTGCCCATGTGATGGATCATGGATTTTAGGTCCCTTTTTCACCGCCTCAGTACTGACAGGGTTGTTAACATCCCACTTGTATTCCTCCACTACAGGATATTGGTAGGACGGTCCAGCTTCCCTTGCCAACCGATGAGCTGGTTGCCCGCCAATCATTACAGGTGTTAGCCCAGGCCTCATCGCCCTCGACTCTTTCAACCTTGGATGTTTTGGATCATGTTGGGAGGTGGAGGCCCCTATTGGCCTTCTATTGCCAGCAGCAGAAGTTCCAACATTATTTTTGGCAGCCCTAGCTCCAGCCTTCTTCTTAGCCTTGACTTCAACTTTCTTTTTAGATTCGACTTCCAGCCTTCTTTGTGACTTTGGCTTCGACTTTCTTCTTGGCAGCCTCAGCCTTTTGTTGATGAAGAAGAGCAAGAGCTTGACGATTAGTGGGCTTTGGTGCCATCCCTAGACTGTTCAATCTGAAAATCTGAGGTAGATGGAGTAGAAGCTGTACAGAAAACACAACAGTTCAGCAAAAATACAAAGCAAAGACGAACTAACACTTCAAAAAATTTCTTATCCTCTTTAACCTCCTGCTCGGCTTCGCCTTCGGCTTCAGCTGGATATGGGTTAGGACTGCCTCTTGAACTTCACCTGACGGTGGTGGTCTGTAATAATTGAGTTCAGTGAACTTGTTTAAGCTGAAAACATCCTTGAAGATAGGAAGATCGGCCACACAAATTTTGTTCACCAGATTCTTAAGAGCCGGAGACAACTTGGGAGCGGTTTTCTCTGCATAGGAGCAAACACAAGTTACAATACAAATCAACTAAGGAAAGGGAAAGTAAAGATATATAACAATTCTGTTCGGCCCACTTCAGTCACGAGGAATAATGACAATTCTCTCTCTTTCGTTTGGGCCCAACTCGTAATTCCCCTTCAAGTACATAAACTTATATTTCCAGTAATGGTTTCTTGGGATACCTTCACCAACTTCTGGTGGGATTTTTGAGGAGAAAAATAATAGTATCCAGGGGCTTTAGCGTTGTCCTTTATCCCATAGATGAACTTGAACACTTCCTTAGTAAGGTCAAATGAGTGCTCCCTCTAGAAAATCATTGACCCTAAGATAATCCTATACGCATTAGGGGGGGTTGGTGCTGACCTATTCCTTCAGTTTCCTGTTCTCCTCTTCAGCCGTGCTGAGAGCCAAAGTCTTCGCGACCAGCTGGTTGTCTCTCTCCTGAAGCTCATTGTCAGTCTTCTGTAGCTCATTCGCAGACTGTTTCCTTCAGCTGGGTGTATTGCCGAGAGAGCTCGACAATGGTCTCTTTCTGCTTCTCATGGGCGTGATGTTTGGTTACAGCCTTTTCTCTGAGAATAGTGCCAACCATTGCGCCTTGAAGGAAAAGACAAGGATGTCAAAAAAGAGTAAATAACTCAACAAGGGAAAACAAAAACAGAGCATACGAAGAACTAACCACGTAGGGCCTGTGGTGAAGAAGCATCCATAAAGTGTTCACATCCAGACTCCTGAAAAATTCAAAATCTGGACTGTGCCCACGGTAGTCGAGCACATCCATGGCGTTAACCATGTGGTGGAAGAGAGTCCTTATCTCTCTTAGTCCGCTCGGCGGTCACAACGTGCTTGGGGTCAAACAGAAATGGCTCCATCAAAGGGTAACGACTGGAGGACCGAACTTCCTTAGCCAATCTGCGAGCAGGCTGCCCATTAATCCTCACGCGCTCGAGAGTAAGACCTGTTATCCTCGGCTCTTCTATTCGTCGGCATGTGTTATCACCTTGAACAGTGGAGCCCTCCAACGGCCTCTTGTCTCCAGCAGCAGGGCGATCATCAGTGGCAACGACTTTCCCTTTGGCTTTTGCCTTAGCACCAGCAGCATCAACTTCGGCCTTTTTCCTTGCCTCAGCCTCAGCTTTCTTCTGAGCATCGACTTTCTTTTTGGCCTTAGCCTCAGCATCCGCTTCCTTCTTGGCTTCCGCTTTAAGCTTCTTCCGACGAGCAGTCTCCATGGCACTACGACCAAATCGAATGAGGGGCCATACCGCAAGAAGGCTTAACTCTGAACGCTGAGGATGTGGGAGTAGAAGCTCCACAATTTTTTTTACAATTAGCCACAATACAATGAGAAGGAAATGAAAGATGATCTGATGCAGTTGGCAAGGTTTTCTTACCTTTTTCGACCTCAACCTCCTGATCGGTGACAAATGGTACTAGAATCTCTTGAGGGGAACACGTCCTGGAGGAGTGTAATAGCTAAGCTCAATGAACTTTTCGATGGAGAAGAGGTCCTCAAAGTTATAAGGGTCGGTTGTACAAGTTCTCTCCACCAAGCTCTTTAATATTGAAGATTGTTTGGGAGCCCTCTTCTCTGAAAAAGGGTTGAACAAAAGTGTGAGTGCGGAGAAAATCAAAAGGAACTAGAAAACAAACAGAGAAAAGGTATATACAAATCTTGTTAGGCCCACACCATTCGCGGGGGATAGGATCAGTCCGAACCCTCTCATGTGGGCGGAACTTCCAATTAGTTTTCAAGAATACATATTGGGTCTTCCAACTGTGATTGCTCGTCTGAGCAACCTTCACTATCTTTAAGTGTGATTTCATGGGGGCAAAATAGTAATATCCGGGTGCCTTGGCATTGTCTTTTATGCCATAAACGAACCTAAAAACATCCCCAGTAAGGTGAAAACTAGTGTATGTTTGCCAATACACCATTGGCCCTAAGATAGTCCTATAGGCATTGGGAGGAAGTTGGGTCGGAGCCACCCCATAAGCCCTCATGATTGACCTTATAACGAGGTGGAGTGACAAATGAACTCCGACCTAAAGAGCCCATAGGGGAAAACAAATCTCATTGGCATCACGTCGATTATAAACCCGTTCATCACAATATGGTAGCCTCATCGTGATACTGATGGGGATGACATACCGATCCCTCAGGTTGTCCAACTCATCCTTAGTGACGTCGCAACCATGGTATTAGGCCTCAGTATTGGCAGGATCATAGGAATTAGAAGAACTCCCAGAAGTACTCTTCTCGGTAGGAGGTATAATGATAGGGGAGGCATAAAGCATGGGTCTATCATGACCCTTTCAGTCGAAGCCTTTAAGTTTACAATCGATATGTCGGAAACCGTGTTTGCTAAATTCCTACCACCAGTTTGGTGGTTAACCTCTTCAGCGTTAATGGTACCTACGAATTCAGGGCTGCTATACTCCGCGTCTAGGGTTGTGGAGCAGACCGAATTGAATACTGAGCTTGAGGGGTAAACCTGGGATGAGAAGGACTGTGCTCGGGACGAACAACTCGTAATGGAACTGGTCTCCTAACCTCTTAGAAATCAGGACACAGTTTGTTAAGTTCGTGAATCTGTTTCAACACTCTCAGCCCAAGAGCTTTCACTTATGAAGGTTAACATTTGGGGAGAATAAAAGACTTGGGGGCTGTTTGGTTTCAGCGTAAAGAATTATATTGGTCTTGGGGGCTAAATCGACGACGGAAGAAAAATAAATTTCAGAAAGGCCCTAAATCTTAAATCCTTAGGCCAACCAACGTAATGGTATCCTAAGATGTATAAATCTCCAACCAAATGTCAATCCAGTAACAACAATCAATAAACAACAAGAAATCGCAACAAAAATTGAAGAAATTTGCAGACCAAAACTCTAAAAAACTTGAATTAGTGAATGGGCGAACCTGAAACCCTAGTTTGCGGGAAACGACTTAGAAATTGCTTAGGCTCTATCAACGAGCGGTTGGTAACTAAAAATCCTATCCGGATAGAGTTTTCAAGCAAGGAATCAGTCGGAAATGGCAGAAAGTGGGAAGGGTTTACCAGAGATGGAGTTTTTGAACAGGAAGAAGTTCTCTCTCTAACAAAGCACGTGCGAAGGAAATGATTTTGAAAAGGGTGAAACGACGTTTGAGATGGGTTTTTATACCTTTTAAAGCGGTAATGATTACTTTTTGAAAAAAGAGGCCGACATCACGCATTGAAAGTGCAACTGGGGCCTTGGAATAGTGCGCACATTGCCCCAGACACGAGCCTTAAATGTGCTTGTCGTCACCTATGAAGCACCGACACTCTCCCGGAAGCCACGAGTCGACTTTGACACGAGTCCGACACGTGACACGCTCCGACACGCTCCGACACGCCGGGACACGTTGGAACATATTTGGACACGCTGCCGACACGCTGGGACACGTTCCCGACACACAAGGACACGTAAAAAAGGACACTTTTTTTTTATTTTTTTAATTTTTTTTTTCTTATGCCATTATGATTCTGCCTTATTTATGATTTTTAATGTTAAAGTGTGTTTGAATTTTGTTTTATATGGTCCATTTTCTTAATTTCATGTTAAGAATGCTCTAATAATGTATTTTATGAAAAGAATCTATTTTATTTCATTAATATATATATTTAACATATATTATATATTTTAACATATATTATATATTATACGTATCCTAGCGTGTCGTATCCTAGTTTTTGAAAAAATCACGTGTCGCGTGTCGTGTCGAAACACGTATTACGTGTCGAGTCCGTGCTTCATAGGTCGTCACTCTCAGCGTCTGACACGTGGCGCAATCTGAAGACCAAGCAAAATTTTTTGAAAAATTCCGTAAGTAAATGTGCTCGGCGTCAGACGAACCGATAAGATGCTCATGATTCGACTAGAACATGAGCCGATGACGTCTTAGTTAACACTTCACTCACTCAATTTTCTCGGCACATACTCAGAAGACATGATACTTCAGAGAATCTACTACAATCCACAATCTTGAGCAAAGTCTTGGAGCTTTTGTTATACCATTAATATATACGACTCGGGGACCAATCAGAAGATGACACCTTGGCCCATTAATCACATAAATGAGGTCGACTAAAATATTCATCAGGTCGGCCTAGGCAATCTGTTTGGCCCCAGTATTCCAGACGGTTCATTTAACCCAATTAGCTCACAGCAGGCTAACACCGTTAAGTAACTCCGCTACAACAGACATGCACCATATGATTGAATGACGTAAGCAACATTGATTACACGTGCACATATGGGAGATATGCAAATATTCCCCCACGTGCCAATAACTAACTTTATGATATTCTCTCACTAGCATATAAAGTGTGTACCTACCTAGCCTATAAAGGCATGACACCTGTTCCTCTCTTTTCTCTCTTTTCCAACAACCTATAAATAACACACACACTTCCACATGAAAGGGATCCGAGATATTTTCCATACCGTTACGCTGTCAAACTCTATAGAGAACTCGATAGCTTGTAACTTGTATTCATCCATGGCTTTTGCCCAGTAATCAATACACCAAACACCTACACTACCTGTAGACGTAGGCACCGGTTTGGGCCGAACCACGTACATCCAGGCTTATTTCCCTTTCTCTTATCGCTTTACTGTTTTCTCGGATTGTCATTTCATCAGTTTATATCTCTTTATCTGTTGTTAGCTTATAATTTGTATACTCTAGCTAAGACAAATCAGTATACTAGTTTTAGGCGATAACAAATCTATGGATGTAGGCACCGCTTTGGGCCGAACCACGTACACTTGGTTTTATTTCTCTTTTTCTCATCTCTTTACTGTTTTCTCTAGATTAGCATTTCATCAGTTTATATCTCTTTATCCGTTGTTAGCTTATAATTTGTATACTCTAAGTAAGACAAATCAGTATACTAGTTTTAGGCGATAACAAATAGCAATTTGGTAAGTTATCTTTTACTTCCTTTCTTCTTTTATTTATTTTTTTCTTTTGATATAGTATTAAATCAGTTTGCTGCCTTATTGGTGTGGATTTATAATCTATGGAATATTTAGATTGCTATTAATAAAAACTTGATTAATTTTATTTGTTGAAATTTTTTGTTATTATTGTTTTGTTTGCTAATTATTTTTGAAATGGGATTAAAATAATTGTTTGCTAATTATTGAGTATTGCTTATTTGGTAAATATATTTGTTTGCCTTTTTTTATTGTTAATTGCTGAATTAATATATATTGGTTGTAATATATAATTGCTGAAAATTTTCATTTTGCTAAATTTCATTGATGTAATTTAATTGCTGAAAATAAAATTTGAAATATATGTTTAGATTTAGGCAATTATGTTGAAGTATTTCAAAAAGATACGTGAACAAAGTGAGAGTCAACCGCCGCTAACACCATCGCCCCCCTCGCCTACACCTCCACCTCCACCCCCACCCCGCCTAATGTTGAAGCCAATTTAGATGAGTATCCGACTGATCCGGGGTTAAGAAAACCCATTCAAGAGTATGATGTTAATGAAAGAGATACGGTTTGACGTTACCACTTGGCAAAAGGCCCTTGTAAGCCTAAAAATCACAATTTTCCTTGGCGTCTTTGTGCTAGTGAGAAGCACATATTTAGGCCTTCATGGTTCAGTGATCACCCTAATTGGCTATAGTATAGCATTGACAAAGATGCTGGATTTTGCTTGTATTGCTATCTTTTCAAAGCCGAGCATGGTGTTTAAGGTGGCGGTGATTCCTTTGTTGGGAAGGGAGATAAGAATTGGAGAAAGAAAGGTTTAATGTGCATGTGGTAGAACCTACTAGTACACAAAACAAATGTGTAAGAGCCAGTGAGGACCTTATGAAGAAAACTAACACATTGAAGTTTCTTTGGCTAAACAATCTAGTCAAACTCAAGCGAACAAATGTGTTTGATTGCACCAAGGGTTATAATTCTGTGGCCATGATGAATCACTAAATAAGGGCAACTTGCTTCTTGCCGACGACAATGAGCAAATCAAGAAAGTTGTATTAAAGAAGGCTCCCCCAAATCTCATGATGACATCGCCTAAAATTCAGAAGGATATCATTAACTCAAATTGTAGTTGAGACTAGAAAAGTTATCCGTATAGAGCTTGGAGATAATTATTTCTCTATCTTAGTTGATGATTTTCGTGATATTGGTGAAGGAGTAAATGGCCACTGTCTTACGTTTTGTGGATGAAAGAGGGTGTGTAATGGAGTGTTTTCTTGGCATTGTACTTATTAGTGATTTTTTTGCATCGTCACTTAAAACGGCTATTGAGGCACTTCTATTTAAACATGGATTAAATATTTGAAGTTTGCTCGGACAAGGCTATGATGAAGCTAGCAATATGTGAGAAGAATCCATTGGGCTTAAAGTTTTGATTTTAAGTGAGAATAAATCTTCTTATTATGTTCATTTTTTCACTCACTAGCTTCAATTAGACCTTGTAGCTGTTGCAAAAAATCATACAAAAATTGTTAAATTCTTTGAAGTTGTCACAATTCTAACAAATGTTATTGGAGTCTCATGCAAACGTTAGGCATTCTTCGTGAGAAACAATTTGAAAAAGTTATAGTAGGAATATGCAATGGAGATACTTTGACAAGACGAGGGCAGTCGAGACATGTTAGGGTTCTCATTATGGCACACTTGTGAGTTTGATTTGCTTGTTCTCCTCAGTGAAAGGATGATCTTTTGATTGTTGAAGGGGATGCAAAAAATCGAAAGCATAAAGGTTCAGCTATGAACCAAATAGTACTTATGCAATGTTTTAAATTTGTTTTTCATTTGCACTTCATGAAAAATATATTGGGTGCTGCAAATGACTTGTCACAAGCATTACAAAGAAAAAACCAAGACATTGTGAATGCTATGACTCTTGTGAGAACAACCAAACAACAATTGCAACAAATGAGAGATGATGGATGGGAGTCGTTATTGGAAGAGGTTTCTTTATCTCATGTCACGTATGTGATATCCATGCTACGTATGGAAGACTTTCTTGTTGTTATAGGAAGAATACGTCGCAATCAAAGAAGCCACAAATCTTCATAATCGTGTTGAAGTGTTTTACGAGTTGATAGATTTGCAACTTCAAGAGATGAATAATCGTTTTAATGAGGTGAATACAGAGTTGTTATGTATGTTCTTGTTCCAAAGCGATTCATTCTCCGCAATTTGCTGAGTTTTATCCATCCGAGTGTCCTTCTTAAGAGTTAAAGATTCTCGAGCGTCAACTTGATAATTATATTGTAGATGTGGGATCTGATGACCAATTTTTTTGGAGTTGGTGGCTTGCTAGAAAGTTGATTCAATTGAAGAAGCATCACACATATTAATTGATATATTTGCTTGTAAAGTTCACACTACTCTTACCCGTTGCAGCCGCGCCCGTAGAAAGAGTATTTTTGCAATGAAAATCCTCAAAACTTTGCTGCACAATGAAATAAGAGATGAGAGAATGAATGTTTCTTGGTGACATATATTGAAAGGGAAATAGTGTCTGACATTGACAATGATGATAATATATATATGACGTTTTCATAATATGAAGGCCCAGTTTCGTTGTAAACAATCTAATGTAATTTGATGTTTGATGTTTGCAATGCAATTATGCAAGACAATTTGACTAGGGTATTTTTGATAATATGTAGGTTGTAGAACATGTAAAAAAAAAAATTATCATATGCGTTTCGCCCTGAGCAAAATTCCTGGGTCCGCCACTGATTATGACTAGCCTACACTGAAATGACAACCTGCAAAGATTCCAATCACCTTTTGTCACATCAACCTTTGCTCGACTCGAGTGCTTATTACGTTTCATTGAATACACTGTCACCGCATTGAATGCATAACACTATTTGCTTTCGAAATTAGTGGCCAAGATCATTTTCTTAACCACTATTAATAGCACCCCCACCCTCATTTTCTAGATTAGAACTTCTAACATACCAAGAAGTTACTTTCAACCACTGTTGAATGCCAAACATTTCTTACACTTCATCACCATTAAATACTTACTTCTCATTGCCATTTAAACCACATGTAACCTTTTTAATTACCCAAAAGCCTGTCGTAAGGTTGTCTACTTTTCTTTCTCTATGAAAAAAGTGCTTATTCTCTCTTCCTTTATCTCATTACCTGCATGGCATCTCAGTGTACGTTCTTCAAGACGTGGTAAGTCTTGGTTCGTGAGGATCACTCTCACGATCCCTTTCCCAGACTAACTACCCTTGTACAATAACTGAAAGATAAAATAGACTAATTGTCTAGTAGAGCAAGAGACCATGCTATTGTGCTTCACACACCATTGTGGCACGCAAAGTGCATTTGCATGATATGCACATGGGTGATTGAGCGACATTGGGCGATTTGATGGTGCACTTTGCACTATATGCATTGTATGAGTGTTTTGTTTAGTTAAAGTCACCATGGCTGTGATGACACGATGCAATTAGGATTGTTATAACTGAACTAGTTTGATCAGGATTGTAGGATCGTCTCGTCTCGTGATGATTTTAGTGGATGTGTTGAGTAACTTGGGATGCTAAATTTGAACCATGCATTTGGGATGAATTTCAACGAAAATGATCCAACGACTACTGAATCACGTGTTCAATGGTGCATGTTCATGAACAATCACAATGTTGGAGAGTATAAAATTGTATCGAGGTTATATATGTTATTTTACCCTAGAGGGTATTTTTGTAAAATTGTGCTATGATTCAACCCTAATTGAGTACTATATATGGTGTTACAAGTCATTTATGCTTCGCTTTGCTCTCCCGATTTACTATTCGTGAAAATCAACTTGGTATCAAAGTACCTGAGTAAATCCTCGCTTTGGCAAGCGGGCGACACACCACCAATTATCTTCCGAAAAAAGTGTAATGGTGGTTTATTTATTTATATCTTCTACAAAAACGTGTAGTGTTGTATTATTCCTACTGTTCATTGATGGTTTGGTTTGGGTTCCTTGTTGATGGCCTCACCATTCCTCATCGTTGTGTTAAAAAAAAATTGGTTCAATTTGATATTGCTGTGAAGGGGGCTTCGCCGGATTCTACTCTTCCCATAGGTGCCATATTTCTCGTCGTCCCTTGTTGCCTCGCCGGGATCATCATTAAGTCAGCTGAACAAGGGTTTTCAATCTTAAATTGATGAAGATGACGTAATCTTGAATAAAAGGACTGTAGATCTGATTTGGTTCTGTGGTTTGGTTTGGTTGGGCCCAGTTTAATTAATATTTTGGACCAGCTACAGTCCTTTTAAGCCCACAACTATTGGTCAAGTAACAAGCAGTACATTTTTACCAAGTTGATGTTGTTTTATTTTGGGCTCAGTTCAGAATTATAAATATTTAGGCCAAAGTTTGGATACCCGATTTAGTTTTAGTTCCTACCCTAGTTAAAGCAACACGCATACTGCTACGCCCATCTTTTGTACCACGACTTTCATACTCAACCTTCTCACTTTATAATGCAGAACCCTTCAGCTCCTGTTGTGTGGATCCATGGGATGGGATATATGGTGATGTGCACTTACGCCTAGATTTTATGTTGATCAGTTGGGACATAATACAAAATATTGGTGTTGCGTAGCAGAATCTGAATTGTTACATAGGCATGTAAGCTGCGTTGGTAATTTTCTTTTCATGGGCTGTATGGACTGTTTGGCGGCACTTTTTACTCGGTGTCCCGCCTCCTATTTTCCGGTGCCAAAGTTGGCCTCCCTCATTTTGGTGTCACCGAGGACAAATTAAGAAATTAGGTACATTTTTTAAACTTGCTAATATTAATAAATCATTTTGTTCGACACTTGAAGAGATTTATTGTTTGGTTCGGCACAAATCCAATACAAAATGGGTTCGTTTTTTACATAAAAATCCTAGCCATCGAAAGAGAGAAGGAGAAAGAATTGGTTCTGACACCAACTGCAAAACCCCAGCCGCTCTTCTGCTGTCCATCCTGCTATCCTTGCAAAATCTACCCCTATTCTTCTGTGAGAGAGATGATCCAGATCCTTCGAGCAACCATGTTATATAGATCGTGAACCATATTTGGTGATGTTTTCGTTATTCCCTCGCACTATTCAGTGTTTTATTCGATTCCATCGTACTCTGTGACTCTTGTTTATTTTTTGACCTCCCCTTTACCCTTCTTTGGTGTTTGGTAGCTGTTTTAGTCTCTGTAGGCATTTATTCACGTGTTTATGTTGTTAGGTTGTCATACCTCTACCCCTCATATTATGCTGTTTTCATCATTCCTTTCTGTTTCAGTCACTCTTTGTTGATATGAACTTTTTATCAGTTCGGTATGTGTCATCAGTCCTAGTTGACAGGTGTTTATCACCTTTTGTTGATTGAGCCTAGTTTTGGTTCTTTATTGTTTGTCTTGTGCTTATTGTGTATTGGTGAGTTTTGACACAATCCAATGCGCAGAGGTATTTATACTTCATCCCGAACCTTAGCGAATGCAGGTTCATTATTGTTTGTGTGTTTATTTTTTGATGTGTGATTGAAGATTCCTTTGTTGTTAGGGGTGTAGTACACCTCTTCATGGACCTTACAGGGTTTCACTCGTTGTTTATCGTATGTGTGTTTATGAGTGATGAATTCTTTTGTCCCTTTTATTGGTGGGCGAGTGGCTACATGTTGGTGGTGAAGTCGTGGTTACGACTGAGGGTTTGTGGTGACGTTGTAATGACGTCGGATGGTTTCTTGATGGATGATGATATACCTTTGATAATGAGTTTGAAGACATTTATTGGTGAAGTGTTTCATGGTTCTCGTTGTGATTGGCTGAATTGGTATGGTGTTTCTCATGGTGATTTCTTACGTAGGCATGGTCATGGTTGTGTATTCATGCTACTTTGGATGTTTTTATTGCAAGTTGGACAAGTTCTTCAACATGATTCAACTTGAGGGGGGAGTGTTTTTTTATGGAAATGGGTTCATATTAGGGTTTATTTGTTATTTTAATATTTGCCATTAGCTTTCCTTTTATTTGTGTTCTTTTATTTCCTTTTTAGTCTTTTAATTGGTCTCTAAGCATGTTTGGGACTAATTAGATATATTTTTGTTAATAGTTGTCCCTTTTAGTTTTTTAGGTAATTACTTGGCTAGCAACTAATTCACCTCATATAAATACCCATGTACCCCTCATTTGAGGATAACTTCCATCTTGAATATAAGAAATTCGTTGATTCTCCCTCTAGAATTTGTTTTACTTTTGTTTTTGGTCATTGACGTGTAGTTTACGTCAAATTGGTATCAGAGCGGGTGCCGCTCCAACATTGGTGTATTGTTGTATCGGTGTATAGATTATCAAAAAAATCGTACACTACATTCTCAATGGCCTCGAAGAAATCGAATCGATATTAAGAAGAGATTAATCAAGAATTGAGATAAATGATTGATCAACAAACCTTATTTTTCCAATACATAAACCAAAAGCTTGACACCATCACACACCTCTTCTCCAAGAATTTCATTGTGAACAATCCGAACCTGGCGACCCACTCGGTTTTTCCGACCACCCTGGACCCTTCGAAAATTCAGGTTCCTTTGGAAATCCCAAACCATCCGACATTCTCGCCTCACCCGGAAAATCGGACCTGTTCGGAAAACCCAACACTATCAACCTGTCCAAAAAAAACCAAAATTCTGACCTACCCGCTTCATTCGAAAAACAAGAACTTCTCGGCACAAAAATCAAGAAACTCTAAATCAAGAAAGCCTAAACCCTTGCATTTCTTGCTTCATTTTTTTGGGTTTCTTGCAAGTGGGTATGCGAGTCGCATACGAGGGCGCCTCCCATTTCAAATTGAAGAATTTTTGGAAAGAGGACTAACCGCGTCGCCGTTTACCCTTCAAGTTCGAGGACGAACTTTTTTGAAGCCAGGGAGAGTGATGGAAATGGGTTCATATTAAGGTTTATTTGTCATTTAAATATTTTTCATTAGCTTTCCTTTTATTTCCTTTTTAGTCTTTTAATGGTCTCCAAGCATGTTTGGGACTAATTAGGTATATTTTTGTTAATAGTTGTCTTTTTAGTCTTTTAGGTAATTACTTGGCTAGCAAGTAATTCTCCTCATATAAATACCCATTACTCCTCATTTGAGGATAACTTTCATCTTGAATATAAGAAATTCTTCATTTCTCCTCTAGAGTTTGTTTTGTTTTTGTTTTTTGCTATTGACGTGTATTTTACATCAGTTTTACTCTTGAGCATATTTTGTAATATTGCATCTACTTGTGTAGTTTATATGGTGTTATGGTGAGTGGAATAATAATAAGTCATCAGTATTAGGTCTCTTTCCTCACCCAATTTACTATTCTTGAAATTTAACTCACGAAATTGCCTAAAAGTGTTCTAGAATACAGTTCAGGACAACAAAAAATCCTGTATTCCTCTCTTCCTCCTCTATGCGTTGAATCAAACACTATAAGCCAACGCCGAAGGTAATTTTCTTTATATTCTGTAGTGTACTTGTGGTTTTAACTGGAAGGGGCATAATATTGTGACGTAATTTGTGTCAATGCACTCAAAGAAAACACACTCATCACAAATGATGAACTCTTAAAATATCTATTAATTGAATGATTTACCCTAAATGGGTATACAATACATAATATCTAAAGGCATAGAGAGAAGGTTCTAAAAGGCATAATCTCTACCACTAAAGGGAATAGGTGACATTACTATGGATGGTTCCCCATGATGGCACATAGTCCAGAATATTCTTATTTAGAATATGCCTAAAATTAGAAACTACTGACAAAAGAAAACAAAGGGAAATGACAAAAATGACATATACACCCTTCCTTCATCACCCTTCCCCCGTTGAAAAGAGTTCGACCTCAAACTCAGAAGACGAATGGGGGACACACCAGGACCACGAACAAGCTTGGGAAATTTTGGCACTCCAATTTGCGGGCTGCTTGAACTCCTTCAAATGTTTGTGACCCCAAATTTTTTTTTCTTCAAAATGGGCCAAATTAGTAATATTTAAGCCCTCAAAACTTGCAGCCGCAGACAAGTAAATGGACCTATTTCTTTTACAATTTGGAGCAGCACTGAGGATGGGGGGCGGAAGTGTGTGGGTTGGTGTTCGTTGTTGACCGAAAATCATGGCGATGGTGAGATACTTGAGTTTTTCCAAGATGGTGTCAAATAACTCCTTTAGCAGTGTCTTTTGCTTGTTTGTTGAGCCCAGACTGGCATACTCCTATGCCCATGAGTGAGTATCTAAGTACAATTTCCTATACAACAACGATGGCTGGACCGAACAAATTGACTTAAACGGTGTCGAACACTCAAAGAACACACACTCATCCCAATAGAGAAACTCCCAAAATATTAGTTAATTGAATAATTTACCCCAAATGCTGTGTACAATATATATATGGCCTATAGAGAAGCTTCTAGATGGGTGACATCAATAAGGATGGTACCCCATGATAGCATATGGTCTAGAATATTCTTATTTACAATATGCCTAAAATTAGCCCTCAATAATACTATAAACTACTAACAAAAGAGAACAAGGGAAAATGACGTAAAAGGACAAATAATTTTAAATTACGTATACGCCCATCCTTGATTCACATTATATTGCCTAAAAGACATCGGTTTCAGAACGTTTCCTGCAACAATTTGGATCGACAATTGTTTTCCGTTCTTGTATGTTTTTTCTTCTATTTCCAACATTTTACCCTCTTCAAATTATGCTCATTTTTTTTAATAAATAATTCTATTTCATATTTCCGTTTGTTCATTTTTTCCTTAAATTATCTGTTGGTAGCTGCAAGGATAAGTTGCCTGCTATATTTTTATCTGGTGTTTATGATTTTTATTTTGAGCTAAAAGATTTTATTATTTTTATATTACTTGTACACAGTTTATTTCTGAGCCAAGACTGAGACGTTGTGTTGGGTACTTAAATAAAGTGTTTGGGTCGGATTTTTTACGTCGTACTTTATCCACTATGGGTAAGGAAGATGCAATGACTAAGGTTGCAGAGGCAGTGGCAAATGGGACTACCTTGCAAGAAAAGGCAGGTGAAGCTGTCACAGAGAAGAAAGAGAAGGATGGAGTAGGAGATATGGAAGAAGATAGCAAGGATGATGAGATAAACAAAATAGACACGGACAAGGAAGAGGCCAAGAAAAGCAAGATATCCGAAGAAAGAGAAGCACAGAAAAGAAAGAGAAAAGAAACAGAAGTACATGATAGCAGCAAGCAAGAAGAAGATATAGAAGTCCAGGAAAGCAAGAAAGGAAAAGGAAAAGATATGGAAGAAGCCAAGGGTGAGGCAATGGAAGAGGAAGTTGTAGCAAAATCGAACGATGAGCTTGAGGAGAAGGGTGCCAGATCAAAGGAGGAAAAGGAGAAGCCGGAAGAGGTTGAAGAGAAGAAAGGCTGGAAGAAGCTTGGAAGAACCAAGAGTGTTGGGGAGAAAGCCACTAAGGAAAAGGCAGTGGAGCAGGAGAAGGTGCAGGAGCAGGAGCAGGAGCAGGAGCAGAAAACTCCCGTGGCTTCTGCAATGGAACGCCCTATCCGCAAACGGAAGTCTGTAAAAAGGCTGGTTGAATCTAGTGAGAAAGAAGCTGTGAAGGAGTTCCATATTGAAAAGGTGTTCCTACTTTATTTTCCTTTTTCCTTTTTTTTCTGTTTTTTCTACCTCCTGGGATGTAGTTCCCCATCCGTATTTGTGGTCAAGACACAAGAACTTAGTTCATGGTTTCACTTGGAAATTGCAGGGCCGTGGTACTGCACTGAAAGATATCCCTAATGGTATGTTTTCTTATTTTTATCTATTATGTCATCACTATATATATATGCAAACATATTGAGTGTATCCTTTTGATATCATATGTAGTTATAGTTTGCATCAGTAATATTTCTGCCCTCCCATACTTTTTAATTTAATTACTAGTCGCATGCCATATATTAACTAGATTTTTTTTTATCTGATTTGGTAGACAGCGAAAACTCATATTGATGGAAGATAATTATGCATATAGCTGTTGGACTATATGATCTTCTTAAGTAATAAGATTCCAAAGCTAATTTTCGAATGGTATTGCATTTTAATAAATAACTGCAAGACTACAGCATTATATTCATTAACTATATAGTATACAGTGTATTTGTCCTGATTTATAGGTAAAATAATAATGAAGTACCATAGTCCATGCTACATCTTTTATGCTACTCAAGAAAACAGTGATTTATATTTTCATGGAGAATTTTTTTCAAAAACTGTTTTAGTATATTTAGAAATAACTAACAACCTTTTTTTCCTGGGAATGTCCGAATTTAGGTTTTTTCACCGTGTTTGGAGCTCATTGTGAAACCTCTATTTCGTTGTGGCTGATTGAAAGCAAGAAATGTTTTGGTTGCTTCAACAGAGAAGAAAATTTGTTATCCGTTGATCGGTGCATTTTAATGGAGATTTTTTTTTACATAACATCATTGCTATTATAAATTCAATGTGATTATTATTGCATTAATTCATTGATGTTGACTTGTTACTGCCCATTTCTTCTTTTTCTTTCCTCGATCCAATTGGAGTGTGGTACTAAGCAGATGACTTTTCATGTTTAAATCTGGTGAATGCAATTTGGAGTTTTCCATCTGGTTGAGTTGTTTATCGGAAAGAAAATGATGTGAACACACAAACTGTTGTTAGACTCTCATTAATATCGAAATGAATACAATGAGGGGCCAAAGACTATAATTTTAGTGAAAATAAACTAGAGTCCCAATCAGTGTTTTAAAAAGCGCGCGATTGCGCTTTTTTGGACGAAAACGCTACATAGCCCACTCCAATTTGCTGGGAGCACAAATAGTGTGTTCGATTGATGGCGTGGCATGCAATTTTGATACTTTTTTGCGCTATTGACGCGATTTGTGTGCGATTTGGGTTTAAGGCTTTTTAACACACCAATTACAAAACTACGTCATTTTGTATTTTTTTTCTTTTTCTTTTTTCTTTTGTTTTTGAAATCTTTAGAAAAGACGAACCAATATCTTAAAACACTAAGGGTCGGTTGAGTTGTAGAAAATAAGGCTGTTTTCCAAGAAAAATTTCTAAGAAGTTTCCATAGAGATTGAAAATCTGGAAAATGTGTTCAGATTTTATTTTTTTTTCCAAATAAAAAACTTAAAAAGTAGTTTTTCAATTTTTCCAAAACATTGACAAAACTACTTCAACATGTCTTCAATCAATTTTCAAAACATCATTTATCTTAAAAAAATACATTTATACCCCTGACTTTTTGCAAATTACATTTTGACCCCATTTTAAAAATAAATTACATTGTTATGCCTAAATTTTAAGCAAAAATGACAAGTCAAATACTTTCTGTTTTATAAATTTTGACCTCTGAAATTTTTGTAGTATACATTGTGGCACTAAACATTCTATAAATTTTTTGGCAATAACTGTTTTTGTAAATTACATTTTAGAGATCAAAATTTCTGTAAATCATATTTTGACTATCAAAATTTCTATAAATCACGTTTAAAAAATAATGGTTTATTTTATGTAGTACTTTATGATATCCTTACTTCTAATTATGTAGTTCTATATGAACCTATGACTTTATTTTAAATGACGTTGTATGCCTTTTTTAAATTATTGTTTGAACCTATTTATTTATTTATTTTTTATTATAAAATCAAATGCATGAATTGCTTGCGCGATGCGCCATACAATTCACTCGACGTGCCTCTGGAAATAAAACACGACTCCTTGTGTTACCGCGATTTAAAACATTGGTCCTAATCCTATCACCTAACTATGCGATATATAAGGTTTTTAATTATATAAACTAACAAACTAAAGATAATGCCAAACTTAATAAAATAAAAGAAGGGGATAAATCTCTCTCTCTCTCTCTCTCTCTCATGGGCGACAAGTTGATTGGCACCAGAAATTGGCAGGGGCTGAAGCGACTGATTGGTCTTCATGGGGCAGCCAGGGAAGCTTAATCGTGGCCTTGCCTCAACAAGGACTTTGTCGGTAGGGGATTCACCCCCAGGTGTGAGATGCTCCCCATGAGGTTGCTGCGGGGTGGGAGTGCCCGACATGGGCTCTTTGGGTTCTATACCCCATCGGAATTGGGGTTCGACTTTCTTTTTCTTTCACAATTAATATTACGGTCGCGCATACACACACTCATGTCGAATACCTGCCTGAAGTCTTGGTAAATTATGAGGGCAGTGGTTGGACTCTGGAGCTTAAGTTTTAATAGATGTGTTATAAAGCTGCTGATTCAATGTCTACAAGAATCTTTACTTTGTATCTCTTATTATTACGATATTGATAAACACTTTACGTCACTTCATATCCTTTAAGTTGTGCATAATGAAGAGATACGTCTATCATTCTTTGCTCTGCTGAGAATAGGGGTACCTTTGCACACTTGACTTTTGATAGCTTCTATTGTCTGACATGTTTATAGTCACTTTTTCCATGATTGTTGTCAAACCTTTTACGAGATCAATGTTTTTTTCTTGAAGTTTCTTTGCACTTGGCTACCATTGATATGCTCCCGCCATGTTGCATCTCTCTCTCCATCTAAACACGCGCGTGCGCACACACGCAATAACAAATAACCTGTGTCTACCGTGAGCTATTCTGTCCCTGCAACAAACTGTCCTTATCCGCGTGTATAGACACATACATAAATTAAGAGTCCTTATTTGAGAGTCAAAATCTTTTGAGAAAAAGACACTTGACATAACTAATGGCTGAAATTAAAACTTCGCTGATTGTGAGTTCATAGATTTGTGAAGTGTCCTCTTAATTTAAGACGTTAAAAAAAATGAAAGTAAGACTCTTACTTGCAGATGAATATTTAAATATAATTTGGCCATTATTTCTTGAATGTTGAATTAATTAAGAATCGTTAAAAGGACATACCGTATAAACAGAAATATACCAACATAAAACTCGCATTCAATCAATGAGGGATACTCTCAATATCATTCAATAACTTCCCCCCAAATGAGTGATTACAAGACAATATCTAAGGCCCCTAGACTTGGTGCCCAAGATAACCTAAATGTAACTACTACTAAAATAACCCTAAATAGTTCTACTAACGTTAGATAATAAAACAAAATAAGGCTTGCAATAAAATTAATTCTTCAATCCTGGGCCCCATAACATGTATCCACTTCATTATTTGTATCATATGGTGTGTGACTCACAAAAGATCTTTTAAATGTATATTTGTCTAACTCAATTAATGAATTGAGCGTCTGTTTTGTTATATTTCAATCCAAGATATTTCGTAGAAACGATCCCTGATCTATTGTTATAACATCTTTGTCCGAGCTGCAGCCTTAATTTATAGGTGTAAATTGAGATCTGTAATGCTTTTGCTAAAAAAAATGAATGTTCAGTTCAAAAGTTGCGCTAATATAGTAATATATGTTAATACATTTGTTTTGCACTATTTCTTTGGTTGTAGCTCGTGATACGTAAAGGAAATAAGTGTTGTAGTTTATATGAAAAATTCAAAATTTGTAAGCAAATAAAATTGGAAGAATCGGTCGAAGCCTAACTAAAAGGGAGCTGTCAACCTCTTGAACAAACACCTCCCAAGATTCAACAACCCGATTACTCTGCCAACAACAGTGGATACTATAATCACAGATCTTATACCCACGAAAATCAATGAAAAACGTAATGGAAAATGAATGTTTTATTTATAGGATGAAGGTAACTGTTTTTAAAACATGGGACTTCTAATTTATCTTCTCAACTCGGTCAGTTGAGACTCGCTAAAAGATCAAGTCTAAATAAAAAAAAAGCGATTAATTTTGTAATTTAAAAAAACATAATTGAAAGGTTTTAAAAATTAGGTAAGTCAAAGAAAATTTCAAGTGGGGCATTATACCTAATTTAAAAATATTTAGGGATAAAATCTTAATTTAAAAATCTTTGTTGGGGCACTTGCCCCACCCAACCCCCACATTGCTCATGCTTACAACATTAACCGCCCATTATGTATTATCTGTTACCTCTGACATTACCTAATCAGAATTTTAGAGTTGGTAAATTATTAGTTATGTAAAACGCAGTGGAAGGACACAAATAACAAATCATTCCAATTTTCAGAAAACTCCAAATATCATTAATTGCGAAAGTAAATACAAGGGGGAGCCTTGGATCTTTATTGATAGACTTCACACGACTTGTCGGACAAGTATCCTAGTTAAGCTAGGAGACTACCCACTACCTAGATAAACAAGGATATAACCAACTAATAGATATTTACCAAAATACTAAATAAAAAATAAAACATGTGTTGAAAAAAATAAAAGGAATCTCCACAAGGGGGACCCACTGGCCACGGCACACCACTCTCCCCTGCTAAGAAAAGTTTGTTCCGAGCATTAAAGTGGTATGCGTCCGTCTCCTGCGTCACATGGATGCATGCTGTTAGAACCTCCACATGCTTTGGTGTCTGCTCGATTTCAAACTCTTGTTCACACTTTGAAACCAACACCGACTTCTTCCTCTTCTTGGGACAGTCTGATGCTCGAGGCCCAAACACTCCACGGTCATAGCACTTGAAGTTGGCTCCTGAAGTAGTAGTAACTAGAGTGGTGGCAGGTGATGTAGGCTCTGTCACCAATGTTTAACGAGGCGAGACGAGATGTATTGAGGCGTAAGCCTCACCCAAAAAAAGGAGCAAAATAATATTTAAAAATTACTAATAAAACCATAAAAAATAGAGTAACAAAGAAATATAAAATAAAAGTGCAAAAAAAACGTCTTTGAGGACTTTTTCCACATAGTTAAACATTTTTTTGTTCCCCTGAGATGACTTTTTTACATATTGTTAATTTTTTAATATGACAATAAATTAATTAATGCAAAATCAAATTGACCGAATCATTTTTTTTAGTTTCATTCACATTGGTTATTTTATAATATGACAATAAATTAATCAATGCAAAATCAAATTGACAAAATTAGTTTTTTAAGTTTCATTCACATATTGGTTATTTTTTAAAAATTTCTTTCAAGTTACAATAGTATATAGTATGAGTTAAGTGAAATTTTAAAACAAAAAAAGAAAAAAAAGAATAAGAGTTGGTAGATTAAAACAACTTTTTTTAAGTTAAGTGCAATTTTAGAAAAATGAAGAACTTGAACCTTTAATAAACAGACTTCGTGAAGGAAGAAAAAGAGTTTTTTTTTTTTTCCGCACCTTAGCAAAAAGGAGTGAGGCGCATCCAGGCATAAGCCTCGAGGCGCATTGAGGTGTAAGCCTCAAATTCAACCCCGAGGCTTAAGCCTCCAGCCATTTTTTGCCCGCCTCGCCTCGAGGCGTAAGCCTCAAAACGCTTTTTTAAACATTGTCTGTCACATGTGTCTTGGTGGTTGTCCCACCTCTTGCCATAGCTTACCCTGTCTTGAAGTAATCCTCCACCAATAGCTTGGCTTAAAGAATTAATTTGACGCAACCCAAGCTCTGTCTAAATGTAACGCCCAATCTGCTCTTCTTTGCTCTCTCTTAAGCTAGCCCAGGTGCATAGCAATTGAAATTGTTATGAACCCTACTTGACACCTTGAACACGTGCAAACAGATCTCTCTCATAAGTCTTGGGGATGACGGTAGCCGCAATCTCCGCCTTCATGTGCTTCCAGGAAGTAATCGGGTTCAAGTCACTCATTGTCCTATCGTGCATCAACTGATCCCACCATACTAATGCATAACCCTCTAACTTCGTAGCCACGTACTTAGTGCACCTATAACCCCGGTTCTCCTTTAAATCAAGAAATACTCCACACGACTTAGCCAGTCCAGAATCATAAACGTGTCAGGATCCATCTTCCCATCAAACATGCTCACATCTATCCAAATATCGCCATGCATAGTCTTACCCAACAATCTAATCAAGCTGTTGAGGTTTTCCTCCGTTAATCCTCCACCTCGTAACACATCTTCGGAGTCCTCGTTATGACCTGTCTTGGCCTCTTGAGGCTGCCCAATGTGGTTGTTTAAGGGCTGATTTTTCGGTCCCGTGTTGTGCTGTTTTTCTCTTGCCGTCTTGAGAGGACAATTATTGTTCATTTTTCCTTTATTTCCGCACCCATGACACACACGTTCGTTGGGGGGAACGTAGAGGGGTTTGCCACCATACCTTACACTGTGGTGTAAATCGTCACGGTAAGTCTCCATCTGTTGACCAGTCTCTCATCGCCCTATAATGAGCGGCGTGTGAGTGGAATGCCATTCTCTTCATCAGTATCCTCCCCATCCATCTTGAACTTCAATGGGCCAGGTTGAATTCCTTAGACCCATTGTGACACATCCTTGTTGGACTCGTTATATCCCCACGACATCAATTGCATGGTTGAATGAATAGAACTGGCTTTTCCTCGGGGCTTGTCAACTTTTTGGGGTGGCAAGCCTTCAATAAGGATCACCTCCTTTTTTGGGTGCAACGGTTGTTTACCCAAGGCCTTTTCCACCCTGACTCGCTCTCAAGTGTCCACCTTAGCATCAAACACATCAACAGATTCCTTTACGGTATCTCAGAAACCCATGTGGGCTGTTTGAATCAGTCTCCGTGACAAATCTGTTCGAGCCGCTTCGAAATCCTCATCAAAAATCCCCCCGGTGGACCCATGGGTTGGTTGTCTACCTCAGCATGTCGGTCACCCCTTGACATAGTAGCCGAGGGGCTACGGCTGCGCCTCACCCTCCGCTGCCTTGCTACCACCCTCACGGGGGCCCCACAGGGTGCGTGGAGGCCACCGCTGCTCCCCCCGTCCCTTGTCGGCCCTTCCCTGCTGGTTATGGCTTTGCTGTGATGTTGGGGGTTTCCATGACACTGCCGGTGTTGGTCATAGGCCCGCCGGCTTCCCTCTCGATTTTTTCATTGATGTAACTCTGTTGTTCCTAAATACTTTAGACTTGAGCCGCCACGTTAGATAACATTTGTTTGACACTTTCTAGGGCAGATTCTTGAGTCTTGAATTTTTTCGCTGCTTGGAAGGCGTCCTCACGTTTTGGTTTACACACGCGAAAAAAATACGCACATTGGGATTAATTATCAAGAGCAAACATGGCTCTGATATCAATTTGATGTAAAGTGCAACGGAATAACACAAATTACAAATCACTCCTCTTCTTAGAAAACTCCAAATATCATTAATTGCAAAAGTAAATACAAGGGGGAGTCTAGGGGATTTATTTATAGACCTCCTATGACTTGATGGACAAGTATTCTAGTTAAGCTAGAAGACTACCCACACCTAGATAAACATGAATATAATCAACTAATAGATATTTATTAAAACACCAAATAAAAAATAAACGTGTGCTGAAAAAAATAAAAGGAATCCCCACAAGAGGGACCCATTGGCCGTAGCACGCCAATTTAGTAAATAAAAAAGAATAATTAATTAAACATTATTTTTTATTTTTTTCTTAATATTAAAATAAAATGAAAAGCAACGAAACAACTTTCTTGAAAGTCAAGGAGCTAACCATATGCATAGCTCAACGCATATGCATAGCTCCTCCAGTTTATTTCTCTTTTCTTATAAAATGCTATACTCATTCTTCTATTTTTCTCTCCTCATTGAATGCAAATTTTGCCTCTTACTAAAGACCATAATTTTATTTTAGTATAAAGGGTACATTAATTTATAGTAAACCCCCTAAACTATAGCGGTTTTACAAATTACCCCCGATCCAAAAAACCGGACAAAGTGTCCCCTAAACTATTGAACCGTGATAACTAATTTTGTTTAAAAAAGTGAAAAAAACTTGATGTTGTGAATAAAAATTGTTAAATTCTAACGAAAATGTGTTAGTTGTCACGGTTCAATAGTTTTGTGGGCACTTTGTCAGATTTTTAGATCGGGGTTGATTTGTAAAACCGTTATAGTTGAGGTGGGTTTACTGTAATTTACCCTAATTTAAATTAGAATATGTGACATGGTAATATATTTTCTTGCTTAGATTTTACACGTGGTCTTGATAGTTATTTGTAATTTTTTCCCTTTGCGGAAAGCATCTTTGACTTCTAGATTGCTGCATTGCTTTAATTTGGGATTTGAATCATGAAGATAAGCAAATACAATTTTGAGTAATATACATGAATATTTTTGTTGTGATAATTTATATTAGGTAAGCGATATTTTTTGAACATTTTAAGCTGTTATTTGTAAGAGTTTTTTCCTTTCCCTTTGTCATGTACCTTTCATACTTTTTTCTAGTTTTATGTGAGTGACAGAAAGATTACAGGGAAATTAGGATTCACTATTTTTGTAGTTTATAATTGTTTTAGTTTACTTCAACCTTTTGAATTGGCCGTTCAATGATGATGACGCAGTTTGACGGATTAACTCTTATTCATGTTTTCTGTTTCAGTTGCATACAGGTTGTCAAAAAGGAAGACTGATGACACTTTTAAAATTCTTCACACAATTCTCTTTAGAAGGAGAGGAAAGGTGATGTGAATTTCAGATCATTTGTTTCTGGTATTGTGGTTTTCCATTTCATACCCCTCCCCTTTTTTCTAGTTCTCTGACAGGAAGCAATTTGGAACACAGTCTATTGACTTTCTTTTTCTACATATTTTGTTCTCTCTAGAAAACATACTTATTTTCCAACAACTAAATTTAACTTCAATTTTCAATTTGATAGTATCTGTTTCAGTTGGTTTATATCTTTTTTGTTTTGTTCTACTTATTTCAGTGATATTACTACTAAGAAGGCCAGGGGAATTCTTTTCTTTTCTTTTCTTTTCTTTTCCTGTTAGTTGTTTGAAAATCTGAGCATTTTTATCTAAACAATAAATGTAGAGAAAGTGCTGATGCAAGTGGTCACTTGCTGATTCTAGGAGTTTGTCTCTCTTCTAAAAATTGGGCATCTTAGTTAAACAATAAATATAGTGAGAGTGATGATGCTAGTGTTTTTTTGGTTTACTCTAGGAGCTTGTCTTGACACTTACAGATCCTTCTTCAATACCCTAGGTTCCGTTTGTTTGTCAGGAAAGTTAAGCCGGAAAGTGACTTCCGGGAAAAGTGAAGTGAAGTGAAGTAAAGGAAAAGGAAAATTATTTTCTTGTGTGCGTTTGGTTAACATGAAGAAAATTGCAAGAAAATTATAAACGAAAAATAAAAAATTATATATATATATATACACATATGTAGTTATAATTTTACAATAAATATAAGTATTATATATTTATTATTTCAATCATTAGAAAATATGATTTATATAATAAACATCCATTTAACTCGAACATTAGTAAATATGAATAAAAACTTTAAACATTGAAATATTAAAAATATCCATATATTGGGTATTATTGTGAATATTTATTGGTAAATATTTGTACTAGTTGTAACAACAACAACAACGATAATAATAATAATAATAATAATAATAATAATAATAATAATAATAATAATAATAATAATAAAAGTAAAAATAATAGTAATAATAATCTACATGGTAACATATCAACTTTCCTTGAACTTTCTTGCAAAATTCTAGTTCTTTGGTAGGATGTGTTTTGTGGGAAAGTTTTTCCTGCAGAAAAATTTTAGGATCATTTTCCCTTAACTTTCCTGCTAACCAAACTCAACAAAAAGTGCAGGAAAGTTATTTTCCTTCACTTTTCCTTTCCTTTCCTTTCCTGACGAACAAACGCAGCCTAGAGGAAAGGTTTAATATTTATTTTCTTAATGTTGATATGGGATCCCCTGATTATCTTAGATTCTTTTGTGAAAGCGCAGTTAGCTGGAACACATAGTATTAGCACCGTGATGAAATGATTGTTCTTCTGCAGGCCTTACAGGTCAAGAATAACATCTCCCAGTTTTCTGGCTTTGTCTGGCATGAAAATGAGGTAAAGAAAATCATATCAAGGAATTTTCTTGATGTTCTCTGTATACATGATATTTCACGGTGCAAAATGATTTTCCATGGACTGGTGAGGTTGGAGCCATTGTTATGGATCAACCTTCACACTCTTGGTATCTCACATAGTCCATTTTAACAGGATAAGCACAAGTTAAAAATCAAAGAAAGGCTTGACAAGTGTGTTAAGGAGAAATTGTTGGACTTCTGCGATGTGCTTGATATACCAACTCCAAAGGCTAATACCAGGAAGGTTGGTGACATCTTACAGTAGATTTATATTCCTATAAAGGCTAGTGTGTCTGGCAGTTTAGTATTATGAGTTTGATTGTGCCGTGCAGGAAGACATTGTTGCCAAGCTGATAGACTTCTTGGTGGCTCCTTATGCTACAACTACTGAGTTGCTTGCTGAAAAAGAGCAGGTTGGTTTGGTTACCATACATTTTTAAGAAAGATTTTAGTAATCTTGTTTTGTCCCTTTGACCAGTTATATATTCGGTATGTTTACCAGTCAAGTAAATGCAAAAAGCGTAAGAGGGTTAACAAAAGTAGCGCATCAATATCTGGGAGTACACCTTCAAAACGGCCAGCCAAGGTACCACCGTGGTCCATGATTCTTCTGTTGCAAATCTTTTGTTTGCTCGATGTATCATTGTCATTGCTGAGTATAAATAAAATCTTTTTCTTTTCTAATAAAAAAATATCGTCATCGGGAAGGAATTGGAGCCGCACCCGATAAAAATCTGATTCGGCCTTGATGACCCTTTAGAAGAATCGGTACTTCATACTCTCAGCCTTTCCGAGGAGATTCATAGTTTTGTCAAGTTTTCTTTATGGCACTGTGCTCCTATCGGTTAAATTGTTGGACCTGAGTATTTTTGGTTTCCACACTTATTTATTAAGAAAAACTGATGCTACACTGACTCTAAATCCTGGAGGTTACTCTATATGGGCCTATATTAGCTGTGAAAATTCTCATGGGATAATTTATATTTCTGTTCCTGTTTTTCTTTATTCCTTATACCAAACTTTCGGAAATATGATTTGTTTTGTTATCTTCTTAAATAAAGGGAAGATAATCCAAAACAAATCAAACAAATAGATAAAAGGGAATCCTCGAAACCTGTATACTAGTTTACTGCCATCTATTACATTTATAATGCTCTATTGTTTTTTTCGTCTTTATGTCTGGTGTATTTTACAGAGTCGAAAGGAGAGTGGGAGTTCAACTAAACGGGAGGATAGAAAGAATGCATCTGACACGGAAGAGGAGTTGGATGAAGAAAAACAAGAAGATCAGGAAAATGTGAATGGTGTCCCTGAAAGATCTGAGGATGAGAGATCTAAGCATGCTGAAACTGAGAAAGAGAATGAATCTGAAAGTGAGTCTGAAGATGAGAGAAGAAAACAAAAACGTGGCTCAAAGACATCTTCTTCAAAGAAGGAATCTACCAAAATATTGTCTGTAAAGAAGGAATTTACTGAAAAATCATCTACAAAGAAGAAATCTACTGAAAAATCATCTACAAAGAAGAAATCTACTGAAAAATCATCTACAAAGGAATCTACTGAAAAATCATCTATTAAGAAGGAATCTATCGGAAAATCATCCACAAAGAAGGAATCTAACAAAAAATCATCTACAGAGGAGTTTGCTGAAAATATGTCTACAAAGAAGGGATCTACTGCAAAATTGTCTACAAACAAGGGATCTACTGAAAAATCAAAAACCAAGAAACTTACCATACTTACGAAATTAAGTCCTGTGCCAAAAAATAAATGTAGAAAATCATCCTTAAATCACTCCAAGGATGAGGATAATAGGGATACAAGTCCAAAGACTTCCGCAAGGAAGAAGAAAAATGTGGAAGTCAAGAAGTCCTCAACACCGAAGAAATCTGCTTCCAAGGAGAAAACTGGTGAGGGTCTTTTTCTTTTCCTTTTCTTTTATCATCACTATTTGGTTTGTGTTCTGCTCAAAGAAGTCGAGTTTAAGGGATTTTCTTAAGTCATTCTCGTCTGTCTTGAGAACCACGTGACATAAAGTTTTTATGATAATGATGAGGGAATGAAGGTTCATGGAACTATGTAAGTAGATTTTTTACTGAATCTATGTCATGAAAATATTTTTCCCCCTTTCAAATGTAGGAAAAAGGGTCGTGAAAGGCAAGGACAATCCTAAAGAGGATAAATTAAGGCCGAGCGATGATGAACTCATAAAAGCGATATCTGAAATTCTTAAAGAAGTGGATTTCAATACGGTGAGAATCTAATATACTTCATGACCTATCAAGTAAATAAATGATACTCCAACCCGAATTAATAGTCGTCGTTCAAAAGTCAAGCATTTTAGATTAGTTTCTACTTTTCAATTTATCCTTTTAAAAATAATTAATACCTTTGAATGCAAGACATGCACTTAGATCATTGTTGTCTAATGAATATTGTTCGGATGGGTAGCTTTGTAATCTCATCTAGTTTTATATACTATTTTTAGAAAAAAGACTATTAATGGGACGGACTAAAAAGGAAAGCACGACTATTAATTTGGGACGGAGGGAGCAGTTCATGCTCTGAGGTTGATATAATTGTGGTATTGCAAAGGATTTCACTTCATGTAAATCCCCCTCCCCCTTTTATAAGTATTGCAAGCATTACCTTCGTTACTCCTATTTTATCCCTTCATATGTGATTTTGTAGACTATGACATGAATTTTCTCCCTTTGGTTTCTTTTGCAGGCTACCTTCACTGACATTCTGAAGCTACTTGGTATGCACTCTGTGCATTTTTCTCTCACCATTTTGTTGTCTGATGATTCATTTGGGTAATGAATTCAATATATGTAAAGTTGGGAAAATGGATTTCTAGCATCCTCTAGCATTAGCTTCTAGTGTTGCCTTGAGATTCTGGATGATGAGTTTGTCCAAATTTTTCTGGGTTAGGAAAACTGAAAAATTACCATTGGATGTTTTGGTCATTGTTTAATTTCATCCATCAATGCACTTCTATGTACAGGCTACCCTCGAATGTCCTTGGAACAATAATATTAGGGTTCTTATTCCAGATTTAAGATCGATTTGGTACCATTGGAACCCTCTGAACACTTTTTTTATACAAGGTTGCTAACACTTGGTCCTCAATCAAGAGGATGGAAGTTTGTTGAAAAAGCAATAGCTTGCATGCAGTTTCATTCTCTGTAGGTGCTAGAAAATTCCTCATTAAATTTGCTTATATTGAGTTACAAAACTTGGTACTCTTTCAGGCAAGCGATTTGATGCGGACCTCACTCCCAGAAAGGGTTCGATAAAGCTCATGATTCAGGATGAGCTGACCAAACTAGCTGATGAGGTAGATGATGACGAGGAAGATGAAGGTGATGGTGAAAATTAACTTTCTGGCCCAAGTTTGGAGGTTTGATGACCCATATGAAGAATGGCATCAGCCTATACCTCATTTCTTAACAATCTTTCCCTTTTCGTATATTTATAATCAGCTGTGGTGCTTGTTAGTCATTCATCGACTCTCGAGTAGTCTCTGTAATTCATCATTAGTGTTTTACCAACTTCCAGGGAAAAACAAAAAACTTTATGCCTAGAAGTAGTAAAGGTTAGAGAAGTGCTTGAGCTCTGCTAAAGGATTGCAGCGTATACATGAACATAGAGTCATGGGAAACTTCATATGTTTTAACTGTAATTTTATAGGATTATTTGAGGATGTAGATCTGAGAGTTGTAATAATACACCGAGCTTCACCCCCCCCCCCCCCCCCCCCCCAATAGAGTTTGTGTATTCAGTTCAAGGCAATTTTCAATACTTGATGCTAGGGGTTGGGCCTGGGCGTGCGCAATCGGGCACGGACTGGGCCATTATAAATTTGAGTTATCCCAAGCCCGCCCCGGCCCGACATGTGTAATCCCAAGCCCGCCTAAATTCATAAGCTTCTTGCCCAGGCACAAATATTTTTTTTGCACCTAAATTTTATTTTAGAAAATTTATGACCTATTTTATTGTTTAGCAAATTTTAGAACGTACTCGTAAAACTAAAGAGTAAATAAAACCTAAAATTGATATTTTTAAATGTTCCCCATTTATATTTTTTTATAACTTTTAACCTTAAAGGAATAAAAACTAAATTACTAATGTACACACACAAACGCACATATATATAATCAATACTATATCTAATTCTTGGGCCTCAGGTTGATCCGGGCTCAAGCGGGCCTAAGAATATATACCCAAGCCCGTCTAGAAAAAATGTGGGGCTTATAAAATTTTATCAAGCCCGCTTCGCGAGCATATTTACCTTATTTAAGCCCAATTTTTTTCAGGACAGTTTGGGCGGGCTTTGCGGGCTCGAACCTATGGCCACCTTGATGCATTGTTTTGTGTTGAAGCTTAGCTGTGATATTTCACCCCTTTGTTGGAAAATAATGGAAATTCGGCCTATTGTAAAATTTGGAAGTGACGGCGAGATGTCATTCGCATTTTGGCTTCCTGGACATTACTACTTGTTGGAACCTCATTGCGTTTGGTTTCTTGTAAAAATAATAATAATAATAATAATAATAATAATAATAATAATAATAATAATAATAATCCTTCTCCAAAAGAATGTATCAAACCGACCAAAAATGTATGAGCCCTATGGAACATCTTTCACATTCCCTTCTACTGATGACCACTTGGAAGTGTTTTAATTTCTTGATCGATTTGGAAATTTTTTTATTTTTAATTTTTAATTTTTAATTTTCAGGATCGATTGGGAAATTCTTTTTGACTCGTCTTAATTTTGAAGCTTCTCTGACACCCATGATGTATCCCGCATGTGAACCCTGCGAATTCCCAAAGGACACTTATGTGTAGCTTCTTGCCTTATTTTCATCCATCGACCCTTGAGTCACTTGTGTCGTTTTTTTGAAAAATGTGTTAGAACAACAGTTATCATGATCACTACATCCCCTTATGCACTGCCATCTGGGGTCGTTTGAAATGTGATGAGTTCTTGATCCGGATTATCAAAAATAGCATTTTTGAAATAACATTGACTATTTTAGTTCTTATTAATTACAAGACAACTTTGAACTTCAATAATAGAATAAATGTGTAAAAAATAATTTCTCAACCAATATACATACAGTATTCTTTATTGCATTTTATTAATATACTATTGAATATCAAGATAATCCACTATATACCTTCTTAGGGAGTTTTTTCTATTCGTGGACATGAATTTTTACAAAGTCATGATTATAATACTAAAAGAACCCAATAAGGGATTTGAAGTGCCCTTATGATTTGAAGCAGTGAATCAATTAAGTATACCCACCCCATACCACATAATGGCTAAAGCAATGATCCCTGTAGGGGTGTTAAAAAATCGACCAGATCGATGAACCGAATCGACCTTTTTTTCCAGATTTTTTATTATTCAGTCCGGTCTCGGTTTATTTTTGGGCGGGCTGACCAAGTTGGTCTAATCCATGGTTTACAGTTTTCAAAACCCTATTAGGATCGATCCGGACCGACTTTATATAAAATAATATATTTTTACATATATATGTATATATATAACATAAATAAATAGTAAACGTATTTTAATATTTGATTAGTATAAATTCTAGTTTAATCCAATAGTAGGTTTGTTTTAATTGAAAATTTTGATATTTTTTAGTTATAATGTTTGAAAAAAATATCTTTCTAGATCTAGGATATTTAAGAGGGGGGTCAATCCATTTTTGCCATTGGAGAGGTCCTTAGTAGCGAAATATGAGCACCTTGCCTTATTATTTTCCTTTGGAAATATCCATAGCCACTTCATAAGAAGTGCTGACTTGGTTGAAGAGACTCGAGTATATTTTTATTTTTATAAATGATATAATTCATTAATGTGAGAACAGACGGGTTAGACCGTGTAATACCCCGCACTTTTATGGATATTTAAATTTGATAAATGAGTGGAATTTGGAAATTTGAGGAATTTCTGTGAATAATAATTTTTGAAGTTTATGAGTGTTAGTTGTTTTTCGATGAGTGTTACATTTACTTTTAGGTTTAAGTAAATGAGTCGGATTATTTTAATTATATGTCGCCGTTGGGTAAAGCGACAAAGGATAATATTTTAATTGAAAAGCCCGTATTAAGACATGTTAGGTTTAATTAGTGAATTGCAGTTAAGTGATTCGGATGGAGATTTCGAGTGCGCGGTTGGTTTTGGAATGGCCGAGATAGTCAGAATAGAGTGTCCGAGAGTAGTATTTAGATTCCGGGGATTTTTGGACTAGTAGGAACTCGCAATTGAGCACTACACCAAAATGGTCAAATTGACACCCTTTAAGCGGCTAGCCTTGTCACGGTCATTGACTGTAACAAAAAAACACGCATTTTTTGTCACGATCAATGATCGTGACAAGGCCGTGACAAATGCTTGTCACGGTCATTGACCGTGACAATACCGAAAAGTTGTCACGTTCAATGACCGTGACATGTCCGTGACAATTCTATCAGTAAAAAATCCTCCATCTTCTTTTTTTCCCACCGATTCTATTCCCTCCATTTTCTCTCTCTCTCTATCAACTACTCACTCTCTGTCTTCACAACTTTGGTATGTTTTCTCTCTCTATTTCTCCTCCATTTATGAATATGTGTGTGTATATGTGCGTGTGTGTATATATGTGTGTGTAAATGTGCGTGCGTGTGTATGTGTGTGTGTGGCGTATATATGGTTGTGTGTGTGTGGGGGGGGGGGGGGGGGGAGGCGGCAGGGCTGGGGGGAGGGGAGGGGGGTGTACGTGCGTGTGTGTGTGTATATATGCGTGTGTGTGTGTATATGTGCGTGTTGTGACAACCCGCTAATTAAAATAAGAGATGGCCAGCCTAATATCCTAATAAATATAGGAATCATTGATGTTTCATTCTTAGTATCACTGTCGTGAAAATAATAGTATGAAATAACCACCAATTATCTTAGAAAACGGACATCAAATTTAATTTTGTAAGTTAAAAGAAAAGCATTTAGACAATCCAATTTGAAAAGAAGGTGGATATAAAAATCAACGAGCAATAGTATAACAATAATGCATAAAGTAATAACCGAATAAGCTGTCGGCTAACAGATCAATACAAGCAGGTTAGATCGAGTATTACAATTTAAATATCACACTATATTAAACGAGTATAAAACATGGGCAACACGCTCGAAGAAATAAACTGATCCTTTCTAGAGTACAAAAGATAGAAGCATCTATTACGAATATCCTACAACATCTGCAAAATGCTATAGCTCTAGGACAACTGAAATGGAGAGGTCAATACGGGCGCCCTTGCGGAGGAGCACCTGGACGGACAAAGAATTCATGCAAAACAAAGAGATATAAACGGGTCAGGACCCGATTTGATATGATCACCATGTGAATAAAATGCATGACAGTTATGAATATCTAATCATCATCATGAACTAAACTTTCTCTCACAATTAATCATAAAATTTTTCACCTCACATTCTAAAAGCACAACCTAGCGCAATATCAATGACAATGCTCAATGTTCATATATGCATGAGAGAAATCATCTACTTTCACTCAATGAGATTTCATTTCATTATTTCACAACTTAAATGCATGGTTCCTTTCCTTTTTCTCCTTAGGAAATATATTTAAAGCAATTTATTTCTCAAAATGCATCACCAATACAGTTTCATACCATTTAACTTTATAGTTCCCTTTCTCTCTCGGAAACATATTGAAAGCAGTTATCACACAAAATGCTTTACCATTTCCACTTTATTAAGAATAGTTGTAATCATATATATATAACGATTCTAAGATCGTCCTCCCGAGTTTCCCCACTGGACGGGCCCCTAAATGGCGATCATCTTCCAGGGCCTATCGCACAAAACAACCTGGGCATCCTATAACGCAACGTTAGGAAGCGGCCATATACCTTTGACAGTGAGTCATAACCACACTCGGAATTACCCCATTTAGAACAATAATCACACAATAATAACCGGTCCTATGGCCGAGGACTATATTCACCCTGCATTCACTAGCCAGGGGACTTCACCTCTTGCGCGTAACTTCCCATATGATAGCGATTTAGAGAGGTGTGTATATACAAATTATCATTTACAAAATTATTTTCCCATTTGAAAATATTCACTTTTTACATTCTCAAAACCATTTATACTTAACCATTAAGTACAGATTTTAGAATATGCATTTCTTATTCTCGAAGTCATATTTTATTAATGACCAAGGACCCGAAGTGCAATTATCCTCACACTAGTCTCCAAGAGTCCAAAGTAATATCATAATTCATCAAAAGTAATTCCCTCAATACTAGTCTCCCAAGGATCCTAGACCCTATCACTTAACTCTACCTTAGTCCGAGGCTAGCTCCCTTGAGGGAAACGACACTAACCTTTATTGAATAACCCCCGAATTAAACATAATTGCCCCCATACTATCCTAGAGTGTTAATCCTCCTAATATAAACCCATAATCCTCTTTATTACTTCCCAAGGGAAGGTTCCTAATCCTTAAACCTAAAAGAAAAGGAATAAAAACAAAGTTGGAAAAATATCCTAAAACTGCAGAAATTCCGAATCGATTCGCCCTGGACGAATCGATTCGGTCTTGAAAGCGAATCGATTCGGATAGGCCGAATCGATTCGGTCAAGAGGACCCCACATTCTTCATATCTCCAAATCGATTCGGGTCATCTGAATCGATTCGCCCAACCAAGACCTGTAGCCTACCCGTTTAGCGAATCAATTCGCTAGGGGCGAATCAATTTGCCTGGGCCAGAATGCCCTGTTTCGGCTATGGGTTTAAGAACCCTAAATTTCCAAAACTCCAAATCTTCAATTTTCTCCAACATCAACAACAAATAATTCTACCAAATCATTTCTACACAACTACTAACTAATATATTCTCCTCCAACCAAATTTAAATCAAAGATTAAAGGATTAAACACCCAAAAATCCCCAAAACCCATAAATGGTTTAAATCTCAAAAACCTAACTATACATGAAATTTATCACATTAAATCATACACTAGCAAGTTAGAAACTTGCCTCAAGTTTGTAGTCTCGGATTCTCTTCCCGTAGCAACGATTTCCAGCTCCAATCTTCAATTCTCTCTCTTTTCTCCATTTTCTCCCATGCTCTCTCTTCTCTCTACTCTCTCTAAGTGTAAAACATAAGAATGAGATATAAAAGGGGTTTGGAAGACTTAACCGGGAACTAAAAATTAATTCCCCTCGTTAAATGTTGATACACCATTAAAATGACTCGTAACTACATAATTGAGTCATAACCTGTCAGAAGTGCCTGAAACTCAAAAATACAACTTGGCACTTATTTTGACTACCTCGAATATTTCAAAACTAACCGCACCCTCTAAATTTGCATCCGGAGTATCGTATAATATTTTATGTTTCATCATCATTTTAATTCCTTAATAATGATCCTGTTGAAATATATGCCATAACCGTCGTTTAAAGCACAACGACGAAATAAAACACAACATAATGCTATTTACATTCCAATAATAGTAAATATGCAAAACTTGGTAAATATTATCTCTTAAATCACTTAAAATAATATTTACTCTAACTTTCTTTATTTTATAAAATTAACCCATCAGGCCATTTTAATATAAAATAATCACTCAAAAGTCTGGGTTGTTACATACTCCCCCCCTTACAAGGGAATTTTGCCCTCAAAATTCAGGCGTACCATATAACAAGATTAAGGGTGTACTTCTCTAAAATATCGCTATTTTTTTCTTCCTCTTTAAGATTTTCTAGGCATTGTGGTGTCCCTTACAAGACACGGTCTAAAGACACCACTTCAATCTTAGTTTACACTCTTCGTGATCTAAAATAGCGTCCGGTTGTTCCTCATATGAACTATCGAGCCTACCTTTACAATAACAAAAGGAAATGCCTACATAACGCGTCACAAGTTGCCTTTCCTCCTGAATCACGTTATATCCTTCCTCGAGAATACCTGCACCAAAACTTGATCCCTACCTCCAATACTACATGACCTCTATTCGAGTTGGCATAGCCCTTCAAAGTATGCGGACTAATGAACTCAATCATAAAAGAGGTATTCCTGGGCCATTCCAAGTCCAAAGAACTTATTGTCCGCTGGAACTACTCAGCCGGCTACACACGGCTACATATGGTGCCATACCTATAGTGAAACGGTACGAATTATCGTATGCAAATTCATTTCATAAAAGCTACTGCCCCCATTCTTCCTTTAAACCAAACACACACATTCAAGGTATGCCTTCCTACATTTAGTTAACTCTCTCCATTCATTCATCCACTTCGGGTGGTAGGATGTACCCGACTTCAATTCGATTCCCAGTACTTCCTGGAAACTTTACCACAATTTTGACACGAAAGTCTAGTCTCGGTCTAACATTATTCTGATAGGCACCTCTTACAGCTCCATACCTCCACCATAAAGAGCTGGGCATACTCCTCTGCAAATAGTCCGCCCATAATGGCCGGAAAAGCAGCGATTTGGTCAAATGATCAACAATTACTCAAATAGGATCATGACCATTGCGATGTCGGTAATTCAATGAGAATATCCATGGATATACCCATCCATATCTACACTGGTACTATAATGCTTACAACGATCCTGTTGATTGTTGGTGATCTACCTTCACCAATTGACAAGTGGTGGATTGGGGAGAAAACTCAGAAATTCGCCTTCCTCGTTCTTCAATACTGACATAAATGCTCTTGCTACAATGTCCTCATAGTTAGCTCGTTCTACTTGGATTTTCATGCCTTCGCTAGTCTCCCCCACGGCTTTTCTGCTCAACGCATCTGCTACGAACTTTAAATCAAGCGTGGGATAACACTTCTCACGGGGTTTAAGTTTGTGAGATGCATAAACAATGGCCCCATGCTCCAGTATTAACGCACCTCCTAATCCTGGTAGAGACTCGTCCGTTAATACCGAGAAATCCACTCTCAATCTTAACAACACGAGTGCAGGAGTAGAAGTCAACTTATCCTTTCACTCCCCGAAAGCTAAGTTACCGACGTAACACTCTTTATAAAGATGGGCCCTATCTTCTTTTTGGCCTGGTTTCCCGAATTACTCGAGATCCCATACTTCTTATTCTTGGTGACCCAATCCTTCTTAAAGTTAACCCACCAATCTACTCATGATTAACTCCCTACAGCCTTCCTAGAACAACGTCACATGCCCCATGGGCCTTACTTCCTAATAATCCTAAGGTCGATGTGTTTCCTATTCACGTCGAATAAGTACTATACTAACTATATCCCTAGTGCCCAAAGCCTTTCTCAATTTTTGACATTCGCTCGGTTTCATGCGTGGGATGTCTCGCAAAGCAAAATCCAAATAAGGAACCCTCCCGTTACACTACTACCTCGTATCGTCGGTCATCAAGATATAATGGCCTAAGGCATATGATCGGGACCGCTAAAAATTCTAACTCGTAACCTTACTTAAACATTTTTACTTCTATGTCCTACATTTTCGGCGAAATGAAAATCTAACTAATCGGGGCACCTACTTTTGCAAAGTGTTACGAATCCTTTATCCAAATATATATATACATCTTTTTAAATGGCCTTCTCATCAAGGCATAACTATAAGTCTCGATCCAACTTCCTTATCTTTGTCTCACCCACATCTATCAGATGAGAAAACTATCTTTAGTGCTTCTGCACCGCACATTAACTTTTCATTAGCCCTTAATCAATCACGTGATTATCGGTTAAAAACCCTCAAAACCAACATCCTAACATAAAGTAACATCTCTCCACTCCCAACGTCGTTAAGGTTCATGCGTGGAGCGTCTCGCAAGCGAAATCCAAACAAGGAACCCTTCCGATACACTACTACTTAACTTTGTTGGTCGTGGAGATAAGGCAACATCAACCACAAACAAAACAAAAAAAATATATAATTATAATTTCTTGCACATCTTAAACCATCTTTATAAAGTTTCAGTCCCGTATCCAGGTGAGACATTATAGAACAAATAGTTCCACTATAGAACCAGAAATACGATAGCCTCACAATCATTTGCTTGCTATCGCTCCAACCAAACCAAAAATATTTCCACTTGTATAACACATACAATATGAGTAACACAAACCACATATACTATTAAAATATCAACACTCGCTTTAGCGAATGAAGGAAAATAAAGCCTCCCTACTTTGGAAATTATAAAGATACACCCTCTATAATAACATTAATACTACCACAAGCTTAAATTACACACCCGAATCTAGGGTTAATACAAGGCTACTCCATCTCACCACACTGAATATACCACCCTCAACTAAGGTGAAATTTACAACGACCTTCTTTCCAATCACCCTGGCCACTTCCAATAGTTCCCAATTACAGAACTCTAGTCTTATCTGAACCAAAACTACTCCCATCAATTCCCGGACTAGGCATCCTATTCTTGCCCTTTAACTCTGATCGACAGGATCAAAATGTGTGGTTATACATTCCACGTCATAACCGTTTCTCCATCTCTAGCCACCCTGACCACGCTAAGGTTTTCAACATTTTATAATCTATAGCCTCTACCCTGATAATTACACACGTAGTTCCCTTAGCTTCCCCAGAAAAAGAGAACATGCTACCGGCGTCCCCCTGTCTTATATCAATGAATTTTTCCTCGGACGGATGTCCACCAATAGGGTTTCATGAACAAGACTTCTCCCTATGTGTTAGCAACACTTACTCGTGAGCCTATCATTCCACTGAAGGTCTCTTTCTTCCTTGTAGCTACCTTATTTCGGTGTAAAATTTCCTTAACTCTATAACTCTTTGTTCACTGTCAGCCTTTGATCGATCCTCATGTGAATACTTGAGAGTCTACCTTTTCATCATTTCTGATATCCGAGAAACTCGCTGTTAAAAACATCTACCAGGTTTCTCTATGAGCAAAACTTCCGGCTCCATCAAATATTGCGACTACTGTTCCCACTATTTCGACATTACTCTAACGGGGTGAAAAATCTACCTCAATTTTTCACATCTAGGCATTTCTATACCCCTCTCTAGGCCAAATCTTCTGAGTCTTATTTTCACCAAATGAAGCTACACTGCCTCCGTATGACTTAACTTCAACGTGTGGCCTTTATCAAGGACTTTTCAATCTTCAAATTAACGTCGCTTAGAATCCCAAGCTTAGTACCACTCTCTACTTGTAGCGATACTCAAAAAACTATATCTACTGTACTTAGTAGTCACAGTAGCAATATAAGATAATGCTACGAAGGGAGCGACCTCCAAAGAGGCCCTCATCCCTGACTATAACTTACAGTTTTTAGTAATCTCGTCTCATGATGCCTTCATAACAGCCTTCCCCGACGCCCCTCTTCATTCGACCTACGAATCTCAAACGAGCGCACAAAAGATTTTCTGAATTCTTACATTACCACAGGAGAACGAAATCTTACAAGAGGAATCAACAATGTAAGGACACAATTCTTCAATTGAGTCTTAATGTAGTTTTGGCTCAATTCCGGACAAAAACGTTTATGTCATAGGATAGTGTTCAAGTGTACCTTTTCAAGCCTATGATGTGTTTAGTTGAAGACGTAGCGGCAAAGAGTATAAAGCTTCATCAAATGCCGAGTTTACGTGCCTCGTTTCTACGTCATCACAGTGGTTCCATGCTCCCAAGGTATGAATGCATTTTATATATATATATAGGACCTTGGAATAAGTTTATTGGGTGTTAGGTTTTAAAACTGTGTTTTGTTTTCAAAAAGATTTATATTAAAACTTTTATATAAAGTATATAAAGTTTCTGGGCTAAAAATGAAATTTTTGGAACTTTCTGTAAGTTCGTTCGAAGTGTCGTTCGAACGAGATTGTCGTTCAAACCACAAGTTGTTCGAACGAGTTTGCCAACGAGCTTCCCCATTGGACACTGGAACTTCGTTCTAAATGTCGTTCGAATGAGATGGCTGTTCGAACGAGATTTCCAACGAGATTTCTAACGAGTTCACACTGGAACTTCGTTAGAAGCCTCGTTCGAACAAGATGCTGTTCGAATGAAAATGTCGTTCGAACGAGATTTGAGGCGGGAATTTTTTTTTTGGCAATTTTCCACAGTTTTTAGCTGTTTTTACCCCACAACTTTTTACTGAATATCTATGTGCTTTTTCATAATATTCTAACTCCTAGAGAGAGGTTTGAGAGTTGATTCTTCTATGAAAAAGTTCATGAGTTTGAGTGTTCATTTTATAAAGAAAAAGTCTTTAAACACTTAGTTACTCCCATATTTGTTTCTTCCAAGTTCATATATACATCTACTTTGCTTGGAGCATTTTGGCACCGGTTTATCTCTACACTTGTTTGAAGAGAAGTTTGGGTTTTCTTCTAAATCCCTCGAAGAAGAAGAAGAATTGTTTAGCTGCGGCTTTCTCACTTGTTGAAAGACACCATGTGTGGTTGACGGAGTGCCTATAGTCCAATCGGTGGTTCCGAGATCGCGGTGGAGCTCTGTGGTTATCCGCTAGGAATAGGTGGTTACAAGAAGACACGTCAAGGCTTGAGAGGGTTGGAGTTGAGGAAGTAAGTCATCTGTCTTGTAAATGTAAATTCCGTATTTAGTGGATTTGACGCTAGGGTCGTCCGAGGTTTTTTTCCCGTTGTGGGTTTTTCCTTGTACATCTCGGCGTAGTGTGATTGATTTACTTTTATCTTGCATAATAACTTAGAACGCATGCTTAGGATAATTCAAGATAAAATTGGTTTTAATTGTCACACTTAATTTAATTTGGTGCTAATTAAATTTGGGTAATGTTTATTTAATTCAAGTCTATTATTAAAACTAGTTTGGCCTAATTTGGAAATATTGATAAATATGACTTAGGCAAATTCTAGGACTTGGATTAATTATGTTTAAGTGATATTAAATAAGTATGTGTGTTTAATTTTATTTCACTTTGGTTTTATTTTAATTTTGGAAGAAATTAAAATTTGGTTAAGTTATTTTAATTGAACTGTGGGTACCCGAAATTAGAATGATGGGCCTAGACGAGTAGCCCAATTACAGCGGCCCAAAGTCCAAACCCTCCATATCTTAATCGGTTATGATTTAGTCTTCTCCCATGATCTCGTTGAGAGGGGTTCTAGGAGAAGATGGAAAACATGGGTGATTCCAACACCCCCACTCCCTGAAAATGGACATGTATATAATAAACCCTAGGCCTGGGGCAAAAGGCACGCATTGTACTCTCTGTAATCACTCTCCAGAGTATATAGAAATAATACTGACTGCACCACCGTGGACGTAGGCATTTTTGCTGAACCACGTACATCTCTTATTGTGTGATTGGCATTTTGTATTCCTTATTCTGTTTGGTGATTGTGCTTCTCTTATCTCTTTGTGTTGAATAATAATTATCACCACAATTGTACCATCTGTGGGAACGTTTATCTTCCCTAAGAAAGCCCACACCCAAAAAAGAGTTCGAAATGTTTGGTCACAGTAGTAATGCTCCCCAGGCAGGAGATATCCAAGAACCACCTGCTCCTCGCAGGATTAGATCTGAAGTTCGGCGTTCAGATCGGAGGGCTCGCTTAGAAAGGCCAGCCTCAAAAGAAAGCCAAGGACCAGCGAGGTCCACACAGATATCCAGACTGATTGATGCATATGAGGTGAGGCTCCACGAGCAAAGGGAGTCTTCTCGCAAGCACGGAGCTGAGAATGCTTGCCTCAAAAGAAGATTAGAAAGAATGGAGAGAGAACTCTATCGTGGTACCAAGAGACGTCTATACCGTACTCCTAGCCCTCAGGCGAGCAAGTCTCGCAGCCGAGGAAGGAGCCCCAGGCACGGATCCCAGGAAGCTAAGGGAAATGAGTCAGAGGATGACCTGCTTGAACAACTGCGACTAGCTCGCAATCACAGGAGCCCGGATCACAGCAACGAGAACATACAAAGTCTGGTCTGAAGGGAGATGGACCAACACCCTGCACATCACGGTACCAAATCGACCGAGAACTCGCTAGGTGAGCTCTCAAAACTCAGATGAAATCACCTTTCTCGAGGGAAATAGAAGAAGAGGAAGCCCCTAAGAAGTTTGCTATTCCAAGGTTCAAGATTTATGATGGTAAGACTGATCCCATTGATCACGTCAAGCAGTACCGGCAGGCCATGACTCTCTGAAATAATAGAGACACACTAATGTGCCGAATTTTTCTCTCGAGCCTGCATGACATGGCGCAAAAATGGTTCGAAAGGCTCCCCCACCGGTCCATCAGGAGTTTCAAGTCCCTGGCCGAGCTCTTTACGACCCGATTCATTACTAGTAGCTCCCATCCCAAAAGGATGGATGCTTTGCTGACAATGAAAAAGACGCCTCAAGAGACCCTCCGAGACTACGCAAAGAGGTACTGGGAGTTATTTAATGAGGTCGAGGATTGCTCGAAGCAAGTGGCAGTGGCCTATTTCAAAATTGGGCTACCCAGCTCTTCCCTTCTGTACCAGTCCCTGACAAAGAAAGAATCCATGACCATCGACGTCCTAATGGCCCGCATCGAGATATATGCCAAGGTGGAATATGTCACCCGCCTCAGCACAGGGGAAAATGGTCTAGCTAAGTTCGCTGCCAAGGGCAGTGACAAAACTGAGAACCAGAAGAAAGGAGGAAAGAACGGGGGAAAAAATGGCTCCAAGAACGGAGGCAACAATGATGTGTTGAAAGCATTTCAGGCGGTCAACACAGTCTTCAGAGAACCAATTTATAAAATTCTAGCAAAAATCAAAGAAGAGCCATTCGTCAAGTGGCCCAGGAAGATGGGAGGAGATCCCTCGAAGAGAAATAACGCGTTGAGATGCATTTTTCATAAAGAAGGAGGACACAAAACCGAGCATTGCAAAGCTCTTAAGTCCGACCTCGAAGAGCTGGCCTAGTCCGGACATCTGAATGAATTCGTGGAAAAAAAGGCAGAGAAAGTTGCTGCCCATAGAGAAGCAACGCCTGGCAACGTACTCGAAGACAATGTCGGCCATGAATTCATAGTAATTCATGGGGTATCTAACGTGAAATAGATCCAAGGAAATTCAGCTCGAATGGAGGTAAAAAAGCTTACAGTGGTGATGCAAGCTTTTCAGATCGATCCAGCGAAGATGCTGTCAGGAAAATGCCGACGAACAGATGACGTCGACTATAGTAAGCATATCGTGTTTACAGAGGAAGATCTAGTGGGAGTAAGAACCCCGCATCATGATGCTCTGATCATTACTCTCAGAATAGCTAACTATGATATCGATAAGTTTCTGGTCGACCAAGGAAGCTCGTCCGAGGTAATGTACCTCGACCTATTCAGAAAATTGAAGTTAAGCATTGCCGACCTAAAGGAACTTACTGTCCCTTTAGTTGGCTTCGTTGGGAAAGTGACCATGCCCTTGGGAAAGATCGTGTTGCCAGTAAGGGCAGGACATATTTCTAAAATGATCGAGTTTCTGGTGGTCGACATTGACTCGCCGTACTAGGCTATCCTCGGCAGAGGATGGCTGCTCGCTATGAAGGCAGTGTCCTCGACCTACCATCAAAAGCTCAAATATGTGACCGAGAGAGGAGTAATGGAGATCCATGGCGATCAAGCGATGGCAATAAGGTGCTTCATAGCAGCCATCCGCCCAAGACCAGAGAAGAAGGCCGATAAATCCAGCGAGAAGGTTGAAGAACAAGAAGGTCTGATACCTTCGAAATAGTAATTAAAATATGGAAGGCCCGGAGTAGAGGAGACCAGGCTCCTCCCCTCTGAACGTGTCATCAAGGACCTGGAGGAAATTACAGCTGGAGATTGCGACGATAGCAGGATCTTCTTGATTGGAGCTTCTCTCACAGATTAGGAGAAGAAGGAATTGACGACCCTGCTAAGGAATAATATAGACGTATTTGCATGGGAACCATACGAGTTGCCTAGAATTGATCCTAGTATGGTTTGTCATCAGCTGTACGTCGATCCCACCTTCAAACCGATCGCACAGAAGGCACGGCGAACTGCACCCGAGAAGGCAAAAGCCGTAGAAAAAGAAGTGGAAAAACTACTAGATGCAGGATCCATACGGGAGGTACAATTCCCCAAATGGTTATCCAACCCAGTAGTAGTTCCAAAAAGAAATGGGAAGTGGAGAGTTTGCATCGACTTCACTGACCTCAATAGAGCATGCCCTAAAGACAGTTTCCCCCTCCCAAAAATTGATCAACTGTTAGACGCCACTGCAGCTCACGAGAGAATGAGTTTTCTGGATGCATACTCAGGGTATCATCAGATCCCTCTGTATACCCCAGACCAGGACTAGACAGCATTCATCACCACAGTTGGGTTATACTGCTACAAGGTCATGCCTTTCGGGCTTAAGAACACAGGGGCAACCTACCAGCGATTGGTTACCAAGATGTTCAAAGACCAGATGGGGGATACCATGGAGGTCTACATCGATGATATGCTCGTTAAAAGCAAGAAGAAAGAAGACCACCGACCTATCAAGCACCTTCGAAATCCTCTGGAAGTACCGAATGAAACTTAACTCGGGCAAGTGTTCTTTCAGTGTCCAGTCAGGAAAATTTATTTGGTACTTGGTCAGTAAGAGAGGCATCGAGGCTAACTCAGACCAGATCAATGCAATAAACAGGGTACAACCTCCTTGAACAATTTGGGACGTACAGAAGCTCACCGGTATGCTCGCTGCCTTAAACCGCTTTATCTCTAAGTCCTCCGAGAGGTGCAAGCCTTTCTTCCAGCTTCTAAAGGGAAACAAAACAGTAGAATGGAACCCAGATTGCTCGCGGGCATTGGATGAGCTCAAGGCTTACCTTAGCTCCCCACCACTTCTCGTCATACCACAGAAAACAGATCCTTTGTACTTATACCTCTCGGTTTCCAACCACACTGTCAGTTCCGTATTAATGTACGAAATTGCAGGAATCCAGCACCCCGTTTACTACGCGAGTAAGACCTTACTAGACGCCGAGCAGAGGTACCTACCACTGGAGAAGCTCGCTTTTGCACTAGTAGTGGCTTCAAGAAAGTTGAATCACTATTTCAAAGTCCACACTATCATCGTCCTTACATCGCACCACCTTAAAGCAATCCTGAGGAAGGCGGATTTGTAGGGTAGACTGTCTAAATGGTCAGTCAAGCTCGGACAATTTGATATCCAATTTCAACCAAGGAATGAAATCAAGGGGCAGGTCCTTGATGATTTCATAGAAGAATTCACAAAAGATCAGCCTTGCGATCAGCCTCAACCAGCAAAACAAAAAGGGAACCACGCGACAGAGGGAATCTGGAAATTATTCGTTGATGGAGCCTCCAACTCAAAAGGGGCAGGAATAGGCATTGTCCTCATTACTCCAGAGGATACAATCCTTGAACAAGGAATCAGGCTTGGATTTGCAGCCTCCAACAAAGAAGCCGAATACGAGGCATTGATAGCCGGCCTCCAAAAGGCACACACTTTGGGAGCAAAGCATTTACAAGTGTTCGGCGATTCTCAATTAGTTCCAATCAGATAAGTGGAGACTACAATGCAAAATATGAAAGAATAGCAGCCTACCTCGCTTTAGAAAAAAAGCTAATGGCTAATTTCGAGGAAGTCAGTGTCCAGCAGTTTCCCAGAGGGCAGAATAGCCATGCTGATGCCCTAGCAGCCCTGAGTTCGGCAATCGATTCCGATTTAAAAAGAACAATCCCCATCGACTTCCTCGCTCGTCCAAGCATTAACCATAACAATGAACTACCAACCGTCGAACATATGCTCCAAATTGAGTCAGTACCCAGCTGGATGGACCCTCTAAGGAACTATTTAAAGGATGGCACACTCCCAGATGATAAGAAGACCGCTCACCAGATAAGAGTCAAATCTGCTCGCTTTCACTTATCTCCAGAGGGAAAGATATATAAGAGATCCTTTTCCGGTCCCTACCTTCAATGCGTTCACCCAAGGGATGTCGAGCAAGTTCTACATGAGCTTCACGAGGGAATCTGTGGAAGCCATATTGGAGGAAGGTCTCTGGCTTTCAGAGCAATGAAGGAAGGCTATTGGTGGCCATATATGCAAAGGGACTCTGCGGTGTATGTTCGTAAGTGCTTGAAATGCCAACTTCACGCTCCTATGGTCCACCAACCAGCTAGCGACCTAAATCACTGCCCAGCCCATGGCAGTTCGCCCAATGGGGAATGGACATCGTAGGACCACTTCCTACCGCCACCGATAATCGCAAGTATCTGTTGGTCGCAATTGACTACTTCACCAAATGGATCGAAGTGGAACCCCTAGCGAACATCCGAGATGCAGATATGATAAGGTTCATATGGAGAAATATAATCACCTATTTTGGCATCCCCAGAACCATCATCACTGACAATGGAACGCAGTTCGAGAGCGGGTCCTTTCAGAGTTTCTGTGACGAGCATGGAATCAGACATCATTTCAGCTCGGTGGCCTATCCTCAGAGCAATGGCCAAGCCAAGGCTTCCAACAAAACAGTGATCGACGGATTAAAGAAATGATTAGAGCGAGCCAAAGGCGCATGGGTAAATGAGCTACCACATATTCTATGAGCTTACCGTACTACTCCACGACGAGCGACAGGGGAAATCCCATTCTCATTAACATATGGAATGGAAGCAGTCATCCCCTTGGAAGCAGGATTGCCAATAATGAGGTCCAGCCTTGTCGATCAGGGTAATAATGATGCAGCATTGCTCGCTGAGCTCGACCTAGCCGATGAGCACCGAGAGCTATCCCTAGTGAAAGCTCGCAAGGCACTATAATAAGAAGGTCAACCCAAGGGCATTTCGAGTTGGGGACTATGTCCTAAGGAAAGTCCTGGGCAGCGCAATAAAACCATCAGACGGCAAACTAGGGACAAACTGGGAAGGACCATTTATGATAACAAGAGACAATCTGCAAGGAGCCTATCACTTAGAAACGCTGGAGGGCAGAGAGATACCTCGAGCATGGAATGATGCTAATCTCAAGAAATTCTATTTCTAGATTCTTCTTTTATATTGTACTTATGAGAATAGAAACTCATTTCCTTATCATTAATAAAAGTTATTTGGCATTCACACTCTATGAAGTTTCAGTTAACTAGTGTATTGAACTTCATAACTCGCGCACCCTTTCCAAGTGACAGGCATAGCTAAAGTAGGGAAATCACCCTCCTCAGGTTTTCGTTATGAAACACGAAAAACCTCTTAGCATTTCCCTTGGCAATATATGAAGCCCTATAGGGGATCCTTAGGCAATATGGCCAAGTTAAAACTGGTCACCAATCTATGTCTGGTTGAATAAAATCCTGATCGGATAGAGCATCCAACACCAGGTGTGTCCTCGCCAATTGCCACCCTTAGGCCTAAGGGAGTGTGACGACACAATCTAAAAGGTAAAGTGGGGCAGAATGAGTGTGACGACACAATCTAAAAGGTAAAGTGGGGCAGAATGGTATCTCGTTATCATACTGGACTGGAGGGACACTTACTTGATAATGCAAATTTATAAATCTAGTCAGCCAAGAAAGGCTCAAGATTATTGAATAAAGATATGGAAGATATAAGACAATTGTTTAGTCGGCAAAATTCGCCCCAAACATAAATTTTATATTAATTCATCACATTTACAGCAAATACAATACATGTTTAGTCGGCGAGCTCACCCAAAACATCGACATTACCTCACTTCAATACAAAATACACAGAGTTACTACTGACAGAATCTTAGTGAGGGTGAGGCCTCCGAACGAGATAATCATCCACTTGGGCTCTTCGACCATCGTCAGGATGTGGAACTAGCTCCTCCTCGACTTCATTCCCATTCGACTCCAATAACTTCCGAGGGATGGCATCAATGGGGATCCATTGATCATCTCTCAGGAAGGGGTTAGGCATCAGGGTGGAAGGAGAAATCTCATGATGGTACCAGAGCATCGAGTTCCTCGAGACTTGCAGCTCCCTCAAGACACTCAACCACCCCCTGATGAAGGCGAGCTCTTCAAACTCTATCAGCCTCATTGGAGAATCTAACCAACCTTGATTGTAACCATCGGCCCATACTCGTCGAGGTCCTTTATTAAACAAATGCCTCAACCGAGTGACGTCTCTCTGAAGTCCAGCGACAATCACATACGCTCACTGGACATAACCACGAAGCTCTTCCATCTCCCTAGCTGAACTCCTAGTGCTCCTCCCAGCTCGCGTAACGGTTGGATGGGTAGAGCCTCGCAGCATAGGAGGGACATCACTCGAGCTAGTTTTAGCTCGCGACGAGGAAGAACCTCATAGTACTGCAGGAACGGTGCTCGACGCATGCTCCCTAAGTCGCGAGACCTCTCTCCTCAAAGCCTCGTTCTCCTGCTGAAGAATTTCCCCAACCTGGTTGATCTCAGAAGCATTTAGAAGCTTCGCTCTTAATGTATTCACCTCCTCTTGGACTGAGGCACCAACTTCCTCCGTCTCTTGGAGCCTGTCCTTCAATTTAACAACAAGCTCAGTCTGCTCTATAAAATGCTTGTTCCTTAATCACAGTGATTTGCAAATACTCACAAAAGTATGACGAACTTCAGAACTCACATCAGGTCCAAGCATTCTTCCCAATTGAGAAGTGGCTGGTATATAATCATCAACATCAATCGACTACAAGCAATAAAAGGGCAATGAAAAGAAAAATAAATCAGTGCACTAGGGAAAAGAAACCTTTCATTTCATTAATAAGGGTCAAAGTACATCGAGCAGCGAAAAGGAAAATTACAAGCAAAGATACAAAAGTAACCCTAAAAGTAAATTAACTAGCAACCTCAGGCTGCCCAAAAGTAGCTGGCTGCTTCCCTTTATCAGCAGCAGTAGAAGCATCCCCCTTCGCAGGGATAACCTCTGTAACCTGAGCAGGGAGAACATCAGGAAGAATCATCTAGTAGGCAGGGTCAACTCCTTCGATAGCTGGGGTAGGGGCTTCATCCACAATTGGCTTCGGGCCCGAGTCGTGCTCGTCAAACAGAGGAGATGCAATATCCACTCCGGCAGATAAGAGGGCCTTGTTTCAACCCTTCTTGAAATTTAGACGGCTAATGTAGCCTATCTGAACCTCGGCATCCTCGTATATAGCAGCCCACCGGAGTTATATGAGTCTCCCTTGGCGGTGACTGCCTCAGACTCCTTCTTCTTTAGCTCCTCGACTAGCACTCTATTCTCCTCCACGACGGCCAACTTGCTCGAGCAAACCAGATCGTAGGCATGTCGCAGCCCATTCAATTCTTTAACTGTCACCTCCTTCTCTCGATTAGCATCGGCAAGAGCCAGGTCGGAAGAAGCCCGAGCAGCATCAGTAGCCTCCAAACCAGCCTCGAGCTCCGTACCCTTCAACTTCAAGGCAGCATTCTGCTGCTCCAGCTCGCCATTTTTCTTCACCAGCTCATCACGAGAATGATAGAGCACGGCGAAGTCAGTCACAAACTGCAAATAAAAGAGGATATTAGGAAAAGGAAACAACTGAAATTTATTAAAAACATTGGAAGGGAAAAGGTCTTACCAAGGCTAGCCTCTGGCTAGCTTGTAAGGCCAGTTGATCAGACCCCAGCGCCCTTTGGCGATCTGCAGTAAGAACTGCCCTCTCGAGCGGCGCAGGGGCCAATTGAGGAGAAATGACAACTGAGGCCCCCTCGGGTAATGCGGACACCGGGACTAAGGCCTGCCCAACCTTTGTCCTCGATTCTATCTTTCTCCTCTCTTCCTCTTTCTCTTTCTCCATTCTCCTCTTCTCTTCCATCCTCTTCTTCTCATCTATCTTCTTTATTTCCTCTTCCCTTTTTCTCTCCCTCTCTCTCATCTGTTCTTCTTCTTTACTCTTCCTCTCTTGCTCCTGAGCAGTAGACCGAGAGTCAGTAGCAACATCCCCAGTGCTGGACTTCTGCTTCTTTGACCTCTGAGTAAGGAGCACATGATCATCATCATCGTCGTCCCGTATCAAATTTTTTCTGGGAGGAACCATCTCCTTGCTTGAACTGCTGGACGTGCTCGAAGATTCTCGGGCTTCAGAAACCTCCTTCGAGTCAGAAGAACTACCACCACTGGAGCTCCCCTCACCAAAATTTCCTTCAACACCGCCTACGATATCATTCTCAGAACTGCTCTCCTCCTCGTCCGACTGAATAGGATCAACAACAGCCTCTTCAGAGGTATCAAATTCATGGATACTATCTATCGGCCTCGCTATAAAGCTAGAACCAACATTTTTGTATTCGAGCAAGAAAGCAGCTGACCGGGGATGCTCGTCATCGGCTAAAGGCTCCCTGATATTCCAAGCCTTGACCAATTCATAAAGATGAACCTCGCTGACCAAGTTCTTCGACCTCGCTGAAGAAAAAATAGGATAAGTCAGAAAGATTACAAATCAGTAAAGAAATTGAAAGAATAGAGAAAAGACTACCTATATATTCTTCCCCATAAAAGCGAATAGAGAACCTATCAGACCTCGACCCCTCAGTGTGGGGAGAAAACTGCCAATTTCTAGCAAGGAATCCGTCTTGCCAATAGTCCTTATGGGAATCAGGTAGGTTTACTACCAATACCCTGTTAGGACTCCTGACTTTGAGATAGAGAACACCAGAACTAGTTCGAGAAAAAGAATGGCAAAAGCAGACTTCAGCGAGCCCTAATTTGGTGCCATAGAGCTGATTTATTCTATGCACGCCGTTGATTATCTTCCACACATTGGGCGAACACTGTGTAGGAACAATATTGAAATAACCAAAGAAGTGCAATAATAGATTGTTGGGAGGAAAAGTAAGTCCCCCTTGGGAAAGCAACAAGATATGGATCCAATGGGCACCCTCTATCTCTTTAACATTTCTAGGGGGAGAGGCGCACTCAATCTCTACCCACTCTGGGATATTATAAAACTTCCTAAACTCAGACACTGATCTATTACCAATCTTTGCCATTGGGAAACCCTAAAAAACTACAAATTCAAAGAGAAAATACAAAGAGAAGGCACATGGGACTTACAAGATGAAAGTTCGACTTGAACGACGAAGAATCACAAGCCCAAATGATGAGGAAGATCGAAAGCAATAAGAATGAAGACTGGGAGAAGAGAACGTGAATCCCTAGAACTCGCAGAAAATGGAGGAGTACTGAGAAGCTTGAAACGACGATTGAGAAACGACTGCTCTGAATAACTTTTGAATGTTACTAATCATAGTGCACAGACCACGAAGCAAGTGCCGCCTAAATCAGTCCTCAAACTTTGGGAAGAGTTGCACGACGTACAAAGGAGCCATTATGACAAATCATTTAAATTTATTGAGCCCAAAGTGTGGCCCAACAAACTTAGGGGCAATTGTGGGTACCCGAAATTAGAATGATGGGCCTAGACGAGTAGCCCAATTATAGCGGTCCAAAGTCCAAACCCTCCATATCTTAATCGGTTATGATTTAGTCTTCTCCCATGATCTCGTTGGGTTCTAAGAGAAGATGGAAAACATGGGGGATTCCAACACCCCCACTCCCTGAAAATGGACATGTATATAATAAACCCTAGGCCTGGGGCAAAAGGCACGCATTGTACTCTCTGTAATCACTCTCCAGAGTATATAGAAATAATACTGACTACACCATCATGGACGTAGGCATATTTGCTGAACCACGTACATCTCTTGTTGTGTGATTGACATTTTGTATTCCTTATTCTGTTTGGTGATTGTGCTTCTCTTATCTCTTTGTGTTGAATAATAATTATCACCACATGAACCATCACCTTTACGCCTCCGCATATATATTTCACAAGGAAATTGATCTCAAAGTATAGAAAGACTTTTGATTTTAAGATACGGGGGCTTTCAAATTGGTATCAGAGCCAAAATGATAATTTACTTTGTTAAAGATCTTTTAACTAATTTTTGGCCAAAATGGAATTTTCCCCATTTTCAAAATTTCATATTTTCGATGGTTCTAATTACGCGTATTGGAAAGCGCGTATGAAATCGGCACTAAAATCTATCGACGAGAGGGTTTGGTTATCGGTAGTTAACGGGTGGTCTCCACCAACTCATTTAGTAGATAATGAACGTGTTTCCAAACCGGCCGATAGATGGAGTGAGGGTGAATTTAAACTTTCAAACTTTAATTCTCGAGGTTTAAACTCCTTGTTTAGCGCTGTCACACCAGATGAATTCCGACGCATTATGACGTGTGAGACCGCTAAAGAAGCGTGGGATATTTTACAACTCACTCATGAAGGTACAAGTGTCGTTAAAGCTTCGAAACTCCAAAACCTCACCACTCAATTTGAAACTATCAAAATGAATAAAAAAGAAACGTTTGATGAATTTTATGCTAGACTTTCCGATGTTGTTAATTCATCTTTTAACTTGGGAGAGAAAATACCGACAATCGAGTTGTAAAGAAAATTTTAAGGTCCCTTCCCGATAGATTTATTCCAAAAGTGACCGTTTTAAATTCTTTACAAACTTTAGCCTCTATGAAATTAGAAAAGCTCGTAGGTGATTTACAAACCTATGAACTAGACATGTTTCCCTCTGAAACTGAAAAGAAAATTGAAAAGGGCGTTGTTTTAAAAGCACGAAAAGAGGTCAAACAAGTAGTAGAGAGCGAGAGTGATAGTGACTCAGAAGACATGGCCTTATTTGCTCGGAAATTTAGAAAATTTCTTAAATTTAACAAAGATAAATTTAAAAATGATTTTAAGAAATTTGAAACTTCTAAGTATGATAAATCCGAAAGGATCCCTAAATCTTCTAACGAAAATTTAAATAGGGACGAGTCAAATAGGTGTTTTGGTTGTGAGGGTTATATCCATAGGGCTTCTGAGTGCCCCACTAAACTAAGGAGAGAGGGTAAGCGACCCATTTCATATAATGCGACCCTTAGTGATAGTGATAAGGAAGAGGGACCCGATTCCCCCACTAAGACCAACTTTGTGCTTTTATGGCTAGTCATGTGAGTGATAATGAGAACTCATCGATTGATGAAACTTTAACACATGACACTTCCAAGGTTATAGTTTATGATTCCCTTGTTTTTGATGATAGTGAGAGTGGAGAAGAAAGAGAGAGTGAAAATGAAGAAGAGGTTAATGTGAGTGAACTTCAAAATGCTTTTCAAGAATTATATGAAGAATCTATTAAATTAAAAAGAGATAATTTGAAGTTAGAAGCTAGTTTGAAAGAACGTGTCAAGGACATTAATGATAGTATGTTGGTCGAAGACCTTAGGACACGTGAGAGGACTCTTCGAGAGAAGCTTGAATATGTAGAAGGCAAGAGAGATAGCCTTAGAGGTTTAATGGAATCCTTGAAAAAGGAGCTTCTCAAGTTCGAAGAGAGAAATGTTTTATTAGAGTCTAACATCCTAGAATTAGAAAATAAATTAAAAGACTGTAGTAATGTCAAATTTGATTTGGAGTGTCATTCGAAAAAATTAGATAAAATATTAGGAATGGTCCAAATTAAAAATGACACTTGTGGTTTAGGCTTCAATACTTGTAATGAATCTATTCATAAAGCCAAAACCAATGTTTTAGGAGAATCTACTAGGAAAGCCTTTAGAGATCATTCCTTAGGTACCAAATTTTGACGTAATTTTACTTGTACACATTGTGGTCGAAAAGGTCATCTTTGGAAATTTTGTTTTGATCTTAAACGAATTCCTAGAAAATCCCAACGTAAAGCAACCGAGGTAGTTAAAATTCCTACACCCCAAGATAGTCATTCTTCATTAATTTGGGTTAGAAAATCCGACTTGGTTGCCTTGCAGAATAGGATGTTTGATTCTCATTTACTTTCACATGTTTCCTCCCTTGTTAAATCTAAAGGATGAATGTGTTAGTATTTTCATACTTTAGCTTTTGTGCTTCATGCTATATTTTCATGCTAAATGTATGCTTGTTTAATCATTTTCTCACATATGCTCCATGCTTAATCACATACTAGAATAATGATTTTTGTTTATCTTTTGTATTTTATTTCTTTCATTTTTGTTTGCATTCAATGAAAAATACAAAAATATTTTTGTTTCTCATTTGAGTTTTTATTTCTTGATAATTTAAGCTTAATGAAAAATTCAAATGATCTTTGTTTGTCTTTTGAGTATATATTTTTTTTTGGTTAAAAATTTCAAAAACTCAAAAAGATTTTTATTTTGTGTGTATTTTAATTTGACACACTTTATGTGGCATACACTTGTGTTAGAATCCCATCTTTTATGCTCCCATGTGGCCAGAACTTTTGGTTTAGATTGTCAATACTTATTATGTTCTTTACCATGCTTATATGGAGTAATTGGATTTTTGCGTTGCTTAAATGGATTCTCTTTTTATATGCCTCTATTCACACATTCACGAGCTCTTTTGAAATTTAACTTCATATGTATATTTGAGATTTGTGAGGTGTTCTCCTACCAATTTTGTCATCTACATATTTGTGACCTAGGAGGACTAGTGCATGTCAAAATCCGTTGCACGTGAGATTTGTGAGAAATAAAAAATGGTATATATTAATGTGCACGGGGAAGGGCTCCGAAAGGATTTATTGTCCTTTGCGAATAGTAAGCCACCGTTTGAAATGGACCTAAAAGAAATACGTGGTCCAAAGTCCTAAAAATAGAAAAATGCTAAAAGAAATTAATTGCCAAGGCCTATGTTTAATTGATATATTCATTCTATATAAAAAGAATATATATGCTTCTTGAGGGAGATTGGATGGTTTATCAACGGTTTGCACAATGTCCATTTATCCTAGTGGTCTTTATTGTCATGACTCTATTTGGTTTGTATAATCATCAAAACTCTAGGCTTGTATGCATTGTGTATGTTTGTTCATTGAGTTCAATCTAAATTGTCACATGAGCTTATATTCAAATGTGATGAAGTTTGCAATCAATTGATAACTCCGTGAACATGTTTTAAGTGATTGGGTCTAAATTTAATTGTTACTAGTTCACACCCCAACTCTTCCGTTTCCATATGACACATTTTTTCCATACGAGTGTGCTAAACTTATTGTATTTTTGTGTCATTTGTGTGGTTATATCTATATCTATATATATATATCTATATATATATATATATATATATATATATTTATATATATATATATATATGCGTGTACGTTATTGATACTTTTCGAGTATATATATATATATGATATTGTTTTGTCTTTGCCTTGCTTTCTAGTCCATATATGCTTTAATTAGGGATGGTAAACGGACGGATATGGATCGGATACCATGTTTTCCATATCCGTATCCGCTATCTGAATGTACTATCCATATCTGTATCCGTATCCGCCCGGATAGTTAAAACAACTATCCATATCCGTATCCACTCGGATACCTCGGATTCGGATAATATCCGTATCCGTTTACATTATTTAGTCATCGCAAAAAATAACTATTAAAATATCCAATCCAATGAAATCCAATCCAATCCAAACAAATATATAATAAAATTACTGCCTCCTAACAATTATGGATTCCATAATAATAGTATCATTCCATAATGATAATATGGCTTAAAGTCATCCATACTTTACAATCATATAAGCTTCAAGCCATAAAAAAAAAATAACAGTCGCATTCCATGACAGTAGAAATAAATATGCACCTTTTAGATTAAATCAATTTTTTTTGATAATGATAACCTCATGGACCTTTTGTCTTTAAAACATACTGATATTTTTATTTTAATAAGTATACATTTTTATTTTGTATATAATATATCTGTTGTTAACTTCAGTTCTCCTCAAAATCAAAACCATCTCTTTACTTTTATGTTTCTCTCTTACATTCTATTATGTTTCTCTTTTACATTCTTTTTTGTTTCACTCTTACATTTATTTATCATTAAGTAAACTAACGAACAACCACATGAGGATTTCTTTTCTCTTATTTTGTACATAAGAGAAATGAAATGAAATGAAGTTAGTTTTTTTTTGTTTTGAGTGGAGTATATGTTCTTTAGGGGTGTATGTTGTGTGTGATAGGGTGTATTGTAACTTTAGTGTAACTCCATGATAATATACCCAACAAAATATTAATACATGATATTTTATAATATACCCAATAAAATAATAACTTTAGGGTGTTTTTGTTTTTAGTGGAGTATATGTTTATTTTGTTTAAGGGAATAAACGATTGATTTTTTTTAAAATTATTTTATTAGTAATACTAATACTAATACTAATATTATTAGTAATATTTTAAACATATCTTTGAAGGATACGGATATCCGGTAAAACGGATATCCGATAAAATGGATACTCCGCATCGGATACGGATTATCCGTGTCGGATACTAGTACTATCCGTAACCGTATCTGTTTTCTCGGATATTTTTATAGAGTATCCATATTCTTATCCGTTTCCATATTTTCGGATAAATATACGCAAATTCGGATTCGGATATCGGACGGATGCGGATTTTCGAATATCCGTTTACAGCCCTAGCTTTAATTCATAATTGGTATCTATCTTGTTGCATTCTTTGTTGATATCACATGCTTAATACTTTATGTATCTTATTGGTATCATTTTCTTGAATCCTAATTGGTATCCGTTATTATTTGTTGGATTAGTTGTGCTTTTGTTGTCCATATGCTTTATTGGTATCACTTTATGCACAATTACATGTTTGATTCTTTAACCTTTGTCTATTCCTGAACAAAAAGGGGGAGAATGATAGGGGGAGAAATGGTATCTAAACCTATTATAATCGTATCTTAGTTTGGGGGAGATTTATCTTAGGGGAGACATCTTTCTAAGCTGATCACTGTTGATAAAAGGAGATAATTAATTTAGGGGAAGTACTTACTTTACTTGCATTAAATATTTTGATATTCCCATGTGTGTAATATGTTTGCTTAAGTGTGCAGGAATTATATTATAAGTGGCAACTTTTACCGGCAAAGATTGTGATCCTTTGGGTTGTTTTGAGTCAAGCATTGTATTTTTTATTTTGGGTGGGATTTTTATTAGTCTAGTAGAGCTTGACGGCCCTTTAGGATTTTTGTTTGGTTTTTGTCCCGGAATAGCCAAAGGGGGAGATTTGTAAGGACACAATTCTCCAATTGAGTCTTAATGTAGTTTTGGCTCAATTCCGGACAAAAACGTTTATGTCATATGATAGTGTTCAAGTGTACCTTTTCAAGCCTATGATGTGTTTAGTTGAAGACGTAGCGGCAAAGAGTATAAATCTTCATCAAATGCCGAGTTTATGTGCCTCATTTCTACGTCATCACAGTGGTTCCATGCTCCCAAGGTATAAATGCATTTTATATATATATATAGGAGCTTGGAACAAGTTTATTAGGTGTTCGGTTTTAAAACTGTGTTTGGTTTTCAGAAAGATTTCTATTAAAACTTTTATATAAAGTATATAAAGTTTCTGGGCTAAAAATGAAATTTTTGGAACTTTCTGTAAGTTCGTTCGAAGTGTCGTTCGAACGAGATTGTCGTTCGAACCACAAGTTGTTCGAACGAGTTTGCCAACGAGCTTCCCCATTGGACACTGGAACTTCGTTCTAAATGTCGTTCGAATGAGATGGTTGTTCGAACGAGATTTCCAATGATATTTCTAACGAGTTCACACTGGAACTTCGTTAAAAGCCTCGTTCGAACAAGATGTCGTTCGAACGAGATTTGAGGCGGGAATTTTTTTTTGGCAGTTTTCCACAGTTTTTAGCAGTTTTTACCCCACTAACTTTTTACTGAATATCTATGTGCGGGAACAACTTTTTCCAAGATAACTTTTTCATAATATTCTCACTCCTAGAGAGAGGTTTGAGAGTTGATTCTTCTATGAAAAAGTTCATGAGTTTGAGTGTTCACTTTATAAAGAAAAAGTCTTTAAACACTTAGTTACTCCCATATTTGTTTCTTCCAAGTTCATATATACATCTACTTTGCTTGGAGCATTTTGGCACCGGTTTATCTCTACACTTGTTTGAAGAGAAGTTTGGGTTTTCTTCTAAATCCTTCAAAGAAGAAGAAGAATTGTTTAGCTGCGGCTTTCTCACTTGGTGAAAGACACCATGTGTGGTTGACGAAGTACCTATAGTCCAATCGGTGGTTCTGAGATCGCGGTGGAGCTCCATGGTTATCCGCTAGGAATAGGTGGTTACAAGACGCGTCAAGGCTTGAGAGGGTTCGAGTTGAGGAAGTAAGTCATCTGTCTTGTAAATGTAAATTTCGTATTTAGTGGATTTGAGGCTAGGGTCGTCCGAGATTTTTATCCCGTTGTGGGTTTTTCCTTGTACATTGCGGCGTAGTGTGATTGATTTACTTTTATCTTGCATAATAACTTAGAATGCTTAGGATAATTCAAGATAAAATTGGTTTTAATTGTCACACTTAACTTAATTTGGTGCTAATTAAATTTGGGTAATGTTTATTTAATTCAAGTCTATTATTAAAACTGGTTTGGCCTAATTTGGAAATATTGATAAATATTACTTAGGCAAATTCTAGGACTTATATTAATTATGTTTAAGTGAAATTAAATAAGTATGTGTGTTTAATATTATTTAACTTTGGTTTTATTTTAATTTTGGAAGAAATTAAAATTTGGTTAAGTTGTTTTAATTGAACCATCACCTTTACGCTTCCGCATATATATTTCACAAGGAAATTGATTTCATAGTATAAAAATACTTTTGATTTTAAGATAAGGGGGCTTTCAAACAACCCAAATCATAAGGCTCTATGTCATATCAAAAGCAACGCTGAAAGCGTGGTACGTCCGCGCAGATTCCTAAGGACACTAGACCCCGATGCTCTGATACCATTTGTGATAACCCGCTAATTAAAATAAGAGGTGGACAACCCAATATCCTAATAAATATAGGAATCATCGATGGTCCATTCTTAGCATCACTGTCGTAAAAATAATAGTATGAAATAACCACCAATTATCTTAGAAAACGGATGTCAAATTTAATTTTGTAAGTTAAAAGAAAAGCATTTAGACCATCCAATTTGAAAAGAAGGTGGATATAAAAATTAACGAGCAATAGTATAACAATAATGCATAAAGTAATAGCCGAATAAGCTGTCGGCTAACAGACCAATACAAGCAGGTTACACCGATTATTACAATTTAAATATCACATTATATTAAATGAGTATAAAACATGGACAACACGCCCGAAGAAATAAACTGATCCTTTCTATAGTACAAAAGATAGAAGCGTCTATAACGAATGTCCTACAACATTCGTAAAATGCTATAGCTCCAGGACAACTGAAATGGAGAGGTCAATACGGGCGCCCTTGCGGTGGAGCACCTGGACGGACAAAGAATTCTTGGAAAACAAAGAGATATAGACGGGTCAGGGCCCGGTTTGATATGATCACCATGTGAATAAAATGCATGACAATTATGAATATCTAATCATCATCATGAACTAAACTTTCTCTCACAATTAATCATAAAATTTCTCACCTCACATTCTAAAAGCACAACCTAGTGCAATATCAATGACAATGCTCAATTTTCATATATGCATGAGAGAAATCATCTACTTTCACTCAATGAGATTTCATTTCATTATTTCATAACTTAAATGCATGGTTCCTTTTTTTTTTCTCATTAGGAAATATATTTAAAGCAATTTATTTCTCAAAATGCTTCTCCAATACAGTTTCATACCATTTAACTTTATAGTTCCCTTTCTCTCTCGGAAACATATTGAAAGCAGTTATCACACAAAATGCTTTAACATTTCCACTTTATTAAGAATAATTTTAATCACATATATATAAAGATTCTAAGATCGTCCTTCTGAGTTTCCCCACTAGACGTGCCCCTAAATGGCTATTATCTTCCAAGGCCTATCGCACAAGACAACCTGGGAATCCTATAATGCAACGTCGGGAAGCGGCCATATACCTTCGACAGTGAGTCATAACCACACCCGGAATTACCGCATTTGGAACAATAATCACACAATAATAACCGGTCCTATGGTCGAGGACTATATTCACCCTGCATTCACTAGCCAGGGGACTTCACCTCATGCGCGTAACTTCCCATATGATAGCGATTTAGAGAGGTGTGTATATGCAAATTATCATTTACAAAATTATTTTTCCATTTGAAAATATTCACTTTTTACATTCTCAAAACCATTTATACTTAACCATTAAGTATCAATTTTAGAATATGCATTAATGACCAAGGACCCGAAGTGCAATTATCCTCACACTAGTCTCCAAGAGTCCAAAGTAATACCATAATTCATCAAAAGTAATTCCCTCAATACTAGTCTCCCAAGGATCCTAGACCCTATCACTTAACTCTACCTTAGTCCGAGGCTAGCTCCCTTGAGGGAAACGACACTAACCTTTATTGAATAACCCCCGAATTAAACATAATTGCCCCCATACTATCCTAGAGTGTTAATCCTCCTAATATAAACCTATAATCCTCTTTATTAGTTCCCAAGGGAAGGTTCCTAATCCTTAAACCTAAAAGAAAAGGAATAAAAACAAAGTTGGAAAAATATCCTAAAACTGCAGAAATTCCGAATCGATTCGCCCTGGATGAATCGATTCGGTCTTGAAAGCGAATCAATTCGGATAGGCCGAATCGATTCGGTCAAGAGGACCCCACATTCTTCATATCTCCGAATTGATTCGGGTCATCTGAATCGATTCGCCCAACCAAGACCTGTAGCCTACCCGTTTAGCGAATCAATTCGCTAGGGGTGAATCAATTCGCCTGGGCCAGAATACCCTGTTTCGGCTATGGGTTTAAGAACCCTAAATTTCCAAAACTCCAAATCTTCAATTTTCTCCAACATAAACAACAAATAATTCTACCAAATCATTTCTACACAACTACTAACTAATATATTCTCCTCCAACCAAATATAAATCAAAGATTAAAGGATTAAACACCCAAAAATCCCCAAAACCTATAAATGGTTTAAATCTCAAAAACCTAAATATACCTGCAGTTTATCACATTAAATCATACACTAGCAAGTTATAAACTTGCCTCAAGTTTGTAGTCTCGGATTCTCTTCCCGTAGCAACGATTTCCAGCTCCAATCTTCAATTCTCTCTCTTTTCTCCATTTTCTCCCAAGTTCTCTCTTCTCTCTACTCTCTCTAAGTGTAAAACATAAGAATGAGAAATAAAAGGGGTTTGGAAGACTTAACCGGGCACTAAACATTAATTCCCCTCCTTAAATGTTGATACACCATTAAAATGACTTGTAACTACATAATTGAGTCATAACCTGTCATACGTGCCCGAAACTAGAAAATACAACTTGTCACTTATTTTGACTATCTCGACTATTTCAAAACTAACCGCACCCTCTAAATTTGCATTCGGACTATCGTATAATATTTTATGTTTCATCATCATTTTAATTCCTTAATAATGATCCTGTTCAAATTTATGCCATAACCGTCGTTTAAAGCACAACAACGAAATAAAACACATCATAATGCTATTTACATTCACATAACAGTAAATATGCAAAACTTGGTAAATATTATTTCTTAAATCACTTAAAATAATATTTACTCTAACTTTCTTTATTTTATAAAATTAACCCATCAGGCCATTTTAATATAAAATAATCGCTCAAAAGTCTGGGTTGTTACACGTGTGTGTATATATGCGCGTGTATATATGTGCATGTGTGTGTATATGTTCATGTGTATATGTGTGTGTGTGTGTGTGTGTGTGTGTGTGCGTGTGGTGGGCTGGGGCAGGGGCAGCGAGGGGCGAGGGGGTAGGGTAGGCGGGTGGGGGTAGGCCGGGGGGGCAGGGGGTGTATATGTGCATGTGTGTATTTTTTTTAATTAAATTTTTATTGGTTTATTAGATATTGACCCTCATATTGTAGTGCACCTTGTAAAAGAGTTGATTGATTTAATATATTGGTTGTTATTTTTTTTTGTAAATTAATAATTAGTGTCTCTTTCATATGCAAGTAGGATTGCACCTCATTGTAAATTAGTAAATTAATAATTGTATACTTTAATTGTTATTTTAATTGATGAAAAGAATTAATTGAGTAGATGAATTAGACGGAGTACGGGATACACATTTGTTGTTGCCATTATGGTTGGATTATAGTGGATCGATGTTGGGTTGGTTAATTTTAAAAATGGCATGACCACTAGATTCTTGTCCATATGGGGGTAGGATTTTTCAAATTTTTTTGAAAATTACTTTGTATAACGAACAATATATATATAGTATGATAATTAAATGAAACATACTTGAAATTACATATAGTGCGCATAGATACTAGCCTTTTAATTCTTATGCGTACGCATTAAATAGCCCTTAGACCCGTTCGAGAGTCATAACCCCTGTAACGAGATCTCTTGAATTGTCCCATTTGGACAGTTTGGGACTGCATAATTTCTTTATAATAATATTCTTAGTGGCTTAAAGTTGTTACTTTTGGAGGAAGTTCTGCAGTCGTATCCTATTGTTCTCTGGGTACATACTATATTGACAAGTGTGACTGTTATTTCAATTGATCAATTGAAATAACACTCATACTTGCCAATCTACGTCGTGTACTTGGAGAACTATGAGGATATGCTGCCGAATTTTTCTCAAATCATAACAATGTGCATGAGCTGTTAAGTATATTACAGAAAAATGCGATCTTGAATGGGATAGGACCACTCACTCTTTAGAGGAGATGGAGGAAATAGAAATTTCTATTATAAATTGAATTTGAATTTGAAATTTAAAAATCGAATATAAATAAGACAACGATCCGTGGTCAATTGTCCTATATGCGCCAAAGCGTCTAAATAGTAGTGTGGATGACTTGGCTGCTCCTACCGAATATCAATCCATTTTTTATGATAACACGAATTCAAAACAATTTTTCAATTTGTAATAAATATTCCAATTTGTACTTTATCAATCCATTTTTAATGCTTTTAATTGAATTGCACTTTATCATTTTCACTCTTGTGTAGTGTGCATATGTGTGGGCAATAGGGGTGGGGGTGGGGATGTTTCAGATTTTTAGTAATTGTAAATATTATGAGCTACATGCTGTTGTTTTGGAATTCAGAATTGAGGTGTTAAACAGTAACAGTTCATTTGGATTTGTAGTAATTGTACATATTTTCATGTCTTCTTCTAATTCATTTTGATTGTACTAATAACAATATTTTTTTACAGCAAATGTCTCCTTCAGGTATTAAGGCGAGGATGATGATGCTGATTATGATGATGTCATCTTGGCTCGGTGGTAGCGAAGGCGATGAGGGATCCTCGGCTCCCCAAATATGGAAAATTGGGGATGGCCATTGAGAACAAGACGGGGATATTAGCGATATCCCTCGAGACGATCATCGACTCGGGGTACACTAGTTGGAGGGAGGTGCCAAATAAGCTCAAGTTAGCTATTTGGGTGGTACTACAGGTAATGTATTTATATTTATATTTATATGAATATTTCAATTTCAATTTCAATTTTGATTTTATATTTATATTTATATTTATTTGCAACTAACATTGTATTTGTTGGACATAAACAATTCAGCCTGGATCCAAAGCTACGCGATTCCGTCTTGGAGCAGTTGAGGGAGCAACACAAGACGTGGAAGAAAAATATACGGACCCGGTACTTTGGGCAGACCCGAGAGTCCGTTATCCAAATGCGTGAATGTGTCCCGTCGAAGGAGCCGATCTCATTGGCACAATGGTAAAAGTTCATTGACAATGAGATTGGGGAGCGACAATTGGCATCTCGCCAATCGGGGAGGGAAAATCGGGCAAAAAAGACGAACGTGCACTACTCCGGCCGGACGTCTTACGCCGAGGTGGAGCATAGGATGATGGTAAGATTTAATTTTTCTATAACTACAGAAATATATTATTCTGCATTATGTTACTTTATAGGGCCGATACTAATTTTACTTTATTTTATTTTCAGGGGACAGGGAGTGGCCCTGGGGGTAAGCCACATATGCTCAATACTTATATGGCTATTCGGACGAAGAAGGGAAAGGATAAGGAGGTGTCCACAAGCATCACGGCTACGATTATAAGTAATCCGACAGTTTAATTTTTGTTAATTACGTTATAATTTTTTTATTTACTCATTTTACTAATCATGTGCTTTTTGTCGTTTCAGGCAAAGCTTAAGGAAGTGCATGAGTCGCAGTCTGATGCCGACAAGGCAGCTTTGTCCACAAACGCACTCATCCAAGTGCTTGGCACTGATCGTAAGGGGAGGACAAGGGGGTGAACTCGCGGGTGGTCAAATCTAGGATCATCGTATTAGAGACGAGCGACACCGGGTTGACTCGAACGGTGGACTCGCATAACGCAAAGCTGTCCCGTTTGGAGGCGACGCTCCAAGATATGTTCTCATTCATGAAGCGTTCGTTGGGCATAAACTGTAAGGGGAAAGGTAATGAGAAGGTGGTGGAGTAGGAGGTGCATGAGGATGAGGTGCAGGATGACGAGGATGTGGACCTTGCAGCTTTATCGTCGACCCGTGAGAACTTTGATGATCCACTCCCCTATTTGGCTCCCTTCGACCGACCGATGTCGACACTTGGTTGGCCGAGCGTGTTTCTACTGGACATATTTAATGGCCAGTGGATAGGGTGGCCCGAATACCGTCCAGGGTATGCCAGTTCATGGACGTTTGCTTCAAGACATCGAGTCCAAGGTGCTCGTCACGCATGTGATACCCGGGAAGGAGAACTCCCCCTTGTGATTGCATGAACAATGCGGCACGATGTATATTGCTGGATGTGTCAATTCGTATATCGTGTGGCCTACTCACCTCCTCAAAGCTAACCTTACCCCAGACATGTAGTGACATTATTTGAATTGAATTGTTTTAAGTTGTTACATTTGAATTATATTTAGATTATATCGTGATGCATATTGTTTTGAATGTATATTTGTATTATCTCTATTTTATTTGGATATATGATGTTTGAACAGGTACAACGTTGCTATAACAGGTACAAATATACTACTAGGCAGTGGCCATACTACCCAGCAGATTTTTTTTTAATTCTGTCACCTACTTATCACGGTCAATGACCGTGATAAATCTTTAAAGAATGTCACGGGTTTGCCATGGTTTATGATCGTGATAAAACTTATCAAGGTCATAGACGGTGACATGACCGTGACAAATCCATGACAACAAAAGTTGTCACCCCCAGAATTTTCACGATCATTGACCTTGACAAGTCCAACTTGTCAAGGTCAATGAGCGTGACAATTCGGCAGATTTGGTGTATTGGAGTAAACGAGTCATTTTTGGGTTTATAAGGGATAAATCCTTATTTATCTCTATATAAGGCACGAGAGAGAGAGAAAGAAGAGAAAGAAAAGAGAGAAAGGAAGAGAGGGAGAAGAAAAGGAGATTCCGACCAAACTCCGCGGGATTCGACTCGAGGTCGTCGGATTTTATCTACGAGGCAAGTGTTTACTTGCTCTATTCGTTTAAGCATAAATCTCATATTATAGCGGTAGTGATAAACTATAAAGATTTTGGGTTGGGTTTTCGTGAATCAAAACGGGTTTTTCAGAAGTTTAACGAATAAACCCCGGATAATATCCAATTTGAGTAACTTAGGAATTAATTGAAATTAATTGTTAGATATGGGTTCTAGGATGATTAAAACCCTTTTTATGTGGGTATATATTATTGGTTGAGGTTGGAGGATGATAGGAGATAAGATAAAAGCTTGGGGGTATTTTAATGGCCGAAACAGAGACTCGGAGAAGAAGCTGCCTTATTCGATCGAACGATTGACGGCCAAGGGTCGATCGATCGACCCTTCAAGATTTTTGACAGTTTCGGCTTGTGTTATTTAAATGGGATAAATTTCAAAATTAATAATTTCTAGATTATTTAGTTGAGGCAATAAATATCCATTTAGGCGAAATCAATACCTAGCCATTTAAGGGAATTTATTTGGACTAGGAGGGTACAAAATTGTGTGGCACTTAATATGTAGTTTTGAGGAAAATAAATTATGGAGTTAAATATTTGGGGTTCCTAAATGTAGTGTGAGGACCTCTAAATTATTGTTTGAATGAGGTGTATACCTTGGGTTAGTGAAAAATAAAATCCAAGGGTTTACTAATTTAAGGGTGTTGTAATACCCCGTATTTTTTGTGATATTTATTTATGGGATTAATTGAATTAAATGTGTATTAATTGAGAATTAATCCGGATAAAATACTAACAAGATGTGAGTCGGTATTTGATTATAATGCGTATATATTGCAATATATGAATATTGAGAATATTAAAATTGTCGCAAGATAGAAATACGACAATTTGGAAATTTTGTTGGGACGCGTGTGACAGTCGCGCCAGGAATATTATTTAATTAAAAAGTGAATTTTATTTTTATCAATCGTATGGTCATTTTGAGTGCGCCAACGTGTCCGGAAGGGTTGAAATAGTCATAAAACACTAGCCGGGGGTTTAGTTTGGGTCCCGGGGCATTTTTAGGCCATACCGGCAACTTAAAAGGGTAGTTTGGTAATTTTGGAATTTGGGGATTTATGACCAACGAATTTTGGGAGTTTAAAATAGGGAATTTCAGAACCCACTAACCCATTACCAGTAATTAACTGAGTTGAGGGCAACGGGAGTTTTAGGAGAGGTTAGGAGAAGTCCCCAAAAAGAGAAACACAACCTCCATCTTCAACCTTCAACCTTGGGAGAAAAAGGAGAGAACAACCTTCATCAATTCAACACCAAATTCAGAGAAAAATCCAAGGCAAGTGGTTTAATTACGTTATTTACAACGAATGTTTCTTCCATGCTTAGAAATTTATAAAAATTTGCATTATTTTGGGAGATTGACAAAAACCCATTGAATTGGAATTAAAAATTCACATTTTGATAAGGAAATTGCATGTAGAATTATGTTTGGGTGATTATTCTGATAGAAATACATCTTTTATATCACAAAAACGGATTTAATTATGTCTATTGATGACTTTAAATTTCTAGGGTTCATGTTCATGAGATTTGGGAAAAATTGGGGAGATTTGATGATTAGATGTGGTTTAGGATGATTTGACCCCATATAAATGTTATTATACGACTTAAGTATGTTTAGGAATGATTAGAAACCTTGAACTACTGTTGGAATGATGTTTAGATGAGATTAGAGGTGAAGAAAATTGGGAAAAGCGAAATAGGAGAATTCTGGGCTCGAAACTGTCACCTCGTTAGAAGGCCTGCCCAGGTCGTTCGAACGAGCTCCTTCGAACGAGCTTCTAACGAGTTGACAGTTTGACTTCTAACGAGTGGGACATTCGTTCGATGCCTTTCGTTCGAACGAGATCTCGTTAGATGCCCAATTCGTTCGAACGAACTCTCGTTCGAACGAGACTTCTAACGAGTTGACAAATTGGCCTTTTTGGCCTGATTCGATTTCTAGTGTCCCGTAACCATATTTAATTGTAGAGATAACCTTCCCTTGTTAACTATTTGGTATAATTGGGATATAATGAGGAGTGAACCAAATGATATTTGTGGATTAGGACGCTAGTGACTATATACGATGTGAGGATTATTGACGACTTAAATATTTGTATTAACCGGGTATATGAGAATTGTGTAACATTATAAGTTGGTATGAGAATGAGAAGTATACCACTAATAATTTATGGTAATTACTAAGATGTGTGTATGCTTAGTATATGTATATGATTTTATGTGTATGACATACCTACCATGCTTGCTATCACGGGAGGTTTGCGTTCGCTTAGGGCCATATATTCTTTGTGTGCCTACGGGGGGATATAGATTGGTACCTCGAGGACATAGGTCAGAGAAGGACTTATTGGGAAGTTAATAAGTCTGCTGATCATGGGAGCGTAGGTATGTGCGTGACCATGTGATGTGACTGTGTTCGCCTCCATTGTTTGTGATTGTTGTTATCTGAGAACGATTCCTGAGAGATTCGGAATGCGTGATCCTTATGTACGTGATGTACCGGGATGGATATCAGAGTATGTGTGCACCGCAGCTTAGTCTCGGGGTGCTTGTATTGTATATTTATGATGTGAATGATATACGGTTAAATGAACAGACTTGTCATGTTTAATTATGAGAATAATTTATAGTAACTCCTTGAGAAGATAAATAAGGGGATAACCTCCAGTAAATGGTAATGCTAATAATTGAGAATCCGAGTTTAAGTAAAGCTATCTATTCAAGTGATAACATTGAGAATTCATATTGTGAATCGAGTAGATGGGTTAGAACTTATGTCGGTTTAGTTAGATATAAATACCACTTAGATGGGTACTGTACGTTAGGAGTGCACGATTAGACGAGAGGTGAGTATTTCATGTGAGAGCACGTCCTAACATGTATTTTGCATATTTTGTTTTAATGTTATTAAAGCACTTGCTGTTTTAAAAATACTCTCCACTTTCGGGCTCTTACCCGTTTGCTTTCAAATCTATTTTTGTAAAAACCTTTTAGGTGCCCAGCCACAAGGACACCATGCATAGGATTTCCATTCAGGTGACGAGCTGTAGATGTTTGTGGAATGTTACAGGGCCTTGCTAGTAGACACTTCTTTTGTCTTGACTCTATTCAGTTTTCATCATTTGTAGGGCATGTCGCCCATTTCTATTAGAGACATTTCATATTTCAGTTATTCAGATTTTTGGCATGTAATTAATTCAGGATATACTGTTTTATTTATTTCAATGGTGGGATTGTTGTGAGGGGTTTTCCTCCGGACTTATTATTAATTGTTTGTTACTTTATTGAGACTTTATGGTGTATGGTTATGATATTCTTTCATAATTCTTTTATTGTATGTTAATCAGACTTAATTTAAAATTTGACATCGTACTTTTTAAATACTAGGTGGTTAGTAATGATTAAAATGTTTTCGACAATGATGCTGTTAACTGGACCAACTTGACATTTTGTATTAATTTAATAAAGGAGTAGCTACCCGGTATTTATTTAGTCGGGGTGTCACAGGTGGTATCAGAGCATCAGGTTCTAGTGTCCTTTAGGATCTGTACGGCTTATTATGTTTCCGCTGAGCTTTCTTTGATATAGAGCCCTATATTTTAGGACTGTTGTATTCTTTTATGTATGCTTCGCTCTTCATCTATTTTGGGTTTATAACTGCGAACTTATAGACCTTACTCTTATTTCAGATGCCTCCACGACGTGCACCACGGGTTCCTAGGGATGCACAGCCAGAGCCCCAGCCAGCACCAGTACAGGGCACCATGAATGCCGCTGAGGTTGCAGCCATTGTAGCCCAAGCGGTAAATGCCGCTTTAGCAGTTGTACAGCAGGCACCACCCCAGGCGCCAGTAGCCGCGCCAGTTCAGGCACATGCATTCCCGTCTGCTTAGGAACGTGTACGTGATGCTTTTCAGAAAGCGCACCCGCCGGAGTTCGCAGGTAGCTCCGATGTTGTGGTTTCAAGTCAGTGGAGGAAAGACATTCAGAGGCACTTGAGGATGTATGAGTGCACCGATGTTCAGAAGTAGGTACTAGCTACTTTCAAGCTAGTGGGATCTGCACTGCAGTGGTGGGAGTCTATTACCACCGGGGAGGAGAGAGATACTCTCACGATACAGGAGTTTTGGGTGCGGTTTGATCGCAAGTATTTTCCGTCAGCCGTTAACACGGAAATGAGGAGGAAGTTAATGAATCTCAGACAGGAGGGAAGGACTGTGGCCGAGTATGAGGCCGAATTCACTAATCTACTGAATATTGTTCCGGATGAAATACCGACAGAGGAGAAGAAGATCCAGAAGTTTACAGATGGATTGACATGGAGGATCCGTCAGCATTTATTGGGGAACGTCTCGTTGGCCACTTATTCTGACATGGTTAACGCTGCACTGTTACACTTCCAGGATCACCGCTTTCACATGGATGAGAGCAAGAGATCAGGAGAGTCCAGCCATCAGGGCAGGACTGGAGGAAATGGTGCCACTAGGGCACAATCTACTCAGGGGCAGAGGCAGGGTGACCAGGGTTACCAGCAGGGGGATCATAAGAGGTTCAGATCGGGGAATTTCAGGCACGGACAGGGAGGTTTTAGGCAGGGCCATCAGGGTCCGAACGGCCATCAGGGCCAGCAGGGGCAGAATGGTCAACAGCAGTTTCAGCAGGGCCAACATGGCCAGGGGAAGAATGGAAACGGCCACCAGGGCCGAGGGTAGCAGGGACAGAGAGAGGGGAACTTCCCGGGGAAGTGTTATGTTTGTGGCAAGACTGTCCATAAACGCCAGGATTGTTCGGATAGGGGTAGGGCCCCGCAGCAGCAGCAGCGGGGTGCTCGACAGGAGCCGCAGAGGCCTATGTTTCCCGCCGCCCTCCCGGCACCACCACAGATGGCAGCATTACCACCCATTCCAGTAGTCCCAGTTCAGCAGGGACAGCTTCAGTATGGGAGAGTGTATCAGCTTCAGCAGGTCACAGCCCCACAGGATCCACCAGCCATTGAGGGTATGTTCTCTATTTAGGGGACTCTGGGGCGTATTTTATTTGACACGGGGGCTACACATTGTTTCATTGCTATGAGATTTTCACGCACCATTTGGTTGTTAGACACCGCCGAGAGTACGGGTACTTGTGTAGATTCGCCGTTGAGTAGGGGTTCCGTGATTTCCCTTGTATGTAGAGGCGTGGGTATAAAGATTGGGAGGTTTACTTTACCCGCGGATATGTTAGTGTTAGAGATGACCGAGTATGATGCCATTATTGGTATGGATTGGCTAGTTGCGTACCGAGCCATGATTTACTGTTTTAGTAGGAGTATTATCTTTGCCATTCCCGGGCAGGAGATGTTTTTAGTGGCAATGCCTCGTCCTGAGGGAGGATCGTCCACTCATTTGTACTATATAGAGGAGGAGACCTATAAGGAAGTGGTGATACCGCTTGATTCGATTCCGGTTGTTCGAGAGTTTGCCGATGTATTTCAGGATATACCTGGACTACCTCCGAGTAGGGAGATAGAGTTTGTGATCGATTTGACGCCGGGCACTCGGCCTATTGCCCGCACACCTTACCGTATGGCTCCAGCTGAAATGAGAGAGTTACGAGATCAGATTGAGCAGTTGTTGGGTCAGGGGTTTATTTGGAGGAGTACTTCGCCGTGGGGTGCCCCTGTGTTGTTCATAAAGAAGAGGGATGGATCGTTGAGGTTGTGTGTAGATTACCGAGAGTTGAATAAGGTCACGATACGGAATAAGTATCCGTTTCCCCGAATCGATGACTTATTCGACCAGCTGAGAGGAGCTTCTTTCTTCTCAAATATTGATTTGCGATCGGGATACCATCAGTTGCGTATCAGGGAGGAGGACGTCTCGAAGACTACTTTCTTAACGAGATATGGTTCCTACGAGTTTCGGGTTATGCCTTTTGGTTTGACCAATGCTCCAGCCGTGTTTATGGACTTGATGAATAGGGTGTTCAGAGAGTTCCTAGATCAGTTCGTCATTGTCTTCATTGATGATATTCTGGTTTACTCCCAGACAGAGGAGGAGCACGTCGAGCATTTGAGGCAGGTTTTGCAGACGCTACGTCAGAACGAGCTGTATGCAAAATATGAGAAGTGTGGATTCTGGCTGAAGGAGGTTCAGTTTTTGGGGCATATTATTTCCGACCGGGGGATATCTGTTGATCCGGGGAAGGTATCCGCGGTAAGGGAGTGGGGACAGCCCACGACACCGACTAAGATCCGTAGTTTCTTAGGCCTAGCAGGATACTACAGGAGGTTCATTCGGGGTTTCTCCAAGATAGCGGGTCCTTTGACACATCTGACTCGTAAGGGTGTGCTATTCATCTGGAGTGATGCCTGTCAGTTGGCATTCGATGAGTTGAAGGATAAGTTGACCTCAGCACCTGTGTTAGCACTGCCGAGACCGGGAGTTGAGTATCTAGTTTACACCAATGCGTCCTTGCAAGTACTTGGACGTGTATTGCAGCAGGAGAGTCAGGCCATAGCTTATGCTTCCCGTAAGCTTAAGCCTCACGAGAAGAATTACCCCACCCACGACTTGGAGTTAGCGGCAGTGGTGTTTGCCCTTCTGATTTGGAGACATTATCTCTTGGGAGAGAAGTTTCGATTGTTCACGGACCACAAGTCCCTACAGTACCTATTCACGCAGAAGGAGTTGAATATGTGGCAGCGAAGGTGGCTTGAGTTTGTGAAGGATTATCAGTTTGATATCCAATATCACCCGAGGAAGGCTAACGTAGTAGCAGACGCGTTGAGCCGTAGGCCAGTAGATGAGGTGGAAGGGGTGTGGAAGGCAAAGTGGAAAGAGTTGGGACACCAGGATGCAGTGGCCAGATCGTTCATGTCTGTGATGACTGTTACACCGCAGATTGTCACGAAGGTGGTAAAGGCACAGGCAAATGACTCGTTCTGTCAGGAGCAGATAGTTCGGTTACTAGCAGAGGGAGCCGAATCCTATACCGTTAGCTCAGACGGGGGATTACGCTTCAATGGGAGACTGGTAGTTCCGGAAGGGGAGGAATTGCGACACGAGGTGATGACAGAGTCGCACGGCTCATGGTTCGCGGTACATCCCGGTGGGGACAAAATGTACCAAGACATGAGACGACAGTATTGGTGGAGCGGGATGAAGAAAGATATCGCCGTGTTTGTTTCTAAATGCGCCACTTGTCAGCTGGTAAAAGTGGATCATCAGAGACCGGCAGGACTTCTACAGCCGTTAGAGGTCCCGATGTGGATGTGGGAGAGCATATCCATGGACTTTATCATGGGGTTACCTACTTCACAGAGGGGTCACGACTCCATTTGGGTAATTGTGGACAGGTTGACTAAAGTCGCTCATTTTCTACCCGTAAGGACCGACTACACTACGGGACAGTATGCCCAGCTCTTTATTGCAGAAATAGTGAGACTTCACGGTGTGCCCCTAAATATCGTGTCTGACAGAGACAAGATATTTGTTTCACGGTTTTAGGAGAGTTTTCAGGAGGCCATGGGCACGGAATTGCGGTTGAGTACGGCGTATCACCCGCAGACCGACGGGAAAACCGAGCGTACAAACCAGATGTTGGAGGACATGTTGCGTATGTACATCATTGATTTTGGGGGTGGATGGGAGCAGTATCTTCCACTGGTGGAGTTTGCTTACAACAACTCCTACCAGTTCACCATTGGCATGGCTCCATTTGAGGCGTTGTACGGTAGACCTTGTCGTTCCCCAGCATGTTGGTTGGAGGTGGGGGACAACAAACTACTTGGGCCGGAAGTGATTCAGGATACTTCGGCGAGGATAGAATTGATACGGAGTCGCATTCGGGTAGCTCAGGATCGGCAGAAGAGCTATGCTGATGCGAAGAGGTTCTTCAGGGATTTCCAAGTGGGGGACCAAGTTTTACTCAGAGTATCTCCTTTGAAGGGAATTATGCGATTTGGGAAGAAGGGGAAGTTGTCACCGAGATATGTGGGGCCATTTCCTATCATCGAGCGGGTTGGGTCTATTGCATATAGACTTGGGTTACCGGAGCATTTGCACAGGATACATGATGTGTTTCATATTTCCTCGCTAAAGAAATATCTTAGGGACGATTTGGCTCATTCTCACATTGCTTTGGAGGACATCGATCTCCAGCCTGATAGCTCCTATGAGGAAGGGCCGATTGCTATTTTGGACCGAAGTGAGCGGAAACTGCGGTCAAAGATAGTCCCGTTAGTACGTGTTCAGTGGCGGCATCATAATGCCGAGGAGTCCACATGGGAGCGCGAGGATGAGATGCGCGAACGTTATCCAGAGTTATTTGTACCAGGTACTTTCTAGTTCCGAATTTCGGGACGAAATTCTGTTATTAGGGGGGGAAGTATGTAATACCCCGTATTTTTGGTGATATTTATTTATGGGATTAATTGAATTAAATGTGTATTAATTGAGAATTAATCCGGATAAAATACTAACTAGATGTGAGTCGGTATTTGATTATAATGCGTATATATTGCAATATATGAATATTGAGAATATTAAAATTGTCGCGAGATAGAAATACGACAATTTGGAAATTTTGTTGGGACACGTGTGACAGTCGCGCCAAGAACATTATTTAATTAAAAAGTGAATTTTATTTTTATCAACCGTATGGTCATTTTGAGTGCGCCAACGTGTCCGGAAGGGTTGAAATAGTCATAAAACACTAGCCGGGGGTTTAGTTTGGGTCCCGGGGCATTTTTAGGCCATACCGGCAACTTAAAAGGGTAGTTTGGTAATTTTGGAATTTGGGGATTTATGACCAACGAATTTTGGGAGTTTAAAATAGGGAATTTCAGAACCCACTAACCCATTACCAGTAATTAACTGAGTTGAGGGCAACGGGAGTTTTAGGAGAGGTTAGGAGAAGTCCCCAAAAAGAGAAACACAACCTCCATCTTCAACCTTCAACCTTGGGAGAAAAAGGAGAGAACAACCTTCATCAATTCAACACCAAATTCAGAGAAAAATCCAAGGCAAGTGGTTTAATTACGTTATTTACAACGAATGTTTCTTCCATGCTTAGAAATTTATAAAAATTTGCATTATTTTGGGAGATTGACAAAAACCCATTGAATTGGAATTAGAAATTCACATTTTGATAAGGAAATTGCATGTAGAATTATGTTTGGGTGATTATTCTGATAGAAATACATCTTTTATATCACAAAAACGGATTTAATTATGTCTATTGATGACTTTAAATTTCTAGGGTTCATGTTCATGAGATTTGGGAAAAATTGGGGAGATGTGATGATTAGATGTGGTTTAGGATGATTTGACCCCATATAAATGTTATTATATGACTTAAGTATGTTTAGGAATGATTAGAAACCTTGAACTACTGTTGGAATGATGTTTAGATGAGATTAGAGGTGAATAAAATTGGGAAAAGCGAAATAGGAGAATTCTGGGCTCGAAACTGTCACCTCGTTAGAAGGCCTGCCCAGGTCGTTCGAACGAGTTGACAGTTTGACTTCTAACGAGTGGGATGTTCGTTCGATGCCTTTCGTTCGAACGAGATCTCGTTAGATGCCCAATTCGTTCGAACGAACTCTCGTTCGAACGAGACTTCTAACGAGTTGACATATTGGCCTTTTTGGCTTGATTCGATTTCTAGTGTCCCGTAACCATATTTAATTGTAGAGATAACCTTCCCTTGTTAACTATTTGGTATAATTGGGAGAATTGGGATATAATGAGGAGTGAACCAAATGATATTTGTGGATTAGGACGCTAGTGACTATATATGATGTGAGGATTATTGACGACTTAAATATTTGTATTAACCGGGTATATGAGAATTGTGTAACATTATAAGTTGGTATAAGAATGAGAAGTATACCACTAATAATTTATGGTAATTACTAAGATGTGTGTATGCTTAGTATATGTATATGATTTTATGTGTATGACATACCTACCATGCTTGCTATCACGGGAGGTTTGCGTTCGCTTAGGGCCATCTATTCTTTGTGTGCCTACGGGGGGATATAGATTGGTACCTCGAGGACATAGGTCAGAGAAGGACTTATTGGGAAGTTAATAAGTCTGCTGATCATGGGAGCGTAGGTATGTGCGTGACCCATGTGATGTGACTGTGTTCGCCTCCATTGTTTGTGATTGTTGTTATCTGAGAACGATTTCTGAGAGATTCGGAATGCGTGATCCTTATGTACGTGATGTACCGGGATGGATAGCAGAGTATGTGTGCACCGCAGCTTAGTCTCGGGGTGCTTGTATTGTATATTTATGATGTGAATGATATACGGTTAAATGAACAGACTTGTCATGTTTAATTATGAGAATAATTTATAGTAACTCCTTGAGAAGATAAATAAGGGGATAACCTCCAGTAAATGGTAATGCTAATAATTGAGAATCCGAGTTTAAGTAAAGCTATCTATTCAAGTGATAACATTGAGAATTCATATTGTGAATCGAGTAGATGGGTTAGAACTTATGTAGGTTTAGTTAGATATAAATACCACTTAGATGGGTACTGTACGTTAGGAGTGCACGATTAGACGAGAGGTGAGTATTTCATGTGAGAGCACGTCCTAACTTGTATTTTGCATTCTTTGTTTTAATATTATTAAAGCACTTGCTGTTTTAAAAATACTCTCCACTTTCGGGCTCTGACCCGTTTGCTTTCAAATCTATTTTTGTAAAAACCTTTTAGGTTCCCAGCCACAAGGACACCATGCATAGGATTTCCATTCAGGTGACGAGCTGTAGCTGTTTGTGGAATGTTACAGGGCCTTGCTAGTAGACGCTTCTTTTATCTTGACTCTATTCAGTTTTCATCATTTGTAGGGCATGTCGCCCATTTCTATTAGAGACATTTCATATTTCAGTTATTCAGATTTTTGGCATGTAATTAATTCAGGATATACTGTTTTATTTATTTCAGTGGTGGGATTGTTGTGAGGGGTTTTCCTCCGGACTTATTATTAATTGTTGGTTACTTTATTGAGACTTTAAGGTGTATGGTTATGATATTCTTTCATAATTCTTTTATCGTATGTTAATCAGACTTAATTTAAAATTTGACATCTTACTTTTTAAATACTAGGTGGTTAGTAATGATTAAAATGTTTTCGACAGTGATGCTGTTAACTGGACCAACTTGACATTTTGTATTAATTTAATAAAGGATTAGCTACCCGGTATTTAATTAGTCGGGGTGTCACAGGTGTGTGGAACGAGTAACACTCGGGATAGTATTTCGGCGGGCAATTTCATATATATAATGATACGTGTAGAAAACGTAATTATGTGCCGATTATGGTTGAGTAAATCCTACGAGGCGACTAGGATGGAATTTAGGATAGGGTCTAGAGATGTTTGAGTGGCTATGAGGTGTCGGTTGATGACTATTGCCATAGGTAATGCGATGCCTATGGGAATAAAATAAGTTGAGAGCATACTTATTTAAGTATTATGAATTGGTATATTCGGGAGTATACATAAATCCTTAAAAGTGATTAAGGTGCTAGTTATATATTAAGTAAGAGAATACTTATAAGTATAGTATTATAAGTGTGTGAATACTTAGATACTATTACTAATGGGAACATTCGTGGGTATTGGCTATCGTTATGAGAGTTTGGCAATTATAGCCATATGTATTGAGAAGTGATATAAATTATCTATATACGACGTTGTTACAGTATATATAATATGTTACGGAAATACATATATATCTGTGTGTGATTGGTATATTTGTATCTTAGAGGCTGCTCCACAAGCTTCCCCGGGCATAGGGTTGTATAGTCAGATTATATATTTTTTCTAGTGCGATCCATGGAGGTTGCGCGATGTGGGTGAATCCCCTGGCTTGAGGAGCAGTGAAAGTATATTCCTAGGTCATATCATCTCGTGTACGAGTGCGATGTGTGTATTCCACTTGCAGTAGGGAATATGACCACCTCCACCGTTGTGTATTTTTACCATGACCATGAGTGAGTCTGGCTTGGTACCGTAGCTGAGTGAGTAAATCCGAATTTGGATTGGCACTATGAGACTGCATCCTCGAGTTATGGCTTGGTGGGATGGTTATTATGTTTATGATTGTAATAGGTATAATTATATTTGTTGAGCATAGTATATTTCTTGTATATGTAGATGAGATATCCTATAAAGTAGTCATATATAAGATGAAAAGAATGATAAGAGTTATTCCCCTTCCGGTAGATTTATATCCGAATTTATATGAATATGAATCATAGATTCTAGAGCTATCAATGGGTCGTGTTGACGGGTGAAAACACCCTTAACCCATACACGACCCGTTAAGACTAACGGCTCCAATGATAATACCCAAACACGACCCAAACCGTTAACACTTGTTAATATTAACGGGTCTAAACGTGTAACAGGTTGGGTGACCTTATATTACCTGTTAATACCCGTTAGTACCCGTTAATACCTGTTAATACCCTTTAGTACCCGTTAATACCCGTTAGTCTTCATGGGTGTAATATCAGTTCGGGTCACACGACCCAATAAAACTCGGTACCACTAACGGGTGATAATGGGTATAAACGAGTTTAATCGTGTAAGAGTAAAAACCCAAACACGACCCGTTATGATAACGGATCTACCGTGTTGACCCGTTAATGACCTAAACCCGATAAGACTAAACTCATTAACTTATAATTTCGTGTCGTGTCGTGTTATGGTGTCGTGCCTCATTTTACCAGGTCTAATAGGTTCTAGTGAGAACTATATATATATATATATATATATATATATATATATATATATATATATGAGCCAGACTCATGTGCACACTAAGTTTGCACATCATTTTTTTTAAATAGTAAAAAAAATAATTTTCACTTGAATTTTTTTTGTGATATTTAAACATTTCAACGGACCCATGTAAAAAAAATACGCTCAAAAAAACTTTTTTTGCAATTTTAAAAAACCGGTCAAACTTTCGTTGCTTTTAAGCACTTTAAAAGCTGTGAAAGTTTGACCGAATTTTTAAAAATTGCAAAAAATATTTTTTTGAGCTGATTTTTTTACGTGGGGCCGTTGAAATGTTTAAATATCACATCGAAAAAATCAACTCAAAAATATTTTTTAATGCTTTAAAAAAAATGGTGTGCGCGAGCACTGTGCAAACTTACTGTGCACAAGAGTCTGCCTTATATATATATATATATGTTATGTTCAGAGAGCCTAATGAATCTCAACGATCAACATTGCCAGGTAGTAGTATATCAGGGGGGTTCCTTGTTTGGATCTCGCTTCGCGAGACACCCCACACACGAAACGTAGCGCAACGTTGGGAATGGGGAGAAGTTTAATCCTTAGTACTTAGGTTTATGAGGACTTTTAGAAGATGGGTGAAACAGATTAGTTAGGCAGGGTAGCTTAACTAGGTTGTTTAAAAGGTATGCGATAGGTGTGCACTATTGGAAGAGGGGTGAGGGGTGTCTCATGAAAGTGCGCTACCAATTTAAATATGAGAGATTTTCATATTTTAAAATATGGCATTTATGAACTTGCTAAAATATTTTCAAACTCGGGCTCCCACCCGTTTCCCTATTTTTCCCTCTCTTGCTAAATATGTGTATATATTAGGTGTCCAGACACAGGGACGTCTGGATGATAATTCTTTTGAGTCAGACGCTTACTGCAGCAGCTGTGGATGCATGTAGGTTTATTTTAGACATTTTTATTCTTGTGATCTAGATAGGAAGCATTGTAGTAACATTCGAGCCGATATCCCAATTGAATTCATTTATTCTTGTATCGCATTTTGATTTATGACTATTCGATTTGGTTGTATTATGTTAAACCGAGTGTTCGGTTATTTTATTTCATTTCAGTTTTGTATACATAAACTGTGTGGATGTTTTATTTGAATGGTTTGGTTAAAAAGATTAGTTAATATAAAATTTTGACGCCAGCCTAATAGGTTATTAGTAAGTAAATTGGTTTTCGACAGTGATGCTGAGAATGAACCATACGAGACTCATGTTTTAATTTGGTATAGGATTGATCACCCAGTATTTTATTAGGCGTGGTGTCACGGATGGTATCAGAGCATCAGGTTCTTGTGTCCTTAGGAATCTGTGCGGATGTACTACGCTTTCAGTGTTGTTCTCGATTTGATATAGAGCCTTATGATTAGGATTATTGATTCCTCTTGTGAGATTTTGTTCTCCTGCTATTATGTAAGATTATAGAAAATCTTTTGCGCGCTCATTCAAGATTCGTGTGCTGATCGATGAAGGGCGACCAGGGAAGGCCGCTATGAGAATAACAGGAGGCGGGGCTTAGTTAGAACTGTGAGTTGAAGTCGGGATGAGGGCCGTAGTCGAGGTCACTCCCCTAGCGGCATTGTCAATGATTTCTACCACGACTACTAAAGTACAATAGTTATAATTATCCAAGTACCGCTATAATAGAGAGTGGTGCTAAACTTGAATTACCCCGTGAAGTTAAGTTCGGGAAAAAGTTTGAAAGGGTCTTTGACAAGGACCATATGTTGAAGTAAAGTCATACGAAGTAAGTGTGGCATTATTCAGTGGAAGTAGAAGGCTCGGAAGCTTTGTCTTAGAGTAAGGTATGGAAATGCCCATATGTGAAAATTCGAGGAAAATTTTTCACTCGTGGGAGCAATATTGAAATGGTGGGAACGGTAGTCACCATGTTTAAGGGAGAAGGATGTTTTGCTCATAAAGGGATCTTACGGATGATTTTAACCCTCGAGTTCCCATGATTTAGCAGGAATGAAAAGAATGCAGTTCTTGAATTATTCCCATAGGATCGGTCAGAGGCAGGTAGTGAATAAATAGTTATAGGGATAAGTGAACTTTGTACCGAATTAAGGTAGGTACAATGAAGAGAGAGTCCTTCGGAGGAATGATAGGCTCACTAGTAAGTGTTGCTAACACTTATAGAAAATTTGTGTTCGTGGAACCCCATTAGTGGACATCCACCCGGGGAATTCATTGAAATAGGGCTATTGAGGCCGGTAGTGGAGTTTCCTTTTGACGAAGAAGTTAAGGGGACTATGAAGGCAATTATCAGGATTGAGGCTATAGAGTCCAAGATACTGATAACCTTAACATGGTCAGGGTGGCCAGAGATGGGGAATGTTGTAATGTGGAGTGTACAACCACACGTTTTGATCTTGCCCGGTAGGAGTTAAAGGAAAAGAATAGGGTGCCGAGGTGGGGCATCAATTAAAGTAGTTTTGTTTCGGTTAAGGCAAGTGTACTATATCTGGGAGCCAATTGGAACCATCAGGGTAATTGGCAAGAATGTTGTTATGAGTTTCACCTCGGACGAAGGAGGTATATTTTGTGTGGCAAGATTGAGTCACAGTATTTCGTGTGTGTGATTCGAGTTTACTGGTAGTACCAATAACATTATATAGTGTATGTCTATATATATATTTATTCGTGGTAGCGGGGATCTATTTTTTTCTTTATTCGTTATGGAAACGGGTGTTGGATTTGTATCTAGTTTTTACTGCTCGTTTTGTGTGTGTTATACGAGTATAGTACTATTGAAAGTGTAATGTATTTGTGGATTATCGGAGTGATAGCAGGCTAATGATTGCAAGACTATCGTATCCACGGTTCCAGGGTGGAAAAGGTTATTATTGCCATATCTCATTTGGATACAGATTGAGCTCGCCTTTATTATACGTTTAGATGGAACTTCGGTGAGTAGATGTTTCATTATCATGCTTTGAGTGCGTGGCGACCTTATATATGATTTAAGGTATGCAGGATTTATTGTTAAGCTGTGAGTTTAAGCTCATCGTTGTTTGCGCAAAGGACTTAGTGTTAGTACAAGCGCTTGGTGGTGTGGCTCCTGGAAAGAAGTAGGAGTTCTGACCACATTTTGTTGGTAGATGGGATGGGATTATCCCAGTGGCATGTTTGAAGCTAACGGACCTCCACAATCGAAAAAGTTAAGACATAGTGTATAAGAGGGGTTCCTTGGTTGGATTTCGCTTATGAGACACTCCACGCATGAACCTTAATGACGTCGGGAGTGGATAGATGTTACGGGATGCAAGGATGTTGGTTTTGATGATAAGTTACATAGTGTGGAGAAAACACTATAAATCGAGAGCCATGAGATGATTGCATGTTTAGGGAGATATAAGTGCTATGGAAAATCACTTAAATATTTCTCACACGGCAAGTAAGCGAGTGAGGTAAGGTTAAGGGAATTGATTCGAAGGTTATGGCCATGTCATGGCTAGGAGGCAAATTCAGAGGAAATATATTTTGGGTATGATGTTCGTAACACTTTCGCAGGGAGTAGGCACCCCGATTAGTTAGACTTTCTATCTCGCCAAGATGGAAGGACATAGGGATAGAAGTGCGTAGTACGATTACAAGATAGGATTTTAGGAAGTCCCGATGGTGTGCCTTAGGTCGTTATATCTCGACGACCGATGATATGAGGAATTAGTGTAACAGGAGGGTTCCTTGTCTGGATTTCAGTTTGTGAGATGTCCCACGCATAAACTGAGCAAATGTCAGAAGTCTGGAGAGGTCTTGGGCACTAGGGACATGGTTAGTATGGTATTCATTTTACGTGTGTAGGAAACACATCGATCTTAGGGTTATTATGAAGTAAGGCGAGTGGGGCATGTGCAGCTATTTTAGGAAGGTTGTAATGAGTTAACCACGAGAAAATTGGTAAATCTTGAGAAGATTATTGAGAATACCCAGGTGTTAGCACCAGGCCAAGAAAGTGAGGCCCATTTTTAGAGAGAATGTTACGTCTGTGACGTTTACAATAGTTGTGCAGATAAGCACGGGTTAAAAGGTGTATGGCTACCTTGGGAAGTTGGTTTTATATACCGTCTGAAATAGAAGGGGCGTAGTGTATAAAGTTGAAGAATATATTATGGGGCAGTTATAAGTGATATTAAAGTTTGTTGGATGGAAATTCGTAGAAGGCACGTGATAATCCAATTGTATTGGTGCAATAAGAGTTAGAACACCTAAGATTAGCTATAAGACCGATGGGAATAGTCAAGTGCTAGTGTAGTTTTCTCTTGAGGGAAATTTAATGTCATGAGGTAGACGAACGGACGCTTAGAGTAGTAGTTTTTTTGATGGGATCGAGACGGTTAAGTTGTGATTATAGGCTCATTTTCTTTATATGCGCTTATAAAAGCACTAGGTACGATGTGACGTGAGAGTCAACCTTACGACCGAGATAGTGTCGTAGCATATAGAGATATAGTTAAACTTGTTGTTAAGCTAGTGCGTTAGAGTATAAGCCTTGAGATAAGTGGATACCATTTGGGTTAGTACCTTTCGACTTGTGTATGTAAGATGAAATGTGTTTAGCGATCCTAAGTTGGTGGCACCGATCGTATTAGAATTTCGGGGAAGAAATTCCGTTGTAAGGGGGGGGGGGGGGAGAATGTAATGCCCCGCACCTTTATGGATATTTAAATTACAAAAATGAGTGTAATTTGGAAATTTGAGGATTTTCTGTGAATAATAATTTATGGAGTTTACGAGTGTTAGATGTTTTCCGATGAGTGTTACATTTACTTTTAGAACTAAGTAAATGAGTCGGACTATTTTAATTACATGTCGCAGTTGGGTAAAGCGACAAAGGATAATGTTTTATTTGGAAAACCCGTATTAAGGCATGTTGGGTTTAATTAGTGAATTATAGTTAAGTGAATCGGATGGAGATTTCGAGGGCACGACTGGTTTCGGAATGACCGAGATAGTCAGAATAGAGTGTCCGGGAGTAGTGTTTAGGTTTCGAAGATTTTTGGACTACTAGGGACTTGTAATTGAGTAAACGAGTCATTTTTGGGTTTATAAGGGATAAACCCTTATTTCTCTCTATATGAGGCACGAGAGAGAGAGAAAGAAGAGAAATAAAAGAGGAAAAGAAGAGAAAGAGAAGAGAGGGAGAAGAAAAGGAGATTTTGGCCAAACTCCGCGGGATTCGACTCGAGGTTGTCGGATTTTATCTTCGAGGCAACTGTTTACTTTATCTATTCTTTTAAGCATAAATCTCATATTATAGTTGGTAGTGATAAAATATAAATATTTTGGGTTGGGTTTTAGTGAATCAAAACGGGTTCTTCGGAAGTTTAATGAATAAACCCCGGATAATAACTAATTTGATTAACTTAGGAATTAATTAAAATTAATAGTTGGATATGGGTTCTTGGATGATTAGAACCCTTTTTTGTGTGTATATATTATTGGTTGAGGTTGGAGGATGATAGGAGAGAAGATAAAATCTTGGGAGTATTTTAATGGCCGAAACAGAGACTCGGAGAAGAAGCTTCCCTGTTCGATCGATCGATCGATCTACGACCAAGGGTCGATAGATCAAACCTTCAAGATTTTTGACAGTTTCGACTTGTGTTGTTTAAATGGGATAAATTCCTATCTTATTTAATTGAGTAAATAAATATCCACTTAGGGGAAATCAATACCTAGCCATTTAAGGGAATTTATTTGGACTAGGAGGGTGCAAAATTGTGTGGCACTTAATATGTAGTTTTGAGGAAAATAAATTATGGAGTTAAATATTTGGGGTTCCTAAATGTAGTGTGAGGACCTCTAAATTATTGTTTGAGTGAGGTGTATACCTTGGGTTAGTGGAAAGTAAAATCCAAGGGTTTACTAATTTAGGGGTATGTGGAACGAGTAACACTCGGGATAGTATTTCGGCGGACGATTTCATATATATAATGATGCGTGTAGAAAACGTAATTATGTGCCGATTATGATTGAGTAAATCCTATGAGGCGACTAGGATGGAATTTAGGATAGGGTCTAGAGATGTTTGAGTGGCTATCCGGTGTCGGTTGACGACTATTGTCATAGGTAATGCGATACCTATGGGAATAAAATAAGTTGAGAGTATACTTATTTAATTATTATGAATTGGTATATTCGGGAGTATACATAAATCCTTAAAAGTGATTAAGGTTCTGGTTATATATTAAGTAAGAGAATACTTATAAGTATAGTATTGTAAGTGTGTGAATACTTAGATACTATTACAAATGGGAACATTCGGGGATATTGGCTATCGCTATGAGAGTTTGGCAATTATAGCCATATGTATTGAGAAGTGATATAGATCATATATATACGACGTTGTTACAGTATATATAATATGATACGGAAATACATACATATATATATATATATATATATATATATATGTATATATGTGTGTGTGTGTGTGTGTGTGGTATATTTGTATCTTAGAGGCTGGTTCCACAGGCTTCCCTGGGCATAGGGTTGGACAGCCAGATTATATATTTTCTCTAGTGCAATCCAGGGAGGTTGTGCGATGTGGGTGAATCCCCTGGCTTGAGGAGCAGGGAAAGTATATTCTCAGGTCATATCGTCCCGTGTACGAGTGCGATGTGTGTATTCGACTTGCAGTAGGGAACATAACCACCTCCACCGTTGTATATTTTTACCATGACCATGAGTGAGTCTGGCTTGGTACCGTGGTTGAGTGAGTAAACCCGAATTTGGATTGGAACTATGAGACTGAATCCTCGAGTTATAGATTGGTGGGATGGTTATTATGCTTATGATTGTAATAGGTATAATTATATTTGTTGAGAATCGTAGATTGCTTATATATGAAGATGAAATATCCTATAAAGTAGTCATATATAAGATGAAAAGAATGATAAGAGTTATTCCCCTTCTGGTAGATTTATATCCGGATTTATATGAATATGAATCATAGGTTCTAGTGAGAACTATATATATATATATATATATATATATATATATATATATATGAGTTTATATATATATGTTTTGTGCTGAGGGCCTAATGAATCTCGACGATCAAGATGGCCAGGTAGTAGTGTATCGAGGGGTTCCTTATTTGGATTTCGCTTCGCGAGACACCCCATACACGAAACGTAGCGCAACGTTGGGAGTGGGGAGAAGTTTAGTCCTTAGTACTTGGGTTTATGATGACTTTTAGAAGATGGGTGAAACGGATTAGTTAGGCAGGGTAGCTTAACTAGGTTGTTTAAAAGGTATGCGAGAGGTGTGCACTATTAGAAAAGGGGTGAGGGGTATCTCATGAGAGTGCGATACCAATTTAAATATGAGAGATTTTCATATTTTAAAATATGGCATTTATGCACTTGCTAAAATATTTTAAAACTTGGGCTCTGACCCGTTTCCCTATTCTCCCCTCTCTTGCTATATATGTATATATTAGGTGTCCAAACACAGGGATGCCTGGATGATGATTCTTTCGAGTCAGACATTTGCTGCAGTAGCTATGGATGCATGCAGGTTTATTTTAGGCGCTTCTATTCTTGTGATCTAGATAGGAAGCACTGTGGTAACATTTGGGCCGATAGCCCAATTGTATTCATTTATTCTTTTATCGCATTTTGATTTACGGCTATTCGATTTGGTTGTATTATGTTAAACCGAGTGTTCGGTTAATTTATTTCATTTAAGTTTTGTATCTATAAACTGTGTGGATGTTTTATTTGAATGGTTTGGTTAAAAAGATTAGTTAATATAAAATTTTGGCGCCAGCCTAATAGGCTATTAGTAATTAAATTGGTTTTCCACAATGATGCTGAGAATGAACCATATGAGACTTATGTTTTAATTTTCTATACGATTGATCAATCGGTATTTTATTAGGCGAGGTGTCACAGACCAGACTGAGCTTATAAAAACTGAACCGACCAAGGTTGGTTAATCGACATAATCAGTCCGATCTCGATCCATTTTTTGGAGGATCGAACAAGTTGGTCCGATCCAAAAAAAACTTCAAAACCAGACCGGATCGGAACGCGAACACCCCCTAATTCCACATTCAAGATCAACCCATGATCCAAGTAACGTTGGGTAGAACAAAATGATTTTGTAATTTATTCGTAAAATTGAGGGGTTTGTCTCCCAATTGTTTATTAATTATTTGGTAAATTTTTGACTTTAGTTGTCAATTTATCAGAGTTCAGTATTCAAAATACCGTTGGAAGGAAACGACACTATATGAGTTAGTTGGGTTATATATGAGACGTCTCTATTTAGATAAATGAAGGCTTAAGTGGAACGACGCCGTATTAAAATCACGAGCGAAATCTCATTGAAGAGACATTGTTACAACTGTATTCAACTAGTTTGTAAGGTAGTTTTAACCACCACTTCTGTTAGTTAGTTAGCTGATCAATGAGCTATAATTGTAACTAATTCTTGATTTCTTTTGCCTATATAAAGGCTTTGCAATCAATTGTAAAGCATGTGAAATATTATCAATACAAAAGATTTATTAATTTGCTCGTTTATGTGTCAAACCTGCCCCAATTAAACCCTAATTGGTGACATTTGGTATTAGAGAAGCCACGATCTTGGATACCATTGCTTCAATGGTGGATGAAACAAGATATGAGCTGAACATGGAGAACCATTCAAATAACAAGGGTTAGAAATTGCAGAACTAAAAGGTGTTACTAATTAGATCAACAAAAATGTGAAGTGATTGTAATTGAATCTGAAAACTTTTCAAGAATTTTTTCGTCAAGTTATCACCAATAAACCAATGGAAAATAGAAGGGTAAATGATGTGGAAGGTCCTGAATCCCACAAATTCGATGGATATGTCCAAAAAGAAGATAGAGGGAGAAATATAAATGGCAATTGGGGACTCCTACTTATGAATTCTACAAATGTCGAATGGATTAAGGTGGATTTCTCAAAATTTGATGGGGCAAACCCTAGGGGCTGGATCAGGAAGAGCATAGTTTTTTTTTAATTCATAAGATGTCTAACACAAATAAGATAGCTCACTCATCTATGTATCTTGGAGGTCAATATCACATTTGGTGGACTTAAGCTTAAAGTTCATTACTTTAGGCCATGAATTCAATAAACTCCAACAAGTAGGATCAATTTCTTCATATCATGGGAAGTTCACGAGTTAAAGGTATGGATAGTAGCAACTCATAGCGGTTTAGATGAAACTTACTTTGTTTCCAGCTTTATGAATGGTTTAAAGCAAAACATAAATGAAGTTATCAAATATTCTGTCCCATTAGTATCACAGAGACCATTAATTTGGCTAAGATGAAAGAGGGAATTATAAAGGATTCTAGTAAGAAAGGGAAGTCAAATTTAAAGTCCTACAACAGTTGGGGAAACAACCAAAGCACTACACTAGTAGTGAAAGGAGTAACTAACACTGGAGAGATCATGAAAACCAAACCACAGTCATTACTCATGAAGAAAATTTCATACTCTCAGATGAAAGAAGGGAGAGAAAAAGGATTGTGCTATTATTATGATGAAAAATTTGAACCAAGCCATGTTTGCAAATCCAAACAGTTTTTCATCATTAAAGAAGAAGAGGAAATCACAAATCTAAATGAGCCAAAAGATGAGGAGGAAATTGAGATGAAGATCAAGTGGAGCATGTAGAGATTTCATTCATGCACTCACTAGGAATGTTTCACCTAATAGAAACCATTAATCATCTCGATTGATTCTGGCAGTACTCATAACTTCATATATCCTTGCACTACCAAGGCAAGTGGAAATCTCATTGAACATACTAAAAATTTGGTAGTAATAATATCAAATGGTAGAAATTGATAGGTAATTCTAAATGTTCGAAATTCACTTGGGCAATGAAAGACCAAAATTACACAACATACTTTAGAATTATTACCTTGGGAGGGTGTTATATTGTATTAGGGGTAAATTGGTTGATCCAATTTGACACTGTGTTATTTGGATTTAAGAAGTTGAGGTTATATTTCAAGAAAGATGGAAAGAAGGTAGTTCTAAAGGGAACTTCAGAAGAATGGAGACTCCACTCAATCATAGGCCACTCATTCAAGAAGCTTCTAAAAAATTCTTTATTGGGATTCATTGGTCAGTTTTTTGGTATTTCCACTCAAGACGAAAGTGAGGTACAATAAACTCATTCATTAATTTCTAATATGTTACTAGACTATATGTGCTAAACCATAAACACTACCCCCACCCAGATCTCAAGACCATCACATACCTTTTAAAGCTAGAGCCATTCCCACAAATCAAAGACCCTATAGAGTTCATTTCTATAAAAGTGAAGTAGAAAAAATGGCACAATAAATGATGAGTTATGGGATTATCCAACCAAGCCACAATCCTTTTGCTTACCCAATACTCTTGGTAAAAAAAGAAATATGGATCTTGGAGGTTTTGTGTAGACTATAGGAGGTTAAATGATGCAACTATTAAAGATAAATTCCTAATCCAACAATTGAGGAATTACTTAATGAAATTTTCTGGGGCAACTTCTTTTTCTAAATTGGATCTCAGATCTGGCTATCACCAGATCAGAGTGAGTGAAGAGGATATCCCCAAAACGGGATTCATAATTCACCATGTGCACTTTGAGTTTAGGGTCGTGCCCTTGGGGCTTACAATTTCCCCTACAATTTTTTAAAGTCTAATAAATGATTTATTCAAAAAATTTATGAGAAGGTTTGTTCTTGTCTATGTAAAATAATTTTGTTAGGGAGAATTATATTACAATTTTAAGGAGAAATCATGTTAGGACAACTATCTTGATATATGTAGAAGATTAACTACAAAATTAATGCCCAGTAGAGATTGAAATTTGGAACAATTATGATGATAATGAATATGATGATAAAAATAAGGTTCTTGATGAATTAGATTGAATTAATCTCTTTAATTGATGACCCTTGATGAATTTGTATTTGTTTTACATTGAAAATCACGTACTTAGGTTAGTACAACTTTTGGTTTGATTATTTGGGAGTTTGGGATGAATTAATGGAGGATTTGAGGATGGAAATTGATGAAACCCGTAGGTTAAAATTTTGCAGAAACTCACCAATAACTTATCGATCAATCGATCGACCTTGAATGTTGATCGATCGACTATCGATCGACCCTTTTCTTTGATCGATTGACTCATCCTAGAAATTGAATCTTCTTTCCTTTCTAAATGTTAGACATAATTTAAATATCATAGTGGGACTTGAGAAGGACCAATAGGGTTGTGGGCAAGGTTCGGGTAGTACGATTTCATATGGAATTGAACTGTGGGATTATGAGGGTATAAAATGGGTTATGATTGCGTGTGTGATAAATTGGGGATTGTGCAAGCCGATGACGACTTAGACCAGTAGGGTAGAGAGGGTACACCTACTAATTTCAAATTTATTAAAATGATACACTTCGAGGATGGAGAAGTACCAAAGAACTTGCGGTAATTGAGAAAATAAAAGAGTGAATTAATTACGTAGGATTCAGGCGCTACTTGCCAAGTATAGTTAGAGCATGTTATAGGTCGTGGGTGTACCTATCCGAATAATGTAAATATAAATATATATATATATATATATATATATATATATATATATATATATATATATATATATATATATTGTGTGAACATCTGTGTTTAATCATACCTGCGCTACTTGCTATCACGGAGGTTTCCACGTTGGGACAGTCTTATCTCGATGTGACCTTTATGGGGGATATTAACTTGTACCCTAGAACATAGGATCATTGGTACATGCTATATAAGAATGATAGTTAGACGGTCTTAAGAGACGTGAGGGTATGTGCTGACCTCTTAGTGACTGGGAACAATGATTCGCCTCCAATATTTGTGTTTTGTATTAATATAGTTCGAGAGTGATTTCTAACTAGTATTTCCCTTTTGTACGAGAGATACTAGGACTTGATAGTAGAGTATGCCAGCACCATAGATTTATGTGGAGTTCCCTATTAGTATATATATTAAGAGTGATAAATATATGTACATGCGATTCATATACCGTGCTTGTAAGTAGATAAAATTGAGTAATTAATATTAAATAAATTAAGTGGCTGAGAACTTAAGGCTGTATTGAGATGTACATAGCTGGCTTGGTAAATTCATAAGAAGAGGTTATCATATATAAACTATATTCATGCGATCACGTGAATTAGGATTGGTAAGGGGAGATTGGGTTAGACTAGTTAACTGGGTTAACTTCATCTAGAGTAATTCAGTAGTACGTTAGGCGTGCACATTAGTTGAGAAGTGATAATTCTCAAGTGAGTGTCGAGGCACTAACACGTATGTAATATCAACTGGTAAACCTTTTATATACTTGCTAAACTATTTTAAAGCTATTTTACACTCGGGCTCTGACCCGTTTCCTGTCATCTCTTCTTTCTCTTGTATATATATATATGTATTACAGGTGCTCAGCCACAGGGGCGTCAGATTTAGATATTTGGACTGTTGACGTACTGCAGCTAGTGTGGGAGTTGCAGGTCTTTGCATTTAGACGACTTCATCCTTATCATCTTAGCTCATCACTTAGTCATTTTAGATGGGGCATGTGTCACCCATTTTCAGGTTGTATTTAGTTCAGAGAGAGACTTGTACTCTTTAATATTTCAGTATTCTGTTTTAATTGGGATTGTTTTAATTATTTCAATGTCCTACGATTTGGGATATTTTTATTTGGATTGATTAATATAGTCTGTTTATTCCACTTGGATGGTTTGGTATTTAATATCATTATCCGTGTTCATGAAAATGGTTTCGTATATTAAATCATAAGTATGTTGGTCATATTATTTCTGCAAATGGGGATTAAGGATATGCTAAATGGGCCAGTTCCAAACTCTGTCAAAGTAGTTAGAGGATTCTTAGTCCCCACTGGCTTTTATAAAAGGTTTATCAAAGGATTTGTTATGATTACAAGACCACTAACTGACCTATTAAAAAGGACCAGTTTAAGTTAGATAAGACCACTCTTGCTGCATTTTCAGAAATTAAAACAAGAATGACCACTGCACCTCTAGTGGCTCTTCCCAATTTTGAACTCCCAGTCTCTATGGAGACTGATGCCCGTCTAGAGGGATTGGATCCATTCCGAGTCAACAAGGCAAGCCTATTGCTTTTCTTAGAAAGGCATTGGGACTAAAGAACCCTGGCCTATAAATTTATGAAAAGGAGATGATGAAACTCATTATCTAAGTAGAAAAATGGAATAATTACTTAATGGGGAACCACTTTAAAATTCTTACAGATCACTAAAGCCTTAGGTATTTTAAGGAACAAATAATCACAACCTCTCTGCAACAGAAGTGGTTAACCAAAATTCTTGTTTTAGACTAGACAACACCGCAATAGATGCACTATCAAGAAGAGATTATGAGTTGTCTTCATCAATATTTTAAAAGGCGAACTGAGGCGTGTCTTGAGGCGAGGTGAGGGAAGAAATCCTTGAGGCTTATGCCTCTTGGTGTTTGACTGCGGCTCACAGCTCATTCGTTCGAGGCTCACGCACTGAGGTTATCCACCTTGAGGCGGTTGAGGCTTAAGCCTCATTTTTTACTGGTCATATTGGGTCAAAGTTGGTCAAATGTCTTAAGAAAAAAAAAGTCACGTGAGTATCTTATTTTATGTGTGTCGACCTTTCATTTGATGCCCTAATAGCCGACCATTTCCTTTGCTGTCTTCAACCGAAGATTTAATTTCTTTATACTTTATCCTTTTCAACCTCAATCAGCAGGTTATTTCTAATCCTTTATCCTTTAAATCATTCAAAACTTCTTCCACACCTCTTTATTTTATTTTTTCTGTGTTTATCTTATTTTATATGTGTCGATTTATATTTTTTTGTTCTTTTGCTCTCTCTCTCTATATATACTATGATTTTTTTTTTGCTATACACATTCAAATCTTATATTGTGACTTTTTTGCCAACATAAATTTGTAGCATTGTAGTGAGTTGTCTTTATGTCAAATAGGAAGGATCTGGCTTGGAAATACACGAAGGAGGTGGAAATGCTGGATAAGGGTTACAAATATATTGAATGTGAATTTTGAGGAAAAATTATTAAAGGTGGGGTTAAGAGAATGAAGGACTATCTTGAGGGTACTAAACATAATGTGGCGAAATGTGAGAAGGTACCTTCCGAGGTTAGCCAAGAGATGAAATATTATTTAGTGAGAGGTGTTGATGATAGGCAGACAAAAAGAAGACAAAATGAGGAAATGATTAATAATTCCTCTTATTATAATCAAGCGTTTGTAGGGTCAAACAAGGATAGTGGTTCTACGAGGGGAGTTCGAGGACCAATGGACCATTTTGTTATCAATGTTAATGATAGTGAAGAAACTACCACAAAAAAGGGACATGAAAAAGATCTTCACAATCAAATGTTTAGATGTTGGTAGATTCTTTTTTGAAAATGGTATTCCTTTTAATGTAGTAAACAGTTCTTCTTTTATGAACATGTGTCGGGAAATTGGAAAATATGGTATGGTTTCAAGCCTCCTACACTATATGAACTTATACGTGGATTTTGAATAAGGAAGAGGAGACTGCAAATGAAATTGTTAATGAGGTGAAAAAGACATGGGCACACACTGGGGTTTCCATCTTATCCGATTGGTGGAAAGATCTTCGAGGGAGAAGTTTGATAAATTTTCTTGTCAACGACCATATGGTACCATTTTCTAAAAATATGTTTATGAATCGGATGCCATCAAAGATGCTAATTTATTATTTAAGCTGCTTGATGATGTTGTGGAAGAAGTTGGGGAGGATATTTTTATCCAAATTGTGACAAACAATGCGTCGAACTATAAGGCAACGGGAAGTAATTTAATGGAGAAGAGAAAACGCCTTTGGTAGATGTCGTGTGCCACACATTGCATTGGTTTAATGTTAGAGAAGCATGAAAATTTTCCTCGGCACAAGAATGAGTTGATTAAAGCAAAAAAGGTAGTACATTAGTATATTTTTTGTATTAATTTCTTAATAAATTTGCCATAATTTCATTTCTAATTTAATTATTACAAACCTTTATATGATTTTAGGTGAGCAATTTTATTTATAATCATGGATGGGTGTTGGCATTGATGAGATAATACACTAACAAGGATCTTGTTTGTCCCGTCGCAATTAAATTTGCCACAGCCTATTTGACATTAAAAAGTATGTAACTGGAGTACGTTTAATCAGGTAATTATTATTTATAAATTAATTCTCGCTCTCTGAATATAGTTGTAAATTGATGACTAATTTTTTGTCTATTTACAAAATTTTATAATAGATACACACGAAGAAGAGAAATTGTTTAGCGACATCGAAGCTCAACACGCTCGTTTTCATCATGTGTAATAAAAAATTAAAAGCTAGGCATTTGATGAAAAAGGCACTTAAGGAAAACTAGGATCTGTTGGTCATGGACATTGTGCCTTTTAATGATGAGTGGGTAATTGAGCAAGCCAATGGATGCCAAAGCGATGAAATGGGATTGACTATTGAGGGAGGTGCGAGTACACAAGTGCAACAAAGGAAATGAGAAGGTCGAAAAGTTCAAAAACTACAAGAAAAATTCAAAAACAATATTTATACTTGTATTATTTATTTTATTAATTTTAAACAAACAACAAAACTCATTTCCAATACTTTCATCTCATTATTTATTAGATAAAGAAAAAGATTGCAACTAGTGGACGAAAAAGAGGAGTGGGAAGATCTCAATTCAGACGAGGAGGATGGTAGAATTCCAGAGATGATCCTTTAAGCGATGATGATGGGGATGGGGGTGGAGATGAAGGATCCATTTTTCCGGCCATTAGATACCGATGATCCACTACTTAATATATCGTGATGATTTGATGATTCATTATTGGATACATTATTTTTGTTTATGGTTTGGTGATGGTGATGATGACTATCTTGTCTTTGCAGATTATGGTTTTAATTATGGATTTATTTTGTCTTGACGGTTGAATATGTATTATGATGATGACAGGATGGTGTTATTATTTATATTGTGTTGTGAGATTAACTTTACACCGTTTGTTTTCATGATAGACGTGATATATATTTTGTTCCTCATTTAATTATTATTTTTTATTTCATTTTTAGTGATTTTTTTTTGGAAAAAAGTTGAGGCTTGCGCCTCGGTCCGCCTCTTGACTTATGCCTCTCCTCACAGAGACAAAATGTCTCAACTACACCTCGCGCCTTTTAAAACATTGATCTTTATTATAGGTTTTGTCAGGTGGGCAACCTATGTGGATGCATGGGGTGGAAAATAGATACAAGGGTGATGTTTGCTGAAAAACTAATTCCTAAATTGATGATCGACCCCAATTCCTCCACTGAATTTTCACTATATCAAGAGTCATATGGAGAGGCAACAAACTGTATATAGGCTCAATCGAGGAACTTAGAGATAAAATCATGTCAAAAGTGCATTAATCACCAGTTGGAGGTCACTCGGGCTTGGAATCCACTTATAAGAAAGAACATCAATATTTTTTCAGGCCAGAAATGCAGAGCAATATTAAAACCTATATCACTAGCTGTGATGTTTGTCAGGCATACAAAATTGAGCATGTTCATCCTCTAGACCTGCTCCATCCATTACCCATTCCATACCATCCTTGGATACATGTCTCAATAGACTTCATTGAAGGTCTCCCAAAATCCGAGCACAAAGATTTGATTATGGTAGTGGTAGACGGATTCTCAAAATACAGTCACTTCATGAGCTTCAAACATCCTTACGCAACTAGTGAAATTGTTAGATTTTTCTTGGACCATATCTACAAGCTACATGGTGTATCTGAGTCTATATTCTCTAATAGAGAAAATACTTTTACGAGAAACTTTTGGTCAAAATTGTTCAAGATGTCAGGGACAGAACTATACATGAGAATTGCCTATAACCCTTAACCAGATAGGCCAATTGAAAGGTTTAATCAATGCTTAGAAACTTTTTTGAGGTGCATATCCAGTCAAAGGCGTACCAAATGGGATAAATGGTTCAGTTTGAATAATGGTGGTACAACACCACTTTTAATTCTAGTTTGAAAATAACTATTTTCAAGATTTTTATGGCTTCCCACCAACTCAGTGGGAAATTCCTACTAATTTTGACACAACTCTAGTAGCAGTAGAAAACTTAATGAAGGAGACGATGTTGATGACTTAGCTGCTTATAGAGAATTTAGGCCAAGCACAAGAGAGAACAATGCATTATGCAGATATAAAAACAGATCAGAAAGGCAAGGTGATTTAGTCTATCCTTGGTTGTAGCTTTATAGGAAAATTTCTATTGCTTGTAGACGTAACACGAATTTGAAAGCTAGATAGTATGTGCCCTTTGTGATTATAGAAAGCATTGGTGAATTGGCCTATAGGTTACAATTCAACGTAATGCTTTTTTTTATGTCTCGTGCTCAAGAAGAAACTAGGTCACAGTGCTAATCCTTCTCCTCACTTACCTTTGGTTGGATCAGATGGCCAATTGCAGGTGGAACTAGGCGCTATCAAGGATTAGATCTTGTCACAGTTCATTATTTTTTTTTGGTAAACCAGGGTATCCACTAGCGACTTAGTGACTAATCCCTTTTCTGATTGTAGGCACCTCGATGGGTGGGACAGCTGGCCCAGGGATTTAAGGCTGCTCCATGCCCAAGGCAGGAATCGAACCCCCGACGCTTGGTTAAGGGAGGAAGAGCCCCTTCCGCTCTACCACACCCCCTGGTTTTCACAGTTCAGTATTCAAAATACCAAAGGAAACGACATGGTACGAGTTAGTTAGGTTATATACGAGACGTCACCATTTTGATAAATATAGTCTGTAAGTGAAACGACACTGTATTAAAAGAATGTGTGGACTCTCAATGAAGCGACGTCATTACGGTTGTATTCAAATAATTTATTAGTCCTATTTATAATGATTTATTTGTCACCACTCTCGTATTTTTATTTTTTTTAGTTGTTGGTCCTATATGGGACAAGTGTAATTGTCTACAAAAAGAAGGATGAGTAGTTACAGGGAAGTTATAGGCGGTTTTTGGTGGTTATGGGAGTTTTTACAATTTTAAAAACACATGGGAGTGAAGCCTAAGTACATCTTTGTAGATGGGACTAAAGCCAAAAAACCTATTAGATCGATGAGTTATAATTGTAACGGATTCTTGATTTCTTTTGCCTATATAAAGGCTTGTGTAATTAATTGCAAAGCATGTAAAATATTATCAATACAGAACATCTCTCAATTTGCTCAATTATGTGTCAAATTTGTGCCTCGATTGGTGACATAATTGCCTATATAAGGTCTTTCCTGCTCTCTTTTCAAAGTATATGAACGAATAACCGACTAACTACATGAATTATTTGAGATTTGATTCTTATTGGTAATTCTCTTGTTTATTCTGTTGCGTATTTACATTAAGGGTCCGTTTGGTTCGTGGTAAGATATATTTTACTGCGTTAAAAAATAATTCACCTAGGAAAAATATGTATTTGATTGGACATTTAACATGGTGAAATAAAATGAATATGGTGAAAAGTGAGATGAAACTTTAACCATTTTAAACCATGAGTAAAGTGAATAATTTAACAGGTGAAAACAACGAAATTCATTTTATTACCAGATTAACCTTTTTTATTTTCACTTATAACTATCATTAGTTTAAAAAAAACATAATATTATGAAAAAAATAAAAACATAATATTTTGAAAATAAAAATCCCAATGTTTAAAATTAAAACTTTAATATTCTGAAAATATAAAAACTATAAATGTTATTTTTTTCATTTAAAAAACATTATGTTATTTATAAAAAAAACTTATTATTTTTTTTATTTAAGACGTTGATAAAAAACTGTTTCGTTATTTATTTAAAAAAAATGGACATTCTTTTTACCATTTCTAGTTAAAAATTGTTTGTTTTATTTTTTTAAAAAACTATTTCGTTATATATTTTTTCAGTTAAAACCTTTTTCTTTTACTCTTTTAAAAATAATCTTTTTAGTATCTAAAAAAATGGTCCGCGTCAGCGGTATGTATAGGTAGTTCGACCACCTATACATACCATTGTCGCGGACCAACATATTAGAAAAAATGTTCCGCGGCAGCGGTATGTATAGGTGGTCGGACCGCCTATACATACCGCTGCCGCGGACAATATTTTTTTAAAAAGATTATTTTTAAAACAGTACAAAAAAATAATTTTTAACCAAAAATAAAATTTGTAAAAAAAAAACGCCTTTTAAAAAAACAGTTTCTTAAGAAAAACAGATTTTTCGTTTTATATGCAGTTTTTTAATTAAAAAAAATACCTTTTACGTAAAATATGATCTTTTAGTGTTTAAATATTGAAAAAGGTGTGGGGGAAGACATAAAGGGTGTAGGAATAGCTATTCCATTATTTATTTATTTTTTAACTATTTTTTCAATTTAATTTTTTTAATTTTTAATTTTTAATTTTTTAATTTTTTAATTTTTTAATTTTTTAATTTTTTAATTTTTTAATTTTTTAATTTTTTAATTTTTTAATTTTTTAATTTTTTAATTTTTTAATTTTTTAATTTTTAATTTTTAATTTTTAATTTTTAATTTTTAATTTTTAATTTTTAATTTTTAATTTTTAATTTTTAATTTTTAATTTTTAATTTTTAATTTTTAATTTTTTTAAAATAAAAAAATTAAATTGAAAAAAATATTTTTTAAAAAGATGAATATTTAATAATGGTGTTAATTGAGAGGAAGAAATGAATGTGTGATAATTGTAAGTGAAAATAAGAAAGGTTAGTATGGTAATAAAATAAATTTCGTGGGTTTCACCTGTTAAATTATTCACTTTACCCATGGTTTAAAATGGTTAAAGTTTCACCTCACTTTTAACCATATTCATTTTATTTCACCATGTTAAATGCCCAATCAAACACATATTTTCCCTAAGTGAATTATTTTTTAACACGGTAAAATATATTTCATCACGAACCAAACGGACCCTTAATAGTTGAAACTCAAACCGATAGTTTTGATTCGCACGGGTCATGCATAGCCCTATAAAAAGCTCAAGAGTTGTTTGTTGGTTGATGAATGACTCGCTGAAACAACCCATTTAAACCCAAACTTACGATTACTAACATCTCAATCGCAACCATGTTGATTAGGGTTATTATGGACTTGACCCCCATCTATTTTTCGTTATTGATTAAAACTCATATAATATTTAGTTTTTGGGATTTGGATTTCATTTTGATGGATTCCTTTAGATGATTTTTAAGTAAATCATTTCACCTATAAAATTACCAATATATCGCTATTTTATTACTCAATAATCGCATTTAACCATTAAACCCATAAATATATTGTCTTCTTTAAAAACCCTTCATTTTTTATTATATTAAACTTTATAATAGCTTATTATATATATATATAAATGGGTTTGGCCCCATTAATTTTTGCATATTGAGTCTAACCCATGCAATTTTTAGTTCCTCGACTTTGGTCCCCATTTTAACGAAATCCGTCATTAACCGTTTATAACTTACTTTTTTACCATACTATTCCCCAAATACTCTTTTAATTATATAGAGTTTAGCCCCAATATTCTTCATTCAATGTAAAAATAGTGTAAATTATTCAAAAATCCAAATATTGATTACACCCCCCCACACACAGGATCTAAAGGGGTCCTTAAAGAGTGAACCAAAAAATGGACTAATTATTTCAAATACTAAAGAAATATATTTTCCATCCAAACTTGGTGGACATGATTTTCACAATAAGGATATCATCTATAAATTATTTCATTAAAAAATTCATTCGAAAAGTGGGTGGAATGTAAAATTCATAAATATGTGCATTTTGAGGTGTTAAAATCTTTAATGATCATCTTACCTAATTCTCGGATTAATTTTTTGATAACTTTATTTTCAGATGATCTACTTATTGTGAAGATAGTATCCACCAAGTTTTGTTGGAAAATTCATTGTTTAGTATTTTAAATAATTGGTTTGTTTTTAGTCCTTTCTTTAGGGTCCTTAAGTTGGTCAATATGGAGCAGTCCTTAAGTTGGTGTTATATACATATTTATAAGAGTATATATCAAAGTAGATTTATCGATTTTATCATCACACATAGAAAATAATATACTAGGTATACATATATTTATATTTCTGAGGTATATATGAACATAAATGCCTATATTTTCACCAATGTGTATATATATATATATATATATATATATATATATATATATATATATATATATGACACACACACTATATATTTATTAAAATAAATAAACACACACACACACACACATATGACACACACACACACTATATATTTATTAAAATAAATAAACACACACACACACACACACACACATATATATATATATATATATATATATATATATAAGATGGAGGACATACCTAGGCACCCAAATATAACTTTTTTGTTATTATTAAAATGATTGTGAAATAAGTGTGACAACCCTCAATTTTCACGTAAAGGCTGGTCAGATACAATACACCGAAGATAGGGCTTATCTAACAATTTATATCGTTCTTAGCATCAAATCATAGAATACAAGTTTTTAAATTAAAACATCCATGTATACAATAAGGAAATGAAATAATAAACTGACTAAATATAGAAGTCCCAACTCTCACTAACACACAATATATGTATAATATGACTAGATATAAACCAACTGAATAAAACTAAATCTCTGGCTTATATCCATACAATCACTAAAATGTAAATGACTGAAATGGGAAAAGAGTAGTAACCTAAGCTAGAATCAAATTTGATCCTCCATCAGCCTTGTTAATCCTGTCTATGAAAACCTGAAAAATAATTTGATAATTTGGGTCAGAGCCCTGAAGTTGCAAGAATTAACTTCAAAGACCAATAGATAATAATGCCGTTAATTTGAAATACATACCGCTCATCGGTTCTCACATGCAATAATTATCCCAGCCCTCTTCTAAGTGCAATACCATACGCATTCCCAACCCACGCCATAACATGATAAATGGTCTCTTCCCAACCATACTAACTAAGAATAACTAACCATCGTATAATCTAAAAGTCACTACCTACACACATCGGATCTCAGTGACAAGGACTAACCCCCATGATACTAGCCTCACGAAAATAAAATCACATCACATAATGTATTTTATGCAGTATTGAGTCCATTAACAACCGTCTACTTCATTAGACTACATAATTTCTCTACGTGATACCTATATATATACACACACATATATAACACTCGAAGTTAACTCGAGAAAAATTTGAAAATTTGATTTGTACGGTCTTTGAAAGATGTTGTTTTTACATTCGAATTGGATGAAAATCATCATATGTGTTCGACAAAGAAAAATAAGAGTCCCCGCCCGGAAGGAAAAAATTGAGAACCGTATTCCGATCCAAAGATTAAAAAGTTTGAGTGTTTGGTTCCAATACTATTAGGCCAATTAAAGAGAGTTTTACTCCAAGACAAACACCTCACCTCATGTTTTATAAAAAGGACCATTGGGCTCACAATTTCACACATAATTTCGAAGAGCTGTAGGCTTGAACCATTAATGAAAATTCTTATTCATTCTTGCAATTATATTATGTCTTTGATCATGTTATCGTAAATTATCTACGAGGACTAGGTAAAATTTATCATACTTGATTAGTATTATGTAGTTAGTTTAATTACGTCTTCATTCCTCGACATATTTTAAATACTTTAAAAATTCGGTTTTCATTTAAAACGACACGAGAGTGTGTTTTAAACCTTCGAAAGTAATTGCTAATTCATATTTTAAGAATTAAAGTGTGTAATTTTTTATGGGTTATGCTTATATTAAATTATTTGACATCTCATGCTTAAATATAATGATAAGACTATGGATTTAATCTGTCTAAATTAGAGACGTTAAACTTTTTGTGAACTTTAATGTTTTATTTTTTGAATTGAACGCGGAGAGAGTCGGTTGAATTTGAGTATTAAAATTGGGAATGACAAACTTAGATTAATGCGTAATATTAATTTAAATTGATAAATGGATCCGAAATCCTAGTTTCTCCCATAATTAGTTCATATTCTTGGTTGCTTCTATTAATTTCTTTTATTTTAGTTTTCTATTATAATTATCATCTTTACACCATACCGTCTAGTTGGATAGTTGATACTTTTGAAAATTAACCAAATCTCTGTGGGTTCGAGCTGTATTTCATAAGCTATAATATAATAGCCCGTACATTTGCGGTAATTTTTAATTTGACAACAGACATCTACCCTCGGTGTCAACCTTGTGTTTCGATAGAGAAGTTCAAAGGATTCCCTCACCTAACGGACTTAAACAAAACACATATAAATGGGGAAATCACTATGCAATTACACTCACTACCTAATGCCCATACCCCAACTATGTAGATGGATCCGATCATCCTACTTCTCTCATCATGAAGCGATGATTCTGAACATGTGATCTAAAATAACGACCTCCACTTCATCCTAACACATCTCAGCTGGCCAGTGTTACACGATCCTGATGTCGAACGCAACCCCCAACTGATAGATTCTCCACGAATATGAGTATGTCCACGCAAATATAAAGTAAATATATATATAAAACACAATACATATGTAATTACCCCATAAGCTATTGTACCTGATAGAAAGAACTTTTGCGTGTATGTTTCGTCGTTGTTTGAAAACCTCATCTAATTAAAATCCTCAATTACCTACAAAATATAACAATCTCAAGTGTAGAGGTAAGAAAGGGTATCAATCCACTTCTAAGAGGGTAAGCTAGATACAAATTCAATTGTAATTCATTTTTTATTTTATTTTCGTGCTTTCTCACTTTTCTACTTTTTTTAGCTTTTTCAAATATTAAAACAATTGGGTGAGGTGATGATTTAAACTAAACTAAACTAAATGTGATATGATAACAACTAACTAGAAAGTTACTAAAATGAAAAATAAAGTCAAAACTAAAATAAGAGATAAAGTGAGGTAAATAATTGTGAGAACAATCAAGGAATGGGGTTACAACACAAATTTTAGCTATTCTAACTAATTAATTTAATTAATTGAATTCTCCCAAATTAATATCGAAATTACAAATCAACTCTCTTTGCAAATGTAATTTTAATAGTAACCTTTTAGAAAATTAAATTTAACACCCCACAACTCTAGAAAATAGATCTACACTCCTTTTAACTAATCACCCGCTAGGATCGATTAATTAAAATTTATATAAATCTTAGAAAATAAATTTAGAGTTGAAATTCAAGTTATAATTTTCTCTCGAAAATCATTTATCCTCTCTCGAGGCGTAAATTTAAGGGTGAGGGATCAAAAATAACATTCAAATGGAATTTTCAAGTAATCAAACTAATTAAACTAAAATAACATCAAATAAGGTGATTTAGCCTAACATGGTATTAAACATGATGAACAAATAATCAAAGGCATATACAATGAAAAAGTAGAGAACAAATCTTCAACAAGTCTCCTTGAAATTGGCAATTTTAACTCTATCATCTTCTATACAATTCAATTACTCACAATTAAATCTCACTAAATCTCTAAAAAATAAAAACAAAAACTATTTACAAAATGGTGTTTATCTCTCTATAATTCTCTCTCTAAAAATTCCTATCTGAAAGTTTTTTTTTTCAAATGGGGTCTTCATCTTCATTTATAGTAGGCACATGGAGCATGGGGGTATTTTTGGGTAAAAGGGGCATGAGTGTGCATGGAAATGGTGAGGTGTGAGGATAATTGGAAGAGTGGATAGGAATGAACAAATCAGATTTGTTACAAGGGTATTTTTGGGTATTGGGTAAAATGGTTAGTTGGGGGTATAATGGGTAAAAGGGTTTAAATTTGGCACATGGGTTTTAATGAGTTTATTTGGCATGTTGGTTTTGTTGACTTGTGTTTTGGCAGGTAAGAGAAGTCGTAGGTGGCTTAGGGGAAGACTTGGGTAGAAGTTGAAATGGGTCACGGGTTGGTGGGAGGTCTCGGGTTGAGAGGTTGGGTTTGGAAGGGAGAGAAGCGGGGTAAGGCCCGCCAGCACTGGCGCAGGCGGCGATGTCAGATTGCCGGTGCTGGTTGGGAGTTGGTGAGTTGTCACCGGTGGAGGAAGGTAGGCGAACAGGTGGTCGGCAGGGGTTTCGCCGGAAGTGAGTTTTTTCGCCGGCGGTGGTGACTGCTGTCGCCGGAGAGTAGGGGCAGTTTGGGGGTTGAGTTGGTTGAGAGATGAGACATGGGTTTGTGGGTATGTGGATATGGTGGGTTTGGATTTGTGTTGATAATGGCGGTGAAAGATGGGTTTGTGGAGAGAGAAAGAGGTGGGAGGTAGAAGATGAAGTAGGGGGTATGTGGGATAATGTGTGTGTGTGTGTGTGTGTGTGTGTGTGTGTGGACCCAATTAAAATATTGAGAATAAAAATAACTAAAATCCTAAAAAAATAAAATTAGTAAAAACCACTGTTCTAAAAAACCCGCCTAGGCTCCTCTAGGCTTAAGGCTTGGGCGAAACGCCTCGCCTTAAGTTTTTTACGCCTTATGCTTAGTAAAGCTCTTAAGGGGCACTTTTTTCTAAAAACAACAATACTTTAGTGAAACGATATCGCCTTTTAAAGAATTTTTTAACTAACTGGACCATTATCTCATCCAAAATAATCAAATAGTATTTTAATTTTCATATATTCAGACATATTTTTATGATATGTACAATTTTAGTATTTTAATAGCCTTGTTATGGTGTAAAAATATTAAAATATATTAATAAGGCCTAAACGCCTTTTCACGCCTTTTTACGCTTAAACCCGCCTAGGCTTCTAAGGCTTGAGGCTTGACCTCCACGCCTCGATCGCGCCCCGCGTTTTTTAGAACCTTGGTAAAAACTAAAAATAAAACTTCTAATCTATAAAGTAAAACTAAAATAAAAGAAAATAACAAAAATAAAACTAAAAACTTAAGGGTCCGTTTGATAGCACAAAAATTCCAAGGCAAATTCCCAAAAGTTGAAAAATTCTGGTATTTTCCAGCTTTTAGGCTGTTTGATAGCCTTAATTTACCCTGGAATTTGTTTTCTATGTACAACACCTCTTAAGCACAATTTGCCACCCTATGGTGGAATTCAATTCTTTGGGGGGGGGGGGGGGGGGGTCAGGTTTTTGTTTGCCACCTTTGGGTGACAAATCACTTTAAACCAATTTTTTTTTATAACTCTATATATTTCATAAATATATAAATATATATTGTTAATAAATATATAAATATATATATATTTCATATATTTTAATATATATTCGTATATTTTATATATTTTAGCACATATATGTATATTGCGTATATTTCGTATATTTATATATATTTCGTACATTTATATAATTTATATAATTCATATATTTTAATATATATTTATATTTCGTAAATTTTGTATATTTCATATATTCCTTATATTTAATATATATTATTTACAAAATATATACATATATATTATGTATATGTATATACATATACAATATAATATGTCTGTATATATACATATATATAATATAATATAATATGTCTGTATATATACATATATATAATATACATATACAATATAATACGTCTGTATATATATATATATATATATATATATATATATATATATATATATATATATATATATATATATATATATATATATATATATATATATATGTATATTATAATATATACATTATAATATACAGAATAATGTATATTATATATGTGTATATATACATTATTCTGTATATATATTCATATTGTATATGTATGCATATTATATATGTGTATATATACATTATTCTGTATATATATTCATATTGTATATGTATATTATATATGTGCATATTATATATGTATATATACAGACATATTATATTGTATACGTATATTATATATATGTATATATTCATAAATACATAATATATATGTATATATTCTCTAAATAATATATATATATATACAGAATATAATACTATGTATATATTCTGTAAATAATATATATTTAGTATATTCAGTATATAATATAATATATATTCATATATATTATTATATTTAATATATGAATATATGAATATATATTATATTATTTGCGGAATATATATATTTCGTAAATTATTATTAATTTCCGGAAAAATATACAAAATATATGAATATTTCGAAAATTAATAATAATTTACGGAATGTATATCTTCCGCAAATTATATTAATTTTCGGAATATATATATTCCGCAAATAATATAATATATATTCATATATTTTGTATATATGGAATATATATATTCCGCAAATAATATAATATATATTCATATATTTTGTATATTTAATAATATATATTTATTATATATATATATATATATTCCGCAAACAAATTTTCCACTTTTATATCTATTTTCCAGCTTTTGCGTTTGATAGAAAATGTGGAAAATTGATGATTTTCCAACTTGTATCAAACAGACACAAGTTGAAAAATATTCATTTGCCTTGGAATTGTTTGCCCTGGAATCAAATGTCCTGGAATCATTTGCATTTTCCCAGTTTTCTATCAAACGGACCCTGATAAAAATATAGAAATTAAAGATCTAAAAAAAAGTAATATGTAATAAAAATAAAAATAAACTCCTAATAATTAATCCTAAGAAAATAAGATAAAATAAAACTAAAACTAAAACTAAAAACTAATAAAATAAAAATAAAAATATAATTATACTAAATATAAAAAAATAGAAAAGAAATCTTAGAAATTCTAAATAAATCTAAAATAAATCCTAAAAATAAAAATGATTCAAACTAAAAATCTAGAAAATAATAAAAAGGCACAAACTAAACACATACAGGGTTTGGGGTATGTTTAAGTTAGGCTAGGATACGGGACACGGGTATTTAGCACCATTTTAACTGCAAATTACCTCGATATATAGCTTTTGGCACCGCAAACGGACGTTTGACCTACAATATAAACATTTAAGCACATAAGACCCATATTGCCGAGAATTAGCAACTAAAGTACGTCTATTCGGGGTATAAAATGTACAGTTTTGGGTGCTTATCATACCACCCCCAAACAGAGCGTTGCTGGTCCTCGAGTAATAAGATAGAGAGAAAGAGAAAGATAAGTAACCAAAAGTGTACCACTTTCGCGGGAACTTGCGATTGCACTTAGCATGTGCAACAAGCATTTAAACCTATAGGTTGCCCTATAGGACGAGTTGTGTCTCGTGAGGGTTTGTAGGGAATATACCCACAAAATTCTTATTTGCAAAAATTTATTGAATGGCAGTCAATCTCTTATTAGACGTAGAATGATCGCACAATCCATCATAGGATAAATGATTGATTTCAGAAATACAAGCCAGAATGTGTAAAAAGGTTAAGCTAAGTAAATACGCAAGGCACATCCTTCCTAGAACTCAACGTGTGTAGTGTGAATCAGTCAAAACGGGTCGAGTATCACAAGAGTAATTCTTAGATTGCCTTTTTGGAATCAACGCTTCAACTTCAAAATTTCACGGATATATCTCTCTCAATCGAACTCTCGAGATTAGGGTTAGTGTATCGCTCTTGTATGTGAGGAGGTGAGTAAATGTAAGCAAGTTCAAACGTCTCACACACACATAAGAAAAAAATGACAGAGAGAAATAAAATTGATCTCATGAAAGAATGCTAATCACTATAGTGAGAACGTCGAGTTATTCACCACGTCGACTTTCATTTGCCTGAAACACCTAGGGTAATATGGATGTTAATGGGTGAGGGGAAATGATATGGAAAGGATATGATGTGTAGGTATGATGGAATGGATGATGGATAGGAGATGGATGGATAATGGATGAATGTATGATGGATGAGCGAGAAGAGTGTGCTATACATGAAGAACAAATGTCTTTATTTCACAACTAACTACTAACTACAAACTCTCTTTCTTTCTTTTTTTCTCTCTTTTTTTTTCTTTTTCTTTTTTCTATTTTTGCTATTTTTTTCTTTTTTGTTTTTCTCTCTCTTTCAAACCAACAATGAAGACATTTAACATTTGAAATCACACTCTTTTTCTCAAAATTGATGATGGAAGACGTATGAATGGAGGTGATAGGTGATGGTGTGGGGAATATATGATGTGGGGAATATGGAAAAGCATGGGAATGTAATGGTAATATGATATGGGGAAAAGTGGTAGGTGTATGGATGAAAATCTAGTATTCGGGACAAATTTTAAGACATATGTTTCTTACAACTCGAAAAAGATGTCATTCTCAGTGATCAAGCCAAAAATGAAGAATAATGAGATCATGTAACAATTTTGGTGCGGACCCAAAAGAAGTTGAATCAACTTGTGACTCGGAGATTGCGTAAGACACTCTGAAAGGTGAAAGGCGTAAATCTCACAAGCTAAAGTCTCTACTAATGATCCTTAAGGTTATCTTTAGAATTGTAGTACTCCTCAACTCTAAATCATAGTGACGTGATAAGTGCGCAATTTTTTTTTGTTGAGTTTAGAAATTCATTGTGCAACATGCCTTGTTACTTATTACATAAGCTATTAGAAAAAAAATTCTCTTGCTTGATTCCTAGACTTTTAAAAGATGGATGATTGAAAATTCACATCAATGAGTGAGATGAAAGAAACTGCGCGAAATTTTAAAAATCAGGTTTAAAAACTCAAAATTTTTCAAAAGAGGTACGATTTTGATAAAATTCCCTACCCCCAAACAAAAAGGAACATCGTCCTCGATGTTAAGGAAAATGATTTTTAATATTGAGAGCATAAGGTAGGAAAGAGATTACCAGAATGAACCGCTAATGAAGTGGACAGATATCACCAATACCAAACCTGAATAAGAAGTGAGAAAAAAAATGTGCACAAGTCTATAAGCATGGGAAGCGTTGGGTGATGTGAAACACAACCCCCAAACAGGATGAGACTAGTACAAGAAACGCGAGATGCTTCCCGGTAGCGCTAAGTTTAATGTCTTCAACCAGACCGAACCATTATCACCCTAAAGATAAGATCTATGAAAATGCGGGGCGGCAGAAAAATTGGGTGATGAGAATCACCCCCATACAAGACTGAAGCGTCAGTCTTGTTGGATCAGGACTAAAGGGGTCAATGCACTTGTATGGAAAAATGCATCACACGATGCAAAGCATCGGTGGACCATGGGCGGGTGGGGATTAAAGTAAGGGTGACGGTGAATAGGCATCGGTCACGAGCCTTGTTGAGCTTAAAGGTGAGGGAAACTAGGGACCTATAAGCATGGTGCTCTAATTGGCGAGGGAGGCAAAATGGTTTGGTAATAGTGATGGGGTGGGGATCATATAAATCACACGACCATTCTATAAATGGGCGATGATATTAGTCGCGCCGTGACACGCCAAGGAGCTGTCAATGGAAAAAATCAATGCCACAAGAGAGTGGCGGGCATAAAGTAACAAGCTCGGTGTCACGGAAGTCGAGAGTATCACCATAAAGACTCTAGTAGATGGTAGAGGATGGTTTCAGGTGAGGATCTAAAAATGTAGATAGAAACATGAAATGCGTAAAATCAAGATCCAAACCAGGTGGTGGGGTGAAAAGGATAATGGGAGGGTCGGGTGGATAAACGGTGGATCGGGTGGGATAAATGGTGGAGGAAGATGATCCAACTCAAGCGTGGGAGACACACACTCGTCATGAGGCGCGGAGTGATCCCCAAGGGAACTCGCAGGAGGAAATGTGAAAATAAACGAGTGAGTGATCAACTTATCCACCATTATGTCACCATCCGATGTGGTGAAAGGGTCTAACGAGGCATTAAGATCCGAGATAGATGAATCAACATCAATATGCGGCTCAAGGGGAGCCAAATATGATGGGGTAGGATCCATATCAAGAGAGGTGGGAACCATCTCTGATGCTATCTCGGTACAATGGTGGCACTCATAGCCGGAGCGAACCTAAAAGATATGGTCATGTCAAAGACATAGACAATTGGGGCATAAGGTAAAAGCTCTGTTAAGTTTTTGGATATCTCGGGAGTGGGAACCTCAAGTGAGGGTTCCGATGTACATGGTGGGATTGGATCAGGCTCACTATCAAAAGGTAAGCCAATAAAATTATCTACTTGGGACCCGAACCATGGGATGGTCTCAACTTCGAGATTCTCAGGGTGGTAGGGTTGGTCACACTCAAAATCTGTGTCACAAGAGGGCACATCATCATCACACTCAGTGGAAACGATGGGTGGATCCATGGGAATGTCCGACTCTCTCGCACACTCCAATTCATTTAACCTTTGTTCAAGCCTTTGGAGGGCTTGATTTTGAATTTGAGTGGCTTGCTCTTACTCGAGTATGAACTTTTGCAAGAGGCCTTTGAGAGCGGAGGTGGAGGATGGTGGTGGGGTGACGGGTGGTGGAGGTGGGTGAGGTGGACATAACTCGCTATGATCATGACTATATGGAGAATACTCAAATGAAGTGGGTGGAGTGGGGCCAAGCTCATCATACACGAGAGGATCGCTTTCGTGATGGACAAATGGTTGATACTCATGGGGTGCGTAGTGAGGGAACTGATCGTGAACGGGTACACAAGGTTGCCATGACAACTATGGGAACTTGTGAGGATCAACAACATCGGGTTGGGATTTGTATTGCGTGGAAGGGTGATCAGGCCTCCACGAATAGCTCGGGTACTCACACAACTCGGGATTAGGTATATCGGGATAATGGGCCAAGGTGGGTTCCGGAACAGTGTTGTATGGATACACATGTTCCATGGTGGGTTCAGATGGATATGGAATGTAAGGGCACTCATGGGACATGTGATTGGCATAATAGCAGTGGGTGCACAACAAAGGAGGAGACACGTCGACACTTGACATTGAGGGTGATGGAAAGTGAGGTGCGTGCATGGACGGGTCAAGAGTATCAACGGGACTCGTGAGAGAGGTTAAACCATTAAAAATATCATAAAGAGACGGCTCAGGATCACTCTCACACGTGTCGTGTGTCAATGGAAAGTGACCAAAGTAGTCCCGTAAAGGACGTTCTTCGGCCATGTGGAGAGAAATATTTTTTTAGAGTTTTTTAAATTTTTTCAAAAGGAATGAAAATATTTTGGGATTTTCTAAAAATAATGGAAGAAAATATTTTTGGATTTTTCTAAAATGAAAGAAAGAAAATATTTTTGGATTTTTTGGAAGAAAAGGTGGGGAAAAATATGGACTCTTGATTCGGACGAACCAACAAAAATCGACTACTGAAAAATGAAAGAATTGGACACACAATTCAAGGATAAATCCTAACTAGCATATAGCCAATTTTTATCTTTAAATTTAGTGAAAGGGGTAGTAAAATGTTAATTAAGTCCGCGGGCGATATCTTTGTGATCGCCTTTTTAAAAATATTCTCCTAGTGGGCTACCTAGTTGATTGATTTTAAATTTAGCGATGGCTAGGGTAGCACACAATTGTAAGCGAGTGAGTCGAGTGATGAAATCCCTTCTCGTGAGTGACTGGGTGTAGGTCTTAGTCAATTAATTCATCACACCATTCGAAAATAAAGGCGAGAATAAAATCAAGTAAGAGCACACAAAGCACACAAAAGACTTGACTCGCTAACAGGAGATGCGCGAGTGTTTAGAAATGTACCTCCGACGGTTTTAAGGCCGTGGGGTGCCAAAAAATTTGAGTCGATTGGGGGGAGATCATGCTTATCTCAGTCGTCCCCGGAAGTCCTATCGACCTATGATAGAGAGGCTTCTAAATCCTCGCCTTTGGACGCCCTCTCTCTACCTTGTTCGGTTTCCCTATCTCGCTTGTCTTCGATTATTACAAATTTTAAAATGAAAAATAAAATAAAGGTGTCTCTATGCACCGCAATAAAAGCCAAGAATAAAATAATCCTAAATACAAGTCTTATAAAATAAAGAAAAATGGTACTAATAAAAAAAATGCGATAAATAAATGAAATACAAAATGAAATCCGCTTCGAGCTTCACGATCCCAAGAATGGCAACGGCGCCATTTGATAGAAAGAACTTTTGCGTGTATGTTTCGTCGTTGGTTGAAAAGCTCCTTTAATAAAAATCCTCAATTACCTACAAAATATAACAATCTCAAGTGTAGAGGTAAGTAAGGGTATCAGTCCACTACCAAGGAGGTAAGCTAGAGACAAATTCAATTGTAATTCACTTTTTATTTTCTTTTTGTGCTTTCTCACTTTTTTACTTTTTTTAGCTTTTTCAAATATTAAAACAATTGGGTGAGGTGATGATTTAAACTAAACTAAACTAAATGAGATATGATAACAACTAACTAGAAAGTTACTAAAATGAAAAATAAAGTCAAAACTAAAATATGAGATAAAGTGAGGTAAATAATTGTGAGAACAATCAAGGAATGGGATTACACCACAAATTTTAGCTATTCTAACTAATTAATTTAATTAATTGAATTCTCCCAAATTAATATTAAAATTACAAATCAACTCTCGTTGCAAATATAAGTTTAATAGTAACCTTTTAAAAAATTAAGTTTAACACCCCACAACTCTAGAAAATAGACCTACACTCCTTTTAACTAATCACGCGCTAGGATCGATTAATTAAAATTTATATAAATCTTAGAAAATAAATTTAGTGTTGAAATTCAAGTTATAATACCCCACTTAAGAAACCCCTATCTTTAGTTTGAATATAAAATGAGTATTATAACTAGAATTTTGATTTTCTCTCGAAAATCATTTACCCTCTCTCGAGGCGTAAATTTAAGGGTGAGGGATCAAAAATAACATTCAAAGGGAATTTTCAAGTAATCAAACTAATTAAACTAAAATAACATCAAATAAGGGTTTTCCCCCACCCCTTGAAAGGGGATTTAGTCTAACATGGTATTAAACATGATGAAAAAATAATCAAAGGCATATACAATAAAAAAGTAGAGAAAGAGAACAAATCTTCAACAAGTCTCCTTGAAATTGGCAATTTGAACTCTATCATCTTCCATACAATTCAATTACTCACAATTAAATCTCACCAAATCTCTAAAAAAATAAAAACAAAAACTATTTACAAAATGGTGTTTCTCTCTCTACAATTCTCTCTCTAAACATTCCTATCTAAAAGCTTTTTTTTCCAAATGGGGTCTTCATATTCATTTATAGTAGGCACATGGAGCATGGGGGTATTTTTGGGTAAAAGGGGCATGAGTGTGCATGGAAATGGTGAGGTGTGAGGATAATTGGAAGAGTGGATAGGAATGAACAAATCAGATTTGTTACAAGGGTATTTTTGGGTATTGGGTAAAATAGTTAGTTGGGGGTATAATGGGTAAAAGGGTTAAAATGGTTTAAATTTGGCACATGGGTCTTAATGAGTTTATTTGGCATGTTGGTTTTGTTGGCTTGTGTTTTGGCATATAAGAGAAATTGTAGGTGGCTTAGGGGAAGACTTGGGTAGAAGTTGAAATGGGTCACGGGTTGGTGGGGGGCCTCGGGTTGAGAGGTCGGGTCTGGAAGGGAGAGTAGCGGGGTAAGGCCCGCCGGCGCTGGCGCAAGCGGCGGTGTCGGATCGCCGACGCTAGTTGGGAGTTGGTGAGTTGCCGCCGGCGGAGGAAGGTAGGCGAGCAGGTGGTCGATAGGGGTTTCGCCGGAGGTGAGTTTTTTGGCCGGCGGTGGTGACTGCTGTCGCCGGAGAGTAGGGGCAGTTTGGGGGTTGAGTTGGTTGAGAGATGAGAGATAGGTTTGTGGGTATGTGGATATGGTGGGTTTGGATTTGTGTTGATAATGGAGGTGAGAGATGGGTTGTGGAGAGAGAAAGAGGTGGGAGGTAGAAGATGAAGTAGGGGGTATGTGGGATAATGTGTGTGTGTGTGTGTGTGTTTGGACCCAATTAAAATAATGAAAATAAAAATAACTAAAATCCTAAAAAAATAAAATTAGTAAAAACTAAAAATAAAACTTCTAATCTATAAAGTAAAACTAAAATGAAAGAAATAAAACTAAAAACCTAATAAAAATATAGAAACTAAAGATCTAAAAAAAAGTAATATATAATAAAACTAAAAATAAACTCCTAAAAATTAATCTTAAGAAAATAATATAAAATAAAATAAAAACTAAAACTAAAAACTAATAAAATCAAAATCAAAATAAAATTATACTAAATATAAAAAAATAGAAAAGAAATCCTAGAAATTCTAAATAAATCTAAAATAAATCCTAAAAATAAAAATGACTCAAACTAAAAATCTAAGAAATAATAAAAAGGCACAAACTAAACACACACAGGGTTTGGGGTAGGTTTAGGCTAAGCTAGGATACGGGACAAGGGTATTTAGCACCATTTTAACTGCAAATTGCCTCGATATATAGCTTTTGACACCGCAAACGGACGTTTGACCTACAAGATAAACATTTAAGCACATAAGACCCATATTGCCGAGAATTAGCAACTAAAGTACGTCTATTGGGGGTATAAAATGTACAGTTTTTGGTGCTTATCAGTACCTCCTTTGCATTAATCAAATTCAACTTGATTTCATAATCTTTGAAAGACAATTCCCTATATCGAATATCAACACCTTAGTTAATTATTAAAATTGTTACCAAATGGTTAACAACACTAATCTCCAATTAAGCCAGTCACCCGTCACTTACATAACGTCTTACATACTCGAATAAAATTGTAAAAATCCCATGAATATTTCCCCCAGTATGAACTACCCCAAGTCCAGGAGCATAGTAGATTTTGGTCAAGGAGCCGAATCGATTCTTCTGACTGGATCGACTCGCTCTTAAGGCCAAATTGATTCGGGCCAGATAGTAAACCCATATTTGCCTTACTTTTAAAACGGATCTTCTCCCCTAATCCCTATTAATGAATTCCAAGCTTCATATAACTCAATTATAATAGCTATGAATCTCAAACACTTGAAAGGACATATCTATATTGATTTCTACTCAAGCTACACATGATTGTTATTAGAATTCTTAGAATTTAATTATAAAACCATAACGTTATCCAACTAACCATGTTCATAATCATCATTCATAATTCTCAAACTTCTATAATCAAATTATGAACTTAACTCAGAATTATAGTTTGATCCTATCACATGGATTCTGATAGTATTTCCTTTATTATATGATATCAATATTGGGTTTTGTCACCAAAGTCCTTAACATTCAAAACATAATTAATCCAAATTAGCTCTAAACAGTCCCCAAACCCATGTCCATATATAAAACAATCCCCCAACATGTTTGTAGCCCAAAAGTGTATGATAAGGATGCTTATAAATTAAGAAATATATATTATTAAAGATTTTTCGAGAAAATTCTTGCCTTAGAAGATGAATGGAAGCTCCTCCCTTGAGATTCTCTTCATTTTCTCCTTCCTAACTTGCTAACTTTCTCCAGAAGGTTTGTGGCTGCTAGGTTCAATTAAAAATGGATGTAAAACCTAATCAGGCTAACTTATATAATAAATAAACTCTCTAATCTCATATCTTCCCATAAGCCCCCCCCCCCCCCCCCCCCAAATAAGCCCAAAATGTTTACCAAAATGGTCCAAAATCTACCCTAAGGATATATATGTTCAAGTGTTTATGGACACGATGAAAAGGGTCTTTAGGGACTTCTTAGTTCAGTTTTTTATCGTGTTCATAAACACTTTGGGCTTACATACCCTTAGGGGAGATTTTGGACCATTCTAGGCTTTTTTAGGCCGCCAAAATTGGGCCTTATGGATACGGGATCCGAAACTTTAGTTATTATTAGTCAGCCTAATTAGGTTTCACATCCACTACTAATTAAACCTAGCAGCCACAAACCTTCTGGGGGAAGTTAAAAAGTTGGGAGAGGAGTAAAGGAAGAGAATATTAAGGGAGGAGCCTTCATTAATCTTCTAAGGTAAGAATTTTCTTGCAAAATCTTTAATAATATATTTCTTAATTTATAAGCATCCTTCTCATACAATTTTGGGCTACAAACATGTCGGGGGATTGTTTTATATATGGATATGGGTTTGGGGACTGTTTAGAGCTAATTTGGATCAATTATGTTTTGAAAGTTAAGGTCTTTGGTGACAAAAATTGAAATTGATATCGTATAACTAACGAAAATACTATTAGAATCCATGTGATAGTATCGAACTACAATTCTGAGTTAAACCATAATTTGATTGTAGAAATCTACAACTCATGAATGAAGATTATGGACATGGTTAGTTGGATAAAGTTATGGTCTTATGACTAAATTCCTGGAATCTAATAACAATCACGTGTAGCTTGAGTAGAAATCAATATAAATATGTTCTTTTAAGTGTTTGAGATTCATAGCCATTAGAATTGAGTTATATAAAGCTTGAAATTCGTTAATGGAGATTAGGGAAGAAAATCCATTTTAAAAGTAAGGAAAATCTGGACTTAATGTCTGACCCGAATCGATTCGGCCTTAAGAGAGAATCAGTTCGATCAGGGAAAATCGATTAGCCCCTTGACCAGAATTGATCCGAGTATATGGGAGGTTGTCCAAACGATGGGTGGCTGGATTAATTGAGGATTATTGTTGTTAACCACTAGGAAACAATTTTAATCATTAACTAAGGTGTTGATATTCGAGACAAGGAATTGTCTTTCAAAGATTATGAAATCAAGTGGAATTGGATTGACGCATGGGAGGTACGATAGTTTATGGAGAAATTACATATGTATTATGTCATATATATATATGTACTTTATATTTGTGTGGAAATAGTAATAAGAAAAGTGGGAAAGAATAAAGTGATTAACCGGGATAAAATACTCTTGGAAGTATAAGGATAAAATGGTTAACATGTTTATTTAATAAAATTTTAAGATAAGGAAACATGCCAGATGAGTGGAAGAAAAGAAATATAATACCTTTGTATAAAAATAAAAGGAAATATACAAAATTGCGGTAATTATTAAGGAATTAAACTGATGAATCACATTATAAAATTATGCGAAAAAGTTATAGAATAAAGATTAAGAAATGAGTCAACTATTTTGGGCAATCAATTTGGATTTATGATAGGGCGATCAACCACATAAGATATTTACTTATTAAGACAGTTAATGGAGAAATGTAGAAGTAAGAATAAAAATTTATATATGGTCTTTATAGACTTAGAAAAGGCTTATGATAGAGTACTTAGGGATATAATTTGGAGGGATTTAAGGAGGAAAATAATTCATATAAGTTATATTAAAGTTATTGAAGCTATGTATGATAACTCAAAGAATAGAGTAAGAACTATAAGTGGAGAAACTAATGACTTTACGATTAAAGTGGGTCTACATCAAGGATCGTCCTTAAGGCCTTATTTATTTTCCATAGTTTTAGATGAGATTACTAAGGACATACAAGAAGATATACCATGGTGTGTGTTGTTTGTGGATGGTACAGTTTTATAAACACTTCAAAGGAGGGCTTAGCGAGGAGAGTCGATACTTGAAAAAAAGCCTTAGAGTCTAAGGGACTAAGAATTAGTAGAAATAAAATGGAATTTATGGAATGTAAATTTAATAATGAGGCATCGGATAACATAATGTTAAAGATTGTAGAAAAAGTGATAAACTAAACTAATATGTTTCATTATTTAGGTTCAGTGTTACAAAGTAATAGGGATATTTATGAGGATGTTACGAGTAGAATATCAACTGACTGGATGAAATGGAGACAAACAAGTGGGGTGTTATACGATAAGAGGATAGCTAATAAATTAAAAGGAAAATTTTATAGAACAATTGTTAGGCCAGCGACCCTATATGGAGAGGAGTGTTGGGCTTCAAAGAAAAAAATGAACAAAGTCTCCATGTTAGTGAGATGAGGATGCTCCGATGGATGATAGGAATTACTAGAAAGGATAAAATTAAAAACCAGTATGTGAGAGAAAAGCTAGGAGTTTCTTCCATGAACGATAAATTAAGAGAAAGTAGACTTAGGTGGTACTAACATGTGTTGCGTAAATCAGTAGATGCACCTATAATAAAAGGAAAATTATTGAAAATAGAGGGTAAAAGAGAAAGGGGTCACCTTAAGCTCTCGTGTGTGGAAATTATTAGGAGAGATCTTAAGAAGTTAAACTTGAATTATAATATTCCATATAATAGATTAGAATGGAAAAAGAGAATCCATGTGGCTGACCCCGTATGATGGGATTAAGGTAAGAATGATGATGATGATGATGACGATGATGATTTGTGTGGACATACCCATATTCGTGGCGAATCTATCGGTTGGGAGTTGCGTTCGACATCGGGGTCGTGTAACATGCGCATGCTGAGATGTGTCAGGTTGCAGTGGAGATAGTTATTTTAGATCACGCGTTCAGGGCTACCGCTTCATGATGAATGAAGTGGGAAGAGAGATACATCTATATAGATGGGGTATGGGCATTAGGTGGTGTTACTGCATAGTGATTTCCCCATTTATTTGTGTTTTATTTAAGTTTTTTAGGTGAGGGACTGCTCCGAACTTGCCAATAGAAGCACGAGGTTAACACCGAGGGTAGATGCATTCGAATGTTATGTGTGTGTGTTTGTGTGTGTATATGTGTGTGTGTATTTGATTCTAGCTTAAGTTTCTACTCATTTGCTATTTCAGTCATTTACATTTCAGATATTGTATGGGCATAAGCTCGAGAGTTTATTTTATTCAGTCGATTTATATCCAGACATATTATGCGGATGTTCTATGTCAGTGAGAGTTAGGACTTATGTATTTAGTCAGTTTATTATTTCATTTCCTTATTGTATACATGGATGTTTTAATTTAAAAGCTTTTATTCTACGGTTTGATGCTAAAATGATATAAACTGTTAGATAAGCCTCATCTTCGATGTATTGTATCTGGCCAACCTCTACGTGAAAAATGGGGGTTGTTACAATATAGAAACAACTCGTATAAAATTAGGCCACCTCCAAGCATTGACCAAAGTAACCTAATGTTATTTTGCCCAAAGCTTTTGGCACTTTTGGTACTTAGAAGCATTTAAAAAAACAGTTTATAAAAGAAATGACAATTTGAGAGCAAAATGACCCCATATTTTCCACTTTAGGAGTGACAAAGCTAATGTACATGTGACACTCCATATGTCGCTCCAAAGATCCTTAGGACACTTGGATTGTTGCCCCAATATACTTATATTTTATTAAATAATTAAGATCACAATACAATTATAATAGAATCACGTTATATAAATGTTATAATTAATTAAACATGAATCTCACGTAGAATTATATTTTTATAAAAGTTGGAATTAATTATAAATAATTTCTTGTTAAGAATTAAGCTTTATGAAACTGAGAATTAATTAAAAGTGGCAATGCAAGATTAATAAGGCAAATAAATAATGTTCGAAATAATATTGTTACAAAAGGTACAACCCCAATAAAATACATACCAAACTAATCTATAGGGTGTTTCTTTGGATGTTGGGGGTCGATTTACGCTTTTTTGGATGAGGTGAAGGGTCATGGTCATTACGTCGGGGCATCACACTCCAGTTGATCGCATTCCAAATGTATGCTTGCAAATCCCCACACATGATATTGTGTTGTTATCGGGCATACTTTTGTGGACCTTGTTGAAATACCCCGCATTTATGATTGAATTGAAATTGAAGTAACTGAATAAAATCCCGACTCAAAAATAATATTTTATTACTATAAAATATTTTTAAAATGGATAATTTATGAACGCGAAAAATATGTCCGTATATATATATTCGAAATGTTGGGAAATAAAAAGTTAAAATAAATACATTGCAATAATAATACACGACTTAAATATTGGAAGCGAATTAACGCGTAAAAGGATCGAGAGGGTTAAATTTGGGCCAATGGCATTTTTGTAAATAAACTAACCCTCGGTTTAAATAGAAAAGTTAGAGAAGAACTCTTTATTTCTAATTATACACAAAAGAGGCTACACAAAACAAAGGCAAGTTAATATAGATTGTAGAGTGAGGGAGCTTTCAAAGAGAAGAAGGTGAAGAAGAAGGTTGCATCTTGGAAATCTTGAGAGTGGATCATCTTTTTCATCAACACCTCCCTACACAAAATAAAGGCAAGTTAATCTAGATTGTTAAATCTTGAATGTTTGATGAAAAAGTGTATGAACATGAGTTGAATCCATAAATATTATATTTGATGAGATGGAATTAATATGTAAATGATTTAGGATGCATCTAATTGGAAACAAACTGAACTCATACAATACCCAATTTAAAAAGGGACGAATATTGTATGTTAGTTTTGGGTCTGTTTTAAGCAGAAAATTGTAGCATGCACGCGCTTTCTTATATAAAATCACATTATGAACAACTTTGTAGTTTTAAGTTTTTTCAAAAATGGATCGAAAAATCCTAAAATTTGCGTTTTACGTTTCTGGGCAAAAAGTTACCGAAAACAGGGGCAAACATTATAGGTTAGTTTTAGGTCTGTTTTAAGCAGGAGATGGTAGTGTGCTAGTGAATTCCTGTAAAAAAAACGTATTCTGAACAACTTTGTAGTTTCTTTAAAAACGGATCAAAAAATCCTCAAATCTGCGTTTTATATTTTTGGGCAGAAAGTTGTTGAAGTAAGAGTGCTAATGTTTTTCATGTTGTTAGTAAGATAATTGTAGTGTTGTGCCTAATATTCTAACTTGATCATATACCTATGATTATTAGGGATATATAACCTTGAAATTATTTTGATGTTCAATTAGTAGATTAATGATATAAATTATGTTATAGCGTAAATAATGACTATTGTATAACTCGAGTAAGAGACTTGATACGATTGTATATATAAATATGCGTGAAACTATTTTACATGTATATTGTCGAGTATACGTTAGACTAGTCCTCTAGTCGACGTAGGCATATGTTGAATGCGATTTGTTGTGATTGATCCAGTTAGGTTTCGCTCGAGTGGCGTGTCGGAGATAAATCACTGAAACCGGACATGTGGTTGTAATGCGGGTCAGTTAGGAAGACCTTGGAACGCCATATGATTAGGACTTAGTATGATTTACCTTGCCATATAATATTGAGAAATTTTTGTGTGTAGGCCTAGTGTTACGACTTGTTTCCCTGGGTAACAATAGTGACCCACTATGATTTGTTATGTGAGATATTATGATTATCTTTTAAAGTAATTTCCCAAATCGATACACTTGATATTATACTTGAAGGAAATATTTTGATAAGTTAAATACTGAAATGAGATTAATAATGACTAATCACGATATGATATAAGACTACACGTTACTCGAGTTCAGGTTGGGTAGTCACGATATAGGAGCATTGGTTAGGTAATTGAACGACTTAATTACTGGAGACAAGTTGTGTTGAGTATGCGTTCATCATATGTACATCTTATAACTGTATGGATTTTCTTATTGTTGTCGCCCGTTTTTATGTCTCCTCTCCCCTCTCCTATATATATATGTATTATTCAGGTCCTCACCCCGCTGGACAGTAGACTGCTGAACCGGACAACCTTGCATCTATTCTTAGGATCCTATAGTGGTGGACTTTGGTGCTTATCCTATTTTGTTACTCTTCCTTAGAGTGTGGTATCAGATATTTCCCATTGTTAGGGATTTGATAGTGTTGAGAGGTTTACATTATATACTTTACCTAGTTTATTTTTAGTGGGCATGTTTCGAGGAGAAGTTTGTGGCTCACGCGCTGCGTGTGGCTTTGAGGAGGAGGTTTGATGCCTTGAAGAAGACTGGTTCAGTTTTTGACTATGAACAAGAGTTTACATCATTGGTAGAGTTCTCTCCTGAGGTACTGGCAGATAAGGTTTGAAGACTCAGAAGGTTATTGAGGGGCTATCTTGGACAGTTCGGGGGTTCTTACCACCGGGATCAGGGTGCGAGAGATCAACATATGGCCAATCGACCCCACATCATAGCTTTGGTGCAGCAGGCACGAGATGGGGGTCCCATTGTATGGCTCCAGTGCGGCGAGACTGGGCACATAAAGAGGGATTGTCCCCAAGGACAGACACAAGGAGATAGAGCACATCAGCAGCAAGTGCCCCCACCATTTCTAGCATTACCAGCAACACAAACGGTGTTAATTCAGCTGTAGTTATACCATGGGCGTGTGTATGACATTCCACCTGTTCATCCATAGGTGCGACCAACTGAAATTCAGGGTACTTTTTCTGTCTACAGTTCTCATGCTAAAGTAATTTTTGACACTGGTGCATCACATGCGTTCGCTAGTTATGGGTTTACTAGGACGTCGAGGATGATGAATGTTATGGAGACTATAGTTTCCCACGTGAGTAAACCTTTAGGTTGTACGGGCCTTCACCACGTTTGTAGAGGGGTTGCGATTGAGATCGGGAGATTTCACTTCTGTTTTGACCTTATTTTGATTGAGATGCATACCTATGACGTGATTCTAGGGTTTGATTGGTTGTTTGCATATCACAACCAGATTGATTATCGTGGGAGTGCGATCATGTTTTCTATTCCTGGTCAGGAGATGTACCTGATAGCATTGCTTGGTTTAGAGGGTGGAGCCAAAATACATCTATTTTACATCGGGGAGGATTCTCTCGATGGGGTATCCGTTTCTTTAGATACAATCCCTATAGCGAGGGAGTTCACAGACATCTTCACTGAGGTTCCTGGTTTACCTCTATCTCTTGAGATAGAGTTTTGCATAGAGTTAGCATCGGGCACGAGACCGATTTCCAGGGCCCCGTACTGTATGACTCCCTTAGAGATGAGGGAGCTTAATTAGGGAGCATATTCAACAACTATTGGAGCAAGATTTTATTCGTAGGATTACCTCACCTTACGGAGCTCTAGTTCTCATTGTGAAGAAAAGAGTTAGTTCACTTCGAATGTGCATCATTTATCGAGAGTTAAATAAGGTGACGATTCAGAAAAGTATCTGTCACCTCGCTTTGATGACATGTTTGATAGGTTAAGAGATGCTTTGTTCTTTTTGAAGATTGATATGAGTTCTGGTTATCACCAGTTGAGGATTTGAGAGGATGATGTCCCAAAGATAGCGTTCCTAGCTCGGTATGGTTCGTACGAGTTTCAGGTCTTACCATTCAGCTTGACCAATGCATCTGCAGTTTTCATAGATTTGATGAACCGTGTATTCAGACCATTCTTGGATCAGTTTATTATCATGTTCATTGATGATATCCTGATCTATTCACAGTCTGAGGAGGATCATGCCGAATATTTTTTATTGGATCTTCATACCTTGATGGAGCATCAACTTTATGTTAATCTCTCCAAGTGCGAGTTTTAACTGTGAGAGGTTCAGTTTTTGGGCTACATTATGACGGAGGCTAGGATCGCCGTCGATCCTAACAAGGTTACAACAATTATCTAGTGGGGGCAGCCCACTATGTCGAAAGAGATTCAGAGTTTTCTAGGTCTAGTGGGTTACTATCGGAGGTTTGTCCAGGGCTTCTCGAAGATTAAAAGTCTACTTATCCATTTGACAAATAATGGTGTTTCTTTCATTTGGAGTTCAGAGTGTTAGGAGGCTTTCGACACTTTAAAGGAGAAGCTTAATTCAATGCCAGCCCTTGCATTGCTGAAAGCTGGGGTGGAGTACCGTGTGTACACTGATGCATCATTATAGGGGTTAGGAGTTGTTCTGATGCACGAGGAGAGATCGATGAAATTAAGGCCTCATGAGGACCGTTACCCGACTCATGACTTAAGAGTTGGCGGTGGTTGTTTTGGCGTTGTATTTACGTCGTTCATCAACTATAAGAGTCTTTAGTACTTATTCTCATAGAAGAACTTGAACATTCAGCATAGTAGATGGGTGGAATATGTGAAGGACTACCAGTTTACCATATAGTACAACCCTGGTAAGGCAAATGTGGTTGCCGATGCATTGAGTCAGAGAATCTCATCGTCGATGTCTGCCTTGGATATGGAGGAGAATATTGAATTATCAGACATTTGGAAAGCTCAGTGGAAGGAGCTAAGTAGCCTTGACGTTGGTGGAGCGTTTATGGGGACTGTATCTATATCAGTTTATATGGTTGAGCGGGTTATAAAGGCTCAGTCTTCTAATGACTTTTGTTAGGAGAAGGTGAAGGCGTTGATGTTCGGGGGCATTTGAGGTTTCTCGATTGGTCCCGACGGGGGATTACGTTATCAGGGACGGATTGTTGTGCCAAATGATGCCGAGTTATGGAAGGCCTTATTATCTGAGGCGCATGGATCTAGATTCACTGTTCACCCTAGAGGTGATAAGATGTATCAAGACATGCACCGTATGTATTGGTGGGTTAGGTTGAAGTGTGATGTAGCCGATTTTATCGAAGTGTGCCACTTTCCAACTTATAAAGGTGGAGCATCAGAGACTTAGAGGGGAGTTGCAGCCGTTGTCCATTCCCGAGTAGAAATGGGAAAGCATCTCTATAGATTTCATTATTGGGTTATCGAGATCGTAGGGCGGTCATGATTCGATTTGGATCATCGTCGACAGACTGACAAAGGTGGCTAATTTCCTTCCAGTAAGGACGGATTATATGGTAGAATAGTATGCCAGGATATTTATTGCGAAGATTGTGAAGTTGCATGGGGTACCACGTGACATTGTGTCTGGCCGTGGCAGTGTTTTCATCTCACACTTTTGGGACAGTCTCCAGGAGGCGATGGGAGTTCAGCAGAGTTTTAGTACTGCGTTCCACCCTCAGTCTCATGGTCAGACTGAATGGGTGAACCAGATTTCGGAGGACATGTTGCGAGTTTGTGTGTTGGACTTTAAATGTGGTTGGGATATGCATTTCCCACTGGTGGAGTTCGCATATAATAATAGTGATCATCAGACTATTGGCATGGCACCATATGAGGCTTTTTACGGCAGGCCTTGTCGATCGCCTATATGTTGGTTGGAGTTAGGAGAGCACCGGATGCTGGGTCCGGATATTGTTAGGGAGACCTAGAAGAAGGTTGACTTGATTCATGCACAGATGAAGACTGTGCAGGATCATCAGAAAACTTATGCTGACACAAGGCGGAGGAAGTTAGACTTCGCCGTTGGGGACTAAGTGCTGCTGAGGGTCTCACCCATGAGAGGCGTTGTTCGCTTTGGTGCCAAAGGGAAGCTTTTGCTGCTAAACGTGGGTCCATTTACAGTTTTTAATAGGACGGGGCCGGTTACTTACCGTTTAGCCCCACCTGACCTCTCCAATGGGTACACTATGTTTTTCATGTATCCATGCTGAGGAAGTTCTTACGTCCTAAGGGCTCACACCTACACATAGATTTAGACGGGGTTGAGCTGCAGCCCGACGAGAGATATGAGGAGAGGTCGATTAGGATCCTAAATCATTGTGAGCAGCAATTGAGGTCAAAAGTTATTCCTCTTGTTTGTGTTCTGTGGAGTCATCATGATGAGTCTGAGGCCACTTGGGAGAGAGAGAGGATGACTTGCGAATTAGTCACCCATATCGCTTCACAAAAGGTACATGTGGCACTACCTTACTTGACTAGAATTGAATTGATTTGCTTTATTTTGTATTTCGAGGATGAAATCCCGTTCGTAGAGGGGAAGTATGTAATACCCCGCATTTTTTTATTGAATTGAAATTGAACTAACTGAATAAAATCTTGACTTCAAAATAGTAATTTGCGATAAAATATTAAAAAAAATGAATAATTAATGAACGCAAAAAATATGTCCGTATATATATTCGAAATGTTTAAAATTAAAAGTGAAAATAAATGCATTACAATAAGAATACGCGACTTAAATATTGGAAGCGAATTAACGCGTAAAAGGATCGAGAGGGTTAAATTTGGGCCAATGACCTTTTTGTAAATAAACTAACACTATGTATAAATAGAAAAGTTAGAGAAAAACTCTTCATTTCTCATTACACACAAAAGAGGCTAGGTTTTTTTGTAGAGAGAGGGAGCTTTCAAAGAGAAAAAGGAGAAGAATAAGATTGCATCTTGGAAATCTTGAAAGTGGATCATCTTTCTCATCAACACCTCCCTACACAAAGCAAAGACAAGTTAATCTAGATTGTTAAATCTTGGATGTTTGATGAAAAATTAAATGAACATGAGTTTAATCCCTAAATCATGTAATTGATGGGATGGAATTAATATGTAAATGATTTAGGATGCATCCAACTAGAAACAAATTGAACTCATACAAATCCAAAATTAAAAATTGGCGAATATTGTATGTTAGTTTTGGGTCTTTTTTAAGCAGGAAATGGTATCGTGCATCCGATTCTTGTATAAAATCATGTTTTGAACAACTTTGTAGTTTTAAATTTTTTTTAAAAATGGATCGGTAAAGCCTCAAATCTGCGTTTTACGTTTCTGGGCAAAAAAGTTATCAAAAATAAGGGCGAACATTATAGGTTAGTTTTGGGTCTGGTTTAAGCATAAAATGGTAGTGTGGTCGTGAGCTCCTATAGAAAATCGTATTCTGAACAACTTTGTAGTTTTTACGTTTCTTCAAAAATGGATCGAAAAAGCCTCAAATCTACGTTTTATATTTCTGGGCAGAAAGTTGTTGAAGTAAGAGTGGTAATGTTTTTCATGTTGTTAGTAAGATAATTGTAGTGTTATGACTAATATTGTAACTTGATCATATACTTATGATTATTAGGGATATATAACCTTGAAATAATTTTGATGTTCAATTAGTAAATTAATTATGTAAATTATGTTATAGCGTAAATAATGACTATTGTATAACTCAAGTAAGGGACTTGATACGATTGTATATATAAATATGCGTGAAATTGTTTTACATGTATATTGTTGAGTATACACTAGACTAGTCCTCCGATCGACGTAGACACATGTTGAATGGGATTTGTTGTGATTGATCCGGTTAGCTTCCCCTCGAGTACCATGTCGGAGATAAACCGTCGGAACCGGACACGTTGTTTTAATGCGGGTCGGTTAGGAAGACCTTGGAGTGCCATGTGATTAGGACTTAGTACGATTTCCCTTGCCACAAAATATTAGGAAATATTTGTGTGTAGGCCTAGTGTTACAAGTTATTTTTTCGGGTAGCAATAGTGACCTGCTATGATTTGTTGTGTGAGATATTATGCTTATCTTTTAAAGTAATATCCCGAATCGATACACTTGATATTATACTTAAAGGAAATATTTTGATACGTTAAATACTGAAATGAGATTAATAATAATTAATGACGATAGGATATGAGACTACATGTTACTCGAGTTCGGGTTGGGTAGTCACGATATAGGAGCATTGGTTGGGTAGTTGAACGACTTAATTAGTGGAGAAAAGTTGTGTTGAGTATGCATTCATCATATGTACATCTTATAACTGTATAGATTTTCTTGCTGTTAATGCCCATTTTTATGTCCCGTCTCCCCTCTCCAATTTATATATGTATTATTCAGGTCCTCGCCCCGCTCCCATTGTTAGGTATTTGAGAGTGTTGAGAGGTTTACATTATACACTTTACCTAGTTTATTTTTGGGCCCGTATGTTTGGGCATTTTATACTTATTACTGATATTAGTTGTGGATCCTATAGTTGTTGTGATGTGATTGGGTTACATGTATGGGAGTGTACATGTTTACTTTAATGCATTTATTTTTTTCTGTTTCTAATAACATATTGATGCTCTGCTTTAATTTAATTGGGCGTAACTAATCGAATTAGATTTAAAAAGCAGGGTTGTCACACTTGTGTCAGTGGAGGATCCACTATAGGTCCAAGTGGGGCGGACACCCCTGTTGAGATCTGGAAAAAAAATTAGGCTTAGCCCAATTGATCAGGGTAGGTTTTGGAGATGAGATTTTTATCAAGCTGTTTCTGTTTCATCAGGTATGCTTGGATTGAGCCTTATTAACCATGCTAGGTGAGTTAATTCATTTTTATACTTCATATTAAGAAAAATTCAATTGTTATCACTACTAAAATTTGGGTATTATGAATATTTATTAAGCGTTGTTTATTTTTTGAAATTAATTAGGTACTGTTAATAATAATTGAGAGTAGATGTTTGGGCATTATAAAGCTATACTTTGTATAAAACTCGAAATAACCCCCAAAAAATACCACTCGAAATTTTTGCCCACTTCACCTAAATTCCTGGATTTGCACTTGTTTATGATCTTACAATGATTCCACTTTTAGTTATGTGAGAGGTAACGTAAGAATTCAAGCGACGATGGGCTTCCTCTTACACATTTGACATAATTTAATCGCTAAAACTCCAAGAGAAACTTGCTAAAATAAATCTATGAAATGATGTGCGTATCAGTGGTGCCTGGCATAATACCTTATGCAAGGGAAAATGTATGATGTCTTCGAGACATCAAACTATTTGAAGTCTTGAATTCAGATTAGTCAATAGTGTTGGTGAGTACTCACATCATTTATGAAAATGGTTCCACGCCAGCGACATTGATCAATCAGAATCCAAGTCATCAAATAGCTTGATGTCTCAAAGACATCAAATTTCTATCCCTTATGCAATGGTTCGCGACATGCTAAATGTGTAGGTACTCCTCCAATACCTTAATGGTAAAAAAGTATGATGTCCACTCATTCTCGATCACATCATGATAATATAGTGCTCCTGCAATGTATGCCCCTTGATTATGGATTCTAGTTACGCAAGTAGTGCTTTGATATTGTACATCTAGAAGATGTATGGAATTAGCACAGATGATGTCGTAATTATTCATCCTATAAATAAGGGTCACCAATGATACCCTCTGGTCCAAGTATACAGAACTGATGGCATTTGGCCATTGGTTAGGCTCCCATGGGTATATAATCTGCTCAGGGAATACGTGCTCGATTTTCATGTTAGGTGGTAGCGGGTATTGGTTAACCGTGAAACTATTCTGCTACCTCAAACACCGGCTCCTCAAGTACCAAACATGGATATCGTCCCGAAAGATAATATCGCATGTTGAAGGTCCCTAACAATCTTGGACTTCACCACCTCATCCCCATTAAGGTGTTGGTTACCCACCCAATGCTGCACACCACTACTGTAGCTCACCTCATGTCAAATATGACTAACCTTCCCTTATGTCCCCGCTTATTATATCGGTCCCACACATAATTGTAGGGGTATTCATGATCCTCTACGTAACCTACATCCATCACCTGGTGCATGAACAAAAGATACTCGGCTCATAATAACTACAAAATGAACAAATTGAATAAATTAATAATGATGATGAAATGTGATCAAATTTAAATGATGAAAATAAATTATTAGGTGGCTAAATGGGGTCATATTTACTTGTAATATCGAGGTGAATTCATTAACCTGTGATGGACATTATTGTTGTCCCCAAAACATGCCTCATCATCACATCATCCCCAAACCAATATATAGATGGACCATATTATCCCCTCTCTTATCAAAATGGTAGCTTAAGCAATGGAGAAAGCCAACCACACGGATACGAGTATTGATGGTTGTAAAGAACAACTGGCCTTAAGTGTAAAATATTATTCCCAATTAAAGTACATTGGCAACTATTATTGAATATATTTAATTGACTCAAATTATATTAATCCAAATGGTAACAGGAATAAATTAATACCATGTTCGGAACAATAGAGAGAGAGAGAGAGAGAGAGAGAGAGAGAGAGAGAGTTTTAGTTTGTATACACTACTCGCTCACCAAATGTTATGCCAAAACTAGGTTTTTTTCACAAAAAAACAATAAAAATGAAACAACCAATTGCAATATCCACATATGTTATAACATGTCGTGAACAAACTATATATGACATTAATTAATATATATTGATAATTAATCGTTAAATAAAATTGTCATAGTTTTTCAGCACTTATATGTACCCCTCCGCATCACCGCGTACCTCATCATCAACTTCTATTCTTTTTTGCTGAGTAAAATAATTCGTTGTACTATGATCGACTCAATGCCCATCTGCAAGAGGCTAGGAAATAATTAGAGGCATGGGAATAGGTCTCCGAGTGACCCTCAAACGACATAATCTCACCATGTCAAACCTGCAACCGATCAACATGATGAAATCCTATGGGTGAATCCTATCTCCCCACACGAGATATATAAGGTGTGGGTCGTGTCTCGACACCTCAGCAAGGCCAAAATAATGACCGATTTGTCTCGACATAGATCATCCTACTACTATCACTAAAAAATACTCAATGTTTTTATCTCCATAGTAACGACCCATTCGTCCCCTGCCAGGTTCATATTAACCAACTATCTATGCACCAATCTCATGGCACCACACACTTTTGTGTAACAAATTTCCAAAGTAATTAATTAACCATTAGTTTAATTAATGCTTTAGATTCTAGGTTAGTTAGTTTCCTGTTTATTATTCTGTTAGTTCTGTTAGTTAACAGATAGATGTTAGTTAGTTTAATTCCTCACGTGTTTTTCCTTAGTTGCTATACATATAGTGATGTATTGTAACAATTACAAGTAAGATGAAATGAGAAGGTTTTATTTTCTCTCTCAATATTAGTCTTTTCCCTCTTTCAATCTTAAACTCAATATGGTATCAGAGCATTAAACATCATTTTATTCTTCATTTCTTTAATTCACCTTATCACCATTTCTTCTCGTTCCTGCAATGAGTTCTTCCAAGAATGAACCTCGGTACTTTAATGGCAATTCTTCCATTATTGAACCTTCTAGCCTTTATTTCCTTCATCACTCTGATAGTCCTAGACTTATTCTTATTTCTCAACCTCTAACTGGAGATAACTATGGCTCCTGGAGTTGTGCAATGTTAATTGCATTACCAGTTAAGAATAACCTGGATTTTATTGATGGATCACTCACCAAACCTGATGGTGATAATCACAATCTTATCATTAGTTGGATTCATAACAATAACATTATTATCTCATGGATCTTGAATTCCATATCCAAAGAAATATCTGCTAGTGTCATATACTCAGAATCTGCCTATGAAATATGGCAGTATCTCAAGGAAAGATTTCACCAAAGGAATGGCCCTCGCATTTTCCAGTTGAGACGTGAATTGATGAATCTTGTTCAAGACCAGCAATCTGTAAGTGTTTACTTCAAAAAATTAAAGTCAATTTGGGATGAATTAAACAATTACAGACCTGTTTTCACTTGTGGAAAATGTACATGTGGAGGTATTAAAGAACTCATTCACGTCATCAAATGGAATATATAATGTCGTTTCTCATGGGGCTGCATCAAATACGTGGGCAACTTTTTCTTATGGATCCTCTACCACCTGTCAACAAGGTGTTTGCTCTTGTGTCTCAAGAATAACATCAAAGGAAAGTTGGTGTCCATCGAAACTCAAATGTTAACATCACTAATAGCATGTCATTTCTTGCCAAAACTGATCAATCCAAATTTCACACTGGTAATCATCAGTTTACTTCACAATCTGGATACAAAGGATGCACAAATAGTTAGTCCAACTATGGAAACTATAGAAATCAAAGGAAAGACAGACCCTATTGTACTCATTGTAACTATCATGGGCATATATTTAAAAAATTCTACAAACTTCACGGCTATCCCCCTAGTTTTGAACCGAGACAAAGAGGTGCTTCATCCATTCCTCACCATCCTGTAATTGTTAATCATATTTCGTCTCAATCACAAACTGAAGTATTCCCTCCCTCTGATAGTTCACAAACTATTGGTGGATTCATTCAAAACCTTAACAATGATGAATACCAACAGCTAATGAGTATGTTATCCCAACATCTTGTTGTTTCAACCATTAAAAATCCTCAAGATGAGACTGATATTCCATCTAACTCTCATACCACAGGTATGTGTTTTTCAGTCTCATTAAACCCCACTTTTTCTTCTACTCAGTATTGGATAATTGACTCGAGAGTAACTCAACATATTTGTTCTAATGTCAATGCTTTCTCTTCATTACGCCAAATTCCAAATTCGAGCATAACCTTACCTAATCACATACAAATTCCTGTTAGTTTTCATGGAAATGTTCACCTCAACTCTATGTTAACTCTAAAAAATGTGCTCTACTTACCTCAATTCAAATTTAATCTTCTTTCTATTAGTGCCCTCACTAAAGATTCTAATCTCTTCATGAATTTTCTTCCTGATTCTTGTCTTATTCAAGACCACAAGAGAACGATTGGCAAGGGTAAAATCTTTGAAGGTCTATATGTCCTACACACTGGTGTTTCATTCACTTCTCAACATCTTGCTCACATCAATAATGTGTCTGCTAGCACTTGGCATAGCAGACTTGGTCACTGCTCTTTTGAAAGATTGAATGCAATAAAAGATATAATAGGATATGATTTGTCCAAACTTGATAAGAAAAATCCTTGTTGTATTTGTCCATTGGCAAAACAAAGAAGATTGTCTTTGGAATCTCATAATAACTTTGCAAAATCTCCATTTGATCTAGTTCATTGTGATACATGGGGTCCCTATCATGTTCTTTCTCATTCTGGTTATAGATATTTTTTAACTCTTGTCGATGATTATAGTAGATTTACCTGGATCTATCACCTAAAGAAAAAATCAGATGTTATTCATATCATACCTACCTTTTTCCAAAGGGTCACTACGCAATTCAACACTTAAATCAAAATGTTCAGGTCTGACAATGCTCCTGAATGAACCTTCAATGAATTCTTCCAAGAAAAAGAGTCTTACATCAATTCTCTTGTTTTGAAAGACCTCAACAAAATTCTATTGTTGAAAGAAAACACCAACATCTTTTGAATGTTGCTAGAGTACTTTATTTTCAATCAAGAATTCCCATTCCTTTTTGGTCAAATGTGTTCTAACTACAACTTTCCTCATAAACAGAACCCCATCGCCACTCTTGCAACATAAAACACCTTATGAAATCTTATACAACAAAGCTCCTGACTATTCCCAGTTCAAAGTATTTGGATGTCTCACCTTTGCCTCTACACTTAAATCTCATAGAATAAAATTTAAACCAAGATCCAGAAAATGTGTCTTTCTTGGTTACCCTCTTGGAATTAAAGGTTACAAACTCTATGATCTCTCCACCAAACAAATATTTATTTCTATAGATGTTATCTTTCATGAGCATAAATTTCCCTTTCATGCCATAATATTTTCAACCAACCTAATTGATCCTTTCCCAGACCTTGTTCTTCCAAATCTCACCCAAGACCTCACCACTTTGGAAGATAATCCTGACTCTTCATCTTACAATTATCACCTTTATTTTTCTACTCCTTACATTGATACCCTAGCTACTCCAACCCCATCTCCTATTCAAACACTTAACCCCTCACAACCCACTGTCAACACTCGCAAATCATCTAGAATCATTAAACCACCATATTTCCCATAAGACTTTCATTGTAATCTTCTAACCAACAAATCACTGCCTTCATATACCACTCATGCCATTTCAAAACATATACCCTATACTTTATTATCACCTACATACAAACATTTTTCTCTTACAGTCTCTAGTACCTATGAACCACAGTTTTACCATCAAGCTGTAAAATATCCTCAATGGCGAGAAGCTATGCAAACTGAACTTCAAGCATTAGCAACCAATAATATCTAGTCCATAGTTCCTCTTCCCCATGGAAAACATTCCATTGAATGCAAATGGATCTACAAAGTCAAGTATGATTCTCATGGCCAAGTTGAAAGGCACGAAGCCAGATTAGTGGCAAAAGGATACACATAACAAGAAGGTCTTGATTTCATAGACACTTTCTTACCTGTGGCAAAATTGGTCACAGTCAAAGTCCTTTTAGCTCTTGCTGCTATTCACCATTGGTCTCTCAGCCAATTGGATATCAATAATGCTTTCCTCAATGGAGACTTATTTGAAGATGTGTATATGTATCTTCCTCTTGGATACAATAGACAGGGGGAGCAATCACACCTTCAATTACCCCTTGTGTGCAAACTTCATAAATCAATCTATGCAAGCCTCAAAACAATGGTACTCTAAGTTTTCCCAAACCCTCCTCCAATATGGCTTCACTCAATTAAAGTTAGACTACTCTCTCTTTACCAAAGGGTCAGGCCCTTCTTTCATTGATATCCTTGTTTATGTTGATGATATCATCATCATTGGACTAAACCCTTCCCTAATTTCCTCTTTGAAGACATTCCTTAATAGCCATTTCAAATTCAAAGACTTGGTTCCTTGAAGATACTTTCTTGGACTTGAAATTGCTACATCCACTGACGGCATTATTTTTTCTCAAAGGCAATACACACTGCAATTACTTGAAGACACTGGTCATCTAGCATGTAAACCTTATACCACTCCTATGGATCCCAAACTTCAACTAAATGATCAATAAGGAAACCCACTTCTCAGTAATAGTTCTGAATATAGAAGGCTCATTGGCAGACTCCTCTACTTGACCCTTTCAAGATCTAACATTACTTTTACTGTACACAAAATCAACCAATATTTGGCTCACACTAGACTGCCCAATCTTAATGCAGTTAACCATCTCCTAAAATATTTGAAATCCTCCCTTGGACAAGGCTTATTCTTCTCCTCATCTTCTGACCTACAACTCAAGCCTTTTTTTATGCTGATTGGGGCACTCGCACAGACACTCGAAAATTAGTCACTGGCTACTGCATTTTTATTGGTAACTCATTAGTCTCTTGGAAAGCGAAGAAATAATCTACCGTCTCTCATTCTTCTGCTGAAGCAGAATATCGTGCTTTAGCTTCCACTTTTAGTGAACTAACTTGGCTTTAATAACTTCTCAAAGATTATCATACTTTGGTCTTTTATCCAGCACTTCTTTTTATGACAATCAAGATGCTATCCACATAGCATCTAATCCTACCTTTCATGAATGAACCAAACACATTAAGATTTATTGCCATTTTGTTCATAAAAAGGTTTCCCAAGGCTCCATCAAACTCATGCCCATCAGATCTCATAATCATCTAGCGGACATATTCAAAAAAGCCTTACCTTCATCTACCTTACTTCCACTCCTTTCTAAGATGGGTGTTAAAAATATCTACAGCCTATTCTGAGGAGGAGTTTTAGATTTTAAGTTAGTTAGTTTCCTGTTTATTATTCTGTTAGTTAACAGATAGTTGTTAATTAGTTTAATTCCTCACGTGTTTTTCCTTAGATGATGTATATATATTGATGTATTGTAAAAGTTACAAGTAAGATAAAATGAGAAGATTTTCTTTTCTCTCTCAATATTAGTCTTTTCCCTCTTTTAATCTTAAACTCAATATAATGCAACACTCATAATTTCAATAATCATTGAAATATTTATCGCTCTTGAGGATGACACTCTATGAAAATGAAAACCAGTGTGTAATATGAGTACAAACCTCCTACAATGCTCATGGTAGAGTACGAGTTGAATAAACATATGTTAAAAGATAGTTAAACGAGAATAGGTTAGAGAGAAAGTTGTCGCCCAACCGCGGATCTTGGATATCCACACTGCACTTTTCTACGACATTCCAACTGCCACAATTGTCAATTTGCCACAACTCTTGGAATGCCATGAGAAGGCATCATACCCTAAAAGCCTTGGAGTAGTATCACAAAATTATTTAAGAAAAATAGATCCGTGGGGTTTTTTCTTAACCAAAATTTTTCGATGCCTTGGATATGGTCTCATAGCTCAAAAGTGGAAATGAGTTTTGCTCAAAATGTAGTGATGGTTGGCAAAAACCTCTTATTGCATGTAATGGGGATGGTATATAAGAGTTTTATATATTTCATTAAAGTACATATTTATATTTTTAAGTATAATAACTTAAAAGAGTGTGTGTGTGTGTGTGTGTGTATAAGTAGATAAATAAATGTAAATATTATATTCAATATATTTATATATTACACCTTTATAAAATGTAAGGTTTATTATTTATAATATTTGTTTAAAAAATTTGAAATTTAAAAAAATAAAAATACCAGCTTTTTTACAAGGTTAATTTTACTTTAAAAAGGTTTTTTTAAGTTGGGGTGTTTGGTATGAAGTTATTAAGTTTAAATGTGGTAGATGAGTAATAATTGAGGGGTAAATTTGGGATAAAATAATATTAAATGAGATGAATAAATACCAAATTGACTGAATTTGTCAAAATGAGAGTCAAATCTCAAGAAGTGAATATGGAGGCTTGACTCAATAACAAATAATTAATGGGAATTAAATCTGTAACACCCCGTATTTTTGTGCATTTAATATTTAATTAATTCGAGAATTTTAAATTTCTTGTGTGATGTAATTTTAATTGAATTAATTATGGCAATATATATATTTAAATATTAATCGGGGAGTGAATGGTTAATGTTTAGGGAAATTTATTTACTAAGTGAATAGTAATAATTTTATTACGTCATTTCGGGTATTAATGACGGGGTATGCACTTATCCCAGCCAGGAGTCGGTATAGACTAAGTTAGGTGTGGGATAAGGATTTTTATAAATTAATTCGGATGCCAATTCTGAGTGCGCGGTTGAGTCCGGATGGGTCGAGATAGTCAGAAAAGAGTACCCGGGGGTAGCAATTGGGTCTCGGGGTATTTTTGGGCATGACCGGGCCCACACGGGGTGAGTTGGGCCACTTTAATTAAGCCCATTAGGTGAAAAAAGGGATTTAGAGTTTTAACCTAAGTGAGGGATTAAGAAATCAGCAGCCAACATAACTCTAAACCTAGGGTTTGAGAGGGGATTTGGGGGAAAGCAAATCAAGAGCAAATTGGAGGTTATTGGAGCCAAATTAAGGGACATCAACAACGGATCAGACCCTACGAGTAATTCCAGGCAAGTGGTTAACTGTTTTTACTCCAAAAGTGTGATATCCAATTCATATTTTAGTGATGTGTAAACTAAAATTCGTTTTGGGGATAAATGGGTACAAAAATGGGGTTTTTATTTATGAAACACTTGAATGAGATTCAAAGTAAGAATTAGTTGTGTAGATAATTATGAGTATGATTATCAAATTTGAATGAGCAAACCAGAATATAAAAGGGTGGAAATTTGAATCTGGAATTTGGGATTTTTGAACAAAGTTAATGGAGATTTATGGGAAAAACCCATTTTTGAAATTGTGAGATAAGTTGAGAAATTCATATACTAGAAGGTGTATATGATGTATAGGATCAAGGTTAAATATGTTTATGTGTTGGGATGACTCGATTGGAGGTTGAAATTCTGGTATACAAAGCTTGGAATTCGTTAATGGTGGAATTCAGCGGGGAAGAAGGGTTGCTCAGGGAGGATCGATCGATCGATCGGGGGACTTCGATCGATCGACGATGGCCAAATCTTGGCAGGTCGGGCTGTTTGGTAACCCTTGTTTTATTTTTATTTTCTTTTAGTATAATTTTGAATTGGGAGAAAGTTAAAAATATTCCTTTTAGGACTTATTTATTTAGTGTCAAATAAATACGAGACTTAGCTCCTATGGGCGAATATTTAGGAGGGATACATGCGTGACACATTATGGGTGAATATTTGAGAATTTAATTATGAGATTTAAATATGGACCAAGTGAGCAAGTCCGGGTATATTAGTTAAGTGACACCAAGGCATTTAAATTAATTATCGAGAGGATAGGTAAATTTAGAGTCGGAACACAGACTCAGGAAATATTAAGTTACGGGCCAAGTGAGCGAGTCCGGGAATAATGGTTGGGCGACACCATGTATTAAACTAATTAATGTGTGATTAATTAAAGTCGAGTCGGACTGTAGACTCAGGAAAGTATCAAATTTATAGTTGTGATAATTAAATTAATTAGAGTCAGATTGTAGACTCGGGTAGGATTAAATTAATAAGTGTGATAATTAATTTAATTAGAGTCGGATTATAGACTCGGGTAGGATTAAATTAATAAGTGTGATAATTAATTTAATTAGAGTCGGATTACAGACTCGGGTAGAATTAAATTAATAGGTGTATTACTTAATTTAATTAGAGTCGGATTATAGACTCGGGTAGGATTAAATTAATAAGTGTGATAATTAATTTAATTAGAGTCGGATTATAGACTCGGGTAGGATTAAAATTAATAAGTGTGATACTTAATTTAATTAGAGTCGGATTGTAGACTCGGAGAGGTGTTAAAATAAAATGTGTGTTAGTTAATTTAATTAGAGTCGGGTGATAGACTCGGGAAGGTATTAAATTAATAAGGGTATTAATTAATTTAATTGGAGTCGGACCATAGACTCGGGGAAAGTATTATATCAACTGAAGTGTGAGTTAAATATATTAGAGTCGGACCATAGACTCAGGAAGACGATAAATTATTAAGTGAGAACATTAATTACGTTGAGTCGGGCCACAGACTCAAGAAATTTTAGGCAGTGTACGAAATTTTTGGTACACGGTAAAGCCAGGGTTTACAATATATATATACGGTGTAGTGATAGTATATATATATTCGTGTATATATTGTGTGTGATATTAAATTACAGGCCGTGTACGAGATTTTGAGTACACGGTAAAGCCGGGGTTTATATTATATATATACGGTGTAGTGATAGTATATATATACGTGTATATATTGTGTGTGATATTAAATATCAGTGATTAGATATTTATTAAATTTATATACTCTAATGCTATCAAGGGAGGTTGCGCGATGTGGGTGAATCCCCTAGCTTGAGGAGTAAGGTGAGTATATCCCCAGGTCATGGCGTCCGGTATATATGGGTGAGGGATTCATCTCACTTTCAGGGAAGGAATATGACCGCCTCCACTACGTTTGTATTTTGGACCAAGTTGGTGAGCGATTCCAACTTGGGGAACTAGGTCTTGTGAGCACATCTAGTGAGATAGCATTTTAGAGGGAATCATCCGGTGAGGGTATACTCGGAAGGATGGATACACGTATGATATATGTGTGGATGTTAGTAAAGGTACGTATAATATGGTAGCAAATATTATATGTAGGTGATAATACAGTGTGTGATGTATTTACTTTATATAACTCGGGTTACAGTTATATGCTGTTAATTAATGAGAAATTAATTAAGTTAATCATTTGTGGGAATAATACAGAGGATGACATATTAAATTTATATAACTTGTGTTACGGTTATATGCTACTATTTAAGAGGAATTAATTAAGTTAATTGTGAAATAACTTATAATTCAAGAATCATTATACTCGGGTTAGAGTAGTATGGCAAGGGAAGGTTATACCAGGACTAGTTGGACGGGGTAGTACAATTAGGCGGGGTTAAGGTAACCGGTAGGTGTGCACAATAGTGGAGGGGTGAGAATGTCCACAAGGGAGTGCAACACTAACTTAAATATGAAGCGTGTTCATGCATTTTAAATTACTGCAGTTAATTCACTTGCTAAATATTTTCAAAATGTTTTGGGTTCTAACCCTTTCTATAAAATCATTTTCAAAACCTTTTAGGTGTCTAGCCACAGGGACGCCAGGATTGATATTCTATTCCAGGGACACGGAGCTGCGGCATATGTGGATGCTAGCAGGAGTTTGGATTAGACGCATCATTCATTCATTCCTAGAGTAGGAATCACTCATCAGTTCCAGTTTTATTTAGGGCATGTCGCCCAGACTTTCAGTTCCGTTTTTCAGATTTGTTTTATTCCGATGTTGAATATTGTATTGGATTATTTCACTTGGGTGGCCGGTGGTTTATTCGGCAAGTTGTGTAATTAATTATTTCAGTTGAGTTTTGTTCAGTTGTGTGAATGGTTTATATTTTTCCGCATGTACTGTTGTGTTTAATTAAAAAGTTAAAATTGGCACCAGTTTTTGGAATACTAGGTGGTTAGTAAGTCTTAAAAAGTTTTCGACAGTGATGCTAAGGATGATCCAGCTGAGATTCCTGTTTTAATTTGGTATAGGACTGATCATCCGGTATTTTATTAGGCGGGGTGTCACAAAATCTCCAAAAGACAAATAATTAATAGCAAAAGACAAATTTGGTTTGATATTTTTATGTGGGTTTTAAACAATTAAGGGTACCCATAAAAAAATAAGCTCAAAATGTTTTTTTTTCTATTTTTAAAAATATGGGTCAAATAGTCTATTTTTTTAGACCAGTCAAAACTGGTTCGTTGGAGATCATCTCTCTCTTTCTCTCTCTCTCTGTGTGTGTGTGTGTGTGTGTGTCTCTGCACACACACACACACACAAACACACACACACACACACACACATATATATATATATATATATATATATCACTATTCTAAAAAACCCGCCTAGGCTCCGCCTAGGCACGCTTAAGCTTGAGGTTTGGGAGAAACGCCCTGCCTTAAGCTTTTTACACCTTATACTTGGTAAAACCCTTAGGGCACACTTTTTTCTAAAAACAACAATGCTTTAGTGAAACAATATCGGCTTTTAAAGCATTTTTTACAAGTCGGACCATTATCTCATCCAAAATAATCTAATGGTATTTTAATTTGCAAATATTCAAACATATTTTTATGATATGTACAATTTTAGTATTTTAATAGCCTTGTTATGGTTAAAAAATATTTAAAATATATATATATATATATATATATATATATATATATATATATATATATATATAGAGAGAGAGAGAGAGAGAGAGAATATTTGTACTTAAATACGAACATAATTATCTATCCATCTCCCTGATATATATTATATACTGTCAAATACCTAGTCTTCCCCACTCAAGACCATGTGTAGAGTTTAACCATCTCAACTTGATTATCAAATTTATTAAAATGATATTTTCTTTGAACATAAATTATAATCTGCAACCCTCGTTCGGCTATTTGTATCGTGCATCACAAGACGTGTATATGCATTTTTTTGCAGAAAGAACTTGATACTATGCTATATACTGAGAATGGTCATAGTGCCTTAGTAACGCTCCAAATCCCTGACACCATTAAAATTTTGTGACCAAGGGTGTGACTAAGGTAATGGGTGACATAGACAGAGGATTGGTCAAGTTTCCAGACCGTGACCACAATGGTCATGGGTCCAATACCTTGACTAATCTATGACCCTTTAGGTGCCAAAATTCTCACTAATTTTTCCAATTAATGATCGTGGTTCTAGACCGTGACCCAACTGTGACCAACCTTAGTGAACTATAATCATCATTTTGAACTGTGACCCTTAATAATGACATTAATTTCATTCAAATTGGTCACGGACCCTGGGCCATGGTTTGGGACCGTGACCAGGAGCGTATGACACAGGGGGTCACAGTTTCCAACCGTGACCATTCACTGGGATCTGCTATTGGGAATGGGTATTGGACATAATTTTTGAGCAACTTTGAGCTAAATATTAGACAGGACCCACACCACGATATTAGTGGACCATATACGAACGCGTTTTCCTTCGAAAGGAGATTAACATGGTATATTTAAATGTCCAATTCTATTAAGTTATGAATGATAAATTTATCTTCAAAGTAACCCATTAAGCAATGAAAGTTAATGAAATTGGAAGTGTATTACTCTTGTCCCACATAGGAAGAATAGTGGGAATTTTAAGAGTTAATAAATCCCCAAATGTCCTCTAAGGCTCCGATGCCTTTGGGATATCCATCCACTTTGAAAGCAGATTACACTACGCAATTGTTGGGATTGGGACCAAAAGTCCACATGCATACGCGCTGTACATTCGTCCAGTCGGCTCGGTTCGGGCTTCGACTTGGGCTTATTAAAAATCCCTTTCATTTTGGGCCAATTAATTAAACTTTGTGGCCGGATTTTAACCCTGATTAAAATCTATTTGGACAGTTGGTTGACCCAACAGTTACAAGCATTTGTAATTATTGACTGTCAGAATAGTCAACCAAAAATCTATATGTACATTAGCCCTCTTGATTTGTTAAACAAACACGAAATTATGTTTTCCTTTCCTGCATTCTAAATAAAATGCTAACAGTTCCTACATTACATATTTATCTGTCATGTTCATGGTTTGAGTAAAAGACACCGAATTTGAGTTCATCGGAATCAATTCATTGTTGTGATTCATGTCTTAATTCGTTAAGTCCGTTCTATCTTGGAAGACATTAATTCAGACCCTAAATCACTATGGAGGGGAATTAAAATTATCTTAAGGACCCTATGGTATTACACAGGGCTCGGATTACTTTTCTATTTCTATTATTTATTTCTATAGTGCCAAGTAAATATTTCTCAATTTCTGTAATATCTGTAATTTTGTTTTATTATTTATGTAATTATTATTTGTAGTATTTATGTACTATTTGATAAATTAAATAGTAGTGATAACAATCTTAAGATAATTTTAATTTTTTACTACTGTTTATAACAAGTACATAATTTTTTGTGATATTATAAAAACATTAACTTTTGAACGTAATTTTTATTAGTGGCATAAAAATTTGTTTTACAGAAAGTTTGAAAAATATTGTTTTATTACAAAAATTTAATAAAACAACTTTCTTCTATTAGACTAATTATATTGTTCTGAAATTTTTGTCAGAAATTGTGATTAGAATTATAAATTCAAATTGTAAACATATATTTTGTATATATAAATTTTTCTGTCTAAATTATTAAATAAAATTTTGTATTTTGTTTTAGTAATTAATTTATGTTCACTTCTCGTAACAGAATTAGATGACTCTGTTCCACCAACCATGAGTGTGTCTCATGGAAGAACCATTGTCGCACCCGTGAATGTGCCTCATGGGGAGAAGCCTGAAAAATTCAAAGGAACTGATTTCAAGCGTTGGCGGCAACAAATATATTTCTACCTCGTTACCTTTCATTTGGAAAGGTTCCTACATGATGAATCTCCCCTACTTTTGGAAGGAGATGAAAAAGAGAAAGTTCAAGTAGTGGAAGTGTGGAAACATTCTGAATATTTATGCCGAAATTATGTCCTCACTTATTTGGACAATTCACTCTATAACGTGTATTGTACCATAAAGACTGGAAATGAACTTTGGGAATCCTTAGATAAGAAGTACAAGACTGAAGATGCTGGCATGAAGAAATTCATAATTGAAAATTTTCTTGACTTTAAAATGGTAGGTTTTAAACCAATGATAGCGCAATACCAACAACTTCAAGTTATTCTTCATGACATTCACGCTGGAGGAATGTCTGTTAATGACTCTTTTCAAGTGGCATATATAATTGAAAAATTACCACCATCGTGGAAAGGCTTCAAGAACTATCTCAAGCATAAACACAAAGAGATGAACGTAGAAGAATTAATTATGAGGTTGCGGATTGAAGAAGACAATCGTGTGTTAAAAAATAAAAATGTGAAGAATCCTATGGAAGTGAAGGCTAATGTAGTGCAACATGGTTCAAATCACAACAAAAGAAAACATGATGGAGAAGTCGCTTCAAAATAGAAAAACAAGTTCAAAGGTAAATGCTATAATTATGGCAAACTTGAACATCGCTCAAGTGAATGTCGAAAGTCAAAGAATTTCAAGAAGAAAAATGCACAAGCTAATGTTACAGAATCTGAGAAGATTTCAATAGGCATGGCCGATATCAATCTTTCTGCGGTGGTATCCGAATGTAATTTGATGGGAAATACTAAAGAGTGGTGGGTGGATAGCGGTGCTACGTGCCACATTTGTTCAAATAAATGGATGTTTTCTATCTACAAGCCAATAGAAACCCAGGAAACCATGGGTAATTTATCAAGTTCCAAAGTTGAAGGGCATAGAATCATTGTGTTGAAAATGACATCCTAGAAAGAACTCACTCTCTCGGATGTTCTTCACGTTCGAGATATTCCCAAGAATCTGGCTTTTGGTTCTTTACCTAGCAAGAATGGTTTCAAGTTGGTGTTTGTATCTGATAAATTTGTTCTATCTAAGAATGATGTGTATGTGGAAAAGGGATACATGATTGAAGGGCTCTTTAAAATGAATGTAATGATTGTTGTGCCTAAGGCAGTCAATAATAATAATAATAATAATAATTACTATTGCTTTTCTTAAGTCTTCAAATACGTTGCATGCTACGTAGATTAATTAACTTGGATATTTTGCCAAAATTTGTCAGTGATAAAAATCATAAATGTGATATTTCCGTGTAATCTAAATTAGATAGATTACCTGTTCATTCTGTTGAAATAACCAGTGAACCCATAGACTTAATTCACACTGATATTTGTAATTTAAAGTTTTGACAAACTAGAGGAGGAAAAAGTATTTTATTACTTTTATTAATGATTGAACAAAATATTGCTACATATATTTGTTACTTAGTAAAGACGAGGCTATCGATGTATTTAAACAATACAAAAATGAAGTTGAGAACCAACTTAGCAAAAAGATAAAGGCTATTAGGAGTGATACAAGTGGTGAATATGAATCTCCTTTTGAGGAATTTTGTTCCGAACATGGAATTATTCACAAAACGACTCCTCCTTACTCAACTCAATCTAACGGCATTGCGGAATGCAAAAATCAAATATTGAAATAAATGATGAACTGTATGTTAATAAGTTCTGGAACTCCATAAAATTTATAGGCGAAGCCTTACTTTTCGCTAATTATATTCTCAACAAAATAACTCACAAGAAAACTCACAAAACACCTTATAAATTATGGAAAGGTAGAAGACCTTGCTATATATAATTACGAGTGTGGGGGTGTATAGCTAAAGTGATGGTTCTTAAACCTAAAAAGGTCAAAATAGGGCCAAATTTTTTTTATTGTGTTTTCATTAGTTATGCAAATAATAGCAATGCATATCAGTTTTTAGTTTGTAAATTCGACATTTCGGATATTCATGTTAATACAATTATTGAATCGAGGGATGCTTCATTTTTTGAAAATGAATTTTCGTATAACATGACCTGAGAATTTATTCCTAGTAAAAGGACACATTATGCTACATCTAGTGGTAGTCATCAATCGAAAGATCAAGAATCTTTTATGGATGAGCCAAGATGTAGCGAAAGGATAAAAATGTCCACCTCTTTCGGTCCTGATTTTCTAATATATTTGTTAAAAAATGATCCTCAAATGTACGAAAGAAGCTATATCTTGACCTGATGCTTCAAAATTAAAAGAAACAATCAGTAATGAAGTTGAATCCATAATTAAAAAATCATACATGGGAATTCGTGGATTTACTACCGCGTTCAAAACCATTAGGTTACAAATAGATCTTCAAAAGGATGATGAAAGCTAGTGGAACAATTGATAAGTATCAAGCAAAACTTATTACTAAAGGATACAGAAAAAAAGAAGGGATGGATTACTTAGATATATACTCACCAGTGAAGAGAATCGCCTCTATTCGGATGTTGATAGTAATAGCCGCAATAAACGAACTTGAAATACATCAAATGGATGTGAAAATAACTTTCTTGAATAGTGATTAAGATTAGGAAATATATATGGAACAACCTGAAGGGTTCATAGCTCTCGGACAAGAAAGAAAAGTATGTAAGCTTGTAAAATCACTTTATGGATTAAAATAAGCACCGAAGTAATGTCATGAAAAGTTTGATAATGATATGTTATCAAATGGTTTCAAAATTAATAAGTGTGATAAATGTGTTTATTACAAATGCTCAAAACAGATATGTCATTGTATGTCTCTATCTGGATGATATGTAAATCATGGGTAGGACATAGAAATTGTCAAAACTATTAAACGTATGTTAAATAATCGCTTTGACATGAACGACCTAAGTGTCATCGATGTTATATTAGGAATTAAAATTTTTAGAACATTTGATGGACTCATATTATAATAGTCTCATTACATAGAGAGAATACTTGAAAAATTCAAGAAATATAATATCAGTCGTATTATGACACCAGTAGATGTAAATTTACATCTAGAAAGAAATAGTGGTGATAGCATATCTTAGTTAGATTACTCTCATATTAACGGAAGTTTAATGTATACCATGAATTGTACTCGGCCGGACATAACATACTCTATAAGTAAGCTAAGTCAATATACAAGTAATCTATAGAGAAATCACTAGAAGGCAATATTGAGAGTTTTAGATGATCTAAAATATACTCAAAACTATGGAATGCATTATTCGACATATCCAGCTGTAATTGAAGGTGACTGCGATGCAAACTGGATATCCAATATAAAAGACTTTAAGTAAACAAGTGGGTATGTATTTACCCTTGGAGGTGCAACCATCTTTTAGAATTCTCAAAACAAGCATGTATTGCTAGATCAATAATGGAATCTGAATTCATTGCACTAGAAAAAGCTAAAGAAGAAGTTGAATGGCTTCTATACTTCTTAGAGGATGTTCCAAATTGGTTAAAACCTATGCCAACAATATGTATGCATTGTGATAGTCAATCAGCGATTGGATGGGCACAAAATCACATGTATAATGAAGAGTCATGACATGTTCCTTATATACATATTAGTGTTAGATAACTTCTCTCAAATGGAATTATCTCAATTGACTATGTATAGTCGTAAGGTAATATAAGGGATCCACTTACCAAAGGTTTAAATCAATAGCAAGTCGAAAGATCATTAAGAGGAATGGGTCTAAAGCATAAAAAATAATCAAGAATGAATATAGTGTCAACCCAACCTAGTTGACTGAAGATCCCAAGATCTAGGTTCAATGGGCAAACCAAATTACATTATATTTTGCACGCACTAAGGGATATTTAATCCTATCCATTCCAAAGATGAGTCAATGCATATCTGCAGCGAAGTTAGGATAAGTTACACTTTTAATGACATCCATATCTTCGTACGTCTAAGTGGTGTATAACAGGATACTCCTTATGGATATCACCTACATGAGGAATAAGGGGTCACTTCTATGAGACTAACAAAAGGAAAATTCTCTAAAATACTCACAGAACTAAGTGGTGTTTATGGCCAAAACGAATACAAACGAGAGCACAACCTGTGGTGAAGAATTATTGAGTGAATACTATTATTTAGTTTTACAAAAACGGTTCACGGTTCAAGGACGTATAGTCTACTGATTAACCAAGTAAATCCGATAGTATATCACTAAGGAAAGTTCAAGGTCATTAGGCTACTTCTCTCGATGCAATAAATTTTCAGTTTTACTCAAACCAGTGTCTGCATTATCATTAGCATGTTGTATATATATATATATATATATATATAGCCAAATTTTATTCATGTGGGGGATTATTGGAAATGGGTATTGGACAGAATTTTTGAGCAACTTTGAGCTTAATTTTAGGCGGGACCCACACCACAATATTAGTTGATCCATATACAAATGCATTCTCCTTTGAAAGGAGATTAATGTGATATATTTACATGTATAATTCCATTAAGTTATGAATGATAAATTTATCTTTAAAGTAAATCATTAAGCAATGAAAATCAATGAAATTGGAAGTGTATTACTCTTGTCCCACATAGAAGGAATAGTGGGAATTCGAAGAGTTAATAAAATCCCAAATATGCACTAAGGCTTGGATGCCTTTGGTTAATCCCAACTCTTTGAAGGGGAGATGTCCTATACTATGTAAGTGTTGGGATTGGTCCAAAAGCCAACACGCGTGCGCGCGCCGTCCGTCTGTCCAATCGACTCATCTCGCCTTGTCTCGATTCGGTTCTGGCTTAGGCTTGGGCTTGGGCTTGGGCTTGGGCTTGGGCTTATAAAAAATCCCTTTAATTTTGGGCCAATTAATTAAACTTTCTGGGCCAGATTTAACCCAGATTAAAATCCATTTGGACAGTTCGTTGACCCAACAGTTACAACCGTTTGTAACTGTTGACTGTCTGAATAGTTAACCAAAAACCTATATATACATCGAACCTCTTCATTTGTTAAAAAAACAAGAAATCATTTTTTCCTCTCTTGAATTCCAAAAAAAAATTATAACCGTTCCTGCATTACAAATTTATCTGTCATGTTCAAGGTTTGAGTAAAAGACACAAAATTGGCCATTTTGATTGATATGGATTGATGATTAGTACGAAATAGATATCATGTAAAGATATATAGCAAAACTACCTTGCTGTAAATTAAAGTCAGATTCGTTAATTGAGAATTGTAGAATTGATTTTAAGAGAACGATTGAATAAAGTTGTAAAACCCAATTTGTGAAATCGTGAGTGATAACCGAAACCATTGATGTTTAGAGATTGATATGATGATTAGAACCGTTTTAGTATGTATAATAAACATTAGTTATGATTGGAATAAGTCTTGAGGCGAAACTATGAAGGTTTGATGTGTAAAAATGGAGGGAAAACGAGTTGGAGAAGAAGGAGGTTCGTTGTTCAGCAGAAGCGAACCAGTCATGTTTTGAGGCTGAATCGATCCGATTTAACTACTTGTCAACATAAAATTTGAAGATATTTTCGTTATAATTGTGTGGGCAGTGACCTCGTATTTTTTTGATTTTTTTTGAATTAGTTATGATTTTTCTACGGAATGGTGTCTGAAACCGAAATCCTTTGTGAGAAATAATACTTGGATTATTTAGGGATGTTCGTAAATGAGCGTAGGACTCTAGAAAATATTGAGGAACATTATTTTTATCTTGAAATTGGATGGTAATGAATTCGAGGTACAGATTTAGAGTGTTTAGGATTAACAACCATCGAAAATATATGAAGGATTCTTATGGAAATTTCAGGTGAAATTAGGATACGAACTAGATTGAGATGTTCTTAGTATCTTGAAATAATGAGTTAATACTTATAGAATTAAGACTCGGGGTCGTTACTCAGATATTTTTAGGCTAGTACGACGGGAGTTAGGCATAGAGTAGCCGGTTTAATTTATTATAGATGTATATAATAAATTATCGAATATTGAATTTAATAAATGGTGTTTTACCTAATAGTGGGACTTGGTGTAATCCATTATAAATGGTGAATATACGGACCAAAACAGTGAGTCGGATTATTATAGTTGGGTGACACTACTTTAATAAATTAATTGTAATACCCCGTAATTTTATGGCTTTTAATTATGAGATTAATTAAATGAAATTGCTTTTAATTGTGGGATTAATTAAATTAATTTAGGATCATTAATTGGAAATTAATTCGGATTTAAATAACTAGGGAGATGAGAGTTAGTATTTAAATATGATGATAATGTTGAATATTACTAAGTGATTATGGTAATATGTGATTATTGAATTTATTAAAATTATCGCGAGTTGAAAATACGGCAGTTTCGGTAATTGAGTTGGGACGCGCGTGTCAGTCGTGTCAGGACCAAATTTAATGGATTTAAAGATATTTTATTTCTATATCATCTGTATGATCATTTTGAGTGCGCCAACGTGTCCGAAAGGGTCGAGATAGTCGGAAAACACTAGCTGGGGGTTTAGTATGGGTCCCGGGGAATTTTTAGGCCTAATCGACAACCCGGGAGGGTATTTTAGTCATTCCTATTTTTGGTGAATAGTGACCTACGAAATTTAGGTTTTAATTATCAGCCAACACTTGAGTCCCTTAGGGTTTTCACAACCAAAAAGCATCATGTCAATTAGAGAGGAAGAGACGAGAAATTCCAAGGGTTTCCATGGCTACAACCACCACTTAGAGGCTTTTGCACAGTCGTCGCCGCCACCGGATGATCAAAAAGTAAGGATCATCCTCATACCGTCTACTTCATCGGATCAAAATCTTCATTACCAGGCAAGTGATTTAACTTGCAATAATTTAGTGCATATATCATCTACGTTAGGTTAGAATTGGAGAATAACCTTGAATAATGATAATTGAATGGATTTGAAGAATTGAAATCGTAATCTGGGTAGGTCTTGCATGTAGTTTAATATTTGAGATAATAGCATCCATGAAATTATGATTCATGGGTAGAGAATTATAAATTGTAATGAATTATATAGTGTTCTTGAGGAAAATAGGAGAACTATGGTTTTGTATGAAAATTATCTGAATTGATCCAAGAAATTGATTTCCCATTTGGATTTGATGATTTTGAAATGTTAGAAATTATGTATTTATAGTGGTATTATGTTAGGAATAGATATTTAGGAGTTTGGGACATTATAGTAGAGGATTTGAGGGTTTAGTTTGTTGAAACCCGTAGGCAAAATTATGCAGATTCGCAATACCTGCTTGATCGATCGATCGATCCAAGAATGTCGATCGATCCTTTTTATCAATCGATCGACCTCTCCTGATTTTTTATAATTGTTTCCCTTTAAAGTTTAAATAAAATCCCAAGGCCGATGATGATTCTTAGGGTGATTAATTTGATATTGTGGGACTTAGTTAAGGTCAGTAAGGTCTTATTTATTGCCCGAAAAATGTTATAACTTATGGAATTGAACGTTATAA